>JAEIFM010000059.1:663571-1327142 GCA_018901885.1 Zaprionus kolodkinae
AAGAGAGAAAAAACACAACGAACATTTAACGAAACAAGTCGCGTGTCTGTCGTCGAAAATAACTTGAAGTATGTTTGTATAGCACACAAATACACACACACACGCAGTGCGTGCAGGAGAGTGAGTGTGTGTGTGTGTTTTATGTAAATATGTATGCAGTTTGCAAATGCGTGTGCGTGTGTGTGTGTGTGTGTGTGTAGCCTACAAAAAAATGCAATCGAAAAATGCACATTAAAGCCAAATTGGTTTTCAAAATCACACAACTTGTTAATTATCACACCACGCCATAGTCTCAGCTGAGTGTGCGTGTGTGTGTGTGTGTGTCTGTGCGTGTGTGTCTCGTGCGTTCAATCAGTCAGGCGATCAGTCAATACAAGTTGATAAACAATTAAATTACGCATACGCAGCGTATGCAGCGCAGCTGTAATATATCTCTTAAATAGGCTCATTTACAAGTCAAATACAAAAAAAAAAGGTTTAAATAGAACTAGAATTAAGTAGGTTGCCTGCATATGGGGGGTATATGCGACTGGTAGTTACGCTGCAATTATTTATTACAAAATGTGCAATAAATAAACCGCACGTGCCCAAGCAAAAAAATTATGCAAATCACAAAATTATCAAATGATTTAGTATCGAACATTGATTATGCATTTTTTTTTTTTTTTCCATTGCAATGCAACCTTCAACCGGTTTGAGCGTCTCAACTAAAATTTTGTTGATCTCTATCCCCATAAACTAATTAATTGCTTTGATTTTCAGTCTAAATAAATTGGTCACGGCTACAACTCGTGGCTAACAGTACAGATGTACGCAGAACGCCCACTTTGAGTGCAAATTTAATTATTATGCAGTTGCAAATTAATGAGAGAAGTTTGAAAAGAGAATTTTGGGAGAATTTCAGTGAATTTATATTGATTATTAACTTGGAAAACTACCAGAGATATGAGGCAGATTTGCTGCCTCTGTGACTTAATTTCTGGACACACGCATCATGTGCTCTTTATTTTGATTTATGGCAACAACAAAATAAAAAATAACAACAATGGAACGTGTTTTAATTGTTGTTGCCCTCAACTCAACATGTGTCAGGGGACGGGCCTTACTAATTGAGTTTCATATATGCCACTATCCTATGCTATTTTTAAAACATGCTAAATATGCAGCAAGAGCAAAGAAAGCTTGTTGAGGGCCGTAAATAATTTAATTGATTAACAGCTTCCCTCCAGAAGCTGAGACAAACTGAGCAAGAAAGAGAGAGAGAAAGAGAGAAAGGAAGGCAGATCATTTGTTTGTATAGCAAGTCAGGTGACTGCGGGGTTGAAGAAACGCTTAAAATATACCCTATATATAATTATTATACTATACTGATTAAAAAGGTGATCAGGTAATTTTTATGCATTGTTTTCGTTTGTTTTGAGGCAGAGAGAGAGTGAGAGAGGGGGAGAGAGAAAGGAAGGTATTGCATTTAAATGATCATATCTATAACAAGTTCCTTAAGCGTTTGTTGTGGTTATACTCGATTAACTTACTGCCCCCATTTCTTAATAAATGCAAAGGTCTATGAACCAGATCAGTTATCTTTTAAATATGATATTTATTTATTTTTTGCTTGGGTTTGACTATAAGAAAGGAAAGCATATTTTTTAAATTTTCTAATCATATTCTTCCCTTAATTTTATTTTCTGACTAAATAGTAAATTCCAAAATATTATATTTTATAATAATTCTGTTTTATGTATCTTAACTCTTGAGCTTCATCTTCTTTAATTCGTAGTCTTTTTGTTTAGCTTAACTTAGTTTAATTTTAGCCTCAAAGCGCGTGAGTTACTCGTGCTTGATTTTCATTTTCAAAGACGCGTTGTTTCAATTAGCAAACTTTGACAAAACAACAAGAAACAAAAACGAAAAAAAAAAAACAATTAAAATTGGTTGAACGTGTTTTGGGTTGCGGTTTTTGTATGAAAATTAAATTTAGCTGCAGTCGGCGACGGTCCAATGTCCCTTCTTATACATCAACCCATCGTAAACCCCCTCCCCCCCCTTCTCTACCCACCCCTGTAATTGCTGTTGCTGTTGGCAAGCAATTGGCCGCATGCAATCACAGCGCCGACGACAATGTCAAGCGTGGACGTGTTCGTCTTGCACGTCACTCGGGGGCAGTCCAAGAAAAGCTCTAATGAATTGCATTGGCTCAGGGAGGGGAAAGAGAGAGAGGTAGAGAGAGGGAGATGACCTACAGCGTCATAGCAGCTCCCTCCCTCTCTCTCATCGCGTCTTTTATCACTTTTGTTGCTTGCTTTGGTTTCTGTTTCCGCTTTTCTTTTGCCTGCAACTAAAAATTGCACATTAGATCATGTCACAATAATTTTATTTGTTTCTCTTTTTCGTTGCTAATTTCAATTGAAAATTCGCCCAGCTCGTTTCGCTCTCTCTCTCTCTCTCTCTCTCTTTCTTATCGAGCAAGAAATACAACAAGATATATAGAAGAATACCGGGAAATGCCCGAGCGACGCCAGGTTACGAATAAGGTTCTTTTGGCGTATGCATTTTCTGTCGAATAATGCTTCAAAGTTGCCGGATATTCTTGTAATCTTTCGCGCAATTATAACGAAAGAAGAATAAAGAAGAAAGAAAAAAATGACAGCAAGCTCTGGGGCGCAGAACTTCTTGGAATTTTGCTGGGGTTAGGTGTAAATATCAATAAAAGTACAAACAAAAATACTATAAATGATATGTGTACGTTTGCGAACTGCGTTTCTTGTGAAACTTTGTGCCTTCGGGCACGCACTTAAAATTGTTCGATTACTCGATAATTTCATTGGTCAACAAAATCGCTCAATAGATAACATTTTCATAGCAAACAAACCAAAAAAAAAAAAAAAAACAGACGTCATCTGCACTGCAGCGTCGTAGTAAAGCTCTCGGAGTCTCCTAGAGGGTTCCAACTATGATATAATGATGTTTATTTCAGAGATTATAAGAGCTTGAGACATTAAATTTTGTGACAATAATCAAACCTGCAAAAGTGTCTGAAAACACTTTGTAGAATTTAACCACGCCCCTTTTAATTGATAATAATTGAATATCAAGCATTGTTGTAAAGATAGAGCGCGAATTTTTGGTGTGTACAATAATAAAATAATAAAATCATAATCATTTCCCAAATGATATTTGAAAATTTGGTTGAGATATCTTAATAAGCATAGCGATTTATAGATCCTAGATCTCAGAGACCATAAAAACTGGAGATATCAAATTTAGTCAAAATAGTCTTATATTTGGTCACGCCCCTCTTAAATATGATATACGAACTGCGAAATGGTATATTGGATTATAAACGTAGAGATTTTAAAACTATGATTTGTTGGCTGACGCATATGAGATTTTTCTTTATTATTTTTTGCACATTTATCACGATTAATATGATATGATATGATATGTGTGTGTGTGAATAAATCGTGATGTTACAGTTAGACGTTGTCCATGAATTGGTTAATAAACTACGTCAATTAGAATTAACATTGGACATGCGAACCAGAGTAATGCGGTCATATCTTTTATATAGTACATTTGTATTGTTTTCATTTTGTCGCTTGTCTAAAAGTGTTTGTTCCATAAAGATATCGCAGTTAGTATAAATACTAATCTATTATTGTCGGACCAATTAAATGCGAATTAACTTTATGGGCTCACTTTAAATAATCTCAGAAAAGGCTGCAGTTTATAGCGTGGGCTTATCAAGCGTCTCATTTAGATTCAGGAAAAGATAAGTTGCCTATTTATTTCACATGATCTTAACTACATATACTATATATGGTATATGGCTTTTGATGGGGCTGCACTTTGGCACTATGTGTAAGCGATTTGGATTTGAGTTTTATCGTGGGAGAATCTGAGAACTTCCCCCTATGGTTGAAATTATCTTGATTACAGCTGATATCATAAAGTTTATGCACGTATATCTTTGATAAGCAGAGGTTTTTTTTTTGCAATATCTGTTAGGATATTTCATCATATTTTGGTTTGATCTGGATTATTCCTTGGAATTATTTGCTGAAATTACATAAAACAAATAACTGCGGCAGATAAAGTCATGAAGAATAAAAGTATAATTAGGGAAATGTAAAATAGTAAGAAAATGGTCTGATCTCTTATCTTAAGCAAAGTCCCAGCACCTGTATAACTCGAGAAATAACTATAAACCCTGACATGCGTCATACGGTATAATTGACAAGGAAACGTGACGGAAATTTGCGTTTGCCATAATATCGGGCTAACCCACTCAGCCAGTGTGCCTGCTCACTCATCTGTCGTACATCTCAACTATATATATACCCTGCCCATAACTAAATTATCATTATAAATTTAGAGTTGTGTTGGGCAAGAAGCAAAACTGAATTGAGTCATGCATATATAGATATTTGTTTTCTTTCTCGAGATATGGTGTACCCCTTGTTTATGATGATGAGGCGACTGATACAGGCAGTTCGAGAAAATTGCCAACGCTTTTCATGTATTTTTCTTTTCGCTGCCTAATTAATCATTTGACTTTTCTCTGCCTGTTGAGAAAAACCCAAAGAGAAATGCTCACAAACGCCACGCGTTGTTTATTTTCATTATATATGCTACACTATATAGAATATATATGTATGTATAAGTATTATATAGAATATATACTATGTATTTGTTGGGTAAACAAAAAAAGATTTCACGTACAAACCGAAACTGACGAAACATGTGAAAAATCAATTTAAATACGAAAAATATCTTTTAACCTATGCTAAAAAGCGTAAAAAGAAAGGTAAACAGACAGAAGAATGAGAGAGAGAGAGGCAAATTGTAAAAGTTTTCATAGGTTTTGTTATTGCAATGCGTTTCGTAGCGCAGGAAATAGAAAATAAAAAAGATCACGTGAGGTTTGCTTGCTTGAAATGAGGTGCGGATTCGCTTTAAAAATTTGGTATGGGGAATATTTGTAATACAAACAAATTAAGTTAATAAATAGATATTTTCATTAATAAATCTATCAAAATACATTAATTCCGAAAGCTTTTTAATATGTTGTTGAAAGTTTTTTCATTTCTCAAAACATTTCCTAATATATATTTCGTAAGAACCCTTTGGTATTTCTTGGTATTTCCCTCTTAAAGATCAGTTCACATTTCATTAATTTGCTGCGCTGTCATTGCAAAATTATTGTTTTTCCACCGCATCAACCTTAATATTTTTTTTTTTTGTGTAGCTCACAAAATTTTCCACAAATATTTCGATTATTTTCCACTTTTCCTGCCGCGTTTCGCTCTGAGTTCTGAGGCAATGAAAACGCGGGT
The DNA here is from genome assembly GCA_018901885.1 of Zaprionus kolodkinae. NCBI lineage: Eukaryota > Metazoa > Arthropoda > Insecta > Diptera > Drosophilidae > Zaprionus > Zaprionus kolodkinae. The sequence continues at coordinate 668,905 of JAEIFM010000059.1, forward strand.
CCATGGTGGCTCATAAATCTTTCGGTGCTGTCCAAAATAGAACATGGCCGTAAACACACAACAAATTTTCATTAGGCATTTCCCAACCTGAGCTACGTATCGAGATTTCCCGTGTGTTGGAATGGCAAACATTCTTGTGGCTTTTCCCAAAGCATTTTCATACAGTTTTCTACACAATGTGTGTGTGTGTGTGTGTGTTGCATTGCCAAATCGCAAGCTTACGAAATTTCCCACACTTTGCAGAGGCGCGCGCTATTTATAAAAGCAAAGGCGCTCTCTCTCTCTCTTTCTCTCTCTCACTCTCCCACGCTCTTTTGAGTTTTAACTGTCAACAGAGTCGAGCAACAGGCCGCAAGAACAAAAACAGAAAACAGCTGTTCAAAATGGGCGCCGCCAAAAACAAAACGAGAGTGTGAGAGAGAGAAAGAGAGAGAGAGAGCGCAACGCAGCACGCAAAGAAAAACAAACACACACACACATGCACAGACACACACGCGCGCGAGCCGAGCGCAGCAAGCAGAAAAAAAGCTTTAACGAAGCTTGCACGCGCGCCAGGTTGTGTGATCGCCCGTCCGCGGTGCGCGCGCTCTCTCTCTGGCTGCAAGCTGTATTGTGCTCTCTCCCTATGCTCGCTCTGCGGCCACCCCATCCCACCAACAGGCAGGCGGGCGAGAGAGCTTTCGGTTTCATTCACCGCAAGAAACCGGCCCGCTGTTGAGAACTTTGAACGCATTCGAACGCGTCGCACGTAGGCCTACGGAATTTTGAGTTTCTCGATTCGTTTCGAATTCCCGATTTCAATTTCAATTCTGATTTCAATTTCGCATTGACTTTTTCGACTTAACGATCGATCGCATGAGACACGACGACGAGACCCTTTTCTCATATTTTAATGATATTTTTCAACTCGTGTGCAGGCAAAGGATTTGAGTGTGTGTGTGTGTTTGTGCAATAATTACACGAATTTAATGTAAATTCGAGATTAAACGAAATGTATATAAAAATTTAAGAAAAACAAAAGAACAATATAAAATGTAAATTGATAAATTTCAATGTGCTGCAAATTAAATTCAAGTGCTGCGCTGCTGCTGCTGCTGCGTCGCTGCTCGCACGACGAATAAACGAGGCAAGCAAATTGCAGAGCGCAATAAATTAAAACAATAAAAAAAAAACAAAAACACAGAAACAGAAACAGCAACTGAAACAGACAACCAAAATCTACATAAATGTATTTGTTATTGTTGTTGTGCCTGTGCGACACAAAGTAAAATAAAAAGACAGGAAAACAACAACAAGAGAGAAGCAGAAAAAAAAACATACATACTCGGTGCCAAATACGCAAAGTAAACCAAAAAAAAAAAATTAAATAAAAACAGAAAATAAACGAAAAAAAAAAACTCAAAATGGTTGGCAAAGTTTTGGGCATACGCGAGTTGGAGCAGTTCAGCAGTCGACGGAGCAGCGTCTACGTTGATCCCGATTGCGAGAAGTTCTTCGAGCTGCCCCTCTTTATAGCGGCCAGCTCGAATGATATAACAACTAAATGCCAGTGTTGGCAGCTAAGTCCAGGTAATAAATCTAATTCCCCCCCGCGTCAAGCTCACAAAAACAAATATATAAACAGCGGCAAATCAAAAAAAAAAGAAGAGAAGAGAAGAAAAAATAAGATCTAGTAAATAAATAAAGCGACTAATTTCAAAAGCAAACATCATAAATTTTTTAGGCGTAGCTTTACTCTCTCAACTCGTAGTTTTTATTGATTTTCCCAATAGATGTTAGAGGCGTTGTTTGAGTCAAAACTGTCATAACTTCAATTCAAAACGATAAACTAATTTTTTTTTTATTGTAGCTCATTAAAAGATTTCGATCCGTAACGTAGTATACTCACAAGAATGCACAGTGTATACATTTTGATATTTATGAATGTAATTTCAATTCACGAGTTGAATAAATTGCACGATTTATGACTTGAATAAATGAGTAACAAAAAAAAATGATATCTTAACTGCTTAGGGGTAAGGATAAAACATGCAGGATCTTTGTAGAAAAAGTAGATAAGATTCCTTAACTGACGTCAATGAATGCGACACTCATAATCGAATTATTATCAACACGGTTTTGTTTTTTTTTTAAGTCGTTAATTATCACAAAAAGTTTAATAGGCAATTTTAATTAAGTTCGAGTTCTCTATAGATTGGAAAATAACTGAATAGATAGCTAATATATAGGGTATGTAAAATGCAATGAATGATTCAACGATTCATTTACATGTAAATTTATTATTTTAAAATCGATGATGTAAAAGTCTTTCTCAGTGTTTCGCAAAATAATTATAAATTATTACAAGTGTTTTAATAAACAATTACAATGCATTTACTACTGATTATGCAGTGTTTGATTCACTCACTGATTCGCAATTAGGTTCGAATAGGAAAATGCATTTGTTTTGTAGGCATTTCGAATGTGCCCCGCTTTGAATGAAATTGTTGGTGTCGATAGGAAAATTACCCCATCTAACGTCTTGTAAGATTGTCTCTTTTTATATCTACATATATGTATATAAATTCGTACAGTATTTTAATAACAAGATGCAAATGGTCAGATTAATTACACAGTGAGAGGGAAAGAGAGAGAGAGAGAGCGTTAGAAATGCAAACGAGCCTCACTCAATTATACCAGTTTTTATTGTTATTGCATTTACAATGTTCATCTCCATTTCGCTGCATCTCCCTCCCGCTCTCTCTCTCACATTCTATATATAATATAGAATATAACTATATCATACTCGCGTCATTCGATATTTACAGTCAAGCTTTCTTAGCTCATGCTTCTCATAACTGACTCAATTTTTGGTTAAACGATATTAATAATGTGATAGTATAGTATATATTTCCAAGGCGCAGTATAGTATAGTATAGTGAATAATAATAATATTAATGATTGTATACGTATTGGAGGAGCGTAATTTGTTGTCTCTCTGATTCGTAAAAAAACAAATTTAACAAGCCTTGCTCGATGACTGTCGCCTCTTATCATCATCAGTTGTGTTGGGGTGGCCAAATCAAATAACAAATAAACCCAACATTTTTGATAAGATGAGTAGGACGATGAGCATAACTGGCGGCATGCAAAAATCGATCAGCTGTCGCTCGAGGTAATGAGACATGTATAAAATGCACAATCAATTACCCACAACTACGATAGCTAATCAACAATGGCAGCGCCTCTGCCTCTGCCTCGGCCTGGCGTCAATCAATAGTGGGGGTAATACTACTACCCATACCCTAACCTACCTATATCTATCGTGGCAACCCTGTGCGAGCAGCTGACCAACAAACTGATCAACATCGATCGAGATAGAGCTGTCAAAAAGTGTGTACGGTATTTCCAATGGATTTACGTAGTACACACGCACTCTCGAGTGACTCAAGTAGTATGGCTAATTTTTGATATATTTATATTTAAATATAGCAAGTCTAGCGGTTTTCCTGTTTTCTGTTACCAGGAATACTATCGAAGAAATTCTTAATATATAATTAAGATTGCTATATACACTGTTCTATGGAAATTCAAATTGTTTGAGATAAACAAATGTGGCAATTTCTTGTTTTATCAGTTCGAAAATTAAATACACTTATCAATAATGAAATGCAATAATAGTAATGTCTGTCAACATATAAAAACATTGATTTAATGTGTTAGTTTTTTTTTTTTTTTTGGGTTATCACAAAGTGATCTATCAATGTTGCACTTTTAGTTATCATTTCAATTCCATTTTAATTATACACAAAGTTCTCCATGGGCCAAGCATCTATCAATAAAGCTTATCACACACACACTCACACAGTTCCACTTGATTGTAACCTCAAGTAGTTTATTTTGCCTCCTCTATGAGCAATATGCGAGTTAAGATATTTAACTAACCTAATGTAGATACTTTCGTATGTTTATTAATATTTAGTACTATTTAGTATACCTATGTTTAACGGCCTTGGCTTGTTAGTTCAATTGAGTTTTGGGCCAGAGACTTTCTTATCACGCCTCTATCTATGATGTGTGCAGTCAGTCATATGAGGCTCCTTAAGTGTGCTAACAGCAGCAGCAGCAGAACTTTATCAATAATCACTTGAGCGGGCCAACAACCGTTTACTTAAGTGTCTAATAGAATATATACCATATATACCATATAGAATAGTATAGTATAGTATAGTTTAGCTATCTGTATCTGTAAATTCTTTAGAGTGTTGCATGTTGATTTAAAGCGCAGCATTTCGTGCAGCACGTCAGGTTGATTTATTTTATATATTTTTTGTATTTTCCAGTTTTTATTTATTAGACATTAAAGTTCGTGACCTAGGCTAATCGAAAAACACTTGACTAATAAATAAATATTGCTCTCTCTGTCTCTTTCGTGTAGGCAAAGAGCCGGCACTGCGCTCATTCACGGAAATCCAACAGCTTCTGCAGCAGGGTAAAAAACACATTGTTAAGAACATACTCAGAGAGAATTCCTGGCCAATTAACTCGCCCATACGCTCACAGTTGTGGCCAATATTATGCGCACAGCATTTGACCAAGCAGAATATGCTAGATGGCTTCTACTGGGAGATGGTGCATCAGGTGAGTTGATCTCTTACTATAAAATAATATATTACTTATTTGATATTTAATTTCTTCATTAGGTTTTTGGCACCACAGAGCTGCCGGATAAACCGATCATGTTGCCCGCCTTTGTGGATGCCACACATTGCTTCCCGTATCATTTGACCAGCACGGGACGTGCCGTTGCCGATCGCATTGTGAATGTGTTGGGCTATGATTGTCCCGACATTACCTACAGTCCAGTATTGTATCCAATTACGTCATTACTTTTGCATTTCATGTCTGGTAAGTTGATATTTTTTTTTAAAGAATTATTGTTAATCGGCAGATCTTGGTTGGTTAAAGGAGTAGGCATTTGAAACTTTATAAGCAGCTTGCTGTGAGCTAGATGTAGGTCAGGATTCACTGAAAGACTTTATATTCCATATACTTTTTATTATATTATATTTTTAAGTTATTGGCATAACTAGAGAGTTGAAATTTGGTATACAGCGTCCTGGGAGCTAGATAAATCACATGTATGCTCAGATTTATTGAATTATATCTACAGAAAACATTCATTTGAGCTTGTTCGATTGTTGTGGTATAATTTACATATTCGCATTCTCAATTACAAAAAAATGTTGTAACGATTCTCACGTGATTCACGTGACTCCCTGTGCCCTCTTCGTGACTTTGAATCGAAAAGCACACTCGAAAACCGTTTGAGGCGCTTTATTGATTACATGATACGCACTTGGGGGCCGTTCGTATATGCCTCAGTTCACCTCAGTTCACTTCACATTCGGTATTCGTATTCAATATTTACTCTTGTCATTAGGCGTTTCGTTTCGTTCGTTCGTTATCTATCCAAATAATTGGCACAATTGTAAATCACATCCGACAAAGGCAGCAGGCACAGCTCAAGTAACTCACAGTACGTCGCAAATTGATGTATCGTGATTTTTGCGGCTAATTAATTTGGTAAATAGTTTGAAAAAAAAAAAACTCCAAACGATCGAGTAAATATCGAACCCTTTTGCCGCTATACACACACAGGAGCGGAAGCTCTAGGGTACTACATATATATTTTTTTGTGATCTTCGCTTACTATTTACACTTTTATCATACATCGTCTGGCATCGTTTTCTTAATTTGTAACTCATTTCAACCCGTTCAGGCTCAACTCTACAACGCGACGCCAATTAATATCATATTTTTTATTTGTGATACATATTCATATTCATAAAGCTGTTCGAAATTGGATTAATCTGGTCGTATGTGGGCAGAGATTGGTTGAGCCGCTTAATACCAGTATCGATCGTGAGCAAAATAAAATGACTAATTTATATATCCTAGAGTTCCGTAAATTCATGAAAAAAGAGAGAGAAATGAGTACATTATTTTGCATTGAAATTGATTAATCGCTTAGAAATTATGCATGACGTGCCCACTTTATAGAGAGGGAGTGATCTATACTAGCTCAGTTCAAAGGGAGACAAAGTTGCCCAACTGCAACAAAGTGTAGACGCGAAGAGGTTCCGATTTCTCAGGCATCGATCACCTGCCTGCCCAGATGATTATAAAGACGACCCCATTCTATAACCCTTTATATAGTATGTAATTTATTCTATAGTTAGCTTGAATATCAAGCTATAGTATAATAGCGTATAAGTTTGCAAATCTAATTAATCTCAGCACTGCACTGAACTCTGAACACCCCCATGTAGTATGTGTAATACCTATAGAGAGTCTATCTTACTCTCTCTCACATTCGCTCTCTCTCTCTCTCTCTCTCTCTCTCTTTGTGTGTCTATTGCAACGAAGAAACAACAAGACAATCAATCAATTGCAATCTGGGTTCAAGTGTGTGGCGCACTTTATTTAGAATATATGTATGTTCGTACATATATGAGGATTATCTCTTGACAAAATATACCTATGTGTGCAGTCAATGGGATGGCAGATGGGGGCGGGTTTTTACAGGGTTTTTGAGGGGTATTGCTCGGACTTGTGATTAATATGCGACTTACTTGGCGGAGGCACATGACAAGCCGCCTGCCTGCAACTGATAAAGCTGAGCCTGATAAGCTTGAGCTGGGGCATGAAAAGAGGTCGACATTCCCCCCAGCTTGCCGCTCTCCTGCTTCCTCTCCCTCCCTCTCGCGCTCTCTCACTCTCTATCTCTGTCTGGACAACGTGTCTCGCAGTTTTGGAGGTTTGTTTACACGGCGCGAAAACTTGTAGCTTGTCTAGGGCGAATGCGGATGAGAAATGGCGATTCCGGGCAAGTCTCAAGGTAGTCAGAATCTCTCACACACACACACACACTGTTTACAGTCACTATAAATAGTATTCTACCTACCTCCCTCCCCCCATTTTTTAGGGTACAAAAGTCCATTGTTTTCCCGAAATTACAGAACATGTAAACCGTTTTTTTTCGCACCATCCACAATTCGGTGAAGGTCAGAAAAATACAACAACAACAAAGAGAGAACATGGCTCCCCTTTGGCAGGGTGTCTTTGCTATACATAGCATGCCATAAAAAAACAAATCTGCCATAAAAATGAATATCGAACTGCAGTCTCAATCAAGCAAAACATTTTTAAAAGCATTTCGTGCATTTCAAGTTCAAGATTCGAATAAAAGTATAAACAATCATGTACACGAAGCTATATATATGCATATATACTTTATATGTGTGACTGTACATCATGTACATATTGACACATTGTATAGCTTCTGTCGACATTTTGTTGACGTCACTGACTCGTTATCGTTGTCGATGTCGTTGAGTTTTATGCAAATTTTCGTGACGAACAGAAAAAAAAAACAGAAAAAAAAAACAACTAAAGATACAATTCTGCAGTAGTTGATGCTCGTTTGGCATGTGACATAGATTTTCCCAGCAAATAAAGATAATAACAATCGTTGTTTATTCGGTCTACGGGGTACTGAGGCAGCTGAGAAAGAAGAAGAAGCTTGAAAAAAGTTATAGATTATTATGGGTAGAAAGCTTTTCATATGGAAATAGCCCAGCAGGGCATTTATAAACATGTTGCTGCTGTTTTAACTTTCCTATAAACATCCTGCCTGCAGGGTACAGGGTATCTGGCAGTGGTACACACTCTGGCTGTTTGATCATTCTCACTTGTTAAGCTTTTTATCGGTCGCCCAATGACGCCAACACGTGAGCATAAAATTCACATAAAATACATTTTTGGGTAAGACACACCACCCCTATATTCGTATAAATATGCGTCCTATACGTATTCGCCATTTGATTCCTCCTTTCTTTATATCTATCCCCTCTCCCCCCGCAATTACCATTTCCATTTCCAAATCCAACGAAGCCAAACAAATGCGCACTTTTTATCATCATCTTTGTGTTTTCGTTTGCTTTTGCTATTGTTTCTCTGTTTTATGCCTGTTTGTTATTCTGTTCTGTTCTATTCCGCTGTGTTTATGCCCTACCCAAACATTGTCGAGTCGTTCTGTGCATATTTGTTTTTGCACGACGCTTTTATATGGCCAAACTCTATCATCACTGCCACTCTTCAAATACTTTGTTGAGCACATTACGTGCCCAGAGATATCAACTATCATAGTTGAGAGTACAGAGAACTTGACTATATAATATCCTGGATTTATTAAAGATGTTATAGATTCCTTAAGAGTTTTCTTTTCACATGATAAGAATATCTGAAAACTCTTTTTGATTTTTATCAGAAAACAAAATTATTTTCTATGATTTTTTACAACCTAATTGACGTCTTACTAATTCAACTAAGTTGAAAACTTTTTTATATTCCAATTTATATTCATTTAGATTTATAGCTTCCATTTACACTTGACTCCAAATATTTCCTCCATAAATACTTCACGCTGCTAACACACATTTGAATGCGAAAATTGTTATTTAATCTTTCTACTAATTGCCTTTTGTTTTGCCTTATAAAGCATTTTCACGCATTTCAAGATCAGTCTCGATCGATCGATCAGCTGAGCTTTTGTGGTTTGTAAGGGCAATGGCGATGGGGATGGTGCCCAATTAGCGCCAGTTAGAAGAGATTTGTTATATTATTTCCACTAGGTTAACTTTATTTAAAAAATTGTTTACACTACTGTCTGGTCTATTTTTGTCTTTAAAACATTGTTTATGTTTTTTTTCGAGAGAGAGATAATTTGCTGAGGCATCTGAGTTATTGTTGACTGTTCTTTATCCATCGCGTGTTGGAACTAAGGTCGTAAATGTGAAATGTTCCGTTCGAATATGGTGTATACACGACTTGCTGTACACCCTTCCCTCTCTCTCTCTCTCTCTCTCTCTCTCTCTCTCTCTCTCTCTCTCTCTCTCTTGCTCACTCTGCTGACGTAAAACGTACTGCGATTTTTTGAACCAGTTTTATTTTTTTTTACTGCTCACTTACTGCTTATCGGTTCAATTGGTGTCATAAAATTAGAAATCCCCCCCGAGTCGAACTGCGGCCCTTTCTTGCCTCAATTGTCTAATTGGCAGCTTAAGGCAAGTGGCGGTTGCACTTGCTATTTGTAGACTATTTATAGAGCGGGAAAACTAATAAATGCAATTAATGCACGATTACTTTTAATTGCTGCAATGGAATTTGCAAATGTCAACGAGAGCCAAGCAAAGAAGCGAAGCGAAATCAAACAAAATCAAACGAAATTTTAAGATTTTATTGCAAAAGAAAAAAGAGAGAGATAAGTTCAATATCTTATATACCCCACACTCTTGAGCATATTTACACTTGCTAGGGTAAAATGATCATAACCTCTGCAAGGCTATAAAAAGAAAGCGATTCTCTGTACACTGCGTCAGAAGTTTTAAATATAACTCTGTAGAATTCAAATATTTAGTGATAAAAATACGTTAAAAAAAAATACTACTACATACTCGTATAGCTTATCACTCACCTGTTGTTTGCCCAAGCGCCAAGTTTCCGCAAGTGATAAGCTCAAGCCACTTACTAAGTAGATACAGGCGACAGATACAGATACAGATACACATAGATAATAGGGAGCGAGAGGGTGAGTGAGATAAGCTGCAACTGTGCTCTGTTGATGCGTATCGTCGTTGAGCTACAAAAACACAATTGATAACATTCGAAACAATAAACTGGAATATTCAGGGCAATTGCAACAACCGCGTCTAACTGCCTCACACCAAACTAAACTGCCGCATTGATAAGGAGAAGCCGCTGTGCTGATAAGCGTGCAGCGCAGCTTCACGCGAATGGGATCAATGTAAGCGCACTTTTGTAAGTCACTGTAAAGTCAAACTGCACATTATAGTATGTACTACGTATATATTTAATGGGTATTTTTAAGTCCTTCGACAAGCGATTGCTAATTGCCTGATAAAACAAATCAAAGAGCTCGAGAAAACGCCCCGAGAGTTCAGTTAACAATTGCATTTTAAATGCCTTACAATACATACATACTACATGTGTGTAGATAAGTACAACAATAACATTTTATTGTCGTTGTTATAATTGTTTATAATCAGTTCTGCAAACAGGGAAAATGCTGCTAATGAGACACACACGAAACCGATATAAAGTAAATATCGCACAGATCTGTGGGGCATTATTTTTAGCAGCAGCATCGGGCACTGCGTTTTGGCATCAGTTAAGTTAATTTATAAATCAAATTTGTTAAATAACAACAAATGCGGCAACAACAGCGGCAGCAGTGACTAATTTAATAAACAAATTGTGCGCCAGTTAATTATGGTACACGAAATGGAACCGACTAAAAAAAAAGCTTACAACGTTAAGCTGGGAATAAATTGGAGGCGCGGTCAAAGTGCACAAGTTGTGTGGGATCTATAGTATTGTGTATACCCCTCAAAAAGAAGGGGTATATTGTGCGAGAAGTGAGAAAATTTCTTAGAAATCTGAATTGTATTTTCTTACCTGAGATATCTGAGAAACGACGAAAGATATTTCAATTTAATGTTCTTTCATCATTTTTTTTTTTTTTTTTTCAAAGCATAAACTGTGTATGGAATATGTTATCTATAATATATAATATCAGTATACCTTAAGTTCCTTAAAATAATTCCTTAAGCTAATTAAATATACAAATTCTGCTTAGAAACTAGCTAAAAATAAACACACCTATTTAGGAAATTTCTTTTGCATATGTTATCTATATAATTGCAAGTTCAATGCATAGATTATTCCCTATATCATATTTATTTAATATTATACACTTATTACACTTTTATCAGCTTATCGACTCTTCTCGCCTGCAATTTAAATAAATTAGGCATTCAATTAATGCAGCAAGACTATGCAAAATATATATTAATTATCAATAATGTAGGGTATAGCCAAGGTCAACTACCTGCCTTCAAAATTGTTTTGCATTTGCATTTGCATTTCGCGTTATTCAATGCAATTTACGCTGCGTCATTGCGGTAACGCCTTCCTCCGGCGAGGCAATAAGCCCATGCACGGTCATGCAGAGCACCACCGCAACACCGCCCAAAACCTCCTCGAACCACGAACCACAAACTGAACTAACACTCAACAACCGCATCAACCACAGCCACAGCCGATGAGCAGCAGCAGCAGCGGCAGCGGCAGCGCAGTACGTGGAACGACCTCAGGAAGCTGCAGTGCAAATTGCAATTTAAAATTGTGCAATTAAATTAGAGACAAAGCTTTTCTCAGCGATAGAAAGAGAGAGCAATAGAGACCGCTTGTGGTAAAGAGAGAGCGAGAGAGTGTGAGGCGTGGGTAGAGCTGTCGCTGGGGTTAGGCTCGTGTTATTAAACATCGGATAATTGCCAAGCAAATGCAATTTGATAGCGCAGTGCACGATGCAAGCAACTGCCTTATGGTATTAAATGGCCCAATATTACGTGAGTTGGCGAAAAGTATGAAAGCAACGTTAGTGGTGTGTTAAACTTAAATATACTCTTCCCACAAAACTTTTAGCTGCCATAACTTTCTTATAAATCATCTGATTTTAGCTTGTAATATCATTTTATTCATGGTTTGGCCTCCAGATTGTTCAGGGTTCAAAAAATAAGGGTCCTAAAATTTTTTGAAATTTTGGGTCCATTCATGCTTGCTTATTCTCAAGATCTTTTAGAGCTTTTTAGTCCTCTGAAGTCATATCTTGGTCAAAAATGCTCTGATTTTGTTTCGGAATATCTTTTTCTTTTCATATTTTGATTGATTCAATATCAAAAAATAGTACTCCTAAAATTTTGGAATTTTGGGTCTTCCATGCTGCCCAGTTTGCCATACCCCTAACAATTTTCAATTTTTTTTCTTCAAAATTAAAAAATGTTTGTTTATGCTTTCAAACGATAAAAAAAAGTCCAAATAGGTAGAGCAAACAAGTTTTAACCGATTTCTGAGCCATACAATCAAAATGTTGCATATTATGTTGAATTTTTAATAATATTCTGTATTCTTTTTGTGCATTTGCAGAGGAGGAAGCTTATCTGTGTCTGGCCGGACTTGTGGGCAGCAAGGAGAAGACATTCATCAATCAAACCAAACTGCAGCATGAGGTAACCTGGAAGACGGTCATGCAAATAGCCAAAAAGCACACAGTGAGTACACAAATTAAACACACACCTGTTGGCATATAGATGTACTTATATATTATGTTTGATTATTTACAGAAAAGTGCCATTGCGTATTTCCAACGCATCTGCCCGAATCAGAAGCTGGAACGCATCTTTATGGATTGGTGCTGGTGGATTTTAGCTGGTCTACCATTTCAGCATTTGGTGCGAATTATGGATTGCTATTTTCATGAGGGCATCAAGGTGCTCTATCGCGTCGCTCTGGTCATACTCAATCTCTTCCACAAGGAATGCCAGTCGAACAACGAATGGAGTCCGGATAATATTAAAAACGACATTGGCAATGCGCTCATCAAGTTCTGTAAAAAGATACCAGTATCGCCGGCGAAGCTGCTCCATACCGCTTTTAGTATTAGGGGACTCAGGTGAGTTATGCATATGATATCATATAATATACAAAACTAAACCTATTTCATTCGTTTTCTCTCTTGCAGTACCCAGTATATTTCTAGAATATTTCTCAAGACTGAAATGCTACTAAAAAGCCGATCCAATCTTAATAGCGGTTCGAAGCAATTAATTAAATCGCGCTCAAGTGATAATCTGCCCACTAGTCAGTCGCAGGTCAACATACAGATGATGTCGCATACCTTGACCATACGTGAGGTAGGTAAATCGTAAATTACACGAATTAATTCCAATATATACAAGACACAATCCCTATCCAAATCTACAAAGAAACATTAGTAAAAAAAGACTAAGCCACATAAATAGCAAGACAGCTAGGCAAATACTATACCCTACATCCTATAAAAGTGCTGACAAAACATCCATATAGGCGATATCAATAATTTATCGATTATTTCATGCGTATAAACCATAACCAAATTGCATTTATCGATGTTTTGACAACACAACCTTATAAGAAGTATTATATATTAAAGGGTCTTTGGAACTGCACCGAACCTACTATAGTTTCCTTTCAGTCTTTAGTTCTATCACATTTACAGTACTATACTTAGGTTTAGTTTCGATGATAAGCAATAATATTGGAAACTGGGTTATTTTCTTTATCCACACAGCACAGCACACATAAAAAATACGATTTAAATTATATACAAAATACTCAACTAATTATGGTATAAATGTATTGATTTCTTTGTGTTTTCTGTTCTTTCAACAACTCACAATGCACAACCACTGCAACAACAACAACAACAACAACAAAAACAACAACAATAAACCACAACAACTTTAAAACCAACCAACAACTTGAACCACAACTCAACTTGAAAAAAAAAAAAAAATCCGAAAAACAAAACCAGAAGCTGCACTCTGAGAGCTGTCGCAATTTGGTATGGGGCTATTTGAAAATGTTCTGTTTTTTATACATATATACTATATATAAAACAATATATATATATGATGGATAATGCTGACTGATGTTCAAACTCTGCTTGTTTTGTTTTTCACCCAAAAAAAAAAAAGAAAAAAAAAAATGCTACTTACTTTAATGAGTTTTGAGTTATGAATTTTGAGTGCACGAGTCAAGTTTAAAGTTCTAGCTGCAGTTTTAGCTATTTTCTGGCTAAACATGCATTGTGGAACATTCTAGAAAACATTTTGTGTTCTGTGCTTGACTCAAAGTTTGTGTTGTGTTTGTACTAATTTCTGTTCATCTATTCTGCAGTTTATTTGAATGTTTCAAACAAAAAAAGTACTAACTGAATTAAGAAAAAGAAACAAAAAAATAGAGTTATTCTAGAATCTGTTGTTGAGTTTCGTTTCTCTTTTGCATAACACAACAACAACAACAACAACTACAATAACAACAACAACAACAACAACACAAAATGCTGCTTATCCGTTTCCGTTTATTTAACACAAATTTGCATTTGAGTTTTGTTCTCCCTTTTCATTTCATTCGCACTTACTTTGCACTCCAAGGCCAGAATAAAAAACAAAACACAACAACATCGCAAACAAGAACCCAACAACCTTATAAATATCAACTATATCAAATTTTATATACATATTATATAAAAATCTGTTATTTCTATTTTTCTTGTATTTTGCGCTGCCTTGGCAAACTATGAATGAAAAAAAATATATATATAAATTATATATGCAACATCTTATAATAAATTAAATAATATCGAAAAAAAAAAATCAAATACCTAAACGAATCTCCTCGAAAATGATAATGAAAATATATAATATGCGTGCGCTTTATCAACATGAAATATCATTTCTCGTAACGTTTCAACCGACATTTTATCATATATGCATAACTTGATTGACCCCCTATCTACATATATATAGGGCGAAAAGTCGCCCGGTCATAGAGCCATCGCCATGGGCATCTATCCCATACACAATCTAAAAAGTCAAGTCTGTAAGAACGAAGAAGTAAGTGCAGAGAGCTGACGCCTTTTAGCCTCTTTTGCTAGTTTCCTTTTCTTTTGTAATTTTGCTAAACAAAACAAAAAACAACAACAAAACAAAACGAAAAACCAAATACAAAATAAGACAAACAAGAATAAAGTATAGTCCAAGAGAATGGAATGTTATGCTTTTAAATTGCACCCACAAGTCTCTTCAGAAATCGCACACACTCTCTCTCTCTCTCTTAGTACCCTCACCATATCTCTTGCTCTCTCTCTCTCTCTGTCTTTATATATCTCTCTGAGCCTCTATCGAGTGCTTTGTCCTCCCCGCATTGCATGACTCATGTGTGCGATTATCGAATATTGTTAGCATTATAATCTCATAATCGATTATCAATTGTTTTATTATAAAAAATTCGTATCTTTTTATTTTTTGAGTCAGTTTGTTTATTTGGTTTTGTGTTGAGTTATTTATTTATTTTTCTAGATCTTAAGAAGTTAATAGAATTTTTTTAAGCAGCAGAAAAACGACCCCCAAATCCAAAAAAAAAATAAAAATATTCCCAACCCAAACGAAAATCCATGTCAAACTCTTCAACTTTCATGCGATTCATCATACAAATCGAGCTGCATCTAATTTTGACATTATTGCTATATATCATCTCTTTTCATAGCATTTTGGTTTACCGGGCACAACGAATTTCATTAAAACCTGGACGGATAGACAATTTGTAAGCATATGAATTACGAGCCTCGATCTTGAACGTGAAACGTGAATGATACCATCCATTCCATATATACCATATACTATATCCCACCACCACATCCGATAAAACAGTTACAGTTTCGTGCCGTTTTATTAGAAAATTTAACCGAGATATTTCCTCCCCTTATATAGAACCCCACTTTCTTTCTTTCTCTCTCTCTCTGTCTCTGTATACCCCAGTACTTTCTGCCTCACTCTCACTCTCTTTCTCACATTCCCTGTAATTGTGTTTGTGTGCGTGTGTGTGAGTGTGTGTGTGCGTCCCTTGTATTGGTATACTAAAATCCACATATATATAGTATATATAGACGAATCGCAATCGCAATTCATAATGATCCCCTCCATAAAGTACTATATAAACCTACATAAATGTAATATTATTCATGCCATATCATGCTACAGTTTGGTAGGCTGACAGTTTGACCTTAGTAATCATACAGTTTGACATGCACTGCGCCGCTTCAATTCACGCGCTGCTGCTGGCCAAAAAAAAAAATAGAAAACAAAAAAAGCAAAACGATAAAAAAAAAACAACAAATTAAAAACGAAAACAAAAGCGAATCATTTCTTTTGTATTTTTATTTTCTGTAGTTTTCATTTCAACGTTAAAAATAATTACGATATTTTGATTTTTTATAACTTTCGTATTAACTTGGCTTTTAGCTCGTTTGGCCTTTTAGTTCATGTCTATCTCTCTCAGTGTCTTTCTCTCCCACTCTCTCTCTCTATCATGCTCAATTTGTTTTTGTTTATTGCGCTGTAACAATCCCCGCCCGAAATGCCTAATTATGTTTTGTTTATATATATATTTTTGTGCGTGTGTGTGTGTTTACATCATGCGTATATAGTATGCTCTTAGCTATACATATGTATTTTTTTTATATGTTTTATAAATTGGCTAATGCTACCCTGTTTTTTTTTAATAGTATTATTATTCGTAGTTGATTTTGCCTAATAATAGTATGTACGATATAGACCAGCAAAAAATGCTTTACTAATTAAAAAACTATCGCCTTTTGTTGCCCTTCCTCGATTCCGCCCCCACAGCTGTTCACGCTTTGGTCATGGCTGCCCGTACGAATCACCATGTATCAACCGGTGCTGCTCTACACCACCGAGGAGCACGGCTGCTCCCTGACGACCTTCTATGTGCGCGTCGAGCAACATGAGCCCACGCTCCTGATGATCAAGACGTGCAACAATGAGGTGAGTAATAGATTTGGGTTTAAAAGATTGAGTTACACTGAGTAATATCTCTTCTACTTAGGTATTTGGCGCCTATTGCTCCTCCCGCTGGTTCGAACGCAACGTCAAAGATGACAAGGGCCAGAGACAGGCCTACTTTGGCACCGGCGAAACCTTCCTGTTCTCCCTCTATCCCGAACGTGCCAAATACCCCTGGGTGGGCATCGAGGGTGACCGCGACTTGGGCCACAGCTCGGAACTTTTTATGGCAGCGGACTCTAAAATGATTACAATTGGCGGCGGGTGAGTGACGAAATAAAATGAAAAATGAAATTTAATTATAATGTGCATGTATAAATTCTTTACTAAATAAAACCCTTGTCAAAGTCGGGCAGCATGAAACTAATTTTCGCTTTTATAATTTTACAGTGAGGGCCAAGCTATTTGGATGGATGAGAACATACGTTTTGGCAAAACGGACAGCTGCAAGACCTTCAACAATCCGCCACTGTGTCCGTCGGGTGACTTTGAGATACGCGTGCTGGAGGTCTACGGTTTTGTTGGCATCTAAGGCATCAAAGCAGAAGCATCGCCCCCGCAGGCTGAAAACCCAATATGAAACCAAATTGCCCGCCGAAGTTCAAGTGCTCAGAAAAACCGCACCGCATCCCGCACCACAACACACCATACACACATACACTACTATGCTCCTCGTCCTTCTTCTCGGATCAGCACATCCATAAAAGCCACACATACACATCGTACATACACACACACACATACATACATGTGCAGTATGCTTGTGTTTCCGGCTAAAACGGAAACAGTGGCAGAAACAAAATCAAAAGCAAATGATGATCATGATGGGGAAGAAATAAAGATGATGATTAAGAATTGTGTAAACATTTATAAAATACCTATTTATAAATATGTATCTAAAATATGACAGCGTTCGCTCGTTGTCGTCATTGTCGTGTTAATGTTAAACGTTTAAATCGAGCAAAAACAAATTATATATTATATAATGCAAATACTCTGTGAGTTAATGTTTCAAAAATCAAAGTTTTGAAATAATACATATACAATAGTTGTTATATTCTAACGTATGAAATGAAAGGAAATGAAAGCAAACACCTATATAGAATGAATCTATATATATATATATATGAATGTGTGTTTATCTAATTGTAAATCGTAAAACTATAACTACATATATATAACGAGTTGAAAATGAAATGCAGACAGAAAATAACGCAAAATTCTATTCCTTAAATGAAAAGATGAGAGAAAAATGAAGAAAATAATTTATCAATTGTTAAGCTCATGCAAAATGAAATGCAAAAATGTCTGCAAATTTTGATTATTATTATTATTATTATTACTATAATAACTATTATCATTATTAATATATTATCATATTATTAATATTTTTATGTTTATTTGTGTATTTGTATTTTTTCTGCTTATGTAAACCAAATTTACTGAATTGACTGAATTTGTTATAAATGTTATTAATATTATTATTACATATGTGTATAAATTATATTTTGTAAATTGCATTGGAGATCTTTATTTTCTTTTTAGGCATACTTTCCACACACATACACACACAACACACACACTATGCATATGCTTATGCTGTACAATAATCCCTTGTTTGATTGTTAGCTTCGTAAGCGTGCAGTGCAGTTTAAAGATCATTTCAACGTAATACATATGTAATATCTGCATATTTAAGTGACAAATCCGTATGGGAAAACGAATATTCAAATCACACTGAAGCTAATTGGGCGTGCAGCTGAAAGAGTATCGAGTTTTAGGTCGGGGGAGTACGTTGCGCGAGGCGGGGGATACTGGTGCACACATGTCAAATTGATCTCATTTATGCTCCACATCCAAAGCTACACAAATTCAATGTTTATTTAAGATTCATTCCATAATCGCATTGCTCAAGCTAAATTATTGTATTCAATTCAGCAGACAAGAACAAATTTGATTGCTTTCGATAAATTTCTTATCAATTTTCTTCTAGTCAGAAAAACGAAAACAACATTTAAAAAAATTCAACATGCTGTGCACCACGGATTTTTCTTAGTTATTCAGCTGACATGCCCATTTAGTGACTGCTCTTTGCACTACTCAAGCGAATTGTTACAATCTGATAGATACACACACAACGAATACAGAATATATTTTATATATATATAGAAACTACAATGCATGTATTTGTAAATTATGCCAAATAAACGAGAAATCTGCAAATGCTGCCCGTACCGCTACCTCCTTCGTTCGATTCGAGAGATCTGCGACGCTACTCAATTTTAGTTCACATGAAGCGCCACAGATCGAATTCTACTGAAACCAGAGCGCGACTCAATCACACACACACACACACACACATTTTGGAGCTGGTACTCCATCAAAAAAGAACTCCCAAACACACAAAGAAACTAACAGCAACCCAGACACTCACACACATTTACTATACCCTTTCAACGAGGCATGCGGCGGCAATTTTGCAGCACTGTGTAACATTTTTGTGGCAGAAATATGAAAATGAAAAAGAAAAAACTATATATATGTGTATACCCCATAAATGTATATGATATAACTAATTGATATAATTTTAGGTTTTTATTTAAACTCTCTGTGTTGTTACTGAAATGAAGTGTATGTATAAGCAGCATTAAAAACTATATATATTACATACACACATACAAATATGGCATATGAAATAACGCTATAATAGATCATACTTATAATAGCCTAGTTGAGAAAGTTGATCAACACAAAAAACCTATGAGAAATACGATTTATAAATATATATTTGTTACTTGTTTCTGCGCTGTTGATAAAAGTTTTTACTTTACTTGGTTGACTATTCATATTCGAATTACGAATTCAGATTACGATTACGATTACGATTTGTTGACACATGATGTTGATGCTTGTTGTGTTTGGTTTTTCGGGGCTGGGGATGCTCCTATGAACAGTATTTGGCAGAGGCAACAAACAAAAATAAAACAAACAGACCGACCGACAGACAGAATGAAAACAATCTATGCTACTTCATTATCTTTTGTACAAAACAATTGTTTACACTGTTTTCTATATGAATTGTTCACTCTATGTATGTAGTCGTTGTTAGGTTTCGATTTTTGTACGATAGAATACAATAACCAACCATTATATAGTATATATACAAGTATATAAACCACAATACCATAACCCGCTAGCGGGTACATACGCAATTGAAGTTGAATTCTGATAACTGAAATATATACCTATAAATATACATACATACATACGATATATAGTATAAACTATGCGATGTTTGATATTTTGAATTAAAGAGCGTGTTGTTTATTTGATAACAATTATTATTTTATTTCTTTTTAAATGGATTACAATTAAACACTCACACACACACACATACAGTAAACGAATACAGTTGAATATGCCCCAATTCTATATTATATAAAGCAAATTATATATATTTCAAAAAACAAAAAATATATGATATATGTATGTTAAATCATTTTAGTGGATGTATAAAATATATAAAAACTCAAATAAATGGAAATAAAAAGTAAATAATGTTAAAATTATTAATATATCGCTGTACTTTTGGCTTCTTAAATCGAATGAGTCGTTTAGTTGTGCCGCTCTCTGTGATTCTCACGTGTGCAGCTGAAGTACGTGCTTCTATGCGATTCTCAAAAACTCAAGTACCATAAGTAGAATTGGAAATGTGCACAGAATGCTGCATTGTGAGAGTGCATTGCTGGAGCTGCCGTTGCACAAGTCTGTCTCGCATGATTTGCAGCCCAAGAAGCTTAGATCAGGCAACAAAGGATCCGGCAAATTGTCACACTCCGAAAGCTCACCAAAGCCGCAGGAACGTCGCACAAAGTTAATCTCATCGGCAGCTGCGAGTGCGAAAAGCAATTTAACTTTAGGTATATAACGATATCACAGCTCACACTCACAACTTCCGCCATAGTACTTGATCAGACACGTCGTCTTCGGTCGCTGTAGATACTGGACGCCGTTATCTTCTGGCAATTCCATGGCATCGCAGTCTGTTTTGGGTATGTCATCTGGTTGGAAATCATCGCCACATTTCGAATCATTGAGGGAATCGCATTCAAAGCAGCTAACTGCACGAGCTGCCCGAGCCGAGACGATGACGACATGTGGTTAAATATGTGTGTCAACAATGTGTTGGTTTCCCTCTCTTTCTCTCTTTTCTTCGCTCTCTCTCTCTCTCTCTTGCACTCACCTGTGGCGGTCAGCGTGATGAGCAGCAGAGCCAACGCCAATACCATGTGCCGCATCATTATAGTCGCCATCATCATCATCGTGTTGTTGTCGCACAAGCTACAGGAACGAGGTCGGTGCGCTACGGGTCTGGCAAACAGATGACGAATGTTGTGTGTGTGTGTGTGTGTGTGTGTGTGTGTGTGTGTGTATGTGTGTGGGTGCGCGAATTGAAAGGCCTGTCTGATCACTCAGTCACATGCCCCGAACCAGCCGGACGAGCTGCACACGCGAGACTGAGCCAAGCAAATCGCATTCTGAATGAGTATTCATTCTCTGTGTGTGTGTTTTGTTATTTTCCATACTACTCTATATAACACACACATTTATTTGCTTCTCATTTGCCTGAGCGCGTCTAGTACATTTTTTGGCTTATACTACACATACATGTGTAATGGGAAAATGGAAAATGGAATGAGCGGCATTTTGATAGCCGAGAATAAATGTCCGTTGACATGAAACATGGACATGGAGAAAAATAGCGCCCCTGGGCCCATACACCGTGTGCCTCTCGCCATGCCAGCGGCAAAAGTTCATTGCTTTGCTGATTTGTGGATAAATAAACAAATTTCGCTATAGTCTAGATTTAATTAGGTAAGTTCTCTCGCTCGCGCTCTCGGGCTCTCTCTGTTTTA
Organism: Zaprionus kolodkinae; assembly: GCA_018901885.1. NCBI lineage: Eukaryota > Metazoa > Arthropoda > Insecta > Diptera > Drosophilidae > Zaprionus > Zaprionus kolodkinae. The sequence continues at coordinate 690,347 of JAEIFM010000059.1, forward strand.
TTATCATTTTTGCCTGCCAAGGCCATATACAACAACAACAAGAAAAGAAACAATTATTTGCCTATACTAATACTGCTCATGCGTCCCACTGTCCGTGGCGCAACAGCTGAGCGGCAGCTATAAACAAGGCCATAGCCGGCAATTGCCATGCTCTCTCCCCCATCAGCTGATCGGCTCCATTGCAGAAATTCTCATTGTTGCATACATGACAACTGGCATTATGTACGGTTGTCAGTGTTGGATCCAGTTTGCAGCCAATGTCCGTTTCGTTTACCTCACCGAAGTAGCAGCCTCGCACGTATTTGGTGACGCCATTTTCTGTGTGTGTGTGCGTGGGAGGGAAACAAATAAAATTTGTAGCATACTTCTAGGAGGCGTCGATAAATAGTCAGCACGGCGAATGCTCAATGTGTCGCGCGTGTTGTAATAAAAACTGAGCACGGGCAAGAGATTTGGAACATTTTTATAGGAAATTTAATTTAACAATTAATAGATTGTGATAAAAAAAACCTAGAAGGCAGCAATATAAAATTCTGTGATTAAATCATGCCAATGAAAACTTCATATATATGATATAGATAGCCACATTATTAATGTGCTCTTCATAATTCAAAAATCTCATACATTGTTTCAAATTAAGTTTCTTAAATTTGCTGCGATTTTGCTATTACAACTGACAGATACATTTGCATGCAAATAAACACACGCTCGCTTACAGCTGACAGATACATTAGCATCGCAGGCAAATAAAAACATTCGTATATCTATGAGATATATGTACTATACACTCTTGCCCATTTATCACTCGTCACGAACTTCAAATTGATTCCCACTCGAGCATTCGCTGAAGGACTCAATGCCATTCATGAATGAATTGATTTGAAATGAGGTCACCACCGCCTTATCGCACTCAACTCACCACGGAAAACACGCTTCACACAGGCTGTGGCATTCTTGACAGTTAGTTCGCTATCCAGAAATCGGGGCGGGGCAATGAAGGAGCAATCGTATTTGAAATGTGGCTCCATGTTAAAATTCTCACCACAATTCGACTCGTAGACAGACTCGCATGCGTAGCATCTGATGGCGTAAGCTATATTGACATTGAAATAAGTTGATTCTTAAGAATTATGTCTGTTGTATGTGTGGGCGGGAACAAAATGGGACAACAAACAAACCTGTGGCCAGCAGCGAGAAGAGTGCGCCAAACCAGAGTAAATAATGCTGCATTTAAGCAATGTTTTGTTTCTTTTTTGCAATATCAAAACAAACCGAAGCACTTATGATGCTATATTTCTATATACATATATGTTTTTTTAGATCGTGTAATGCTTAATACACGCGTTTCTCCCTGTACGTACGAGTTTTTAATTGAATTGACGTATTGCCCTCGGTTTGTTTTATGGAAAATTCTTTCACTGTTTTTTGATTTTTCTTGTTTTTCCCTCTTCTTCTTCACTTCTTGTATTTATAACTTGTTCACTCGATGCTCGGGGCGCAATTGAAACGAACGTTTTGGATGGAAAGTGTTTTTCATATATATATAGGTATGCACGGGCATAAGGAATATGTGTATTTCTATAAATTACTCGTATTTTTACATATTTTATTTTTCGCTTTCATTTTTATTTTTTGTTTTATTATTTGCGGCACGTTACAGAACTGTAAACACGCGTTTTTCTTTCCTTCCTTCGGACTTTTATGAGCGATTTTGTTTGACCGCACACACAATCACAGTCTCCCGCTCTATCCGCACTCTCTCCTATTCTTTTCCTGATATTGTTGTTATTCTCCTTTCCTTTCTTTTGCCGTGATTTTGCGGTGTGTTTCTGTTTATAAACTAAACGAAGCCTCAGACGTCAGTCAGTCGACGGCAACGTTCGAAATTATACTGAAAAATGCCACAATGCTTCCAAATTCCACTTCTAGACACTCTCTCTCTCTCCCTCTCTCTCCATGGTCTGTCTCTCTCTCTCTCTCTCTTTCTGGTTTTTCTATTTATCTACATAAGTTCCTGTAGTGTTCGAATCTTCAGTCTGTTTTGGCCAGACACGCTGTGAGGCAAAAAAACCTCTTGAAATTGTCTAAATTTAATGAAATTTCCTTGGTTGCGCGCCATAAAATGAGATATATATTCTAGATAGAATTTATAGCACACATATGGAAGGAGGCGGCAGACGCATCGACAAGTTGCCTCTTAGCAACTTTTAATAACAGAAAAGAGAGCCAACAAATCGGCTAAAGAGCACAGCCTGTGTGTGTGAGTGTTGGAAAGTGTGGGAGAATTTGCATGTGTGTGTGTGTTTACGGTTCGAATATTGTTATGGAGCGAGCGGGAGCTTTAATTATGGCCTTGCACGCAAGGGCAGCTTTCGCTTTCACGCAAAATGTTAACCGTTTCGATACGTTCACCCCATCTCTGAACGATATATGTAGGTAAAGGACAAGTTTTAATACTCCACAAAATACTTTCTTATAGCTGCTATAAATTGTGTAGTTATTGTTATTTAATATGAGGTGAGTCACAATCCTATAAACCCTTAAGAAATATTTCAGTGTATTTTTATAGGATATTATTTATATAGGGTATGGTAGAGTTTCCATAGCTATTTATAGATCTCGAATTATTATTTTTATGATCTTTAGCAAAAACTTAAAGTCAAGCTGTTCTTCATGTGGTTTGTATGGAAAATTGCAAATATTTGAGGATTTAATGAATGAAAGATAATCAAACAGTTGAAACCATTCAAATAAATATACATTATCCCTTACTACGCTGCACATATACAATTATAGTTATAATATATGTGATCTGCAACTATTTCAATTTAAATGCAATCTCTCACCCTTTTCCCATAAATGAAATTTTTCTCGAATTGGTACTAAAGCTGTTTTAATGTGTTCATAATACATGCACATGAGTATATGTATGAATTTTTACTGAAAATATATGTACTATAGAATGTCTGGTTGCGCAATACTTTATAATAATATCAAATGATATGCTAAGGACCTGATAAAATAGGTAGGTAAGGTAATTCCAATTCCAGTTTAGGCCAATAGACGGGCCACTCCGAAGAACATCAGAATTGCGCCAGCAATGGGTGCCAGTGAGGAGGAACCGTTGCACTCGTCCTTGGTGCAGACATCGCAGCTCAATTGCTTGAGGATGGGCAGCGTAGGATCTGTCTTGCATCCCTCCTCGGTATGGGTTACATCTCCAAAGTAACAAGTGCGCACGATCTGCGATTGACCGGTCGCTGTGATTGAGTGAGAATTGCACAATGGAAGGGTTTAAATCAAAATCAAGACAGTAACTGTTAAGTATATAGCAACTTTATATGGCATATCTAACAAGTGATAATCAGAGCCACTGACACTGTCAGATCATGTGAATTTTGCATCAGTTCGATGATGATTTTCAGGGTCTAACCAGCTCACTCTATTGTTACATCTGACTCTCTGTCATTAGCAGTTTAGTTGAGTTGACTGTGTGCACTATAGATACTATAAGACATTAGAAACAGAATATATATAGGCGGAGTAATTTATAGATGACATTGAATTGACAGACATTTTAATTACTTGACAGACTTTAAATTACCCCTAAAGAGCACATGGATCGAGGGATGACTCGTTTTCGTAATTTGTAGTTCAATTAAACGCAATTACGTACGGTTCTATATGTGGGTGGTTAACCTCATCTATCTTAATAAGACACCACTAGCGTTTGCCAAAAAATTCTAAATAAATTATATATTTAACAACTACTCTAAGTGATATTCTAAATATTAAAGATCTTCTGATCTAAATAGATAGCAAAGGCGCTAATGTCATAAATATAATCAATTTTAATAGTATAGATAGTCATTTTCATATTTTATGGGGATCAATTAGAATAATGCCTATCCGCCTCTCGATCGTATAAAATTATATATTCCATTAGAAACGCTTGTCAAAGCAGAAATGTGATAATTATCAGAAATGGGAGAAGGCCAACAAAATGAGAAACTACAACGTATTTCTTCCCACATCAATAGGGTAGGGTGCGGCACTTTTCTATATATAATGCCCATCAGACTCTAACGGAATTGCATTTCAATAAAAAAAATACAATTATAATTCTAATTATATGATAACTTGAAGCAATTTAGAGTTATCATTGAAATTCCATAAAAAATGCTGAATGTATAATGAATGGGATAAGTACCATAGTTTCTTCAAGTACTTTCGGCGTAGAGCCGTTTGCATGGGGAAAAAAGTTGGGTTAATTGCCAACACCCACGCGGTATAGATCAAGCTAATTGAATATGTTTTTATGACTAACCCCATCAGATCTGAAGACGGAGTAGCAGACACTGACTCACTGTCTGAGAGATAAGAGAGCTATGATGATCTGTGATCTTAACTTACCGCTCTGGATTTTCTGCTTCATGCAGCCGGTAGCATTACGGAAAAAGTTTTGTAAAAAACGCGGTGCCGATAGGCGTGCACAGTCATAGAGGAGACTCGGATCGGCCTCAAACTTCTCACCGCACTTGGGATTCGACAAAGATTCGCACTGATAGCAATGGATGGCATAGCCTGTGAATCAAAGATATATTTAAGTTTTGGATAAACGAGACTGCACAAGATACTCACCCGTGCTGGCTAAGACAGCGAATACGGCCAGCGCCAGGACATGCTTTACACTTGAAACCATTTTCTTTTAGAGTACTCAAAGATTCAAGAGAAAAATTAGATCTTTTCGGTTCAGCTACTTTTGCTCGTCTGCTTTCTGGAATTTTTAAAAACTAACAACCCAGGCCAACGCAAATTTGTACTCACAGCTGCGCTCACACTCATCCCGCTCATTCACACTCACACTCATATACTTAAACTCGCACTCACAAATGTTTTGAGTGAGATACACAAACATTGCGTGTTTTTTTGATTTCAATTTAATTTACTCAAACGCCTGTGGAATCATTCTAGTTGTCACACAAATATGCGCGAGTACAACTGTGTGAGTGTGAATGAATACTATGTGACCGAGATTCTGCTTGGACATGAGTATATTCCACAGAGCACACTGGAACTTGTTTTGGGTGATGTCAGACTCATTTTTCAGTGTTTGTATTTACTTTTCTTTTCGATGCGATGAAAACAAAAACAAAGTATCCACCTATTTTTTTAATATCTTCGTTTGATATTATACGTATATAAGTCTGATTTATGTCGTTTTGCCTATGATACGCGGTGTGAGTACTCATTTGTATTCAAGTCGCACGCAGAGCAAACGCGTGTTTATGTTTTCATCGTTTTAGGAAATTTCAATACGAATTTCATTGAGTCTACCCTGAGATAATGATTCTAAAATTGGATTTTTTCGCATACGGAACACAATTGAGAACAGATTCGCTCTCATAAGCACAAGCCGAATTTCGTACAGATTATTACCCTATCCAGGCACGCAATGCTTAACTAACTCGGCAAAAATATGAAAAATGTGAAATGTATATTTTATTTATTTGAATATTAAGATTGAATAAGATTGTCAAGACGTGAATAAAAAGACATTCCACATGAAAATAGCTTGATTTTTAAGAAAGTTATGAGGGGTGTATAGTGAGGTTAGTGGTCCTGTAGGGTATGTTACATGTCTAATTTTTAGTCGACTTCGACATGATTTTTGGCCAAAAATTAAGTATCGTCCAAAATCAATTTAAACACTTGTTTAGTACTAATTTCGACCTCCGCAATCGATTAAAAGTGAAAACTCACAATTTTAAATTTTTGAAAAAAAAAATTTCTGAAAAAAGATAAGGGGGGACCCTTACCAATATCGCACAAAATCGAAAATAATCAATTCTTCTATACTGAAACATTTTATATGTAGGATTACTAAGGGTATCAAAACTTAAACAAAATGTTATCCATCTCTAAAATAGATTGATATTTAAGAAAGTTATGGTGGGTGCAAACTCAGTCTAGAACCCCTGGAGAGTGTCTCACATGTCAAATTTTTTGGTGATTTCGACATGATTTTTGGCCAAAAATTAAGTATCGTCTAAAATCAATTTAAACACTTGTTTAGTACTAATATTGACCTCCGCAATTGATTAAAAGTCAAAACTCGCAATTTAAATTTTTGAAAAAAAAAATTTCTGAAAAAAGATAAGGGGGGACCCTTACCTAACTCGGCAAAAAATGAAAAATTTTAAATGTATATTTTATTTATTTGAATATCAAGATTGAATAAGAATTTCAAGACTTGAATAAAAAGCCATTCCGCATGAAAATAGCTTGATTTTTAAGAAAGTTATGATGGGTGGGTGTATAGTGAGGTTAGTGGTCCTGTAGGGGATGTTACATGTCTAATTTTTAGTCGACTTTGACATGATTTTTGGCCAAAAATTAAGTATCGTCTAAAATCAATTTAAACACTTGTTTAGTATTAATTTCGACCTCCGCAATCGATTAAAAGTAAAAACTCGCGATTTTAAATTTTTGAAAAAAAAAAAATTTCCGAAAAAAGATAAGGGGGGACCCTTACCCAAATCGACCAAAAAATGACAAATTTGTTGAATTTTATATTTCGATTATTTTTATATCTAAATTGACTAAGGATGTCAAAACATAAATAAAATGTCATTCCGCGTGGAAATCGCTTGGTTTTTAACAAAGTTATGATGAGTGTATAGTGAGGTTAGTGGTCCTGTAGAGGATGTTACATGTCAAATTTTTAGTCGACTTCGACATGATTTTTGGCCAAAAATTAAGTATCGTCCAAAATCAATTTAAACACTTGTTTAGTACTAATTTCGACCTCCGCAATCGAAAAAATTTCCGAAAAAAAATAAGGGGGGACCCTTACCTAACTCGGCAAAAAACTGAAAAATTTTAAATGTTTGTTTTGTTTGTTTTTAAATGTACGGTCATTAAGGATGATAAGAACTAAATTAATAATAATAAATCCTTCGCCCAACTTCCAAAATCCGTAATAAAAAGATTACAACGTGATAATAGTTGAATGTACTAGGTCAAGTACGCCCTTCTAGAATTTTCAACAATATGAAAGTTTCTTGAACTTCTTTTTGGAGCTACTTATTAACCAAATTTGTAATTTCACTTCGAACCCTCAGAATATCATCTAGTGGCTTTCTCAGGCAGCTACTTTACATAATTCTCTATTTTGTACAATTGGTAAATTTCTTAAATTGTACTAAATGAGTCTGGGTTAATTGAGGCGAGTTGCAGCTTGCTTGGGGGAGGAAGTTGATGCGTCTCATTAGTCAGTTGCATGTAGTTCCCGTTTCCTTTCCCCTTCCCGTTCACGTACCCGTTGCATTTGCAGTTTCTTGACCTTATCGCGGTTGTGCATTATAATTTGTGTTTAACACTTTGTAACTGCTATTCGACTCGACTCACATTTAACTCAATTAAGCATAATTAACAATATGCCCAGAGCCTACACACGCCTTCACAATCGAATAAGGGGCAATACGGGAAACGGGGTTAACGTATTCCATGACCTTTCGCCAGTTTTTAGTTGCCGTATAAAAATTTGTTTACTGACCGCACTAATTAGAATTTTCAGGTGCTCGGTCTGGGTGGAGTTTTTGTGTTTTCATTGTGAAGCATCATAAACAGAATTGAGTCACGCATCCTATGAGGTAAGTTTCATGAATAAGTCGAGAGCGTGTTAAATTTGCAAATCAGCTGTACATTTTTAAAAATGAGGTATAGCAATTTACTAGGTCCCATAGAGTACACTCATGCTGTCATTATCAAGTGTTTACAAATATTCAAAAAACAGTTGTGTGACTCAATATGCGCGAAGATTTAACTTCGGCAGTTAATTTTTATCGACACTTAATATTATCTAAGATCACTGACCTTTCAGAGTATGATACAAATATTATTATGAATATATTTTGAATTGTTTAAAAATTTTACACAAGCATAAACTCATAAAAAAACTGAATCAGATATAAGTATGTATGCTTGCTGAGAAGATCTTGAAATGAAAACGTTCGATAAAAACATATAAAGAGCAATGTTTGCTTTTCACTTATTCGATATTCAAACATGTTTATTTTCTTTTCAAAAAATAATTATCGGTTTGTTTCTCTAAAAAAAATACTAAAGTACACTCGCTATATGGATATTTAGATTAAGTTTTATTTGAAAATGTAGTATGAGATAGGCACAAATTTAAACGAGAATGTTTTACAACTATGAGAAGTAATCAAAATTGTAGTCTCTGCAATGGGAAATTCCTTATTACAACAGAATGTTAAGAACTAATGCCAAATGCCTGGATATCTAGGGTCTACAACAGCAGATGAGCGACTCCAAAGAACATCAGGATCGCACCGGCAATGGGTGCCAGCGAGGTGGAACCGTTGCACTCGTCCTTGGTGCACACATCGCAGCCCAACTGCTTGACGAAGGGCAGGGAGGGATCCGACGCGCAGCCGGCCTGGATGTTGCTGATGTCACCGAAGTAGCAGGTGCGCACGATCTGAGGTTGACCCACAACTGTAAAACATACAAAGAAAAAAGGTGGGGATATCATTGAGTAAATTTCTCAACTTAATGAGTAAAGATAAATGTAGATATACTACCTATATTTATTTAACAAATGAGCGAATTGTTGGGAAACAATAACTCATTGAGGTGTACTAAATGAGAATGCCTTTGCATAGGTATAGTAAGTAAAATTCATTATAAACGGTGATGACTCAGACTTAAAAAATCGAGTAAGTCAACTAGTTTGCTTTGTAATTCCAATTTTCCATTTAGAATGTGATCTCAAGTTCAGATTATTTCAAAGTGTTTTTCTACCTCTTATTTTGCGCTTGAATTATTTTGCGACTCACCGCGCGATGATCTCAGATTTAAAATCACTTTTGAATGCCATCAATACGATAAATTAATAACATATTACAAAGCGAAATGGTGAGAAGCGGACAAATGGGTGGAAATAAATATTTATATGTGTTAATTTTAGCTACAACAGCAATCACGTCATAATTATTTCCATAAGTTCTCAGACTAATCTAAAAATTATACGAAATTACACGATGTCAGACGTGACAAACAACCGAAAAAATTCAAGACAAAATGGAAAAACGGAATACTTATGAACGCTATACGAATGTCTGGAAATTAAATCACTTTATAATGACAGTTATGCGCGTCGCAACCCTCCATGCATCGTATCACCGCATAATAGTCTCACGCAGTCTATAGAGTCATAGTATACATATGTCTTTAGGGAGAACTTACCACTTTCCAGGGTCTTCTTCATGCAGCCAGTGGCATTACGCAGTGGGAAGAAATTCTGGAGATATCTTGGTGGTCCAATTCTGGAGCAATCCATCAATAGGGTATCGTCAGCCTCGAATTTCAGACCGCACTTGGGTGTTGACAGGGATTCGCATTGATAGCACTTGATGGCATAAGCTATAAGAATTGAAAAACTGTTAGTTCTCGAAAAAAAAAACCGGTTTTAAGAACTCGTACCCGAACAGGCCAGACTAATCATAACGGCCACGGCCAAACTGCATTTTAGGGCGGACACCATTTTTATAAAGTTTTTACTTATTTTCGAAATTATTTTCTAGACACAATTCTCAACCTCCGCTGGCGATGTCTGCTGCACGTCTGAAAAGTTAACAAACGAGCAGTTTGCTTCAGACGTCTGTCGAGCCTCCCCCAACCCACATATCATCCCTCAATGCGCAAAAAGCTCAGTCTCCCCACAGTTGAGTGAGTGAGTGAGTGAGTGCAATGCAGGCAGCGCTGCCAGCAGCGGTGATTGTTGTGAGTGAGAAATGAATAATTCCCAAACAATACATGCTTATAGGAATACATAGAGATTATTTTATGTGCTGAACTGAAATTTTCGAGTATTTCCGAACCGGTTCTCTGACACTTGTTTTGTTTTTTCGTTTCTTCGTCTTCGTCTGTGTAGTATTAGAATCTGTTTGTGTATACGACACTGTGAGAAAATTGAGCTAAGTAAATATTTCTATATTTACATGGTATTTAGAATATTTTAAAATGAAGTATAAATAAAAATTGCTGTAATTAAATACTACGTATTTTCCCTTTTTCATAGTGTAGTTCTATTATTCTTCTCCCTGCCTAATCGCATCGTTAGTAAGCTACTGCGCATTCACGTATTTATTACAAACTTAACGATCTAAGAGAATTTACTAGCAGTAATAAAGCTGTTAGCTAATGCTATTAAGATACTATATACGCCTGTCTGGCGCATATGAATCACACTCGAAACAGATTCATTAGCATAAAGTTGCCAAAAGTTGTCTCACACATTTTGAATAGACAGTCCTTTTTGTAGTCGTATAGATATTTGCTTATTTCTTTAGCTATGCGAAAGTCTTTGCCCGTTTATTGAGTGTGTAGTAGTTTTTTTGCACTCAAAGCGAGTAACTCAGCGATTTACGAGTGGCGCCTAAAAGTCTGCAGCATTTTCTTTTGCTGCGCATTTCTCGCATGCGATATGCTCGCCCCATGCATGCACTCGTATTTTGCGTAGTTTATTCACTTTCATTCATTAAACACAATTGTATTTTAATGAGACACCCCTTGCTCATCCTAAAGGGCCTGACACTAATCAAGGAAAATAGTTACTTCTCGCCATTTTCCATCGATTTAATTAGTTTTTTACGCAGCGGGCGAGCTGAGACACAGACACAGGCGCACAGTGGGTCGCAATCCTCTGGATAATGCTGTGATTTGAGGGAGGGTGGATGTCAGCATGGGAGAGGGAGCGTTTGAAATGAGGTCAGCTCGAAATCGTATATTCTACACTTGTCTTGCCTTATTGGATTAGACCTGACTGTGATGATATTCAATACATGCCATGACAGGCATCAAAGTGCCACAAACAATGGGGTACTTCAGGTTTCCTTACAGTTGAGTTGCTGCTTTAATTATACTAGGGTATGCTGACGTTGTGCAAGTGATTGTATATATATAACCTTAAACTCTTCGCTAACTAAACTTTTTTCCCCACTCTCATAATTTACACAATTTTCCATTTATTTTAGTTTATAAATTCGTTGCAGACAAACCCTTTCAAGAGGCAGAGGAACTACGCCTTCGCTTTGCATAGATTTAATTAGATATTAAACTCTTCGCTAACTAAACTTTTTTCCCCACTCTCATAATTTACACAATTTTCCATTTATTTTAGTTTATAAATTCGTTGCAGACAAACCCTTTCAAGAGGCAGAGGAACTACGCCTTCGCTTTGCATAGATTTAATTAGATATTGTCAGAGATATTGTCAACAAAGATTTATTGTGGGCCGCGATGGGAGGCAAGTGTCACGCACTCCGAGATTGAGGCTAGCGATTGGTAGGACCTGCAAAAAAAAAACACAGACAGGAAACGGAAGTACTATAAACAGGTTGCTCGTAGCGCACCTAATTGGATTAACATTGTCTGCAGTAAAATGAGATGAGTAGAGGATTGCGTGGCAGTAACTCTTAAAATGAGGTTCTAAATTTAGAAACCCCTCATGAAATAAGAAGATTGTGGTACTAAGAATATAATAATACCATACTATTTATGCATCGGATTAGAACAGATGCCGAGAAATTCTGATGGATTCTTATAAGGAATGCATATGAGACTTGCAAAATTATACTATGATAAATGCTCGATCTGCTAATTCAGAAGCAAAGTTTGACTGTAATTAATACCTGCATTCTCAAGACCCCCAGGAAACCCATTGTTTTTAACACTTCCATAGATTATGAACTTTATTCAGTGTGTGTTCGGTTTATGCAACTGTGATAATTACATCGAAGTATCTGGCTGGTTTACATTAAAAGTTTGTTTTACATTTATTTCATTATTATATTTTTGGTATATGTATCATAGAGCAGTGCTTGTGTTGTTGTTGTTGTTGTTGTTGTTTTTGTTGTGTTCGAATTGTACTTGAATAATACAGTTTCTGAGCTAAACATTAGATTAGATTGAGTATATTTTTTAGTTCTTCGTAACTGACATTATAAAGAAATTATCGAAAATGCAGCTAAGAGCGCAAGTTAAGCAAATTATGAAACCAGTTTCAAATAATCTTAATAAATAAGAAGGCATTTTAAATAGAGCTTAAAGTAAGAGTGACCACTTAGTGAAGAATTCAGACTACAACTAAACTAAGTAACTAAATCAGTTAAAAAAGTTAATCAGCAGAAAATATCACGTTCCAACTAAAATAGAAATACAATTGTAGTGTGATCGGCCCGAAGATCCAGCTTAGTTGGCCAACTGATGGGCCACGGCCAGAGAGGGCAACAAAATGGCGGCCAATAGTGTGGCCAGACGGGCGGCGCCATTGCAGCGATCTGTGAGACAATCCTCACAGAATATTCGCCGCACATTCTTCTCGGGGCTGGTCACATTGCACAACTCAACGGGATCCGATTTGTTGGTGTAGTAACAGAAGCGTTTGGTGACGAGTTTGCCATTGTCTGTAAAGAGATAGATTTCGCATGAGTAAGAGTTAGAGTATTTGTAGTCTACTTGATCGACTCACTCTCCTCCACAGTTTTGCGGCAAACGGGACGCTCGTGATCCGAATTGATGGTGCTGTTGCAGCTGCGCAGCAGATTAATATTGTGCTCCCTGAGCAGATCCGTTGGAATGTTATCCTCCTGGAAGGTCACATCGCAAAAGTCCTCAGCACCGATGGTGTCCGAGCTGCAGTGCCAGCACTGCAAATGCTCATGTTCGTGTGCTGCAAAGAATCAAAAGCGTACTCAGTGAATTACTACAATGACCTTTTAACCGTTGACCTCAATACGAGATTTGGCTGGCCAAACAGGCATACCATGGTAACTTTTGCCCAACATTGAGTGTTGACATCATCGCAGACATTACGCACCCCCACCACGAATCACCCTCTCCGTGCTAGACCCCAAGTAATGTGAAGCAACCACCCCAGCAGCCAAATAGCCAGTCAAACCGGCGCCGTCGTTCACATTTAATTGCGTATACGCAACGTATAAAATAAAATTAAAAATCAGCAAAAGAAAAAAACATCGAAAATATCTTGAATGATATGTTACGGCTAAAAAAAAAATACTTAATACATATTTATAATATATATTTATATTCTTGATCAGGTTCACTTCCACCGAGTCAAAAGGGCAACGCTTGTCAGTCTATAGTTTTTTTTATATATTAAAATTTTGTAGAATCATGCTGATAGAGCGTGATAGGGTTATCTGAAATTTGGGAGATGCTTCGAGAGCGACCTGTTCACAATTTTGTTAAATAACACCGGCAGGCAAAGTTTCATCTTCGCAATATTAGTTTTTGAGATTCAGTCTTTTGCTGGCTTCCTATTAAGATGGTTCGAATTACGTTTATTTTGTGCGCTGTTCTCTTCCTGGTGATGAGTCTATTGCAGGACAAAACCGTCATGGCAGGCATTCGCAATTTCGACCAGAAACTCAAAAACCAGACTCAAAGTGGATAATAAATAGAAATATGTATGTCCATTTGGGACCATTCATTTCTTTGGAAGAACTATATCGTTAAAGTTCCATTAATAAACTGTTTCTAGTAACTCTTTGCAAAAATGCCGTAATTAAAAGCATTTTTATTTTACTAACAAGAAGTTGCAATTTTTCTGTTTTATATTGCATTTGGTTGTACTACATAATCTAATTAATAAATTACGAAAACAAACCGGTTAAACGAAATTAAATATTAATTTGATTATTTTTTTTATATTCTGCTAGCATAGGTTGATAGAGGGAGAGCGGTCTTTAAGCTGATTACGAGTCTTTGTTTTTGCTTCCTTTGTGTTTGGTTCAGGTTTCTTGGCTCATAATCAGCATAATAAAATCATTGAATATAATATTCGTAATTAATGAATAAATTCAAAACAACACGTTGACAGTTTCAAGAAATACTTTAGTTTGGTGAGATGTGAGCAGAAATGGATTGAAATATTTTCTTTGGACTTGTAAATCTATCGGCAGCTTCTCTCTCTCTCTCTTTCTATCTTTCTCGCTCACTCTCTCTGTGTGTGTTGATTGATTCGCATTGCTCACTGTGATCAAATATTTATCGAATGCTTTGTTTATTTACTATTCATCGTATAATTTGCTTTTGAATTGCATTCGAATTTTGATTTTTGTAAACATTAAGTAAAAAAGGTAGAGTATTTTTAGCGCTGATTCGCATTTAATTAATAATTAATGAGCTCTACTGGCGCTAGATGAAGGACCCATACTGGAGGAACCACCTGCTGGGCACACCGACAGAAAAGAACACGAAAATCCATTTGTATCGCGTGTTTCCCTGCATGATTGGCTTGATCTTGATTTTCCCTTTGCATGTTCCAAAGAAAGTGTGAAGTGGGGAGTTGGGAAAGTACATGTCCGAAAATTTCCCAAACATATTTGAACTATCTTCACCAGTCAAGCAGCCGTAAATCTAAGATAAACATGCCAAGTTCGCGGACCTTGACACGCGCCCATCGTACAGCCGACCAGACCCACATGGGGGGAGAGAGTGTCCAATATTGACGCTCGTAAAACATTTGCATTTCATTTCCAAAATTGTAAGTACATGTATATTAAATTACAATATTGAAAACTGAAGCAGAGTGCATAAATTTATTGCCAGGCAAAACGCTCTTGCGTCCTTCGACTGTCAGACCAGAAGACGACGTGACGAGGTGACGATGTGGCTGACGCGTGCACACTATGTAAATTCTTGGCCATTGTTCCAATATGTATGCTCCACTATATATATGTATTCTAGTTGTTGTTATCGCTGTCTAGCCCGTGCAACACCCACGGTATTTTGCAACCTTGTTCGTTCCACTTTCAGGCTTCCTGCAAGCTGTCGCTTACAATTGCAGGTAATTTGCCTTAGCCTTAGCTGTGTCTGTGAAAAAGGGTCTCCAGAAAGGTCTCTAGCGAGTTCCGCTTGAAGAGTGTGAGTAATTGATTGTTCCAACCACATTACGACCAAGTCAAGGTCGCGTCTTAACTGTTTCGCTATCGCACAACTCACGCACATGCCTTCGTTCCATATACCAAATTAAGGAAGAACTGGGGTAGTTGAGACTAGGCAGTTAGCTTGTAAGTACATTGTATAATTTTAAGAATATACTCATTAATCACTTAACTTTAAATCTAAATCTTACAGTCTATGCCCAAAGGAGAGATATGAGTGAAAGAAAGATGATCTTCAGTCAGTTGGAAAGGGTATGCATAACTTGAAGAACTTTCTCTTAAAATCCATAAATTTATAACTGCCTCTTATAGGGTATTCCCAGGCGGATGTTCGGACTGAAAGCTGATCTTCATGTGCAATCCAAAACTTTAGAATATTCCCCATTTAAAAAATAGGCCCTTGTCTTGCAAGGGGTTTGTTAGGGTTGCTTACTGTCTGCTCTTCCCCACCCGCATGACCTCACTTGCGGTAAATCATTGCAGCTTAGGAAGGAAGACCTTGCAATTGAAGTTAGCAGGAAGTTGTTATATCACTATGCAAATTCATTATCTTCAGTGTGTGTGCTTGTGTTGCAACCCCTGAAAGGCCTCAAAAATGGAACATTATACCCAAAAAGGCTTCCGCACTTTGGAGTTACCCCCGGATCCCCATACATGCTCTCTAACAAACTGTGAACAATGCATTGTGAATTCATTGCATAATTTGATACGCATCGGAAGTCTGTTGTCGTCTGCAATTAAGTAACCCTCGCTTGAGACGAGGGTAGCTCGAGCAGGTTGTGCTGCGTGCTCAATCTGCGCATCCTGTCTGGGAGAAGGCACATCCAGAGGAAGAGGCACTGGCAACGCCTCTGCTCATTATCAGTTGCGCACAAATTACGCAATTCATGGCAAGGAGTACGAGAGGCGGCGAGCCCATTCCCAACCCAACTAGGTCTGTGACATAGTTTCCACGCATCCCCAGCTGGGCGCCGAGTGGGGTGGAATCCTTGCTGTATGCTGTGAAGATAACTTTGGCAATGTCTGTCGCTGCTGGAAACTGGAGCAGACGCCGTTGTGGCGCCAGTTCGACATGCGCATTGGGCCAAAAGAATACACGATGCGCACGGGACAATGCTGGCCAATTAGATAATTGAAGGATAAACAATTTTGGAGTGTATTGTGTATGGGTCTGTGCAACAGGACTTGCAGCATCCAGCAAGGGGTAGCTCAATTAAAATTCACTGTTGCAATTAACGCCAGATCAAAGCGATATTGGGCTAATTGAACGCTGCCTTTATTTAGACTTGATTAGACTTGATTTTTATAGCGCATTTTACACACTGCATAATATCCAGGCATTTTATGCACGGAATCGGCCAAATGGCTTGGCAATATTTTAAATAAATAAACCAAGCGAATCTTTGGAGAGAATCGCGGGGGTGGGGGGTCATTCCAAAATATATAAACACATTTACAATTCACATGCCAAAAGGCGGAACGATATTATGACACGTATATACATTTATCTTCTATATTATATAAGCTATATATATATAATATATATTTATGATAGCGAAACTGTGCGAATGTTTTCGTACATTGACCCTTAGCACGGTTGGCAGTAGCAGCAGCAGCAGCGTGAAAAGCCCGGAAAAGCGGAAAAAACTGCCAAGGGCCAAGCCCTTAAAAAACCAACAAACTTTGAATCAATTTTGACTTCCAGTGCACACCCATAAAAATGCTATAAATGCGGAATTTCTAAGTAATTTTCTATAACTACTAGTACAAATTTAAAGCAAATTCACTTTGAATTACCCAGTACAGTAAGGCAACGCTATGAAGAACTAGATTTAAATATGCCAAAAAATAAATATATGCATAAATCAATTTTAATTTATAGCTTGTGTGTACATAATATAAAGTAGCCATAAGACTATTTATTTTGGCCAAAATGGATTGCTTGCATGTGGAATGATCTACCAGTTGAGTTATGAATAATAGCAATTGTTTCTATAATATTATAACAGTTTGTATATATAATACCAGGTAGATAGATGTATAGTCTATTTTTATGGCACACCACACTTTTTATAAACACCACAAGAAAGACGTAAAAAATTGCCAAAAATCAGATGAAAAACATAAACAAACTCAAAAGGCAAAGTGAAATGTTTCATTCGTCGAAGTGATATGAGAAAAAAAGAAACGGGAACATCCAAAATTGCGACCTTGTTGGGGCATATGTAGTTACACGTCGGAAATTAATAAACTGCGTGTGTGTTAATGAATGCATGGCAGGCACGTGCAGGTGGTGCCTCGATCCACCTGCCGCTTACTTACCTCGGATGTTGTAGGCGGTTGCCAGCAGGCAGAAGATTGCAATGATGAACTTCATGGGCGCCGACATGGTCAGGGCTGGACTCTCTCTCTGGAATGCTTACGGAAGGCGACTCTATGTGGGGCACGTAGACGACACAGTGGCGCCGTTTGACGTTTTGCGACGGTAAACAAGCTTCCCGAAATCCTTGTGTATCCTTTGTAGGGTTTCTACTTGCCAACAGGAACTCTTTCTCTCTCTCTGTCTCTGTCGCTCTTTGCGTCTGTCTCTCTCGCTCTGCGGGAACTTAAAACTGCGCGCGATGCAAACGGTTGCTCGTCCGAATTCAGACTGAACGCCTTTGGCTTTGGCTGCCACACTGCCACAGTAACGCCAACAGCGACGTCGACGCTGACAGCGACGCCAGCTGCGACGTTGCCAATTGTGTGTCTCACACCGACAATGACGTTGCCTGGGGATGCCCCATGCTGCCGCCGGCTGAGACTGTTGAGATTATTATGATATATGAAACCTCAGGCACTTAAATTCCATTCATATCGTAGTCGTATTAGTGTCACTAATTAAGCTTGATTAGTATAGCATTAAATATCGTATAACAACTAACAAAATCCAGATGCGGCACCACACTGGTCAAAAAAAGAATCCTTTTTAGAGAAACTAAAAAAACTAAAAAAAAAACCCCTCTTATAAAAACCGTTTAAAAAATTCGTTTGCCGCACAAAAGTATGCAATAGAATTTGACAATTAATCTCCATTTGATTTCGCTGTGAAACATGGACATCCTCGTCTTGGTTTGAAACATTGCTAAGCCACCAATTTTTCGTTCAGTTTCGTGCCAACTCTGCTTAGCACATGCACAAGCCATTCTTTTTTTGGGTGCAGTTTTAAATTTGAAAATAGTGGTTTCTTTTAAGTGTGTCCAATTTTAGTGCTGACACGAACCAAGCGTTACAAAAAAATAAATAAAAAAAAAAAAAAAAAAAAATTATTTTTATTTTTAATTTTAATAAATTTTCAACCTTCTTCTTGTGCGCTGACTCTTTTGATATGGACGATATATCGATATTTTGATATATTTCCGACATAGGGATGACTAGGGGAGTCAATATCCTTATACATGGTTAAATATTATTGCAAAAATATAATTATAAACGAATCTAATATGAAAATAATATTGTTTGCATTTAGTGCACTACCCAGCGGTGCAATAAACAAATGAATCAACTCATCCGCCGCACATGATTCACATCCAGACGGCACGCATATAATTTGGCCGCCAAGTGGATCAGTGATTTTAGCCAAATTTGGCTGCAACTCGCTGGCCGAATTGGGCAGTCGAGGCGCTGACACGACCACGAACAGATATATGTATATATATGATTTCATATGCAAATCTTGACATTAATCTATGCTATTAGACGGCAGTAGAAGTAGCTATGGCTATAGTCACACTGTCTCAGGCTCCTCCTGTGCCCCGAGACACCTGACAAAGCGTGAAAAATGCGCTGTGCTGCGCTGCGGTGGCACACGCACACCAAACAAATGAGACGGCGGGCGATCGAGAGCGACGCCATCGACGCACTTGGAGTTGATTGGCGAACCGGGCCGGGCCGGGCCAAGTTAACAGCAATGGCAACAACTGCATCAAGTCGTAATGCATACAGCGGATTAGGAGGTTAAGTTGAAGCCTAAGCCGAAGCAATAAAAAGTCAAATCACATCATAAACTTGAACACGGCAACGGCGACGGCGACGGCGACAGTGCCTGCTTAGACATACGATCGGTTGCAGAGTCCATTGACAGCCAGCCTGGGGCCATCGGGGCGTATGCGTAACATTTGCGAACATACCACGCTTAACGCTGAACAATATCGATCTACAATGCGCTCCTGCATGTCCCATGGCCCCCACCAATGATAAATGGCCAGTTTTATTGCATAAACTGTACGACATTTTCGCTAGGCACGTCATAAAAAACTAAAAACTGAAAAACTGCAGAAAAAAAACTGAAACTGAAAAGCAGAAAACCAAAAAATAATAAAAAAAAAACAAACATCGCATGTAGTTTTCGAAAAAAATAAACAAAAACAAATCAAATTTCGGCCGTGCGACAAGTTTAAATGGCCAAAACGTTTTTGTGGCCACCCATTTCTGATACCTTAAGTAATTTAGGCTCACAAAGGGTAGTTAGAAGTCAAAGAACTGAAAAAAGACATTTGTAGAGCTTAACCTGAAATGATATAATTCAAAATACATTATAGTTTCTTTTTTAAGATTCCGTGGCATCTGCTAGTCGTGCATATCACACAGACGCCTTCCTACTTGTTTCGCTTTAGTTTTTTTTTCGAACAGCTTTCGGTTTTTGGTGCATGTGACAAATTTTATTTATGCTTGTTATTATTTTTATACGCTTTTAATGCAACGTAATAAAATGAACACGCCACAGGGCGTTCTTATCGTCCGCTTAGAACTCCCACTTCTCTTTGGGGCTCCACAAATCGGAGAGCCTCAATTAGCGCGGGTCAAATGTCCGAGACGACATTGACATTTTTGCGTGGTCGGCAATTAACTAACTAAGCAACTCTCCGAGCTGAAGACGCAGAATAAGACGAGCAATCAGACTCAGCACTGAAATCATTTCCGTTCCGTTCTGTTCTACGAGGGCGTAGGAGAGGAAACATGGTAAAGAGGGGAAGAGAGCAAAGACAGCACATCCAAGTTTCTTAGTGTTTTGTAAATCTGACATCGTTATGTCGCAATGTCAAGCGCAGTGATGTGAGACAATTACTTTTGATTCGCTTTTCAAATTAAACAATTTAAGGCGGAATGAAAAAAATAAATATACAAACGAATACGAGAAACTTAAAGAAACCAAATGCATTTATAAGTTGAATTAATCTTAAGCAAAAGGAAGTGTAGTATGTAGTAATGTGGGTGAAATTTGAGATCATGGTTAATCGGTTTCATAATTAAAGCCGGCACTCCTACACTCCAGGAAATATAAAAAG
Source organism: Zaprionus kolodkinae (assembly GCA_018901885.1). NCBI lineage: Eukaryota > Metazoa > Arthropoda > Insecta > Diptera > Drosophilidae > Zaprionus > Zaprionus kolodkinae. Next base: position 710,670 of record JAEIFM010000059.1, read on the forward strand.
GCGTGGCATCCAAGATTTTATAAGCACTTGAGAAGCATACGATCTACACAAAGTTATTTGATAAATTTACAGCCTCTTGCTATTTAATGCCAACAATTATTTCTACAATATGAAACATTAGTATACATCTGAAACTCTGGAAATACCGTCAAGTAAATGAAACACCTTCATTTTCGTACCAACTAAGAAACTTTTATTTGTTTTACATCATAGAAAAGTGTTTTGATTACAGTTATATAAGTATTATGATATTGCAAGGGTCTGCATAAAGGAGTATGAGTGAGTGTGTACAGTTGCTAGTTATTAGCCAAATTATGTGAATGTGTGGATGTGTATAGTGCAAGTTTTTAACTATAATTGCAGAAGTGGAAACCTCTGATGCTCTACAGCTACATAACATTTACACATCAAGTTTTGTGCGATACTCTCTAAAGTTCCCATCATTGTATTATGGTATAGTATGGTATATATAGCGAATGTGACTGGCTATTGTGCAGTTCCTTGTGAATCGAGCCAAGTGTGTGACTAAGAAAATTGAAAAAGTTAATGAAAACTGCGCGATCCGAAGGAAATGAGATTCAGAATTGTATACGCCTTTCAGCCCGAAGGATGTTTGTTATTCAGTTTTGCAGTTCCCTTCTACGGGCTTCCTTCCTCGAGCTCTCCTCCCCTCCCCGGGCTGCCTCATTTGCATAGTTGCCTCAGTGTGGCAAGTAGTGGCAGCAACAGTAGTCCAAGCCAGCCGGACAATCCTCCCGCTCCATTGCAGCCGTCTGTGGTGCAAGTGCGGCAATAGACGGTCTTGATGTAGGACGAGGTCGTATCCATGGCGCACTTGTCTGCCGGATCGTCCACATCCTCGTAGAAACAGGAGCGTGAAATCACGCGCTTGCCATAGACTGCAAGGAGAGGGTTATAAGTAAGTCAAAATTTTAATTAATATAGTTAGTATATACATATAGTATTATATATAGAGACCGTATCTGTGCAAAATGCCGCACATTAAGTGTAATTTATGTCTCGACTCATGGCGTGGGCTTTTTTGCGTTTTCATAATATTCTGGTTCAGTTTTTCGCTTTTGGCGTGTCTATCGCAAAAATGTCATTTCAAATGTCATCCGAATTGTCGATCATACGCCAGCGGATCTGGCTAATGGCCAACTGGCTGGCCAACGGGCCAACCAGCCAACTGACCAAATGGCCAAATAACCCAAGTGTGAGGTAAGTGCAGCTGATGCAATGCCAACAAGATAAAAGGTAACTGCAAATGCAAGTGGAATACCAAATTGCCCAGCCATCTAGGGCATCTAGAAGAATTTTACCGCTTTATAAATAATGAAAAAAATACAGAAAACACAAAAAAAGAAACACGCACATAACAAAATACAAACATATTTTTTAGGAAATGCGTAAATTGGCTTAATAAGTCGCATTTAAATTGTGTTAATTAACTTTTCCAAAGGCAAATAGAAATATTTATGTTAAATGGGGCAAAAATAATTATTATAATATTTCTTATATTTCGAATAACTCCCCATACTCCTCCAGCTCTAATGAAAGTAAAGACACTTAATGCTTGCCTAGAATATTATTTTACTGAATTATATAACTCCTTTACTGCCAAATGGGTTCAAGGCAAGGCGATACGCAACCATAGACTGCTTCGTTGACTCCAACAGACCAGGCTAGGCAAGAGCAGACCAGGCCAGAGCAGACCAGGCCAGGCTAGGCTGGGGCTGTGCAACAAAAACGCAGGCAGGCAGCAAATGAGGCCTGAGACTATGTGGCCAAAACGAACGAGCCGGGCCAAAGAGTTAGCGAAACGAGACAATTTGCAATCAGCAAACGGAAAACCAGAAAAATGCACAACAAATTGCGTTTTCTCATTGCCTGTATGTGTGTGTGTGTGTGCGTATAGAACAAAAACGCACATAAATGCGAAATAAAATAAAATCAGTTAAATATCGAGATTGCAATAAAATGAAATAAAAAGCTTTAAAAGTGACTTGACCATTTTAGCCAATGGCTGCAAGAAGCCTGTGGCAAGAGAGTGAAAGAGAGAGGAGAGGAGAGGGGGACAGAGCGAGGGTACAGAGGTGCCTGGTGTACAAGTCTCTAATAAAATTGTTGACAATTGTCGCCTTATCATGGCCGCAGCATCAAACAAGGCATACGAGAATGCCGTTACCCCGTCGCAGTGACCAAAGAAAATTGCAAAAATTGTGCATACGCCGCGTGCGCCGTTGTTTTGGAAATGCAGCATTGTGTCATAAATTTAAATTTTAATTAATTTAATTATTTATTGGTCGAAATGTATGTTTGGCAACATTTTTCACAGTAACCGCATCGCCGTAGAAGCTGGAGAGGGGCAGAGCATGGTGCAGCGAAAAAAAGTCAACGCAATTTGGCCAAAAATAGGCAAAAAATCAACAACCGCTTTGACTGAGCGTTTTGGCCAAAACGCAACAAGTTGCAAAATATTTGCACAGTGACGCACAGTGGCAACTAAAATGCAACGCACACGGGCAGAGACACAAGAGAGAGAGAGAGAGAGAGAGATAGCTAATTGCTTGGCTCGCCTGTTTGCTTACAAAAAATATGGAATACATTTATAATTTGACATTTGCCAAAAACTCAGCCAGTCGTCGGCCCAAACTTCATAAGCAATTAATTTAACGGCATATAAATTGAGCAGCATCGCCTAGTTGCATTTTTCTCAGACATTTGGCTAACATTCTGCCGCCATCGCAGTCGCAGTCTTAGTCTCGGACTCTGTCTCCGTCTCTGTTTATTTATCTGCCTCTGTCTCTCTCTCCCTCTCGTCTCTCCGTAATTGAGCGCTTCACGCTGTGCAACAACTTAATTAATTTATATTTTTTGTTTTTTTTTTTCTTTTTGTTTTTATTTTTATTTTTTTTTTATCTGGCTTAGTTAATTCGTAGCGCTGCTCATTTGGAGAGACCTGAGAGACTTGAGCCAGAGCCAAGCGAACCTCCGTCTCTCTCTCTCTCTCTCGGAGATTTGCAGTTTGCAATTTTAATTGCACGCCGCAAATCTTTGCAAATATTCGCAGCGCCAATTTGTAGACGCTTTGATTGCCTAAAAAAAAATTTAATGGTGTGTTTATTAATTGGCCATAAGAAAATTAGCTAAACGCTCTAGACGAGAATTACTACAAGAAATACTGCGAGAGATCGTGCCACTTGATCTCTTTGCGTGCTAATTGATAGGATCGTGTGCATATTACTGTTTATAATGGAATGCAAATCGGATTGGAAAAAATTACATCATATTTTAAGCGGATTTTTGACATGAGAAAAGTTAGTGGTGCTATAAGCAAATGCGCTGAAATTTTTGGGAAAGTTTATTACAGTAAAATATGCAAGAATTATAAAGAAATTATTTAAAAGATTTTTGAAGGCACTTTTTCAAAATTTTGAGCATTATTTAAATGGTAACAGTTTTGCAAAGGGAACCTCTTTTAAGCGTATTAAAGTAGTGTATATTATTACTGAAAATATGTGTATATATAGAATATATTCTGTACTCCATAAAGTTGCTGAATAATCCAGATAAAAATCTACCATAAAAAAGAAGAAGCTACAAAAAACTGCTCGTTTTGCCTTCAAACCCTTCTGACCCACTTTGTCAATATAATAAGGTTATTACACTAGCATATATGACTTTATTATAGCATGACAATCCTCTGGCAACAATTCAACAATTGTCAAACTGATAATGGATGTGACTGAAAAGCGAAAACCAGATCAAATGGCAGCGATATGCAACGCTTGGCAAATTGGGCAGCAATGCGAAAATTTCAATTTCAATTTCATTTTCAGTTTGTTTGTTTTTTTCTCCACTATTTATTTTTTATTTAATTTTTCTTTTTTTTTTTCTCTTGTTGTTGCTTGTCAAATGCAAATGCCAACAAGCGGCACAATTTGCACGGGCCGCAGGCAGAAACAACAATGAGAGCGCCGCAGATCGACGAGTGCGGCACGAATATCACTCATACGCCGCGTGTGTTGGCGTTTTCTCTCTCTCTCTCTCTCACTCTCTTACTGTCCATCTCGCTCTCTCTTTTATTTGTGTATGCGCGGCACATAAATTTGCCGTAAATTAGCTGCACATGCAACTCGCACTCGCAGTGGCCTGGCCTGGCCTAGCTTGGCTTGGGCCAAGTGTCGCCACTTGTGCAGTTGCACATGCCACGCCTACTGGTCAACGCCCTCCCTCCGCCGAGCAGCTGCAGCTGGAAACGAGCGTGTTCGTTTCGCTTCTCAACCCTCCCCTGTACCCCCTCCCCTGTGGATTATGCCGCACTTGTTGCTGACTTTGTCAGGGCAATAAATCTCAATCTTGTTTGACGCTTTGTGGCAGGCAACAACACGCCGCAGCAGCAGCAGCAGCCGCCCAGAGACCGGTGGGTCTCTGCAGTCACAACAACAATACCCACCCACTCTTAAAACCCCCTTCATTCCGTTCCCACTACTCACCTTCCTGAACAAGCTTCTTGCAGACAGGGCGCGCATTCACCGACTTCACACCCACCGAGTAGGTGCAGTTCACATAGCTCCAGTAGCGCTGCTGCTCCGATATGCTGTCCGGCTGGAAGGGATCATTGCAGAACTCCCCGTTCGAGACGTCTGTCGAGCAGCGCCAGCAGCGCAGCACAGCGGATGCTGTGGAGAGAAAATAAAAGATAAATATTTAAAAGGGGTGTGCAACAAGAAAATTGAAGAGAACAGCTTAAAAAGTGCTTGAAATACAAGTGAAATCTCTATAAAGGTGAATCAGTATTTTAAATGCAAAAAACCAATGTGAAAGTCTTCTAGGTACAACCCAGGAAAATCAGTAAAATATCGATATTTTTCACAATTTAAGTCCAATTTGTGTTTGGATTAGATTTTTACACTAATTTGGAGTATTTTCTTTATCGATTTTAATCAAAAAAGAAACATTTAATTTTTTGAGAAAATTTCGAAATTTTTGTAAGGGGAATCGGAAAAAATTGTTAATGGAAAATATTGAGAAAAGCCAAAAATATCGAATGCTTTAAATCGATAAAAATTTAAATGCAGAATCAATTTGGGTACAATAATGATCAAAAAGTCATCCCAAAGGAAAATCAAAAGATTTTCGGCAAAGTTATGACTGATTGACTTCAAAAGGTCTATGTATTTAAAAGAGGAGGTACGAGAATTTCCATATTATTGTAGAACTCAGTCAAGAGCCCTTCTCTACAAACATATTTAAGTCACGTAAACCAAGTATAACGCAATTAAAAGCTATCAGCTAAGCCATTGAACAACACTTTGTTGGCTAAGTAGAAAACGGTAATTTATTCACTTGGCATTCCACCAACACTGACAAGCCTCATTCCAGGCCCCATTTCGAGACCCCCAACCAAGCCCAGATAGGTGGTGCCCGCCCCGATGCTGCTGCTTATCATAAACTAAGTGAGTAATTTCGCTCTAAAGTCCAATCAAGCGATGATTTTGCTGGCGAATAAATAATCCAAAGAGGAAAAGAGCGGTGCCGTTTGAAGAAATCCCCCATGGAAATGGATTAGACACAGAAGCCTTTTTGGCTGAACGATTTATGCGACAGTCGAGTGGAAAACTGCCTTATAAAAGTGTCAAAACTTTCGGCTTCAATGTTGTTTATGCACGCACGATCGGGCTAAAGAGCGTGTAAATAATTATTAAACATTTCATTTCGGAATTAAAAGAGATCAACAAAAATTGCCACAAAGAGAGGGAGATAGCGAGAGAGAGAGAGAGAGGGACAACGGATGTGAGTGACGAGCGGAGAACTCGTTTGCCCAATTTAAACGTCAAGCGTTAACGTTCAGGTTAAATGCACTTAACCAACACTTTGAGGCGCGTTTAAATGAAAGCTTAGATAAGTTTGGGGAATAGGCCTGGCCTGGCCTGGCCTGGCCTATACGTGGCCTATTCCCCCAACTGCCTACAAAACGTGTTTCCCTCAGTTCCACCACACAAACCGCATTTGGCCATAAACAACAAACAAACATAAACATTGCAATTTGCTGTAGTTTTTTGAAACGCAACCGCAACCGCAACTCGAATTTCGCATTTGAATTTCGACTTCGACTTCGACTTCGAGTTGGAATTGCGGTTCACATTTCGTATACGCATTCTCAGAAAATATTATTATCATTTACAAAATATATTGAAATTAATTGACAGTCGAATTGTCAGATCGTTCCACAAATTGTTTATTTCGCTACGCTCCCAGTGGCAGTTTACTAATGGTAATGACTGTAATTGTATGCAACATGAAAATTGATATTGTACGCGCTTTTTATGCCAAATGTTTTGGCAGTTCCGAACAACGACCCAAAAATGGCTACATACGCACATGTCTGTCATGAAAGTGTCGTTAATGAGTGTGTGTGGGAGTGTGTGAGTGTGACCAGACTTGGAATATTAATGGGTGTAAGCGGAACTTCGTAGAGAAAAAAGTCTGTTTGAATGCATAGATCTCAGTTATTTAAAAAGCTAGAAACATCAAATTTGGTATGAGGCTTGCTTGTTACCATACGCTGCTGAAGTTTATATGAAATTTTGACTGTCACGCCCATCGCCCTTTATTTAGCAAAGTTTTAAGTTACAACGTTCTGCTGCGCCATAAATATATATAAGCCAGCTTTAACATATGAAAACAGCACGCTTATTATAATAATTTCTATGATATGCAACATATGTATATCCAAACATGTAATCAACCCCATTTAACCTCAGGAAACTTCGAAGCAGGCAATTACAAAATGGCATTTTCACTTGGAAAACATGCATGAGGCAATCCAAGGCGGCTTAGCAAAAGTTCAGCAAAGTTTTCCGGATAAAAACGCAGTCCATGTGATTATAGAGAGTTGAATGCACTGTGCACACTGTGCCCTATGTGAGCGATATCTTGGCTACAGTACTCTATGATATATGCAAAAGTCGCCGACAATAAACTGCAAGTTGGGCCTGCAAAGTTTTATAAAGTTCACATGCAATTTTAGCATTAGCTGGGGACGGATAGAAAGAGAGGGAGTGAGTGAGTGCAAGTGAGAGAGAGAGAGAGAGAGAGAGGAAGAGTATGACAGAGAGGTGGAGCTGTGGCTGGCGCTTAAAAGCTGTAAAAAATGTTTTGATTATACGCTCCCCACAAATGTTGGCGATGTGCCGCACCATCCATATCTTGGCCATAAAAGCGACAACTTACGAGCCCTAAAAACTCAGAGAGAGAAAGAGAGGGAGAGAGAGGGGGAGAGCAACGATAAGCGGGGGTCTAGAGAGGAAACTCATACCCAGCTGACATGCAACATCAAAGTTCGTTCAACTGTGACGGCGACGACGACTTGTCGAACGTATTTGAAGTTGTTTGCGTTTTTGGCCTAAATGCTTGAATAATTAGACTCGCATTATATGGAAATGCAGTGGCAACTTAAGAGCAGGAGGGGGAGGGGGGGGGGGGGTAAGAGAGCGAACTAGAGTCGCATAATCAATTGCACAGCGTATCTTAAGTCTCTCTCAAAACATTCCCGCACCCAAAACTGTTTTCAAATTCCTACAAAAAAATGTTTCAAAATAATTGTAATTGTAATGACTTGTGAGGAGGGTACGTATTAGGGGTATTATTCCGTGCACAAAACTCTGCCTTTTGGGTGTGTATACAGTGGGCACAGTGTGCCTGGCATTATGATAATTGCTGCGATTGTATCTAAGCAAATTGCTTTACAGCGCTCGTTGACATGTCGTGCATGTCGAGTCGCATGAGGTTTGCTTAGTCAGTTTTTGTTTTTTTTTTTTTTGATTTAAACTTTATACAGAAATTACCTGTAATTAATTATGAAATATTGAGATCATCGCTGAGCTCGTATGCTCTGCCTATAAAGAGATGAGCCAGACTGCGCGATGATAATCATTTTCTTTTTGCGGAACTGGGCGTGACCCTGACAAAACAATTACATAATATCATAGCGAGTAAAGTGTCCAGTATACGCCTTATAGAGGTGCGTGTGTAGAGCTGACATAGGACTGAAAGTGGCACAGGGGCAGCAGAAGATAAAGAACACTCCCAAAAAACTACCAAAAAAAATAAAGCATAATACAAAACATCAACTGAAAGTTAAGGAAACATGCAGCATGTCGACATCGACAGTGTGTGCGTGTGTGTGTGGGCGACACAAAAGGGCCAAGTAGACTGAGTACACTGAGAGAAATCAGCTGAGAATATGTATTAAACAAAAAAAAGCTGAGCAGACAGTAATTTAAATTTATATTTATGGTTACTTTTAATTCTTTCCATTTTCCAGTTACCCCTATTGATTAATTATTGTCTTGTTTTTCTCACAGTGCTGCCCCCAATTTCAAATGTTTTCTATACGAAACATTTTTTCCAACATCGTTCAATTAAAATAGCGCACTTTAATCAATTTAATTTACAGACTTTTCCATTATAAACAGTCCGGAAAATTGATGACAGCGCACACACTGTGCACAAGCTGTCGCTTTTCCCTGCTCAGATCATTAAGAATCTGGCACATATATATACCATATAGTACATAAACGTATTTTTCATCTTCTCGCTGCTGTATAACGAATGTGAGAACATCTTCGGATTTTAAGGTTGTGAAAATATTGTTACAAGACTGTGTTTGATGTATAAATAAATATGATAATCGACAAGTGTATAAATATCGATAAATCATGGACAATTCGCATAGTCTACAGTTCTTGAACTGAATGTTACTATGGAGGCTGTGATAAGTGCAATATATATTAAGTATATCATATAGCATTGATAAGGTCACAAACAATAAATGCCATCTGTGGGTTATCAACAGCCTTGCAAAATGATTGTTTATGGCGCTATTTGAGATGATAATAAATGCAGGAGAAATCTCAGATTGAAGTTCAGGCAACTCAGTTTAATTTTTCACTTAAAAAAAAAAGAATTTTAAGGGATCCATTGGGCTATGCTTTCTATAGCGTGTCGCTTTAATTCAAGTGCACTTCAATGCATAATCCTTTTTTCACTAAGCTCCTGGCTGTACTCCTGGTTCGCTGAACTCATTTCAACCCGTGGCACCCTCTCGCAACACACTTAATTAGCGGGTGCCTTTATGCAAGTGCACGCACTGTGGATATAAATGAGGGGGGAACTACGTGGAGAACGCACCTGCATCGAGACTCAGCGCCAGGCAAAGCAACCCCAGCAGAAGCGTGCTGGCAGAGGCAGAGGCAGAGGATGACATGCTCCCGTTTATGTTTTTTGTTTATTTCGCACACTTTTCTCACTTGTTTGCACTGATTTCGGTTTATGCTAATATACCCTGCGATTACGACAGCGAATAACGACCGTAACTATTGCCCAACTCGACGGATTGTTTTAGTTTTTGTGGCACGAGAAGCGCATGCGACGCGTTGGAAATCTGAAAACGAACTAAACCAAAACTGAACACAAAATGCGCCACAAGTCTCGAGGCAGCAGCGGCAGCAGCAGCAGCAGCAGCAGCAGCGGAGACCCCAACGACAATGCGAACCAATAACAAAACGAACGACACTGCGACTGCGACAGCGAGAGAGAGAGAGAGACAGAAAGGGAAATCAAGTGGGAGAGAGAGAGATCATTCAATATGCTCCGATTGCAACACACAACTTGAGAATCGCACAGAGAGAGAGAGAGAGAGAGAGAGAGAGAGAGAGAGAGAGAGAGAGAGAGAGAGAGAGCGGGGAGAGAGAGGGAGCAAAGACAAAAGCTACGCACTGAGAACTTGAAGTGTCGCTGGACTTCATATTGAAGTTGCCAGTTTATATGGGATTGGGTTAGCAGTTGGTTAAGTACTCGTCCAGCAACACTGCGAATCACTTGCAGTTTCAGCCACAGGCACAGTGGTACAACAGCGTTAAAAAAGATTAAAAAAAAAATGAATAACTTGAAATATGCATATAGTAAATGTATTTTTTGTAATTTGTATTTCAAACTTTTATATATACTGTAAAAAAAAACAACAATAGTATTCGAAGATACCCTCAACTATAACGTATGCTTAATATATCAGATAAAATATACCACACAGAAATAAAGAAGGGAAAAAAGCTGCTTTACTTTGTTAGAATATTTTAGATGTTGATTGTATTCGCTTGAATCGAAAGTTTTACATTTTTTATTTATGATATATATTATTTGTTTAAAAATAATTAGGGAAACTTTAAATTCATAAACCATATGTAATAGTATATATGATATATTTCCCCTCGCGCATTTTTATATTTACTGCCAACCCTCATCCCACTGTGCATTAAACCATAGCGTTTTCTTGCCCCATTGACGCTTAATGACACTTGCAGTCTATCGCTGTCGCTCTCTCCCTTTCTCTCTCTCTCTCTCTCCCTCTCTCTTTCTGTCTCGTTTCCTCTCACTGTCTGACATCCGTGGCAATTGAATGTTAACTGCGAGTCCGTTGCCCAATGTCCCTGTGGGTTGTTACCATCCGTCTGTCGTCATCTAATCAAGCGCGCGCGTTGCTGATAAGGAAATGCAATGTCGACACTTTGCAGCGAGGACAGCACTTCATATGTACCTCCTCATACCTCATACCACCCACCCCTTCCTCACCCACTTCCCCTAGCTGTGCATGAAATCCTTACTAAGAAGTGCATCACATAGTAAAATCCGTTGCAAATATTTTATGCGTTTTCTATTTGATGATTTGTCTTTTATTATTTCGCTTTTAACGAGTTTGTTTGGTTTTTTAGAGTCGAGGAAGGCGGAGAGAGAGAAGGAGAGAGAGGAGGAGAATCATTTTTATATGTTCTCCGAGCGAGTCCATTGACTTGCCAGTTTTATGGCACACACGGGTTAATGAATTTCTCTGGGCCAAAAACAATTAAGCTAACTAAAACAAATTTAAATCCAAAAAGAAGTTCCTATTGAAAATATTTCAAGTTATTTCCGATGGCAATTCTAATAAAGAAATCTATACTAAATATGGTATAATAAAAATATTATATTTCTATATATATATGAAATGTATTTCTAGATAAATTAAGCTTGTGTATTTATAATCAACCTACGACAAGGTACAAAATTCTGCCAGTCATACCCTAACTCTACATTAATGTGATTGCTTTGGATTGGGCATGTCTGGTGTAGTACAAACTGTACCCAACTAGGTAATTGTTGAGTAGCCCCACTCAAGAAAATCCAGAAGCAAACATACACTTAGAATAGTTCATTGAACACAAATTGTGTCAATTCAAGGAAAATACAATAAACTACGCCTCCAAGCTCTCTCCAGACAATGAAAGAGGGCCCTCTGTCTTAGATGGTTATAGACCGATATGTGTCTGCATTTTGACACATTAATCGGGGAAGGGAACGGGTACAGAGGGGCAGAGGCATATGCGTAATGTGCTTAAGGTACAACGACCAGGACGACGACGTCAGTGTGCCTCTATAGAGAGGTTGATGTGGATTTCCAATAAGCCGACTATTTGATAGCTGCATACAAATTAGAAAATAATTGTACTACGACCTGGCATTATTTATCATTTATGCGCCGCTTCGAACTCGATTAGAGTCGAGAGCCTAGCCTAAGTTTTATGTTCTTTGCTTTGACAGAGCCAGAGAAATTAATGAAGTGGGACATGCATGGCTAATCGAAGAGCTTGAGAAAATTGAGTTAGCTCTGAAATTTTCTATATTCCACTTACAGTTCAAGATGACGTGCCTTCCTTCAGTTATAACAAAATAGACTAAGATTTTACATGAAGATTCTATATAATACGACTTTACCTAATTAGGAATCTCTCAGCCGCAACGCGTGCAATTTTAAGCTTTGTAAAATTTTAAGTAATTTAACTTACAGCGACGGAAATGGAACAATTAAAATAATAAAGAAATTAAAAATCTCTGAAGATCATCGCTCATCGACCTAATGAGGATGCTGACTGAGTACAGTCAAGTTTTGCGGCTTAAAAAAAAAAGGAAGGGCTTCTTGAAAAATAAGCAAAATATATATACGATTGATCAACATGACTAGCCAAGTAAATAAAGCCTTGGCTGTCTGTATGAACGCCTAAATCTTAGAGACTATAAAAGCTAGAGTCATCAAATTCTATGATAATACTTTCAGGGAATGAAGTATCGTTAAGTTAGTTTTATAATTTACCTACTCTCACGTAAATCTATAAAATTTCGAATTACAAGCGTTATTTCAAAGTTAGAACGTTAATTTTTGGTATGTACAATAGAAATAATCTTCTTTACAATTACCCCAATTTTAGTTGGGTTTCTTGTAAAATAAATAAAATATATATTCATCATGTGAATAGCCTTGGCTGTCAGTATGAACACCTACATCTCAGAGACTATAAGAGCTAGAGCAATCAAATTTTGTGATAATACTTCTAGCAAGTGCAGTATTTTATTGTTACTTTTAGAATGCAGCTACGCACACGTAAATCTACAAAATCTCGAATAATAATTGTTATATTAAAGTTAGAATATTTATTTTTAGTATGTACAATACTAGCTACTTCCTAAACAATTACCCCAAATTTAGTTGGGATTGTAGAAGAAACATATCAGTTATTCATACATTAAGAATTCAAGTTTGCTTCAGTCATGACTGCAACCACTAAGGCACGTTATGCAACCCTGGAACTGAAAACCCGTTACCAGAGCAACCAAAAAAACAAAACAATAGTAATTCACTTAGGGACCGGCATTATAGGGAAGAAAAACCAACGCATTCACAATTAAATGAAAAATGAAACTGAAAACGCGCATCTGCAAGAGGAGCTCGATAAAAAGTGTGGAAAACTCACAGGAGCGCAGTGGGCAATCCTCCAGTTATCCACTAAGCTGTGTGGACTGGAGCAGCAATCAGGAAATTTACTTTGTCAGGTGAGTGCACAGCCTACTGTACTCTACCCCTAACCCCTAAACACCCTACCCCTTCCTTGCTACCTACAGCGATGATCATCAGATCTACAAATGGAGCGATGTCAGTCGCGACTCTGTGGAGGTGGCCAAGCTGCCGGATGACTTTATACCCACCGATCTGCATTGGTTGCTGCTAGGCGGACGCAGCAGCGGCGGCGGCAAGGGCAGCGACACCCTGCTCATCTGCAGCAACGACGGACGCTTCGTTATACTTAACAAGAGCGCACGGGTGGAGCGCAGCATATCCGCCCACACGGCGGCAATTAGCTCCGGTCGCTGGAGTCCCGATGGTGCCGGCTTGCTAACCGCAGCCGAGGATGGCGTCATCAAGATTTGGTCACGCTCGGGCATGCTGCGCTCCACGGTCATACAGAGCGACGAGGCCATACGCTGCGCGCGCTGGGCGCCAACCTCGACGTCGATTGCCTTCAGCCAGGGTGGACACATATCCATCAAGCCACTGGCGGCCAACAGCAAGTTGATAAGGGTGAGTTCGAAGGGGAAATAGAGCTCCATAACCTCCCTCTCCCTCTCCCTCTCTCTCTCTCTCTGCAGTGGCGTGCCCATGACGGTCTGGTGCTCTCGCTCAGCTGGTCCACCCAGTCGAACATCATTGCCTCGGGTGGCGAAGATTTTCGCTTCAAGATCTGGGATGCGCAGGGTGCTAATCTCTTTACCAGCTCAGCTGAGGAATTTGCCATAACGAGCGTAGCCTTCAATCCGGAAAAGGATTACCTGTTGGTAGGAACCTTCAACATGCTCAAACTATGCCACGGCACAGGGGTAAGTCTCTCCCTCTTCCTCTCCCTTTCTCTGCCCTGCTCTCGCTTCCTCTCTAATGATTTATCCCACAGTGGTCGTACAGCAGCGCCCGCTTCACTTCACCCAGCATGGGTTCGTTTTACACATTGTCCTGGTCGGCGGATGGCACCCAAGTGGCCTGTGGCACCTCGACGGGTCAGCTGCTTGTGGGCTATGCCGTGGAGCAACAGCTCAACTCACGTAACCTGAAGGCAACGAGCACGAGTCGCAAATCGATTGCCCTGCAGGACATTGCCAATGGCAGCAAGGATGTACTCGATTTTCCGCAACGTGTCATCAACTTTGCCCTGGGCTATGGTCATCTGGTGGTGGCCACCACCCATCAGTTGCACATCTACAACGAGAAGTACATCAATACACCGATTATTATCGATGGTCGCAACGATGTGCGTGTTATCGAGGTGGGCAAGAAGTAGGTGCAACTGTAGATGTACAGCGAGGTCTTTCCCATGCTGACTAAGTTCGCTTTCTTTCAGATACTTCATGGTACTGGATGCCTCCTCCATATGGGTATACACCTATACGGGTCGTCTGCATCTGAATCCACGTTATCCCGGCTCACAGGCTCAGCTGCCTTTGCTCACTTGGCGCTCCATTTCACTGGGCCTGGATGTGCTGGCCATACGCGACAATTCGGAGACCTCGCTGCTGCATCTCTTCGACCTGATACCGGGTGCCTCGCGACAGTATGAGCCACAGTCGCTGCGTGCCAAGCAGCAGCTGGCCGAGATTGCCGCCTGTCGAGCGGGCAGCGCTGATGATCAGTTCATCGCCTTCATTGATACCAATCGCGAGTTGTATATCAGTGAGACACGTCATCTCAGTGGAGGCACAGCTGGACCCGGAGGAGGAGGAGGAGGTGCTGCCGCTGCTGCTGCTGCTGCTGGCGCCGATGAGATCTATAAGATTGGCACTCAGCTCACTTCGATCAAGTGGGCCAGCGAGACGAATATATTGGTCGGTGTGCATGACTCCTGCTACAGCATTTGGTACTGCCCCGGCGAGGGTGCTGCCGATCCCACGATCATTGCCCTGACCACCATCACCCTGGACACCGCGTGAGTGGGAGTGCATCTTCTCATCCTTTATAACCATGTCTCTCCCTTTTTCTATCCCTTCTGCTCGAATCCTCTCCTCGCGCTCTTATCTTCTTAGTGAGTGAGTGGGAGTACCTCTTCTCATCCTGCATTCCCCTTTATAAGCCTATCTCTCCGTTCCTCTATACCTTCTCCTGGAACCCTCCCTATACCCTTTCCTCCCCTGATCCCTCCCGCTCTCTTTTCTTCTTGATGAGTGAGTGGGAGTACCTCTTCCCATCCTGCATCCCCTTTATAAGCCTGTCTCTCCGTTCCTCTATACCTTCTCCTGGAACCCTCCCTATACCCTTTCCTCCCCTGATCCCTCCCGCTCTCTTCTCTTCTTGGTGAGTGAGTGGGAGTACCTCTTCTCATCCTGCATTCCCCTTTATAACCCTGTCTCTCAATTTCTCTATTCCTTTTCCTCGAACCCTCTCTATACCCTTTCCTTTCCTGATCCCTCTCGCTCTCTTCTCTTCTTGGTGAGTGAGTGGGACTGCCCCTTCTCATCCTGCATCCCTCCTTATAAACCTGTCCCTCCATTCCCCTATCCCTTATCCTAGAACCCTATCTCTACCCTCCCTCCTCATGATTCCTCTCGATCTTCTTCATATTCCTCACTCTCTCCAACTCTTTGTATCTCCTTCCAGTGAATTCGGCAAACACGTGTCTATCGATAGCTTCGAGGATGCCATTATCACATTCCGTTGCGCCGGCTCTTTACTCCCCGTGAACGTGAACATTTACTGCGAGGTACTGCATCGTTGCCTGCAGGAGGGTCAGTGGCAGCAGGCGCTAAGGATTTGTCGCCTGGCACAGCACACAAGTCTGTGGGCAACCCTTGCCGCGGTGGCGACCCGCAAGCATCAGCTGCAGCTCAGTGAGGAGGCCTATTCGGCTGCCCTGCAAATCGATAAGGTTAGCTATCTGCAGCATCTGAAGACACTGTCGCCATCCAGTGCCGAGCAGATGGCCGAGAATTCCCTGATGCTCGGTCGCCTGCTCGAGGCGGAGACGATTCTATTGCACAATCGCAAATACACCGAGGCGGTCGCACTTGCACTGCGCATGCACAACTGGAAGCGTGCCCTGGAGATCGCCCAGAGAGCAGAGAAGAGCAATCCCGAGCAAGCCGAGCAGCAGCTGCTGCAACTTGTACTCCAGCAGCGACAACTCTATCTGAAGGCCCTGCAGCGCGACGAATGGGATGCGCTGTACCTCAAGTACGATGTCAAACAAGATAGTAGTGAGTAGGGAGGAGGAATAAATATCGATAACTGTAGAGTCGATAACACTGCAGTTGATATCTGTGCAGCACACCTGAAATCATCTTCGATTTCCCGTAGAAAGATTCAAGAATTTCTTAACTAATATATATATAATAAAAACGATTGTATTTTGAGTCAGACGAGATATACACGTATCTTAGGTGCCTTCATGCTGGTATGAGTAAGTTGATCCCTTCGAGGCGTTGATCCCTTCGAGGCGTTGATCCCCTCGAGGCGTTGATCCTTCAGTATGCTGGCCTCAACATGGGCTTGCCCTCCAGCGCATTGATGATGTTGTTTGCAGCCAGCAGGCTCATCTCGATGGTCGTTTTCATTGTCTGTGTGCCCAGATGTGGCAGCACAACTGCGGATAGTGAGGATAATGAGGTGAGTGAAACGATTACGTGGTGAATTCAATACTCACCACAGTTGGGTAGCTTTAGCAGAGGATCATCGGCAGGCAAGGGTTCGGGCGTGGTAACATCCAGGCCGGCGGCAAAGATGCTGCCATCTGTCAAGGCCTTGTGCAGATCACTTTGCACTACCAGGCCTATCAATGGGGAATACAGACTTCTATATCTTCCCTTATTTTTTTTTTTGAATATATCACACTCACCTCCTCTGGCCACATTGACAAAGACTGCAGTGTTTTTCATTTGCTCAAAGGCCTGTGTATTGAATTTTCCGCGTGTCTCCGCGGTGAGCGGTGCGGCGACCACAAGAAAATCGCTTTCCCTCAACAGCTGCTCGAAGGGCACATGCTGTGCCCCAAAGTCCACATCGTTTGTCTTGCGTGTACGCGTGTGGTAGATTATATTGGCCACATCCCAACACTGTAGACGCTTTGCAATTGCCTGACTAATGCCGCCAAAGCCAAAGAAACCGATTACCGAATCGCGTATCTCCTGACCCATGCGCCAGACAATGTGCTCCGTTTGCACTTGCGAGCTGGAGAGGAAGAGTGAGTGAGAAAGTGGCAGGGAGAGGGAGAGAAAGCCCGAATTTTCTTTTGAAAACTCAAGTAAGTTGGCAACGCGATTACAAAATGGCGCGCTCACGATCACAGCTGATCTCAAGCAAGCTGGCTGACAGGGAAAGCTCTGCAAAAGCTCTTCGAACGCTCTGCAAAAGCTCTCCCGCTCAGCTGTTCTTCTTTGTGTACTTACGTCTCGATGTCCAAGCGCCCGGCCTGAAAGTGGCGTCCCGCTGCAATCATCAAGCCAATTGCCAGATCCGCCACCGAATTCTTAACCACACCCGGCGTATGACCCAGCGGTATCTGACGTCGCCTGAACTCGGGCACATTCACAAAATCAATGCCCGATGACATGGTGCTAACGGCACGCAATTGCGGACCAGCCGCATCCAAGATGCCGGCATCAAGCGACTGATAATGTGCCCAATAGATGGCATCGACACCGCTCACCTTGCTCAGTATCTCCGGGCGCGAGGGCGGCACGCTCTGGCAAACGATAATCTCGGCGCCGCGAGAGCGCAACAGCTCCAGCGCCGCACTGGGCACATTCGGATGCGAAACGAGCACCTTGAATGCCTTCGAAATGCCGCTCATGCTGCTATGTAGTCGCGTCTTCGCGTTCCACTCTTGACTAATGCATCGAAAATCGTCGGAAATTTTCCATGGCCAAGTAGAGTAGCCAAAAAGCTCTCGCGTTGCCCCTTAAAGCTTTCAAAGCTGTCACCCGAGCCCCTTCGGCATTGTCTTCTGCTCTGAAGCTTGCAAAAACATTGAATTCTGTTTACACTGACAAAAAAAATATAATAAAAAAAAAAAATTTAGAAAAAAAAAATACATGGTCTATTAGGTTTCTCGCAATGTGCGTAACAGGCAGAAGGAGACATCTGTCCGTCTGCCCGTCTGCCCGTCTGTCCGTTTGTATGAGCGCCTGATTCTCAGCTTTTAAGAAAGCTAGAGACTCAAAATTTGGCATGTAGATTCCTGTATATCCTAGGCAGTAAACGTTATTTTCAAATTTTTGGTACCACGCCCACCGCCCCCGCAAAACAGTAATTTGCGATTATTACGCAAAGTATTCAATGTAGATATTTATATATGCGTCATATCGCATAATTTATTTTGTATTCGAAGGTTCTGTAACAGGAATTGAAAGTTGTTCTATCCACGCTCAAGGTATCTTAGAAAACAAGTCGCTTAACCAGCCATATCCTGGTATTTGTTACAGTTGATTATAGTCGCTTATCCATTTCCTAATAATTTACCATATTTAAGAAGATGATTATTGTATAATTTGTTTTAATCTAAGCAAGCTCTGCGATTGTATGTAATCATTAAATTGAAAGCGTGTACAATATATATTTACAACAAATACATATATCTCATATCTAGAGTCTAATGTCGCTGCGTGACATAGCTCTTTTCTTTGCCTGCTGGACTGCAACGCATTTAATACTAATAATAAATTTTACTGGCCAAATTATGGGCTACATTATGTTTTATGTTGCACGTAAGTATAAATATTTTAAACAATCCTCTATATTCTGCACATCATATAAAAACACTCTGTCTAAGTTTCAATTTTAACTGCAATAAGTTAGATAATACTATAAATACTTAATTTCAGAGTATTCTGAGAATCATGATCAACCCCTGTTTGTTGTAATAGTAATGACTTCTCTTGAAATAATATTCCACTTACTCGGTACTATATTTTTATTCATTGGAATTTACGGAGTAAGTGAAAGTTTCTGTAGTTTCAATGAAGTATTTATTTATATATTATATAAGTATATTTTTTTTTTTTTTTTTTTTAATCCAAGGAAATTGCAACATCATTCTTTCTTGGCATCGTATTTAGTTCAATCTATCCATATATAAATTTCTACCTGGTGTATTTGCCAGTCATGCAAGTTATTTTTACCTTTTATGGACTCAAATACTATGAGGTCCTTAAGGAAGAAGGCAAATAATCAACTAACTGATATTATCGAAATTGAAGTAAATGTTGAATGTTGAATTTGAAACTCAAAACTTAATAAGTACTATAAATAAGTCTATTTTTATAACCGGAAAACTTTCTATTATTTCATTTTGTATTTTTTTTTTTTTTTTTTGCATTTATTTACATTTATTATTATTAATTACACGATAAATTGCATTCTTCTCAGTGGGAACCTTTTGCTTTCAGGTTGATTGATTTTTCTAATAGGCAGGTGATAACATGGGCTCTCCGGCCAGGCCCCGCAGTACATTGTGGGCGGCAATTGTGGACATGTCGGCGCGGGTGCGCAATGTGGCCGAACCGATGTGAGGGAGAATAACTGGTAGGGTGACATATAAAGCAGATGAGATATTATGTGACGTCAAGGTTAGAAAAGGGTAGCCGGCGATATATTTTATGGCATACCCTACTATCTATATATACATAAATGTCACGCAAAGGGGGCTTGTCACAAACGTGATATGTGTGTGATAAGAAATTTGTAGTACATATCATTCCAAGGGTAATAAATAAAAACATGAACAAATTAAAGACAACTATTCTTACTACAAAATACAATTCATGAATTAGATAACCTACAAAAAACCTTGGACCATCACGAAGAAAAATTTGACTTGTCATAGCGATAAGAAGAGGGCACACACATATCATTAAACCCAATGTCATTCCAAGTAACAGAAGAAACTCACCGGCATTGGGAAGTGTTAGCAATTTGTCATTGGCGGGCAATGGTTCGGGATCCAGAACATCGAGACCAGCGGCAAAGATGCGATTCGACTTGAGGGCATCGTATAGATCATTCTGGTTGACAATTTCTGCAAAAAGAAGCGGGAACACATGATGATTGATTGATAGACCGATTGTTCTACGATCTGTTCTACTTACTGCCTCGTGCAATGTTCACCAGCACAGCGGTTTTCTTCATCTTATTGAAGGCGGTGGCATTGAAGATACCCTGTGTGGCCGGTGTCAAGGGGGAGGCAATCACTACGAAATCACTATCAGCGAGTAGTGTATCGAAATCGACCTTCTTGGCATTGAGTTCCTCTTCGGTTTCCTTATCGATGCGACGGCGTGTCGTATACAATACTTGACTAATATCGAATCCGCTGAGACGCTTGGCAATCGCTTGACCAATGCCTCCGAAACCAAAGAAACCCACAGTGGAGTCACGAATATCCTGTCCCAGCTGCCAGTTCAGGTGATAGTTCTCCCAGTTGTCCCTAGACAGAGAGAGACAGAGATTAGTTTCCTTTTACTGCTGATCTTGACACTTGCTACTCACGTGTCGATCTTCCTGCGCGCCTCGTGAAAGCGACGTCCTGCTGCAATGAGCAAACCCACCGCCAGATCGGCTACAGCTGTGTCCAGCACAGTGGGCGTATGACCCAATGGAATCTTGCGACGCTTCAGTTCGGCAACATCAACGAAATCAATGCCAGCCGACATGGTGGATATGGATTTCAATTGTGGTCCAGCTGCATCCAATGCTTCGGCATTGAGTGCAGCATGTCCGCCCCAGAGGACACCATCGACACCCTTGATCTTCTCCAGCAGCTCATCACGTCGCGGTGGCAGACTGTGCACCTGTATCAGTTCGCAGTTCTCCTTCAGCAGATCGATGCCCTCCTGCGGCACCTCGGGATGTGTGATCAACACTTTGAAGGGTTTCGATGACGACATGGTGCGATTTCTACCACGAAACAAAAGCGAAGCATCGTTGGACACGATCAGTACGGCGAATACTATCAAAAGACTCCATATCACTGCCATAGTGTGTGTGTGTGAGTGTGTGTGTGTGTGTGCCTTAAGCGACGCTTGACAGGCGACTGAGCTAGCTATACCCACCCCGTCTTATATAGGGACTGCACACTCCCAGCTTCAAGTCGTATTCGCCTCGCGACGATCGACGATAAACTCGTGAACCTACTCAGCATAGTATTTCTGTCTACTTCTCTTCGATTCGAAACCGGTTTTAAGTTTTTTCTTTTCAGGAACTGAAAGAGTATACTGTACTATACTATACTTCATATTTATCTGTACTGTAAAAAGACCTCCCGGCTCAAAGGGGCTTTACTTAGTCCGCATGTATGTGTGTTTATCTTATCTTAGGTCTTTTTTTCAAAGAATTTTCGAAGAGCACTCAAAAAACAATAACTGTATAAAATTCTATTTAAGTTAGGATTTTTAAATTTTTCTCAAAGAAAAAAAAAATAAAATTCACATGTAATTAAAATTTGTCATATGAATCAAATTTCCTTCCTAAGTAAGTTTTTTTTTTTAAATTCTGTCAGTGTATTTATTTTTTTCTAAATTAAAACGATCTGATTGTGTAGAAATCTAATCAACATTAAAGCTCGATCAATGTAAATAATTCCAGCAACGCACTACGGACCCAAAAAAATAACTACAAATACAAAATAAACATGTTATACATACTATATGTATGTGTATATAGTATTTTTTTTAGGTATTTGTTTTCATCTAATCATTCGCGCACGACATTAATTCGTTTTTTTTCGTGTGGAAAAATACTCAGTTATTAGTTGTAAAAAACAAAACACTTCCTCCCTCTCTCTCTACTGCTCTCTGATTATGACAAATAGTTAGGATTATTCTTTATAATCATTGAAAATACCGAAAAACAACACAGCAAATTGTTTTTTTTACCCCACTTGAAACACTAGTAATTCAGAACTGACAAGCACATCGATC
The DNA here is from genome assembly GCA_018901885.1 of Zaprionus kolodkinae. NCBI lineage: Eukaryota > Metazoa > Arthropoda > Insecta > Diptera > Drosophilidae > Zaprionus > Zaprionus kolodkinae. The sequence goes on from JAEIFM010000059.1 coordinate 732,498, forward strand.
TAGCTCTCTCTCTCTCTCTGAAAGCTTTTTTATAAGTAGTTTAAGCTCTCGCTCTCACGATCTTCGTGTGCACGTTCTCTCTCGCTCTCTCCTTCTCTTACTCACTTTACTTAGCTGTTGGGCGATTGCCGCGCGACTGATTGAAAGTCAATAAAAAGCTGCCCTTTTATACCGTTACCAACCTGTTGATCGACAAGAAAAAAAACACCCAAAATACTGATAAAAACAGGTGAAAAGCTTTTGGGGGACCGCAGCAGTTAAATGTAGCATGTTCGTGCATATGTGATAAATATAATAACTAACTTAATTCAGGGCTGGCGATTTTAGGAAACAATTACAATAATAATTATATAATTGTATTTGAAAATTTGAGTCATTTTAAATTAATTTTAATTTAAACTAAAAATGGTATAACAATTTAAAAACAAATCTTTATAAAATACCATAAAACTGCATGGAATTTAAAAATAATTTAATACATTTTCAAGATTTTAGATGGTTGTGTTTTGTATATAAATATTATTATAAAATACAATATTATTATAACATACAAAGAAAGTTGAAGAAAATTAAATAAAATAAGATTAATACAAAAAAAAAAAAAACTTTTTTATACACCTTGCCTTATAATTAATTGACCTACAAAACGATCCGTATGAAAATCAAACGTAAATCCTAATTACGACTCATATAATACATAGGTAAAATATTAAAAAGCAATTCAAACTGTTCTTATCTCTTCGCCGATCTGTAGTGGGAACACTTACCCAGTTCCCCCCGGTTTGCCTTTGCTTGCGGTCATTCCTTTTTTGCTCTTTTCTTTTCTTTCTCTCCTATCTCTCTCTCTCTCTTTTGCACTATCGTTTTGTCATTTATCTGCGCTGCCACTGCACAATTTTTACTGCTGCTGCTGTTGCTTATCTCGTTCGTTTGCGTTGGCGTCACTTCTTATCTCCACGTCCAGTTGTGCGTCGTCTCTATTGCTGTCTCTCTCTCTCTCTCTCCGCACCATGGCCATCTCTTTCTCAGCCACTGCTCCTCCAGTTCGAGTCGCATTCGGATTCACTGTGAACTCTTTGGCCAGCCTGGTGCTGGGCCACGCTGTGCGCCTGCTTAAAATACCAGTTGGGGATTTTTCCCATCTCATTTGTGCGAGCGATTTCCAATTGGAACGGGTACCCAACGGGCCCTGGTATCCAATAAGCCCGCTGCAATTGCCGTTGCCCTTGTCGTTGCCGTTGCCATTGCTGTTGCCTGGTGGAGCTGGAGCTGGAGCTGGAGCCGGCGTTATTGGAACGTTGTGGAACCTACGCGCACCACACACACACACACACACACTCAAAATGTGTGACTGCGGCTTTTTTTGTGAGCGGATCTGCTCAAATTTTGTCCGCAAAGCAGCAGGCGCCCAGAGGGCACAAGAAAGAGAGCGCTCTCCGCAGACGGCGCTCTCTGTCTGGTATCGCGTGTTTTGTTGCTCTGTGAAAGCAGCTGAAAGAAACGTTTTACAATTGCGTTGACGTCGCCGTCGACGCCAACGGCGACGGCGACGGCAACTGAGACAGCGAAGTTGACGTCGTTGACGTTTTGCAGCTGGTTTTCTCTCTTTCTCACTCTCTCTAGCGCTGTCTTTCTGTGTATCTGTACGTGTATGTGTGCGTGTGTGTGTGTGAATGCGGCGGAGCATTTGGCTGCCTTGCAGGGCTTTCCCTGAAGTACGTACCGTATAAATACCCTGTAATTTGCGCTAGAATGTGGGTATAGAGGAAGTACATTTTAATAAATATATGTATACTAAACTTAAATGCAATAAATGATTTTGTTGATTTAAACAAAGTATATAACATAAATAAATAAATTTAGTAAATCAAATTTTTAAATTTAACTAAAATACACACAAAAATAAATATGTATTTTGTTGGTTGTAAATTATTGCTTTTCTTTAAATTTGTACGTTATATGCAGGTTTTGAAATCAATTTAATTAGCTTAAGCTATTTTTTTATAATTATTATTATTAGTAATATTACAATATAATAATTTTTTATAATTATTATTATTAGTAATATTACAATATAATATATCATATTATCACTGAAGATCTTCAATTTAATAAATTTAAATTAATAAGTTTTAATAATTTTTAAATTCGTAATTTATTCACGTTATTTTATCTTTTTTAGTTATTTCTGCAAGTTTTCCAAGTTTTTTTGCGTATTCAATAAAAATAAAAATATTCCATATGCAAACTTAGTTTTACGTAGTATTATAAATCGCATTTAATTTAGTAATTTTCAGAACTTACTCTACTATAAAATGCTGTTTAAAATTGAAACATGAAATGCTTACGTCTAAAGGGTATCTGGCTAGTCGTGCAACACGCTTCTCCCACTGAGTCGCACTGAGTTCAAGAATTCTTCTGCGCATACCCTGCTGCACTTTGCCTAATTGCCAGCGAGGTTAACGGCCCTCGGGGCTGCTCCATGTTTGCCCCAAGTTGCGAGGGTGGATTCGTGCAAACGTGTCGCGGTCGCTGCTGCGACTGTTCCCGTTGTGGCGTCGCGTCGCGTAGCGTCGCTGCTGCTGTTGTTGTTGTTGTTGTTCTCATTGTTGCTTGCGCTTTGTTCTTTTGTTTCGTGGTGATTTTCTTTTGTGGTGTCTCTCTCTCTCTCTCTCGCTCCAGTCGCCGCCCTCGTTAGTTGTGGCTGCTGCTGCTGCTGCTGGGCTTCATGTGCTCCTGTTACCAAAACACGATGCGTCATTTTGACTGACGTAACCAGGAGACAGCTGTCTATCAGATGCGACCGTCGTGCCGTCGTTTACCGTTACGCCCGCTGGCCCGATGGCGTTGCCAGCGCTCGCTGCGGTTTGGCGAACAAGTGCGCAGCAATTGCCAGCAGCACAGCGCACAGAAACACACACGCACACACACACACACGCAAACACAAAGTCGTTACACAGTCACATGCAGATGAAAGATAGCGCGAGGCGTCGCGTCGCGTCGCGTCGCGTCATAAAGTTACAGTTACAGCAGCAGCAGCAGCTAACGGTTAAAAAGCTCGCTGCCTCTCACTCTCTCTCGCTCGCTTCAGCTTGATCTCGCTGACTCTCTCGCTGTGTGTGTGTGTGTGTGTGTGTGTGTGGTGTCAAGGCCAGGCCGAGGGCAGCATCCAGCAGCCGCAGATTCTGTTTGCTTCATAACCAACTACAACGCCGTCAAAATCAAAAATGGTGGCCAAGCTGCAAGCTACAAAGCTGCAAAGCGCCGCCTCGCCGCACCTCGCCACTTTTCGCCGCGTCGTCGCCATTTACACTTGTAAGTATAACTCTATGCGGGCGGCGGGGTGATGGAGTCTCTGCCCTGCCCTGCGCATGCGACATTGCGAAGCGGTGCCTACAGTCTCCAAACGGGGCACACATGCCCCAAAACAAAAGAAAAGAAAGAACCCTATCTGGCTCCCCCCACCCCACTCCACTACTTACACAGCCATAGGCAGCTTGAATTTTATTTTATTTTTTTTTTTTTGCTGCGGCGACGATTCCCTAAAAAAAATGAACGCGCAGCATTGAGGCAGGTCCCTCTACGCGATACGAGCGAACAGGCGCGCAAGCTGGCGCAGCAAGTGAACCGACAACGTCGGCAACGACAACGACGACGACAACTGAGCGAGCAAAGCGAGCGAAAGCTATTTAAAGTGAGCGCGACAACACGAGTATGCACGAATGAGCACGTACGTGTGTACGTGTGTGAGTGTGTACCTGTGTGAGTGCGTGTAGGCAACGAAAGCGGGTGCCTACGTCACAGCACCGAAGCAAAACGAGAGAGAGAGAGCGCGCTGAGAGGCGCTTGCTGGCGTGGGAGAGCAGTACGTGTGTTAGTATGTGTATGTGTGAGTGCGTGTTGTTGTTCTCGCTGCGATGTTAACATTAGCTGACATCAGGCACGCGTCGCATACTGCTAATTAACAGCAGCAGTCGCTGTTAAGTGAATCACTGTTAAATGAAACCACTACACTGCTGGTCAAATAAATAATACTTATTTATTTAATGAAATATGCACATGCCAGCCTTCGCTGCACACATAAACATATTCACAAATAATTTATAATATCAATATATACAAATTGCACATCAATTTCTAGACTAATTCCCTGATTCACAACTAAGAGTGGGACTGTGTTGTTGTTGTCGTGGTGGTGGTGTTGTTAGATGAGGCACTCAATTCTGTACCCGCATCGCCTGTCGCCGCAACGGCAGCACCGCCAGCCACTGCACTGGTCGCAACGGCGACAACCCTATACGGCAGCATACTACGCTGCTGATGTGAGGTTAGGTAACGTGCTGATGATACCTCCTCCTGCTCCTGCTGCTCCTCCCGCTCCGTATGTCTGTTGCTCTGCTGCGGCGCCACCAACATGGGCTCGAATAGATGATGGATGAGGCTGCTGGGCGCGGGGATTTGCGTTGATGTGGCACGTTCCACTTGCATTTGACGGGGCTGGAAAAATTTATCGATCAGTCTAACGATTAATCGATTATTTACCCCCCGCTTACCTGCAGCAGTGTGGTGTACATCTGATCGGCATAGTTGAGCAGTATTCGTAACCCTTGGAAACCCAACTCCCGCTCCGGATGCTGATGCAGCTCCAGTGCGGCCGCATTGGTCATTCTGGTGAGGATCTGCACTACCGTCGATAAATTGCTAATCAAGCGCATCACATCGTTATTAATATCCACACTGTGCGGCATCAGGAACCACTCGGACTGGTTACTGGATGCCGACAGGGGGGAGGTGGGCGAGGTTGGAGCACCAGAAGTCGCCGGCGCCGTAGGGTTACTCAAGGAGCTGCCCGATATGGTCATCGATAAGGGAGTACTACTACTATTAATCCCAGTGGTTGTAGCCGTCGACGCAGCAGTTGCAGCGGTCTGACGAACCTGACGTGGTTCAACGATAACAATTGCTTTCGATATATAAAGTCCAGACTAGGGGGATACGTTTAACCATATATTATAAAATAATATATGTAGGTCATACCTGGCCATCACCATCTGCAGTCTCATTACACTCTGATAAAACACAATCACCAGTCTTGGAACTGTTGGGGGGCAAGTTTATAGCACCGTTCGATTCCTTGCTGCACCACATGAAGAGATTTTGATTTTCAAATACTTTAGATTTTAAATACGATCTATACATTGTTCGTTTTTCAGTTCAATTTCAGCAACTTGTCATCGAAGATGTTCGATTTCATTTCAATTTTGGGGCTACGCTTGCTGCGTGTAGAGCTTACAAGTATTTTCGGGATCTGAAAATGTTTTCAACTATATGATTTTCAGGATATTTTTATATTTTATGGTATATGGGCTGCAGATCTGATGATCTGATTTTAAAAAACAATATAAATTTTCAGAAAAAAAACCTTCATATCGATCGATTGTTTATATTTCAGGTATATTATTATTATTATCTTATACTACAGTTAAATATTATAGATTTGATTAGTTTGTTAAAAAATACCAATAAAAACGAGCGAAAATCGAATGTGCTATCGTTATCCAGTACTCTTTGCTTCTAAAAATGTCTAGAGTATTCTAAAATTCAAGTGATTATATGGATTATCATTTTTAGATACCACTTTAACTAGTATATATTTAGATAATACGAAAAATACCCACTCAAACAGTAAATATTACTAATTTCATAGAGATCCGAGTGGCCGAGAGCTAAATATTTCATATATTGATCTGAAACTAAACATGATATGGCTGACACTCAGTACAGAAGTTCAGTCAGAACAACAACACTACACAACACTACCAAAACACTACAAAAACACGCACAAACCACACATCTAAGACAAAAAAAAATTCATATATATAATATATATAAAAACTCTTAAAACTAGAAAAAACATCTCAGCTAGACATGCGTCGCACTTCTAGAAACCCGGAATGGACGAAAAGTGTTTTGGGTGCATTGCTTCGAGCGGAAGTTCCCGATGGCCAGTGTCGCGACGCGTTTCTTCAGGATCTATTCGATTCTTTGACACCGCCCGAGTATTTCACTGAAACGGATTCTTCTTCCTCTGACGATGTACCTATAAGTAGAGCAGTACAATTTGGATCATATATGAAGACATCGACATTGATGGATTTGTTTGATATGGAGGCTACGCTTCTGAAGAAAGTCAATTTAACGGATTCGCGATCACGATCCCATTCCATGGCCATGCTCAAATCGATAAATATAGCAAGCGGAAATATCGATATCAATAAACTGATGCGAGATCGAATTGGTGGTGTGGCCAGCCTGCTGGGTACCATAGCGGTGCTCTATGCCCTGAACAATCTCAGATCCATAATGCATACCCTGCGTCACATATGGCATCCCCAGACAACGCACGACAAGTCACTGCACATGTTCAGTTGGTCCATCCAGAATTATTTCGCTCGATTCAATCAAAAGAATCGAGCCTATTGTGAATCGTTTATCAAGCAGGTGGGTGATCAAATGGAGTGTGTCAAGTATCGCAAAGATCTGGGAGAAATAATACGATTACTCGACTGCATCATACTCGATGTCACTCGCAAGAGTGATATATGCCAGGGTGCAATGGAGGCGATCAAGTTGGTTGAAATAGATCATATATATATATAGATATTGAATTTATTTTTTTTATAGGGATGCCCAGACAGATATATTCGATTTGCTCACAGAGTCGAAGGCCACTGCCCGAAAGAAACTAGATGGTGTTATACTTGAAAGTTTGGGTATGCCCAAGTCAGCGGATCCTGGTAAACTGAAACTTAAAGATATTACAGAGAGATCGGCGTATAATCATTGTAAGTCAAAATTATCGATCGATTTGCATTGCAATTATCACATATTGAAATATCTAACTAGATGTGGGCCCTATTGAGGCACGATATATCCTCAATTGGACACAAACAAAAATGGATCAAGCCGAATCCTTCGATAGGCGTAAATGTGATGTAAAAATCGATAACATTTTTATATTATATATATTTTATTTATATATTATATATTTTCTAGGAAATGATTAAGGAGCTGGAGTGGTTAAAACACGAGTCGGCCGAAAGCAGTATGGCCTGGAGAGCGAGTCAGTTGGCCTTCGATATGCAGATTACGGGACTCAGGGATCGTTTAGTCCAAATGGAAATGATGTACGAAGATGAGACAGCGAAAATCGATAGAACTATCGATGTATGGAAGGCGAAAACAGTTAAGGCCAAAGAGGAACTACAATTTTATATTGATGAAATACCCGTATTTCATAAAAAAATCGCACAAACATTGGAACTTATTGCCAAACGAGAGGGAATAGTAGAAAGGGAACCTTCGATGCGTAAATCTCGAAAATCTTCTCATGCTAAAAAAACGAAATAACAACAACAACAACAAAAGTTTTAACGTTTAGCTACAATAAAATTTATTAATACCAGAATCTAGATTTGTATATAGATAAATATTGTATATAGTTTTGTAAGTTTTGCTTCAATTTGCCTGTCTCTCTATCGACGATTAAACATATATATATATATATGGTATTTATGTATAGAATATACAACATCGATCCTCTGGCTTAAATCGTACATTCGCTGAGCTTACATACTACTACATAGAAGCAACAACTTCCCATCAATATAACTATACACATATACATTCATGTATCTGTATATATAGTACCTATATATACGCTAGACTTATTTAGACACTCATTCAGCCAATTCGGTTTGTTTTTTTGTTTTTTGTTTTGTCTTGGAAGATGAAATGCTTTAAAGAACTAAAAAACTTTATACAATTTTTACATGCACTGAACAATAGTTAATTATATAATAGTTATTGATAATAACACGATCATTAAAAGTAAATTAATAGTAAATACAATACGAACAATTGTCGGTCGATTCGTCAACTAAACATTAAAATGGCTTAATCGAAGGGTACAACTAGTTGCATAATATCAATCAAGGTGCACATTAAACAGATTAAACAGAAAATTTTGGTTAGAGTTCGTCGAGTTCATCTCAAACTTAGATTAGAAATACATATATAATAATGATTATACAAAAGTGGGAGAGAGATAAACGATAATTATTACAGAATTAATCGAGATATTATATGGTATGTATATTAATTAATTAATTAATTGATCAATTGGGCGCATGCGCCGTGCGCAGCTTGGCGCGCACATTCAGATACTCGGGATTCACATATTGCCGCTCATCCATATCATCTTGGGCATCCTGCTTTTGTGCCGTTGCCGCATTATGCTTCTGCGCCCGCTCCATTATGACACGTCCCAGTTCACCCTTCATCCCGGCCAGTTCCGCTTCCGGTGAGTGTTGCTGATGCTGCAGCTGCTGCTCGGCGGCCGCGTGTCGCTCCTTCTGCTTCTCATAGGCACGCTGCAGTTCCGACTTCTGATTGAGCACGCTCTTCCCGCTGCAATAGAAGGAGAAGTAGATGTTAGTTAATAATTCTCGACAGGATTAGCATGTTTTCGGTTTACTTACATTCGCGCATTGAACTTGAGCTCACGATGCAGCTCCTTGCGATCGGTATTCTCCATGCAGGGATTGATCAGTTTCTTTGGCAATATGAGACCCTCCGCATCGGTCTGCACACCCGTTGGAGTCGGTGGCGGTGAACTGGACATGGACATCATGTTGTCGGGCTCGGGCGGCTCGTTCAGGCTATGCGCAGTGGTTCGCTCTGTATCTGTAATCGAGTAGAAATTGGTATATCGATTAATAATGCAACTGGACTTTCTTCTCTTCTGCAAGAGTTTAATTGGCACTTGGCCTTCGTTTCATAAATCAAACAATGCACCGACTACAGTGCAGCTAAAAAATAGGCAAAAACAACTAGAAGGGGGTGGGGGAGAAAAACCAGCAAACATCAAGAAAATAGCGTGCTTACACAAAAAAAAAAAAAAAAACCGCACAAAAGACCGGCAAATGTCTTGGTCGAATGTCTGCCTCCCCCTGCTCTCACCCAGCTGGCTGCTCGTTTATTAAGGTTAAATATTTCTTGGCATTCATGTCATTGTCAATTTGTTGTTACACAAAAAGACAACAACAAAGTGAGGAAGAAAGAGAAGAAGAAACGGAGACGCCAACTTGGCAGAATTTGCAGACAACAACAACAACGAGAGAAACAACTACAAACATAGCTCAGAGGCATAAACCAAGCAACCCAGTCCAACCAGTCGACAGAGTGTTAAGATTCTCTCCCTCTCTCTCTCTCTCTCCCTCCCTCCCTCTCTCTCCCTCTCTCTCTCTGTCTAAGAGTCTGTCTTTGTGGGCACCCAACTCTGGCGCTTTGTTCGCATGTCATCATAACCCACATTTGGGAGCACATTTTGTAGAGCGACAACAACTTTAAACTAAAAAAAAAAACCCAAGCCAGAAGAACCCTAACTAGATTAATAGGTAGGTGCCAGCCAGATAAGGGCCCCAAAAAAGAGCGAACCGTTGATTCCGCTGCTTGTGAAAGTCGTTAAAATTTATGCGAAACTTTGTTTGCATCATTCGCCATAAAAATCACAAGAAAAAAAGTTTTACAAATTATACAAAATATTCTTGTATAATAGTTTTTATTTAATGAATACCCTTGCGAGATAAACATATGTAGCATATATGAGATATTTAGATCTCTATTTCTTGCTATCTATTGTTTACATTACAGATAAATAATCCTATTTGTCTAAGGTCTCTAAGGTAGAATAAATGTAACTGTGATTTATCAGAACTGCAAAGAGATGCATTTTAGAAAGAATTCTATAGAGAGAGAGAAAGAGTTCTATAGAGAAAGAAAGAGATAGAGAGAGAGAGAAAAAGGAATAAAGAAGTATCTATACATATTTCATTCAATTTCTAGCAATTTCTAGTATCTTCCAAATTAGTTCTATACACACTCAAAACTCCAATCAGATCATAATCTTATCAAAAACCTATCAAACATTCTATACAATAAATTCTTAACTGAACTTCAAGTCGATCGATCAAGTCGTAGCAAAGATTATTCTGTATTATTGAAATATCTGGAACTCCTGAGACAAAAATAAAAAAGTAGATCTCATTCCATAGTTGCGATACAGATAGTGCCACTGGATAGAGAAAAATATATATACATATTTTATTCAATTTCTAGCACAGTATTTTCCAAGTTAGTTCTATACCAGCTCAGAACTTCAATCAGATCATAATCCTATCAAAACTGCAATCATATTGTAGCTTGTTCTATTGTAGCTTGTTCTATACAATAAAATTTTCAAATGATCTTCAAGTCGTAGCAAAGATTATTCTGTATTATTGAAATATCTGAAACTCCAGACAAAGATAAAAAAGTAGATCTCATTCCATAGTTAAAATACTGCCCTAAAGAGCACCTTATCGAGTCTTAGGTGCAGATAGTGCCACATAACACTGCATATCACACCTTCAAATCATACTTTCAATCTTTAGCCCAGCTGGTAACCTCAATCTATCCGCATAGTTCGGAATGAAAGATTTCAATTACTTTCTATGATATACGACGACTTCGAACTAACTGTGCTTTTTCTGTCTCTCTCTCTCTGTCTGTCTCTCTCTCTCTCTCTGTCTGTCTGGCTGTCATGCTTAGTTTAACGCGTTGCTCGCCCAGTTCTTTTTAACTTTCTTGAACTGCAGGTCATATACCATATAGCATAACATAAAAAGCGAAAAGATAGCGTTAAGTTCGGTGTTCTTTGAATGCAGCCAGACAAAAACTTTCATTCAGGTCTTGAGGAGCTCGGATAGATACTATAGTATATTCCAAGCTGCCCTATGATAAATTACAAAGACACAAAGCGAGTCGGCTTGATTTATGTATAGGGTACCGCATTGTACATGTCTGGGATCGAGTGTGGGGTGCAGGGTGCGGGGAGGTGTGGTTGATGTGTTGTTGGTCACTCGGTGAAAACAAATTGCATATTATCAGACGCGCCCAGTGACAGAAGGAGGAGGAGGAGCAGGAGGAGAAGTGTGGAGATGCCTTATAAGACTGGCTGCTTAGTTTTTTCATTTGACTTAATTTCACATGCGTATCTCCCTACCCCCTCCCCCCCTGGTCAGCTGTTTAGGAGGTACCCCACTAATAAGGCAACGACCAGGCGACAAACCCGCCCATTGCGCAAGTGAAAACTTGTTAAACTGCAGCTCGTAAACGTAATCGTAAACGTAATTGGCAACGCCATCGTCAACCTCATAATGATGATGATAATGATGATGATCATCATCGTCATCATCATCATCGTCGTCGTCGTCGTCGTGCCCAACTGTGGCACAGTAGAAGTCCATGCAACGCCCTGCTAATCAAAGAATGTTGACCCAAACCCCAACGAATTGGGTGTGAATGCAAATGTGCATGTGAATGTGAATGTGAATGAGTGGCAGTGTGAGTGCCTGCACGAAAATCAATTAATCAAACAAGATTTGCATACGATTTCCGATTGGGCCACACTCTGTGTATACTATATACATATATCTCCATCTCCATCTCCAATTCCCTTTCCCTTCCCCCTCTGCTCTCTCTCTCGTCGGGTCAGCTGGGGTTTCATAAGTCAACGCAAAAGGTCAATAGTTTGCAGTGTCAGGGCCAGTAGATGTCGTTATAAGTATTGTTAATTTGTTTATATTGTCTAGTGTTGTGCAACGCATCGATGATAATGATGATGATTGATAGGGGAGACACGAAAAACTGTGTCAACTCTGAACTTTCAGCCCGCATAATGTGAAGTCTTAATTTCAGGGAATTTCAACAATCATATAAGCAATGAGAACTCAATTCGTTTTAATTACAGCATTTTACAACACTGTATGTGTTAATTTTCGAGAGCGAGACCCGCATGAAGTCAATATTGTTGAATTATTATATGATATATAGATAAATTGCAGTACTTGTAGCTTAATTGAAACGAGGAATGCCTTGCCTTAAGGTTTAATTGAAAATGAGAGTACTTTGCAACACTGGCCAGCTGGGTTTTAACGTGTAATCGAACTTAAAGTAAAGATGGTTGAATTAATACATAATTTAGATAAATTCCAGTACCTGTAGACTTCGAGAATTTAATATAAATGAGCAAAGTTAAGGTTTTCTCACAACTGACAGCATTTTGCAACACTGGTCAGCTAGGTGTTTTCCTTATAATCACGATACAAGTGAATATTGCTGAATTTATACTTAATTTTAATAAAATGCAGTAGTTGTAGCCTTCGAGAATTTAATTTAAAGTCAAGGTTTTATAGCAATTGCGAGTACTTTGCAACACTGTACAACTGAAAAAAGCAAAATTAAGTTTTAATTACATCTAACAATACTTTTTAACACTGGCTACATTAGATTCCCAGATTATTAAACACTTTATAGCAATTTCAGCACATAAAACCCCAATTAAAACTTGTAAATTGAAAGTTGTTCAGCCCCCAGCATTTTTCAACACTGGTCAGCAAACTTTCCCAATTCGAGAATTGAGGCAACACGTGTCTCTGCTTATCTCAGCAATCTACCTGTAACTTTTCCCCGAAAATTCTTTAAACAAAGAACTGGCGAGTATATCTTTTATCTTTCATCTGAAACACGCTTCGAACTTTTGCAAGACGTTCTCGCGGACAAAGAGATTATTTATAGGCGGAGAGGCAAGACGAGATTTATCCTCTCTCTCTCTCACACACACACACAACGAGGCACCACATAGAGAGGGAGCTATGGGATAGGGGGGAAGAAAGTGCTCTATACTCGACTCACTCTCAAAGATCGACATGCGACTCATGATGTTGTTGGAGATATGCGGCGTAGGACGTTGCATGCTTCTTTAGGTTGTTGTTGTTGTTGTTGTTGTTGTTGCTGTTGCTGTTGCCACTGCTTTGATATTGTATATACTTGAATTTCCAAACACGTTGAGAATTTTACTCCAGTTTTGTTCAGTTATTGTAAAAGTAAAAAAAGAGAAAACAATAGACAGGGTTGCTGCGTTGCGAGGCGGGGGCGTTTCTTAGTCTCTTGTGGCAAGTCAAGTTATTGTCCTAATTGCTGCAATTAGGTGCATTAACCAGCTCTATTGTTGCCACTTGCCACTTGCCACTTGTATTTCACTTGCCCCATTGGCAGCTCTCGCTTTCGTTTTCGCTTTCACTCGACGCGTGTTCTTATCAATGCAACCTATGGCTTCAAACTGCGACGGACTTGCAACTGCGGCCTGTGCTGCAATCGATTGCACCCGACGCCCGAGCCGAGGTGGTAACGTTGCCACATCGGCTTGCAGCAGCAGCAGCTATTTTAGGCTTCCTCATTTTGTTGCAGCAGCAGCAACCACCCCAAAACGGGCGTCGCATTTGGCTTATGCAACACACACGCCGCGACAAGTGACCCAAATTTTGTGGCACGAACAGCAGCGGCAGCGGCAGCAGCAGCAACATGCAAAGCAGCGCAGGGTAGCGCAGGGTAGGGTACCCACTCACAGGGTAGCCCCAGCATTGTTTCATCCTGGCGCAAAAGTGAAAGCTTGGCTGCCCCCTCCCTCCACCCTGGCAGGCCACCCCTTCGCCTGAGAAAATCATTGAACATAATATGGGCGGACTGCAGCTTTGTGCAAGTGCACTGCGAGAAATTATGTAGGTTAGTTGAGACTATAAAAATAATGCACTACTATATAGGAATATAATATTGATTTCTTTTTAATCTAACAGCAAAATAAAGACACCTATATCTTTTAAAAAGAATACAATCTGTCATATAGTCTGTTACATATTTATTTATACAATTTAAAAACCCCTATATCATTTAAAAAATAACATAATCTATCACAGAGTGCGTAACATATTAACTTATGCAATTAAAATATTCTTATATCATTTAAAAAGAATATAATCTATCATAAAGTGTGTTATATATTTATTTTTGCAATTTAAATATCCCTCTATCATTTAAAAAGAATTTAATCTATCATAATAATGTGTTATATATGTGTGTTATATATTTCCTTATACAATTTACTGACTCAGCTGCTTGACTAAGAGACTTCGCACTATTTAAATTACAACAGCTGCCTATTTAATTTTATTTCTTTGCATGTTTCTACAAATAGAAACCCCTATATGGCAAACAAAATTCATATAATCTCTAAATTATAATTGAGTTCTACAATATATTATACTATATTGACTCAGCTCTTGTATAAGAATTTTCCAGACAAAATAATTGAAAACAATTGCTTATTTCACTTCAGTTCATTGTTAAGGTTCTTAAAATAGGAAACCTTATATCATCTGGCAAGCCGGCACAGCTGCGATTATTAACAACTTTAGCAAAAATTATAATTAAAGCGAAAAGGGAAACAATGGCAACAGATGTGAATAGGGTTGTTTAGTTTACAAGTGTTATATATGGGAAATAAAAGAAGAAATAATAATTAAAAATAAATAATAATAAATATTAATATATAATAATAAATAATTATAAATAATAATAAATAATAATTAATTAAAATATAGATTCAAATAATAGTAAGTTAGTTTTCTATGATAATATTTCTCTGAAAGCATACTAATTAATATTAATATGTTTATTCTTTTATTATAGAAAACAAGGAAAGCTTTTTATCTAGATATTATTTTTATAGGTTTTCTAAAATAATATTATATTTTCCTTCAGTTCATAGGGCCTACTTATACACTATATTTATGTATATACTCTTTTAGATAAGGGGTTTCTCCTGGTGTTTTTTTTTTTTAGAACAGTCCCCACTTTTATTTAAAGTGTATGCAGCCTCCCACACAAATCGATGCGTTGCCTTGACCTGGCATTATGTACGTATATAGATAGTTGTGGTTATTCCTGTTGTTGTTCCTGCTGCCTGTTCTTATTGTTGTTCTTGTTGTTGTTGTTGGAGCACACGTGCGCAAGGCCAAAGCTCTGCGGAAGCTGCGTGTGTGTGGGAGTGTGCCTGTGTGTGTGTGGCGTGGGAGTGCGACATTTTCAGGGGCAACGCGTAGGAGCAAACCCGACACAGGATTGGCAAAAAGCCCCGCAAGGCTGTCATGCTGCCTGTGCAATGCTGCTTGCCTGGTACTAATTGGCTCCATGGAGAAAATGGCCGCTTCGAGGGCATGTAGAACACGCACACACACAGCAGACACACACACACACACACACAGCACACACCTAGACACACACACACACACAACGTACACACAGAAGATGCAGCTCAAGACATTCAACTTCTTGGCTCAGCAGGCAACTCACACGCTCCACTTGGGCAGGATGGGGCGGGAGTTTTGAGTTTGAGTTCAGTTGAGTTGAGTGTGGGAGCGAGAGGGGTTAACCCCGCCTCTTCCCCACCCCGCAAGTGAAGCATGCACCAGCACGAACAACTCTAACTCAAATACTCCGCCTCAAAAGAACAGGAGCACAGCACGTGGCAGGCGGTGGTTGGCGCGCAGGAGCAACAGGAGCGTTGTTGTACAAAACGGGAGCGATGACGTCGCCCGACGGAGCACAAAGCTTTATAGGAAGAAAGTAGAAAAGCTTTCGATGTGCTTTTTGTTTTCGCTGACGTCACTAGTTGAGTTGGCCAGAGTTGCCAACTACCTAACTACCAACCACACCTCCCACCCCCATCCCCGTTGTTGGCGAAAAACATCAATAAATAGATTTCCCTGATTTTTCAACAGGATAGCAGAAAATGCCAGACGAGACGACAAATGTGGCAAATGAATTTACAGGAGCACAAGTGTGGGAGAGGGGAGAGGGGGGAGGGCGGGAGGAACAGCCCTAATCAGCTGTGTGGCAGCAGCATAGCGGGGGTGAGGAAAGGTGTAGGGTGCCAGCAAAGGGGAGCATAGTTTTGTCTAGCCAAGTGGAGAAGGGAGGAGTGTGTTTTGAATGTTTTCGTTTCCAAATATTTGCACCTTGTCGGGGTACACCCAGCTTCCCACCTCTCTCTTTCCCCTCTCTCCCCCTCTCTCGTACTCTCGAGCAAAGGGCAGAAAACAGATCAATAAATCGCCAAATGTTTATTTTACTTAAGATTCCTCTTATGAAATTTTCCATTTATTCTTTGGCATCGTCGAGGATTGTGCAAAGCAATTTGTAAGATTCGTGGACCGGCAAGAGAACCTAAGTAAATAACATTTTAATGTTTTGAAACACTTTAAAGTATTTGTGTTGCTTGCTTTGTGGTAAAGAGTTTCAAAGGGAAGAAGAACTAAATATTTTTAATCAAGATAAACAGGAAAACATAAGAGATTCTGGATAAAATTAATATAGTTTCGTTTCTGTTTCGAATTTTGGCTAAAAACAAGTTTATACACAATTTCTATAAAAATCTTAAGTATATGTATCAATTTGAATCAAAAACTGAGATAACAAATTTTTGAACAAAATTTGAAATTTTTGTAAGGGATAAGCATGGAAAAATGCATTTT
This sequence comes from Zaprionus kolodkinae, assembly GCA_018901885.1. Lineage (NCBI taxonomy): Eukaryota > Metazoa > Arthropoda > Insecta > Diptera > Drosophilidae > Zaprionus > Zaprionus kolodkinae. Next base: position 748,970 of record JAEIFM010000059.1, read on the forward strand.
TTATACAAAAATAATAATGCAGTAATTAAGTATAAATTAAATCATGAACAAAGTGACATTTCCCATGAAAATCCGATAATTTTTGACCAAGATATGACTTTTAGAAGTCTAGATAGCTCACTAAGATCCTGAGAATGAAGAAGGATGCTAGACCCGAAATTTTAAAATTTTAGGAACACCCTTTTTCAACCTAGGCGCCAATTTATTACCAAAATATATAGCAAAATAACCCCCTCCCATGCAAATCTGATGATTTTTAACAAAGTTAAAATATATGGAAGTTCAGCAAGGTCTTCAGGATCGTTGAAGGGTTAAAAAATGTAATATCGAAAATTTTCAAATTTTATGAGACTTTTTTTGGAAGACAGCTCTGCTCTGGAGATTTACTTTAATATGCCAAATAAATTTATCCCTTGAATTAGCTATGAAATTGTTTTTCTAGTTTCCTCATTAAAAAACTTTAGGGTCTCAAAATGTTCAAAGAATTTCGAACTAAATTTACACTTTCAGGACATTACTCAGCGAAATACGAGGGGAACTCTATTTCAGGCACTACACGTCGCTGAACGAAGGCTTATCCTAACGGGCCTCATTGTAGGCGCGTGTTAGTCATAGTCGATTTGTAGTTACTGTGAGTGTGTGTGAGTGTGTGTGTTTGTTATTGGTATTGGTATTTTTTTTTTTTATTTGTTATTGTTATTGTCTTGTTTGTCTGCTTGACATTAAACGCGCCGTGCCGCAGCGGACACGCGAGGCCTGCGGAGACCTCGACCCCCGGGAGACTCACCCAGACCACAAACAATCTTAAATACGCCGCCCTATGTGGTTATTGTGTGGTCTATACCCTGTAATGGGGTAAGAAAATGCAAGAGGTATTTGTACAGCGGGTAGACATGTGGGAAATTGTTGTGGAAACGGAAAGAAAAGTATTATGAAAGTAAGAAGATACGCAGCAATTCAGATACTATGGCAGCTAGGCAGATAGATCAGAATATAATTATTCTAGGGAATTTACAAGCTGAATTCCTTATAAACAGCAATTGTAATCACCAAAATACTTTTACAGGGTATTCACAAGTGAAGTTTTTTGAACAGGCACATATGTAAGTGCTCATAAATTAGGCATTACTTTACTAAACAAATTTACAGGGTATTTTTCTATGTATGGCTATAAAATAGCGAAGTTTATATTTGTTTATCATTCTAGAGACTAGTATAATATATTTAATGTCCACAAGAACCCTTTATAACTCCATATAAAATGTAAAGGGTATTTCCAAGCTGTATGCCATCTCTAGTTGAAACTGGAGCACTCTTCCTGGTTTTACGTTTGCTTTTTTGCTTTTGTGCTATTCGCTTTTTAATTTTAGTGGCGTGTCAGAATTTATTGGCCAGCTCATTTTGTGGCCCATTAGCTGGGAAGCGGGAGAGAGAGAGGGATAGTTCGTAGTTTATACGCTCAGCTGACTCATGAATGAGAAATTAGCTGCCTGGTTGCACAGTGGGAGATGCAACATTACCATCACCATCACCAGCGTCATTGCCACCGCAGGAAGTTGCATTCCCCAAAGCATTCACAATATAAGTCAGCCGTAAAAGTGGCTTAGTTGCTCTGGCTTTCACTCTCTGTCTTTCTTTCTTTCCCCTCTCTCTCACTCTCTCTCTTTTACTCGAATCTTCCACTTCGGTTTCGGCTTCATTCATAGAGACAACTTGAAATTTTCCTGCGTCTTCGAAATCGTTTGTCGCCTCTTGTCGCGCATTTAATCACAATTTTTTTTTTATTTTAGCGTCAGCTACATTTCTGGCCAGTTTATAGCCAGCTCGACAAGTGCCGCAACAAGACACATATATATATATTATATATAACTCTAAAAACCGGACACATTTTCCATTGCGCAACTTTTTCGGAGCAAAGCGAGTTAATAACTTGTGTTTAAACTGACCTTTTCTGCGAATTTCAACGCGGGTTTCCTTCAGTTTGGGTCTATTTCTCTTTCTCTCTTTATATGTTGGGTATATTTTCACACATTCCACGAACTATAATTCTATGACTTGTTTATAGAATGCAACCAGGCAGGAGTCGGGGCCCAAGCGCTCCCATGTGGCGTTCTCGTTTGGCATTCCCCATAAACAACCAAGTGAAACAACAAACACGCATAAACATTGACGATAAACAAATTGCGACGTTTAGAGAAGAAAACAACAACAAAAGCAACAGCAAAAACTATGAAAATTTGAAAGAGTTGCGATGGGGTAGACAAGAAGATATGCTGGCTATAAGCTAAGCCAGCTAAGAACTCAAGTAATTTGTCAGAAAACTAAGTTATTTTTTGTATAAACTACGAGGGTCGTTTGATAAGTCCGTGACTTTTTGTATTTGCCGCGCACCTGCTCTAAATACAACACTGCTCCTGTCAGCAGTTATCGATTAACAGCTGACTGTAAAATTTTGAGAAAGCTGCGTTTTTTGGTTTGCGTTTTATAGGCATTGAAAGCAGACGATCTCGTGAATTTTAACGAAAATGGAAAAAAGTGAATTTCGTGTGCTAATTAAGCATTATTTTTTGCGTAAAAAATCCATCACCGAAACCAAGGAAAGACTTGATAAATATTATGGGGACTCTGCACCATCAATTTCAATGGTTAAGAAATGGTTTACTGAGTTCCGTTGTGGTCGTACCAGTACAAGTGATGCCGAACGTTCAGGTCGCCCAAAAGAGGTCGTCATGCCAGAAATCGTCGACAAAATCCATGGAATGATATTGGATGATCGGAGAATGAAAGTGCGTGAGGTAGCTGAGGCTGTAGGCATCTCAACTGAACGGGTACATCACATTTTACATGAATATTTGGACATGAAAAAGCTTTCCGCGCGATGGGTGCCGCGATTGCTCACACACGACCATAAGCGCAACCGTGTGACCATTTCAAAGGAGTGTTTGGCGATGTTCAACCGCAATCCAAACGAATTTTTGCGCCGTTTCGTTACCGTAGACGAAACATGGATCCACCACACCACACCAGAGACCAAAGAACAATCAAGACAGTGGGTTTCTCCGGGTGAACGTGCACCAAAGAAGGCCAAGGTGGGTCTGTCGGCCAACAAGGTCATGGCCACAGTTTTTTGGGATGCACAAGGTATCATTCACATCGATTACCTTGAAAAGGGTAAAACGATCACCGGCGAATATTATTCAGAGCTTTTGGACAGATTCGATATTGATTTGAAGCAGAAACGACCGCATTTGGCGAAAAAAAAGTGCTGTTCCATCAGGACAATGCACGGGTGCACACGTGTGTAGTCAGCATGGCAAAATTTCATAAATTGGGCTACGAACTGCTACCCCATCCAGCATATTCTCCAGATTTAGCCCCCTGTGACTATTTTTTGTTTCCAAACATGAAGAAATGGCTCGGCGGTAAGAGATTCGGGTCAAATGAAGAGGTCATCACAGAAACAAACGACTGTTTTGAGGGCCTTGAGAAAACCTATTATTGGAAGGAATAAAAAAATTGGAAAAACGCTGGACTAAATGTATAGAGCTAAAAGGAGATTATGTTGAGAAATAAAACGCTTCTTTGACGAAAAAAATATATTTTATTCAAAAAGTCACGGACTTATCAAACGACCCTCGTATATTATAATAATAATTATAATTTGCATTTATTAGGCAAAGTATTATAACATTAGTCTTCTACTTTAACACATACATAACTGCAGTCTTTATGCAACTATTCTCAAAATTTCATTGCAATCGAAGCATAAACAAGGCAGATATTTTAAATAATGTTTACCAGTGTTCAGGATAGTTTTATCTCATATTCTTCAGGTTACCCTACTAGCTATATGTTTTTCATACAGGGTATAACGTGTGCGCGTTTTAGTCACTCGCTCGTTAGCATTTTTGGAGCAAGCAAAGTTCGCTTCAAGAAATTTCGTAATTCCCTCAACGCCAGCATAAAGCTAAAAAAAAAACTCAAAAATAGCTAAATTAGCGGAATTCAGAACCAACGCCACTCGGAAACGATTCGGAACGTTGACAGAGCTATTAAGCTTATCAAGAAAAAAAAGCACACAAAACTATAACGAACCTAAAGCGATTTCAATGAATTCGCATGATTGTACAATTTTTTTGCTTTTCAAATACCGCAAAAAAAAATTCGGAAAGGCTACATTCGTGCGCGCCCGACAGTAAAATACCCTTCGCTCAATTCCCCAAATCCGATACAAAAGTTTAACCACACTTATAATTTGAAACAAATAATTCAGCAAAACTTATTCTACTACATATGGCTACTCACTCATAAAAGTTGCGGTTTAAAAAATTAAAAAAAAAAAATTTTGTTAAAAAATCATCATATCATATCACATACATTTTCAAATATCGAAAATTTTTAAAAATGTTTTATGCTATTTTTTAAATGCAGAATAACTCAGGTTGTTGAAACATAAACAAAATGTCATTCCGCATGGAAATCGTTTGATTTTTAAGAAAGTTACGATCGGTGTAAAATGAGGGTACCAGGTCTGTTGTGGGTCTTGCATGTCTAATTATTTGACCATTTCGACATGATTTTTGGGCCAAAATTAAGTATCGCTTAAAATCGATTTAAATAATTGTTTAGTATTAAATTTGACATCCGCAATCGATTAAAATTAAAAACTCGCGAATTTAAAATTAAAAAAAAAATATTTTGTGAAATATCATAGGGGGGACCCTTACCTAAATTTTCAAAATATCGAAAAATTTCAAAACATCTTTTATGCTATTTTGTAAATGTAGAATCACTCAGTTTGTTAAAACATAAACAAAATGTTATTCCGCATGAAAATCGGTTGAATTTAAGGAAAGTTACGATCGGTGTAATATGAGGGTACCAGGCCCTTACATGTCCAATTTTTTGACCATTTCGACATGATTTTTGGGCCAAAATTAAGTATCGTTTAAAATCGTTTCAAATAATTGTTTAGTACTAATTTTGACCTCCGCAATCGATTAAAATGAAAAACTCGCGATTTAATATTAAAAAAAAAATATTGTGTTGAAAAATCATAGGGGGGACCCTTAACTAAATTTCCAAAATATCGACAAATTTCCCAAACCCTTGGGATCTTACAATACTCTTTGGAGAATAAACATTTTCTTTTAGTAGAACGCTTAAGTTTTATAGTTGCACACAAAACAAACGGAAAGCTCATTAAGATGCCCAAAACATATTTTACTATCTTGCGCAAGCGGGTGTACCAGAAAACTTTTATATGATCTGAAGTAGCGATAATCTCTCTCACTCCCTCTCTCTCTTTCCATCCGCAGTTCCTTCGTTTTATCTTTTGAACAAATATTTTTGTCGGCCATCGTAAATTAAACATACATAAGAACGTAATGACAGATAAGAAGCTTTTATAGAGCTGAGTGAGAGAGAACGCAAAAGAAATACGAAGTAATACCATGTGCCATGTGGTCGAGAAGAAATATTGAAATGATTTGCGCACTAGGCGTATAATTATTATTACGAAATTCTCTGATTTCATTGATTGTTCATATTACGATATTTGTTTTCATCATAATTCAACGATCGATTGCAGTCATAAAAATCGTATTTATGGCGATATTAATGCCATAAAACTGTGATCATTCATTCATTAGTTAAGTCAGTTGATTAAGGAACTTTCTTTATGGTTCTTTAACGATCCCCATTACACTCACAACGCAAAGCGATTTCCTTATGCGATTTCCGACAATGATTACATAAGAAAGTCATCTTGCAGTTCCGAATAGGCTTGCGCGAAAATATTTCACACAGCGGCCTCTTTGAAAAAAAAATAACTTAGATCATAATCACGCTCATCATCATCCACATCATCATCATAGTTTTATGGATGTAAGTAAAAAAAATATTTGAAATTAGCCAATCGAAAGCACAAAGCTTTTAACAAGAAATTACGCGCGCACAGGTATTTCGAGCATGCATGTGCGTGTGCGAAAGAGATGCAAAATAACGCCACGCCAAAGCGACGTTTTATGTAAGCAAAGCGACGCGACGCGACGCACAAAAATTGCAGCAATTAACAAATAAAACACACAGATTGCAACAATTTCAAGTTGAGAGTAATTAAAGCCCAAAAATATATAAAATAATATATGTATATCTATCATATGTGTAGGAAAGAGAGAGAGAGATAGTGAGAGAGAGAGGGAGAGAGCGCTTCGCACTTGGCCTTTCACTTTGCTTTGCTCAAGTCTATAACGAGTCTTTTTACGTAGACCTGTATAGTTTCGTATATTATCGAATATCCTAGAGAAACCGGCACCATCTGCGGTCGAGTTTCCTTGAGAACCAACAAAAAAAGCCAGTTTTTAGCGGGAAGCTAAATTACGATTTTTTTAAAACCGTCATAAATAGCCAAATTTTCAAAATTACAAATATGTAAACTAATATTTTATATGCATATAATTTTTAAAATATTTAATTTCTGTAAAATTTAATAGAACAAAAATTGAAATACCAAAAAAAAAGGCTGAAATTGCTCTCCTCCAAAATTCCCACTGAAAATGCGAAAACATTAGTTCCTAACATTCTAGGATTCCCGCTGAAATGACGAAAAGAGCCAACTTTATTTCCAAAAATACTCAAATTCCCACTAAAAGTCTAATTTTACGAAACAAAAGTGAAAATTGGCAACATCGCTTGCGGGTAATGTAAACTAACATTCGCTGTTTATTCTATGTTTATTTATAATCAGATATATCGATGTAATGTTCAGCGAATCGAAATCGAAATCGTTAAGCGAAACCAAAACAGATTGAATAACTGTAATGCAATAGAAAAATCTGCCCGATACAAAAGATCGTCGGGCGTATATAGGCGTGACAGCGACTCAAGTTCACTTTTTTCCAATTTACCTGATTTGAGTATTTTCCAATTAGGAAATGTTACTTAACGAGCTCGTTAATGAGCGAATGACTGCGCACATTCCCCCTTCCCACCCCACCACCACCTCCGCTCATTAACATGATAACAACAGAACATTAACAGCAGCAGCAAACAGACAGGCAAACAAGAGAGCGAGTGTGAGAGAGAAAGCGAGAGTATTGCATGCAACAAGTTGCTTTACATTGAAATATCCAAACGGTCACAGGAAATCATCAAAATGTGCAAGCGCAAGTTGAATATATCCAATAAGACTTTTTGACTCTCACATACTACAAAGACAGAGAGAGAGAGTGCGTGCTCTCTTTGCCTTCGTTGTGAGTGCGAGAGCACAACTACATACAGCTGGATTGCTTATTTGTTTCTCTTTCCCCTTTCCACTTCCACCTTCCGCTGCTGTTGCTGCTGCGTGCGGGGTGGCAAAGTCAAGAAAATCGAAAGCGCCATCAGGCGGCCAATGTTGGTGGTTTGCCCGCTGTTGCCCGCTGCACAGTGGTTTTTTGATCGCACAGTGAGATAAGACAAACATGAAAACATAAACAAAGCTGCAGCAACTGGAGTGTCTATGTATGTGTGTATGTGTTTCTATGCACTCTCTGCCTCCTCTACCGCTGCTGCTATTAACACCTTGTACCACTGTGCTTCGATGACGACAGCCGGTTGAAAAGTCAAAGTCAAATGCAAGAAACAAAACAAACGAGGGGGGAAGGAGGCGGGTGGTGGGGGGTAAACAACAATAAACTATTTACACGCTGTACACATGATAAAAGACACAGCTGAAAGCAAAACAACTTTTCACTTTTATTTCTTGCTCTATTCGTGTGCTGCTCTCTGTCTCTCGCTCTCACAGGCTGCGCGGCGGTCGCATTCATTACCAAACGGCGTTTCAATTGCAGTCGACGTCGACTGCGCTGCTGCTGCGATGGCTGCTGCGGCGACTGCTGCCTCCATATAATGATGAATTGCATAAGCCGAAATCGCAACTTCGGCCGTTTGGCTCATCCGCTTTTGGGCAGATGCAGTGCGTGCGAGAGAGACAGAGAAAGAGAGAGAGAGCGCGTAAGCTCAAACGCAAAACATGCCCATATAAAGTAAGCTCACAAATGGCGACAATAAAACAAAAAACAGTTGCAACAACAACATAATCAACAATGACTATGAAAAAAAAAACAAAATAAAAAAAAACAAGAGTAAAACAAAACACAACTCACTCACTCACGTGGTGTATTTCATTCATGCCGTTTGGCTTATTCCCACTCACCCATTCCCATTCCCATTCCCATGCACTCATTCTTATTGTTCTTCCTTAGTGCAAATTCGCCGTAATTGGAATTGGGCAAGGCTGCTCTGCTTGCTCTCTCGCTCACTCAGCTAATTTGGGCTTGAGCCGAAATGCGTCATTAGTTGCCGTCGCCGCTGCAATATTGGCGAAACATTTACAGACGCCATCTAGCGTGCATAATTTGTGTGACCGCGTGTAATGGCCGCCATAATTAAATTGATGATGATCAGCCGCGTACACAGCGTAATCAATCAAGCGCACACACACACACGTCATCAATCATTAGCGCATTTATGCGCGCGTTATACAACACTCGATTAATGCAAGCAAAAATTAAAGGGGGCACAAATTCCAATTAGAAATTCATTGACAAAAATCCCGTGCAGAGATGCCTTTTGTGTTGTGTCATGTGAGTGAGCGCACGCCAAAGAGAGCGAAGTCAAAAAAGGGCTGCTCTCTCTCGCATGCTAATCACAGAGAGAGAGAGAGAGCGTGCGGGAGCACAACAAGAAGAACCACGGCAAACAATACAAATACAAATACAAATACAAGTGCACACAACAACAAGAACAAAAATTAAACAAACTCGCCTGGCAACTGGAACTCGACACACGGTGCGGTGCGGTGCGGGGGGAACTCAAAAACTGGTCGAGTGCGGGGACCCGCTCGCGTCGTCGTCGTTTTTGTCGACTTGCTGCCCTTTGCTCGGCGCCTGTTCAAATAAGTTTCAAATTTTGACAAATAAAACCATGGTTTTGTAATTTACGAGCGAATGAGCGAGAGAGTGAGAGAGCAAGTCATGCGAGAGAGTGTTGCCTTCCCATTCGTATTGAGTGGAGTGAAGTGGAAGTGGAGTCGCATTCCCACGCCCATTATTCACACTCGGAATAGAACGGGTTTCAGGACACACACTCTCTCTCTCTTTCGCTCTCTCCCAGCCTGTACTTGATTTTTCGTTGCTTTTTTTCGCTCCTTGTGTGACTCCTTCGTTGTGAGAGCGCAGCAATAAAAAGGGATTATACTACATAGGCATGTGTGGGGAGTTGGCGAGAGGCAGCGCGAGGAGAAAGAAACTCAAAAGAAGCTGCAACGACGTCATCTCACCCGGACTGTCTAGACATTTGATTACCGACACACAAACACACTCAGACTCCATCCAATTCAGACGCAGGACATCAGCATGCATATGTGTGTGTGTGTGTGTCTGTGTGTGAGTGTGTTTAGGCTCAGGCACAGTGCACCCAACTCTATTAAGATTGCACCCAATGATAATTGTTTGAGTTTATTACTTTTTTTTCGTTTTTGAATTTGTCTGAGCATTTCTCAGGTGCTATAAATGTGTATTTATTCCTCCCCTTATCAGATATTATTATTATATTTTTTTTCACATGTTTATTGACCTCATAAATATTTTGTACAGAGTGATTGAGACTTTTGCATAGCAGTTTTTTCATATTAACGGCAGAATGGGAGCTACAGTGGTTACTGCTCAGGAGGAAAAATATGTTTGTTCTTCAAAATAAATAAAATTTCAAAAAACAGTTTTTTTAAGCTTCTTCCATTCTGTTTAATTTTTCATTTTTTTCAATGTTTTCTACAATTTCTCATACATCTGTTGCACGTCTCTGCGAGCAGAGGTTTATTTTCAAACGAACTTATTAACAGTTTATGTTATGCCATATGAAAATAATCTAACAAACCCCATTGATTAGCTGTATAGAAACCAGCTGATAAACTATCGTCTCACGTTTCACAAAATGTAAATATACCAAGTACATAGTACACGCAGAGAGTGCTTAGTTCATTTTCTAAAAAAGAGTAGAGGAATTTAAGTGGTAGCTATTTCTTTCCAGCAGATAACCCACATTCAGTTCCGAAAATTCCATTCGACGCGTCAGCTTAGCCATCGAAACCCTTGTCTCGGCGGCAAATGTTTGTTATCTCATCATAATTTTCTTCTACCTGACTCGACTCGAGGAAGGTCTTTTTTTTTTTTTTGTTAGGGTTGCGGATATACATAGTCTTCGTGGTATATTGCCTCATTCACACAGTCAGACACACAATTTCCTCACAGTGCACATTAATCAGCTTTATGTTGCCATTGTTCGTTGGCGCGTATTATAATACCCCCTTGATACTCCCGAAGTAGTAGCTAATCCTATTATTATTATTATTGTTATGTGCCAATGATCTTGCAACAGAAAAATTGCACAACTGTGACCACTGTGCGTACACGCCAAGGCGAAGGGCTTGTCAAGGACTCCCATTTGGTGGGCCTGGAGAGGGGGGGAGGGGAGTGCGGGTACTGTGTGCACACTCGATACGCCTGCAAAGGTCATGCACAAAACGGCGCCAAGGAGCCTTGACTTTTGCACTCTCTCCCCATCCCCCCTACCCACCCACGCGCTTAAAATGTTTGAAGGCTGACAGCAAATCGAAGGGAGAGCGAGATAAAATGGAGACAAGCACAAACACTGCACACGTAGAACGAGCAAAAACGAAACTCACCACGCTGCCAAATGCTTCAAGTGTCGTCGCCTTTTCCCTGCGTCCTTTTTGCGCTGTGGTGAGTAAAGGCAGCAGCGGCGGCGCGAGATGAAACTGGAATTTTTTTCCTTTTGTTGTTGTCGTCTGTTTTGATTGTGTTGTTGTTGCTGCTGCTGCGGCTGCTGCTGCTGTATCGAACGCTGCTCTCAGCTGCTTGTGCGTTTGTATTGGTATTTGGGCCTGTTGTGTGCCTGTCTGTGTGTGAGTTTGTGTGTTTTATAAATCCTTTTGTTGCGTTTCGCCGTTTTTTGGCGCGCAATTTTCGTTTTTCTCGCTTCGTTTCAAGTTCACACGCCAAAATGCTTTGTTGACGTCTTTGTTGTTATTATTGTTGCTGCTGCTGCAATTTGCATTTCACGTTTTGCTGCTTGCCTAATACGAAACAACAGTTACAAACACAATAACAACAAACAAAAACACACACACGCGCGCACACACACACACACCGAAAGTATGAAGGAAGCTGTCCGTTTTTTTTTGTATTTCTTTTCTTATTTCTTTCACCGCCTTCGCTGGGTGTTCGTTTTTTGTTTTTTTGTTGGTTTCTGCTGCAATTGCAATTGCAATTAACTAGAAAAATACACGCTGTCTCTAATCTGATATTTGCGCTTGTGTTTTTAACTATTTTGAATTTCACTCGCAACTCATTTGCGTCTCAAGCGGCTGCTTTGGTCTCTCAGGCTGAGGCTCCGACTCCGAGCGACGGCGAAGGCAACGGCGACGCGTTGGCGACTGCAAGCGACACGAAGAGACGACACGTCCGTCAGGTTTGCGCGTTCGAAACGAACTGAGCGGCGCGGCGTGCGAGCAAAACAAAAAACACTGAGAGCCAGCCCCACGAAGCACAACAAGCAGCAGTGAAGTTGAACGACGAGTGACGACTGTGCAGTACCCTGTAAGAGAACGTTACTTGATTGAATTTTAATGAGTTGCGCATTTATTTTGAAATTCTGTTTTAATAATTTAAACAAATTATATATATCATTCATTTTTGCTGTAAATGTTTATATTTTTATTAATAATTTAATTATTTATACTACAATTACGGAGGCATATCCTTACTATACTTAAATATACCCTATACAAGTTTTTTACTAGTTAATTAAGTTCTTTACCTTCCCAACTAAATATATTGTTTTCAAGCTAGCCCAGCTGTGCATACAAACCCTGCCCTCCATCCGTCTGCTGGGTATTGTCAGAAGAGCACATGCTCTGTCTCGCTCTAGCTATTGCCTGCAAAAATATCAACAACAAACGTTTCACGGAGAGTTGAGAAACATTGGAATGGACCAAAAGTCATATTTCGCATTGGAGAAAGAATGCCAAATATGCTTGTAAGTATGTAGAAACATAAGAAGTTAGGTATGTTTATACAGATGATACAGACGTACAGTGTATAATGCAGATTAGCCCACATATTCAAGAAACAGTTGGATATTTTATTATATTTTGGATATTTTTGGAAGAATGACTCAAAAACTTTTCCAATCAAATTTTTATAAACATGTTGCCCGCATTTTTGGCAACTGCCAAACTGACTGCATTTTATATAAATCTGTATGAATATTTTAAATTGTTTATACCGATTCAGACTACAATATAATACTAATACTAATACTAAAGAAATTTTTAATCTTTACACATGACTAGACTAGACTTTTATTGCATGAATTAGTATAAATTCAGTAAAATTACTTCTATAATTCCGATATCATTAGTAACTTTACTCATTGCGTTCCTGAACTATAGTAGAACATACTACTAACTAAATCTATAATTACAGAAAAGAAATGAACAAGAGATTATAGAGTTCTGTAAATTTTAGTAATATTAAAGATGATTGAAAAATATACATATTGCATGAATTAGTATAAATTCAGTAAAATTACTTCTATAATTCCGATATCATTAATAACTTTACTCATTGCGTTCCTGAACTATAGTAGAACATACTACTAACTAAATCTATAATTACAGAAAAGAAATGAACAAGAGATTATAGAGTTCTGTAAATTTTAGTAATATTAAAGATGATTGAAAAATATACATCAATTTAGGAAAAAATGACAGTGCGCAGCAAAAGACCCCACTCACTGTCAAGGCCAACAATCTGTGTTTGTCCCCTAAATCCCCCTGTCGGATTTAGTCAATGTTTATTTTAGGGTGCCCCAGCGCTATTTAGACCCCATCAATTGTCTTTATTAAATCAAATAGCACGCGCAAAATGAACTAAAGCGAATTAGCAGCAGCGGCAACAGCAGCAGCAGCCCCACTCAGAGGGAGCGCAGCAAAAGCTCACACTCAGCATTTCAAATGACGCGCCAAACGGCGAGTGGAACGTTCGGGCAAGTGGAACGATGGGAAAGCTTGACGTGCGTGCAAGCGAGAAAACAGTAGTGACTGCGAGACGAGAACGGTTTCAACTTCCAACGCAAATGTGGCCCCAGTGCACACCTGCAGCGCCACGCTGTGCTCCTGTTACTATTCCGGTCTAAATCTAAATGATGCTGCTCGCTGCTCTAGTTTTTTTTTTCATTCCTTCCTCTCTTCCATTTGGAAGCGCAAGCAAAATTGCGCGCGAATTGCGGCGCGCATCGACGACGGAACGACGGCGAATCAACACGCGAACCCGACGCAACCCAACCCCGGCGACGACGCACTCAACTTTGAGTCGCATATGGATTTCAAGCGCCATTAGCCAGCTGGCTCCACGCCGTAGGAATTGAACAGTGTCGCGAGAGTGGGAAGAGTAGCACCCAAAAATATAATGAGAAAAAAAAACAACAAAAACAAAAAAAGAGCCTCCTCCTCTCCAGTAGTGGCCAAGCCGCCATTTTGGTCATGCGGTCGCCGTCATCGTTGCACACAATTTCAATTCATGGACTCTAATGAACAGGCGAACAGCGTGCGCAGCTGGCTGCATTGAGAGATTTCTCGCCGTGACTGACATTCACTCGGCCCGTTCGCCGTTTCATTTCGTTGCGTTCAACTGAGTGTGAATGCGTGCATGTGTGAGTGTGCCATACGCGCGACATGCCGTCTCTCGCTCTCGCTCTCGCTGTGTGTGTGTGTGTGTGCGAGAGCGCGCTCTATCGTTTGTTTACAAAAGCTTTGTTCGCTGCAGGGGAACGTAGGCGAACGTAGAGAATGTGTGGAGCTGGAGGAGAGTGTATGTGTGTGTGTGTGTGTGCTGCTCACGCTCGCTCGCTCGCTCTCTCTCTCTGTTGCTCCCCGCTCACACTGTTAGTTGAGAAATTGACAATGAGTTGAAGTGGAATTTGCGTTCAATGAGTGCGAGACGAGACGAGGCGCAACTTGAGCTTTAATTTCGGCAAGTGATTTGTGTTGAGCGACAGAGAGAGAGAGAGAGCGCGTGTGTGTGTGTGTGTCAGGGCTGGATTGAATGAATGCGTCGCAACTCTTGACCCCGTTTTAAGCGCATTTTTTGTTACTTCTGCCGAGCTCAGGCGACAGGATAACAGCAAATTCAGCCTGAGTCGTTGCTCACAAAGAAAATTGCCGAAAAATGTTGAAATGAGAAAAGAAGACAGACAAAAAAAAGAACAACAACAACGACGTCAAGCAACCCTGCTCACATGCTCATGACCTTTCGCACACTCACACACACACTCACACACACGCGTGTGTGCCGGGAAAGAAAAAATCCTTGAACATATTGACGAACCAGGAGTGCAGTACTCGAAGCTAGCAGTGCAGCCCCAGCCAAGCCTGACGATGATGATGAGCAATAACTGGAATAACTGCCTCTCTCGGTGTGGTCTGGATATGGCTGGGCAGGATGGGAAATGGGGAATGAGGGCTGGCTGCCTTCGATTCTGGCTTGGGCCCGAGCCCGGGCACGTGCTCGCATGCTGGCCAGTGAGACCAGAGTGGGCCAGTTCATGGGCCGTTAGAAGTGCAGTCAAGGCCATACCTAACCTCAAAGTTGATTGACACTCTGCACAGCTTCGCTCGTTTCAAGGACACACACACACACACAAACACAGTGGGCTTAGTCTCATTTGTTTTTTACAATCTGTCATGTACAGTGTGTTTAGGCAAGACTCTGTTTTATTTTATGTAAATTATTAAATAAATTCCGATTCGAAATTTGGCAAATCGAGGCGCATGGATGACGGCGATCTGAACCACATCAGCTTATCAGCTCTATATCTGGTACACTATAGCGTCATGAAGGCCACCGAATTCGTTTTGGTAATCGCCCGCTTTTTTAATTGCCTTTGGATGCCTCCGCTTCCACACACATGAATCGGTAAAAAATAAAAAATTGTCTAAGTCTATTTAAAGAAAATAATAATAAAGATGATTATTTATTTCTTTTAATAATATTCATGTTGTGTGATTTTTTTATGCACAGATATTACAATTTTCTTGTCATATTTTTATTTCTTTTCTTACACCTTTAACCACTGTACAAGGGCACGGCCCAGATGAAGGTCATTGCCTAAAACTGTCTCAGCAAGCTGAGACCAGACACTTGCTAATGGACCTGAGTTTGAAAGATGTAAAAAAAACTGGGTTTTTTATCTTTTGTGAGAATTTTGTAAAACTTCTTTAAGCTCTTTAGAAATCGAGCAATCTTAAGAAAAGTGCTTTATAAAAATATTTTGACAACGATTTGCGTTTTGATGTACTAACTACGCATAGTTAGTGACATTCTTGATGCTTAGTATAGTGTAAAAAGTAAGAATTATAAGATTATTACTGACACAAAAATATTTAATATTATTGTTATCAATATTATATTTTTTATATTTATATTTTTATATTATAGTGTTTTTTCTTTGTTATTATTATTTATTTTAGTTTTACTCAGGGGCTCCCATGGGATTAGAAACACACACAGAAAATACTTTCAACTTTCAACATAACCTAAATCCGACTACAAAATACGCGCAGAGGGCACATGATATCCTTAAAGTGCACACACACACACACACACACCTGTATTACGACATCCCAAATAAAATATATATGTAAAATATGCATGTGTATGTGTGTGCATGTTATTTAGGCACACATAACCTCAACTTAAAGCATGGCTTCTGTATTAAATTTCTCTCAGTCGAAATTATTCATACACATAACACATAAATAAGCAAAAACATGTGTGTGTGTGTGCATGTGTGTGTGCACACTGGAAATGAAATATGATTTTTGATGCGCTGCTGCAGCCCTGCCAACTTGCCCGCAAAAAGGCAGAAGGAGGAGAAGGAGCAGTGAAACAAAATGCAAACGGAGCAACAAACAAACAAAGCAACATGCACACACACACACACACACGTATAATTTATGTATGTGTGCATGTGTGTGCGTGCAAAGGAGACGAGCAGCCGCGGCCAGCGACCCTGGCAGCAGATTCAATGCAATAAAAAATGCTGTCTGCTCGCATCGGCATGAGTGTGTGTGTGTGTGTGTGTGAGAGAGAGCAAGTGTGTGTGTTCGAGTCTGTGCTGTGTATTCTCGCGCGCACGTCTGTCCCGGCCGTCCCGTTTGTCGCATTGTTGTTGAATTCTGCTTCCTCTTCTTCGCTTTGTGTGGGAAAATTCAGGCCGTGGGAATTACATGTGAAATTTCGATGGTGAGCACGAACAGGCAAACAGCAGCAGCAGCAGAGAGTGAGAGCGCAGAGTCGCAGCAGAGGCAGCAGCAGCAGCAACAGCAACATCAGCAGCAACGTCAGCAGAACAGAACAGAACAGCCGCCATGGCATGTGCATGTGCAGAGCAAGGAGAGTGAGAGCAAGCAGAGCGCGCGCAAGAGAGAGAGTGTGTGTGTGTATTTGTGTGAGAGCGCGGGCAGGCGGGCAGAGCAGACAGCATAGGCGCAGGCAACAGCAAACAGCAGGCGGCAGCGACAGCGGCAGCGCAGCATATCCCCCTGCTCTCGCGCTCTCTCCGTTTGCTTTTTTCTAAACAGACACGAGAGCGAACAGGAGAGTGGAAGCGGGGAGTGTGCGAGCCCTTTGCTGGCGTGCGAGTGGGATAGCTAGCTGCTGGGATGCGTGGCCCTTGATGTTGCGGCTGCTGCGACGGCTGCGACGACTGCGACTGCGGCTGCTGCTGTGCAACATTTTGCGGCCATTTGCGAGCAGCGCACAGATTTCAACGGAACAATTTGGACTGGGCGAACAGCAGACGGCGACAGTGCAGCATGCGCAGTCATGTTGCAGCTTGTGTGTTGCGTGTTGCATGTGCCGCACACACACACGCACACACACACTCTTACACACTGATAATGATTATGGGAAGCGAGCGCGATATTTCAGCTAACAAAGGGCGCCACGTCTGGCCTGCGTTGCGCCTGCGGGCCTCATTAGGGTAGAAGGTTTCGATTCGATTAGAAACTGCAGCAGGCACGCAGCAAACTGCAGCAGGCAAACTGCTGCTCGCTCTGCGTCCAGAGCAGAAAGAAACCAATGGAAAACCGGGTCGCCAGCCCTTTGCTCTGGCGGCAAGAATGTTTTTTTTTTTTTTTTTTATTTATTTATAGCCCTCATGGTCCTCATTGGGATGTGGCAAAAAGAGGAATTTCGCTAAGCGGACAACGGACAATGAAGAAACGGGCAAGACAGGAAAGTGGGGAATGGGCAGGAAGAGATGTGAGATGAGGTAGCCGTCTGTGCGTAGTATGTGGATCCTATGCCACAACAACTTAAAGAACTGAGGTTTCTGATATAAAGAGCATAATGAAATTTACTCCTAACCTCACTTTAATTAGGCTTCATATTAAAAGCATGTACTTACAGCTAATTATGGAGCTCAGCGGTCTATAATAAATTCATTATATGATTAAGTAATTTAAAAACTAATCTTATCAGCTAAATATAAATACATATATACTACGATTTTTTATTTATCTTAACTGCAAAGTAATAAGAAGATCTTGGGATAATTATAAAATAGGTTAATGTTTCTATCAAATTTAAAATTCTTAAATACTTTAAAAAATATATAAAAATTTGGAGTAATCAAAAAATATACATATCTATAAAGTTGTAAAATATATGTATTTTATATTTACTGTATATTAAAATATGTATATTTATAATATTGTGCAGATTTTGACATAGATATAGAATATATCCTATAATATCTTGTTTAATGCCCTTGAAAATAATATGTTGTTATAAGAATTTACAGAAGAAGAACGTTGCAGAATAATCTCAAACTTTAACCAATGATATTTTTGAACAATTTTCCTAACTCTTTAAAACGAATATTACAAAATTACTAAATGAATCATTTTTCAAAAATCCTCATTATTCATAGATGTGAGTTAAGCTACCCAGCTGGGCTATATATCCCAACAGGGTATGCAAGGAGATGACAAGCGCTTCAGGCTTCTGTCGGGCAATAACGCAAATCGTTTTTACCGTAATTTCATTGTCGCCGTCTGGCGGCATTTACCTCCCCCGCAGCCCCCTAGATTACTCCGCATAACCCCTTGATAAGTGGAAAAGGTAAATGCCTATGAAAAAGTTGTTCGACTCGGTTGAGCAAGCAATGAACTCTCAGCAGGCAATTCCCCCAGTTCCCAGTTGAGAAGGAGGAGAGGGAGACCTGGAGAACGATATCATTTGCATTGTTTGTTTATTTGTACCCGTTACCTATGGAGTAGAAGGGTGTACCCATGGTTAAAATATTTATTAATAGTTATTTTATTATTCCTGCAATTTGATGAGAATCGTATGATTAATTTAGAAGATATATACAAAATAAATAAATAAATATAAAACAAAGCCATTTCGCCTAAAAGTATGCAGCAGAAATAAAGTTACTTTACTAACGGGGTATTCAATAGTCGGGCAGCTCTTCATTTCATTTTTGTTTCGGTTGCCAACAGACACAGTTCACATGAAGGACTTGGGATATGACACATGTTATTAGGTACTACAATTTATTGACTTAGATGAGAGCGAATTGATAACGTCGTAATTGCACATTTGCAACATGAAAGATATATCAAATTTGACTCCGAAAACTTCGCACCCCCCATGTTTTATCGATTTATCGAAGTAGCATTTGAATTAACCTTAAATTGTAGTTTTGAAAATGAAAAAAACACACAAAAACACTTCGAACTAAAAAAGAACACACTAAAAGAAAAAATAACACAGAATAAAAGAAAAAAAAAAACAAAAAACCATAAAAAATGGCGCTATCGAGGGAACATCGTAGATCGTCTGTATCACGAAGTTCGCGAGGATCCATGGGCAGAGGATCGAAAACTTGGAAACGTCTCTCCATGAACCCCACAGCAAATACATTCATCGACTATGAGGGTATTGATCAGGATAGTAGGGGCAGCTATTTTGATATAGATATATCGCGTTTACGTTTCCCCCTGCCAATGCAGACGGATCAAACTCAGTGTCGCGATGAATACCTGCGAAAACTGTTGAAACCCTTTAAGAAACAAACTGAAATTGAACATCATCATCAGAGAATTGTGGGCGTTAAGCAATTGCGAAAGAGTATTACGCTAACCGCCGAGGGTATTGCCATATTTAAGATGGTAGGCGAGGGACGTCGCACACATGATCATACAACGGGGAAATCTATGATGGCTTTCAGCGAGAAAATGACAGCCGAACAGAAACAGAAATACTACAAGAATTTACTGGTTCAGACACAGAAGGCCGCCATAACTTTCCTCTCGGTTAGGATGCGAAAACAGCTGGATACGTTGATAAAACCATGGCCAGGCGAACTGAAAGAGGTGCCGCATAAACTCTTCGATTGGTCTGTCGATTGTTTTGTTCAACGTCAACATCTGAATCCCATGTATCTAGAGGTTATACAAAAGGAACGCACCAAATCGGATCTGGATTGTACCAAGTTCTGCAAGGATGTTAAACAGATTATAACGCTGATGAATAAAATCGTAGATGATTATATGCATGATGCGGATATATGCCAGAATTCTATGGATGAATTAAAGTGAGTATTGTTACGAGGGCTATATATAGAGTAGGGTATTAGGGTATGTAGTCATACAGACTTAAGCTAGATCTTAACAGGGAATACCAAATTTCTTTATAAAATGACTTAAAATTTCTGAAATTTATTTTAGAAATTGTATATTTTAAAAAATCGAATATCAATTTTAAGGCTATAGTATTTATTTTTGGTGTGCATAATAATTAAGATTTACTTAATGTTTCACCCAAATTTGATAACGATGGCATAATAAATAAAGAAGTTATTGAATAATATAAATAGAGTGTTGCGGCACTCAAAAGTATGCAACAATAAAAGAAAATATTAATACCTTTGAGTTATGTGCACCTTTTAGATTTTATATATAGCTTTCATACTTGTTTTCCTCTCCCCTCTCTAGTAAAGCCAACTTTGACATTAACTCACCCTGGTTAGCGACGGGCGTTAATCATGACGATGAATACGAAAGACTTCAACTAAGGAATGAAGCCCTGCGGGAGAGTGTCGTAGCTATACGTGATGTCAGGCTGTTAGCCAAGATTGATACCTTGGCGGGTATGTAGAGTTATATAATAATACATATGTATATAAGGAGATCATTTCTTCCACAGACTGCCTGCCCATCTCTCTGCGTTATCGCATCGGCTGGACGCACAGCAAGTGTGATCAGTATACGATGATGGAGGCAGCCAAGGAGAAGGCACTCGCTGACGAACTGGAGACACTCAATGATGAAATAAATAAACATGCATCCACCGCGATGGTCGTTGATTTTGTCTATCAACATCAGATCGATAATTTGATAGCACAACTTGGACAATGGGAACAACGCTATGAGAGCGATACGACCGAAATCGAATTGGATTTGGAGAAATTACAAAGTTCGCTGGATAAGTTGAATGATCAGAATGAAACCCTTAAAGCGGAGATCGATGTATTCAGGCAAAGAGTTGAGGAGGCTCGCGAGAAAGAAAGAGAAGTGCAGGAAAATGCCAGAAGATTGCAGGAACTAACAGTAAGCACAATATATATTTATATAAATATATATTTTTCCTCATCTCTTTATTTTGCTTTTCTTCTATAGAGCGTAACTAGCAAAAAGCGAAGTATACGTAAGAGTCGCCATAGTCAAAAGAAGAAAGAATCAGTCGATAGTACAAAAACTAGAATATTATAAAAGAAAATCTGTATATGGGGGAAAATGCTTGCAAAAAATTATAAGTCTTCTTTCAGTCGATATATAAAAAAATAAAATAACATTTTTTTTAACAACTTAATATTTAATCGAAAGTAAATAAAATCAGAGATTACCTAGAGAAATTTTATATAAATAACTGCAGCAGATCTAGAGATCTAGCTAGATCTAGACAATACATAGAGCGTATTAACTATAAATCAATTGAAATATTGATTGACTTTATAATTATGTTTCCATTTACAAACCAATTTACCGTGTAGAGAGTCCTATGAAAGTCCCATCATTTCCCATTTTATTTTCTCCTTTTTCAATCAGATTGTTTGAGTAACCAAAAAAGTAAGCAAATAAGTTGCCAATATCAACAATAAACTGTAAAAAAAAAATAATACGAACTTCATCGAGGACCCCAAAAAACATTCATTGACTGCGATAAAGTTCATGGCGAGGCCAAAACAAATCGAACAACTTTGTGCAAACATTCTACATTTGGAAAAGGGAAAGAGAGAGAGAGTGAGAGGGAGGGCGGAAGGTTCTAGGGAGTTCTATTTGGGGGGAAATGCAGCCAGACGGCGACAATGAAATTACGTTTAAAACGATTTGCTTAGTTGCCTGACGGAAGTCAGAAGCCGTTGTCGTCATCCGCCATGGCATACCCAGTAGTAATTTAAATTTGGTAGGGTGAAATAAACGAGCTGCTCTATAGGAGACTATAAACTAGATTTAGCCCTAGATTGTCAGTACAAGCTAGAGAAATTTGCAATATATACATAAATAAATAAAATAATAATTACTAGAAAATTTGAAAAAACTTAACTACACGTTTACAGAGCATTGTAGGGTATTACTTCTGAGTATCTATACGGTGCAATATACTACCTGAAGCTCCTATGTACTACACGTATGCTACACTAAGTAAGGTATTATTTTTTAACCCTTATTATGTATTTAATAATTATTATGTATTTAATAATTAATAATTATTGAAAAATAAAAAATGTTTCGAAAACCTTTCGATGTTGAAGGATTGCTCGATTTCAGTTCTGAATGCCTGCCTAGTAACGCCCACATGTTTTGGGTAAACTACTCCCATCCCTTCCAGCATTATTATATCGTTCTGTATCGTTATTTATGTTGAATGCGCCTGGCAACTGTAGGGTTCTCGTACTCTATGGTATGTTGCCAAGGTCCACACGTATTTACTATTAGAAAATAGAGAATAGAAATTCTTGATTACCCCACGGGGACGGTACGCGAAACGGAGAAGTTGTATGTCGTATAATAATGCCGGTGAATCGAAGGTCCGAAACAAATGGTAATACGGCCGAGGATTGGCATGTCTTTGAGCTCTTATGTGGCACAACATCATTGCCAATGTCGACAGCACAGCGACTGGTTGCCACGCCCCCCCTGACAGAGCTCTATGAAACGTGCGCAGTAAGTACCAGAGATATCTGCGAATAGTTCCGAATTGGTGCCTGATTACTGAGTCTATGCAAAAATCGTGTGACAAATTGCCATAATCAACGAGCATAACTAGCGAAAATAATCAGAGAAGATTTACGAGTGTGTGTTTTGAGTTTTCATGACAGTTTTCCCCTGTTTTCCATGGGCTTATTCTTTATACGCTCGTCGGTTTAATTTTACTGACGAGCAAAACTTTGTAAGCTCGTATTGTTGTTCTTCCTCTGCGTGTTCTTGTTTCGGTGTGAAATTTATGCGGTTGTTAGGGACTAAAAGTTTCCGCGTTTTGGTAACTATCGATGGGCTTAAATGGGAGTTTAGCATAAAGCAGAGTTTACAGTGTGATCGAAGTGGATTGTTCGGCATTCAAATAATATATTATTGTATTTAGTGCTGGACTTAAAAAAAATATTTAGTTTCAGAATCAATAAATATATATCTGCATATAAATTATATTTAAAATGCATGACAATTATATAGAACCAAGTTCTCTAAAAAAACAGCAGCGCATTCGTATTTTCTTCTTTTCTACAATTGTATATTAGACATACATGCATACGTAAACAGCTTTAATTCTCCTTATAGATTTTTGTTTATTTATCAAAAAATACTGCAACCTGTAACAAATGTTATTTTTTTGTTTTCTGTTTTGTCATGCCTTGCCCCACTGTGCATTCGTGTGTATGTGTGTGTGTTTGAGCTGCAATTGCCGCTGCTGGTGCCATGTGAATGACCCAAATAACAGCAAACAAACTGATAAAAAGTTTGCCAATGCAAATCTCCTAGTTGGTAACCCTCTCTTCCCCACCCCTATCCTACTCCCCTCCCCAACCCAGCGTAACCCAGCCATTGAGCTCGTTTTCACTTTGTATATCGCCGCCATGGCGTACCCCAAACTCGACTCAAGCATACATAGCTCCATCCACCTTGTGTGATGTTATGTTCAGGTAAATTCCTTCCTTCCACGCCTGGTTACTTTGGTCACATTGTCCTTGTTGTTGTTGTTGTTAGCCCGTTGCCACGCGTTCCCCTTTTGGGGGAAACTTCAGATAGAGCCTCGAGCTCAGTTGGTGTGCAACGGTCTCGTCGAACGGTTTATTCAGATCTGCAGTATAATATGCCGAGCGATAATCATCTGCATCATCATCACATGGGACTCAGTGGTGGCCTGTCGCCACATCATCATCATCTGGTAGGATTTTATGGGGTATATTAGGGATAGCAAGGTTGAGCTAGACGAGTGCCTTAAAAGAACTAACTGAAAGCATAAGCAGCTCTTGGCAGTGGAGTTTGTCTGTTTGAACTTGCAGATCTCTGCACATGTTAGCACTATAATCCTGAAATTTGGTCTTCTCCTTTTTCTCTATCGTGTGCCTACTTTGCTTATTTTAAATTTGGAATCCGTCAAAATTTGAAGCAGATATCATGCATTTTTGCACTTTCTTTGGCTGTGTAAGAGCTAGAGTTATAAAATTTTAACTCTGCTTAATATAGATAAGCGCATATTAAATATGCTTCCACATATAGAACTTATTGTAGTTAAGGAAGATATCAAGGATGTATCAACCATTTGCGAACTATCTTAGGCTGTATATGAGCTAGACTTATGAAATTTCGGCTGTGCTTTCATATTTACCTATTTAAACTTCCACATATCGATGCACTGATAGATAGGGAAGATATACTTTGATGTAGACAGAGAAACTAAAGTTTCTTGACTTAGTTCTATATATCTACTTCCAATCTCTTTCCTCCTTAGCTGGACACATCTTGTGGCAATGCAGGGATCACAGTTACGGAGCATCACCATAGCATCGATATGACGACGACGCTGCGCAGTGAGTTGGCCGCTTTGTCCTACAAAAAGGAGCGTCTGTGCAGTGAGGTAAGCTATAAGACGCTACCGATCCCTTGCAGACCTTCTGACTTCTCCCTCCCTCCCGTAGCTGGCGGAAACACGCAGCGCACTGTGTGGCAAGGAGGCGGATGTGGAGAGTCTGCGTGCGCAGGCAGCAAGGCAGACGGCGTTGATAGCATCGCTGCAGAATCGCCTGCAGGCTGCCGAGCAACGTGAGCAGGCGGTGCAGTCGCGTTGTGATGCCACCATACAGACGGTGCAGCGCGAGAAACGCTGCTCGGATGAGCGGAATAAGGAGCTGCTCTGCAAGCTGCAGCAGCTGGAGGGGCATGCGGCTAGCGAGGAATCGCACAAGGAGCAGGCCAAGGGGCAGCTGCATGATCTGTTGCGGCGACTCAGTGTGGTGCTGGGCATGGATGTGTGCGATGTAGCGGGTGCTGGTCATGTCAGTGCCACACCTGAGTGTGTAGTCTCCCGCGCCGAGGAGATAATGATCGAATTGCAGCGTGCCAAGGCGAAGATCACCTCCACCTGCGACACGCTCAGCTCCTGCGAGAATGAGCTGTTGAATCTCAAATCTCTGGCCAACATTGAGAAGCAACGTCTGAGCGCACAGCTCGATGGAGCAGGGAATCACAACCATGAGCTGGAGGGACGTTGCAGGCAATACGAACGGGATCTGCAGCTGCAGCGCGATCGCCTCACGGAGTCGGAGATCAATGGCGAGAAGCTGAAGGAGGAGTTGCGTGGCTTCGAGTCCCGCTGCCATCGGCTGCAGAATAACTTGGATCGCATACAGGCAGATCGCTTGCAATTCTTGCGAGGATTGAGCAATCTACTGAATGTGCCCGAACCCTGTGAGACGCTGATCAAGGACAAGCTGCGTGAGCTGCTCGGCGAGAATCAGGCCATGCATGCGGTAAGTTCGGAAGTCGGAGATACCTCTAAGAATCCTGCCTGATCCTCCTTCCACTCCCACAGCAAATGCACTCGCTGCGCGATCAGCTGAGCAACGAGCACGAGAAGCTGAAGGAATCACAGGAATCCACCGAATGTCGCCTGCGCACGGGCGAGGCACAGAAATGTGAGCTTGCCGAGCGTCTGGAGAAGTGTCATGCCGAGATACACACGCTGCGCAAGGATCACATGGGCCTCTCCGAGTATCTACAGCGTTTGGCCAGTGCGCTCAGCTGGAGCGAGTGCTCTGCGCCGCCGGCACTAGGCGCCGATACGAATCTCATGGCCGACAATCTGCTGGAGCGTGCCGAGCGTCTGGCAGCGCACTGTGAGCATGAGCTGGGCGAGAAGGGTTGCTGCGATCAGCATCATCATCATCATCATGGACATGGGCATGGACATGGACATGGTCATGGTCATGCCTCTGGTCAGGGTAAGCTGCGACGTGAGCGTTCCTGCCATGATATTCCGCTCAAGGAGAGCAGCAGCGTGTACAACTTGCAGCGTCGTGTGCGTGTTCTCCGTGAGCAGGTGCAGCGCCGAGATCTCCATCTGGAGTTGCTGCGTCGCAAGTTGGCCATCATCGAGGACGGGGCCAGGGGAAAGTGCATGCTGCAGGGGGAGCGCGACGAGGCGGTTTGTCGTGCCAAAAAGGCGGCCAAGCAGGTGGACAAGCTGAGTGCACAGCTGGCGGATGCACGCTCCCAAATAGCTGAGGTTAAGGCACAGCTAGCGGAAGCTGTGGAGTATAAGATCACCTCGCTGGAGCGGGCACGCAAGATCGATGAGTTGACCACACAGATCTGTGATCTTGAGGATGAGAAGACCAGGCTGCTCTCTCAACTGAATGCCATGAAGGAGCGCATGAAATCTTCCTGCGAGTCCAATCAGAATCGACGCTGTCGCGATGAGGCCCTGATCAATGTGAGTAGTCAGTCCCCTCCGGCTGCAGCTTGAATCTTAATCCTTCTTTCTCCTTAGTCCCTACGCGACGATGTCAGCCGCCTGAGCGCGCAGCTCTCGGATGCCAATCAGCGCCTGTCGCATCTGCAATCCTTCCGCACCTCGGTGGCTCGCACCTTGCATCTGCGGGATCTGCCCGAAACGGATCTACTGCATCGTTTACAGGCACTCTGCTCGGCTCATCAAGAGTTCACGATGCTCTCGAAGCGCTATGAGACTGCCTCCCCGGTGGGCGATCATCCCTGTCCACGTTTCGATGATCCTGTGCCGCCATCCGCGCATTGCCGGCCACCGCGTGAGCTGAGCCCGCCTCATTTTGTCGCCAGCGCCACGTCCACAACTCATCACTCCCATGGCCATAGCCACGCCCGCTCGCATGCCCATCATGGGCGCCAGCAGCATCATCATCATCAGCATCAGCGGCAGCGTAGCAAGAGCCGTGACAAGCGGCTGCATGATGAGTGCTTCGATTCGGATGTGCATCGCTTGCATCATGGTTGCAAGGAGCAGCTGCTGGGCAACACCTCGACGGGCAGCTGTGACGAGGATTACGACTTCAAGAGCAAGTACTGTTGAGAATGAGAGAGAGGGAGTTCCAGATGCGCCTGCAATGCATTTACTTTTCTACACACGGTTTCGAAATAAAGTCTACGATTTATATATAATTGCATATATACCCGAGGCATTTTGTAGGGCAATTTAGCTTAAATAATATGTAACAAAGCATTATTTATTTACTTCTGCTTACAGGGTATTTGCCTAATGTGTACTCCCTCCCTCTCTCTCTCCTCCACCCCTTTCTTTCTTTGTGGCTGGCGGCGGCTGGGTGCATTTTGTTTGGGTGCTTCCCCGCAAAATGCGCGCTATACTCACCACAGCAGCACACAGATGGCGCCACACTACTGTGTGCGTGTGTCCCTGCTCAACCGGTTGGCGGTTCGCTGGCAGTGTGTGTCTTCACTAAACACGGCAAGGTTTGCTGGCATGCCGCTGCTAAGCATTGCTAGCCAGCTGCCTTTGTGTCTTTGCTAAGCGTTGCCTGCCCGCTGTCTGTTTGTGTCTCTGCTAAGCATTGCTACTCGACTGCAAGCTGTATGATACGTCACACAACCGTTAACGTTCAAAACGCAAAAATGCAAGCTATCTGCTACGTAACTGAACCGTTATCATTCAAATCGCGAAAATGCGCTACAGTTTTTTTTATTTTTTTCATTTCCTCCACAAATTGTTGTTGTTGTTGGGGAAATAGAAAATAAATCAAATGCGAAGTGCAACCAGTTTTAAGTTTCAGTTTCTGCAATTAATCAAAAACCCAATACAATTTGCTCTTATTGGATGCCAATCGAGATGCATACATAATTTTTAGCATGTTAGGCGACAGAGCGAAGCATAAACGAAGCGAAATTACACAACGCGGGACACGTGAGTGCAGCAGGCAGACGCATGGCTGAAGCAGCAGACATATAGTAGGGAGCAAGCGGTGCATTGAACTTGACTCCCGACTGGCGCGCGATCTCTGCGACCCGCTTGACTGGCTGCTGGCAGACAGCCAAAGGGCAAGCAGAGAGAAAGAGAGGGAGCACCTTGCTCCAGCATAAGGAAAGAAAGAATGCGGCATAAGCAAAACATGTTTTCGGGCTACTCCAGAGGGGGGAGTTAGTCTGCTGGTCACATATGCTTGGTTCTTGATCTTGCTCCTCCTCCTCCGCCTCCCATCTCTGCCTCCTAGAGCTGCCTCCATGCCACCAACTGGTTTGCTCTTTGATCTACCTTTTGCCTGTTTCGCAAATGCGACTTATGATCAGAACTCGCACTCGCACTCGCACTCCCAGTCCCAGTACCCAATCCCACTCCCAGTTGGAGTTCCCATTCCCATATCATGCTTCCATGCGGAGATTCGCCCATTTGAGCTGAAGTCACTCAGGTGCAGCAGCAGCAGCAGCAAAAGTCAGACTAATTTATGGCTAATAAGCTATATAGAGGGGGGAATCTTCATCCAGCTGTATACCATAACCATCCTTTGTAATTAAGTTATTAAATGTTTCAGCTCGATTTAGCTACGTTTTATTGCGATCAAAAGTTTTTATAGCTTTCTATAAGTTTGCCATAATATCAGTCTAAATTCGAAGTTTCAACAAATTTAACAGCCTATAAATAGCTAAAAATATAATCCATACTTTGCTTAAAGTTCTCACTCATAATGTGAAATCAAAGCTACGACTTTTGTATGTTTAAATAATGAGATTCAGAGCAGAAGCACACACGATTTATAGTATGTAGTAGTCTATGTAGAACTGAGTGCAGATATAGTTGAAATTGGAATTGCCTATTCAAATAGTTGAGTATAATTGGCATTTCATGTATGGCTCGGCACAGAGTGGACACACACATATGATATGAATATGGCATATACCATATATATACATATATATATATATATATATATATATATATATAGGGCAGGCCGGGAGGGAGCGTTAGCGGGCTTGGGGTTTGCCTAATTCAAGCTCAAACGTTGACAGTTTGAATATTTCAACAAAATGTCTGTCTCTGTCTCTCTGATAAAATTCAAATGCATCGCAATGTGTCCCGTTTGGAAGCCATGTTCCCGGGTTATCCCCCATCCTCTGCTGCTGTCCCAATGTCCGGCCTGTTGTCGCCATTGAGAATCACTTTCAAACGTGGCCAAAAGCGGAGAGGAACAACAGCAACAACAAACTAGGCCAACGTCAGCAACAAAATGGAAATGGCATAGAAAAGGAAATGCACGATTGTGACTAGATTTGAGTGTGTGTGTGTGTACAGAATATATATGTGTGTGTGATTGAGGGTTGTCAGAGTGTGTGTGAGGTTGCCTTAGTGTGTATGTGTGTGTGTGTGTTTGCACATACAAATACCTTTTGAAAAGTCTCGACAAGGTGCTCAGCTTCTTCTCAAGTGACATTATTTGTTGTTCCTGCATACCCTGTAAGGTGCTGCTACTGTGGGTTATGCTCAGCTTAGCTGTGGCTTTAAAATACACTTTGGATACCAATAAATACCCTGTAAGTGCAGTTACTTCTTTATATATAATATGCTGCCTTTCATTCTTGCTTTTTGTTTTAAAAATCAAACTTTTTCTACCTTTTACTACAGGGTATCTTGCTTGTAGTGTTTCTATTCGCTTGTCCAGCATTGTGCAAATATGTGTCTAAGGCACATAAGGTCACACATGTGTGCGCGTGTGTGTGTGTGGGTGTCATACACACATCGAATTGTTTACAACACAAAACACGTGTTGAAAAACTGTCATAAAAATGTATTGCATACTCGCAGGCGCCTCACCTTGAGATTTGCAGCCTGGACAGCGTCTTAGCTTCGCTCTGCTCCGCTCTGCTCTGCTCTGCTCTGCTTGTAGATTTAATGGTTTTTCAACAGCCGCAGGGGTAGTCCCCAAATAGAAGCTGCTTCCCCCTCAGCATCATCAATGTTCCGAGGCCTGACTCGAATTTTGATTTGAAAACTGCCAAAGACAAGAAAAGTCGATGATGATGATGTTGATGTTGTTGTGGACTAGTTTTCCGCTTGTTGGGGTAGCTTCTCTAGGCATCTCATTTTTGCACAGATTCACTTACTGCACGCACCACAGACACACACACAGCCACACCCACCTCAACACACACACACACACACGTCGAACATGCCGC
Source organism: Zaprionus kolodkinae (assembly GCA_018901885.1). Classification (NCBI taxonomy): domain Eukaryota; kingdom Metazoa; phylum Arthropoda; class Insecta; order Diptera; family Drosophilidae; genus Zaprionus; species Zaprionus kolodkinae. Next base: position 778,821 of record JAEIFM010000059.1, read on the forward strand.
GCATACCGCAAACTTCCGCTTATTGTTTGAAGCAACAATTATGTAAGCCGCCGCTTGCAGCAGACAACAGGCAGCACTGTGAGGTAGTCTGGCATAAAATTACATGACTGGCGAATACCCTGCAAGTTTGTCAAACTCTCAGCTAGCTTGGGTTATTCTAATAGCATATTTTTAGAAAATTTGTGAAATATTTTGTATATATTTAAAAAGATTTTCGAGTTTTGAAAAAGTTTGTTAGGCTATAAGTAATTTAAAAAATTTCTTAACTTAAACAGAGTATATAGCAAGTCGTATATCAAATTTGAGCACTCTATACCTTTTAAGGACAGAGATCTAGCAGTTTTTGTTAGCAGTAAAATTAAATATTTTAACCTGCTGGTTTTCTATAAATCTGCACCTCCCTGCACTTCACTGCCGACAGGGTATAATAATCAAAATGTTTGCGGCTTTGTTTGCAACGCACCCACAAGCAACGTAACCCACGTGCTATATGACTCCAAAAACTGAAGTTCAGTGCAGACAAATGAAATATATTTATGCATTTTCGCATTCTCATGCACGAGACAGGCCGAGAGAGAGAGGGAGCGAGACAGAGAGGGAGAGAGAGAGGGAGAGAGGGAGCGCGCAGCATTAAGAATTTGCATATGATGCTGTATATGTATATGGATTGGGGATTACCCGACCATTAGCCTGCGGTCAAAACAAAATATTTCAATTCGTATACAACAATACAGACAGAATGCCGAACGCATATGGAACGCACTGTATTTGCCATATAGAAATTGGCTTACAATTTTCAATTAAAAGTTGAAATTAATATTTGACTAAAACTGAGCTATGGGCTGGGATTACATATTATGAAAAGCAATTTATAGCGAGTATTTTCGTGTGTAAAGAAAAAATTTTCATTTTTATTCTGAAAACAAGGTTTGTTATTTTTTATTTTAATTTTAATTTAATTTTTATTTTTAAATAGTATTTATTCCTTTAACTAAAATAAAAATAAAATCGTTCTAGCGGGTAGATATTTATTAAAAATCTAGTTCTAGTATAAAATATATATTTTTCAAGCCTTAAGACTTCAATAAGCTTGAACTAATTTTAGTTTGAGCTTATTTTACTTTAAGGTCAGGTTTAAATTGAATTGAGGTGAGTTTCAGTTTTAAGTGAGGTTAGGTTGAAGTTCCTGTGCAATTTACAGTGCAATTCTGGTTCTGAAAAACTCAAAAAAAGAATTCCTCTTGAAAGTGGCTCGTTAACAAGCAATCAAGCTGTCATAAAGCTCACTTTTCTCTCTCTGACAAATTGTTTGATTTATGATCAATAAATGTGTGTGTGTAATTTCCTGTCGATTATGTGGATCAAAAAATGTTATTTATTACAACTCATCATGGTAAATTAACAATATATACATCATGCTGGCACACTTTGAGGTCTGTTGAAAACGGTATAAATGAAATAAAAAATAAATAAAAAACATAAAAATTGTCGCAATATGAAAATGATGACATTAATAATGGCAATGTGCATGAAACATGAAACATTAAACAATGAAAATGGTCATAAAATGCAAACACATTCATAATGCTGACCCCCCCTTCTACCCTCTCAATCTGGCAACCTCTTTCTCTAGGGTTGCCAGAGAGCAGCACTCGATGTGTCTTAATTAGCATAAATGCGTATTGCGGCTGCTCGGGCACTTATGTGAGTACACGAATAATCGTATAACGCACAGCAGCAGCAACAACAACAACAACAACAGTTGCAGCTGCAACGACAGCAACAACAGCAACAGCAACAACAACAACAACAACATGTGCAGCAGCAACAACAACGAGAGCAGCGTGTGCAGTTGCCACTGTCAGTGTCAAATGATTTAAACACTTTTATTGCACTTGCGGCAGTCAATCAGTTGCAGCAGGCGGGCAGGCGGGCGGATAAGGGGCGGAAAAGTGGGCGTAGGAGTAGGTGTGGCAGCAGCAGCAGCAGCAGCAACCATGGCGCTGTGTGAGCTGCTGCTGAAGCTCTTGATTAATTATGCGGGCACACTCTACTTTACTCTATAGACTCTTTGCCAGTTCCCCTCTCTCTTTCTCACTCCCTTCCCCTGCCTTTCTCGTACCCTTCCCCCTTTATCTCTTTACTTTTTAGCTCTTATTGTTGGCTCTAATTGTAATCGTAACTGTAATTGCTGGCACAATTAAGCCGCCTCCCCCCACTTCTTAAAAATAATTGTGCTGCATGGGGGCGATGGCTAACTCAATTAGAGTTGTCACCTCTTTTGCAGTTCAAAGAGAAGTTTCGAAAAGCTGTAGAGTTGCCCAGCCGCAGGGCTTATCAGTTAATATTTAAAAGAGTAGGGGGAGATTTATATGCTTAAAGTGAGAGTAATAAAGCAGGAAGTATAATTTTACATTTCTTAGAGTTTGTTGAGCTCTGAATTTTTTTTTTAAATTTAAATAAATAACACTTAAATATACCATATATATTTCTGTGTTAATCTTTGCATATATTATAATTATTTGTATTTTTATCTCAACAAAATATTTTACTTGTTTAAGGGTCAATTAACTTTTAATTTATTTCCTTTTTTTGACTCACAAGTTGTAAAGATATATGGAATCAGAACAAACATTGATAATGAAGGAATAAAATTACATACTTACATATATGATTGTCGCCATAGTATATATGATATATGATACTATCTTGTACCCTTAGATTACATCAGCTTTTCGATGTTGTGACAGATAAAACAAAACCGATAAGCAAACTGAGTTTGCCTGAGTTTGCACTTGTATTACAACCCTTTTTCTTTCTTTATAGACTATATAGCTTCCCTATAAATAAAGTAAAAGTTCTATATAATTTTTTTTCGTTCAGCTTTATTTGATTTTGACATTTGCTTATGTAGTTTGACGATTAAGAAATACATAGAGTTTTGCGTTTTGAATGTACTCGTAATGCTTATAGCCTACATACAATCGATATATGTTGTATATGCATGGATATAGATTATATATATATAATAATATGTACACATATTTATGTATATATGTTATATATATGTGTGTGTGTGTGTAGTATATAGAGCCTAAAAACAGTTAGTAAAATTTGATAAGAAAACAAGCTTAGTTACACAATAAGATGATCTTATTTGCCTAAAGATGTCGATGGATCCTCTTGCTGGATGGGTAAAATCTAAACTGCGCTATATAATGTATATATATATATATGTTAGATATTAGAAAAGGTTATAAAACTCGCTCGTTCGCTTCGTGTATTTATTTATTAGATTATCGCGCTAATTCTATCGATTTTCATATTGATTTTTCGTATTTTTTTTGTTTTTGTTTTAGATATATATTTATGTATATATAACTTGCAAATGCTTAGTCTAGGAATATAGACAGACGCCTAACTGGTATCACAGATAAATGCGCGATCCGCATTGGCTATAACAAATCGATCGGTATTGTACATATATAGAAAAAACATACATTATAACTAAGGACTGGACTGGGGGTTTTGGGTTGGATGAATTAATCTCTAATTCTGCCACCAGAGGGCGCTTGTGTTCCAGATCCACGCGCCCGACCCCGATCAACGATGCTGCTGCGAATTAACTGGGCCAAATGCCTGCATGCTATAATAACGTTCGCTATCCTCCTTAACCACACTGGTCACATGATGGAACTGGCATGGATGCGAGATCTGTGACTTGGGTGGCAACGGGGCCGGCTTCGCACGCTTCTGCTTCTTGGCGGCGGCGGCGGCGGATCCCTTCTTGCGTCCCCCGGGCACCGAGAGTGCAATATTCTCGGGATCGCTGGTCAGACGCTCCACATGCTGCCAGAGTTCACGTGCGGCGTCTGTGGAGTCGAAACTGAAACCGATCATTTGCTGATGATTGCTCGACAGGCACATGGTATGGAATGAGGGACCAGCAATGCGATAATTCGATAAATTATCGATACGATCTGACCAGAGGGCAAAGCATGAGCCACGTTCGGCCAGGACGAGTGTCAGCCTTGGCATAGCCCTCGCCCGGGCGTTGCCTTTATCGTGTAGAATGACCGGAATGCCGGTAAAGACGAGACGCCAATCGCCATCGTTGCCAGTGCCCTCATAGAGATTTGCCAGCGCGCCACTCACATAGATCTCTGTACCCAGGCCGGCGAAGAAGCTCTCCACCTGTCCACGCTCATAGTCCGATAGATTCGTATTGCTGCTCGTATCTGTGCTGATGGTATCCGCATCGATATCCGAGGCATTGTATAGCGATGTGGTGCCATGTGCACTGCTGCGCTGTGCCGACGACTGTGAGTGTGCTGACCAATCTGGATGCAGGATGAGCTCATCCCGTTGCTCCGCCGAGGAGGCAGTGCCCTCGCTGGACTCTGACGGTGGCGCCGAGTCACTCATCGAGCCCAGGCGGCGACGTGTTTGCTGTTGTGACATCTGTGGAGAGAGAGGGAAAGAAGTGAACAAATTTTCCAAATTAGATTTGTGGCAAAGTGTGTAAAAGCTTTTTCAATTTCGGTTAGAGCAGGCGGGGGAATGAGGAGTCTCGGGCTTTGAGGTTTCTCTGGCTCTCTAATGCAACGGAATTTGTTTTTACTCGATCAAAGTTGGCAGAACCTAACCTAAACCTCATCCAGAAAAAAACAGATGAATTCCCAGCACGCGTGCTCTATCTCTCTGTCTCTCTCCCTCTCTGTGCACTTTCCACGCTGCAGTTTTCAGTTTACGCTTTTCCCTTTTCGCATTTCGCTTTTGTTGTTGTTTTCTTTGTTTCATCAGCTGCGGCCGCTGCTGCAGCTCGACTGGAAATTATACACAATCAATTTCCGCTCCCAGAACTGTAAACAAGCTATAGCATTTTTTTGCAATTGTTTTTTTTTTATGGGAAAACTATTTAAGCCAATTTTGTATGATTGATTTAGCCAATTGAAATATATTTCACACACATTATTATTGTTTTCTTGATATCGATTGCTCAACTGCAAACGTGGCGTATACGTAATATCGAAATAAATTAAGCTATAATCATTAAGATTTTGTGATTAAGTCTTAACTCTGGAACTTTACAGACTTTCCAGGGACTTCAATTCAACTTGAGCGTAAATTGGCTTACAACAACGTAAATTAACGACTGCCTAATACCCTACAGCTCATGAGAAACTGACAGGGTAGGTTTGATTAAATTAATTTTGATAATTTGTCTAGAAATGCATTTCAGAAATAATTTTAATATTGTAAATTAAAAATTGAATTTTTTTTGTAAATATATTGACAGTTTTGCAAGGGGTGGGTAAGCCAAAAAATAAATCAAAAATGTAATTTTCTAAATTCCCAAAAAATTGCATAAAGCAAACTCAATTAAGGCTGAAAAAAACTTAATGAAATTGCAAGGAATGCAAGTCCCACAGTAAGGCTAACAAATTCTGCCAGCTGGCCATTCTATCTCATTAGCAAATCAATCAACTTAGCCAGAACTCACATGATGCCATGATGCAAATGTCAAGTATGGGAGTATGGGGGAGAAACTACCAAGAGAAGAACTCGCATTACGTTGCGCTCCAAAAACCGATTTGCTAATGAATGAAAAATGTTGCGAATTAAGCCCGTAGATGGAAACCTGAAGCCTACAGCTGCCAATCAGTCGCAATTTTTTGGTAGCACGTGGACATTGGGCACGTTTTAATTAACGCCAGAAATGTTGTTTGGTCACGATGTAATTAAATTATTTAAATTGCTAATTTCGAGAGCACAAATAGTTCACAGAGTTTGCAGGCGGCGCTAAAATGGAAAGTGCTAAAAAAAAACACACACACAGAAGTTGAAGCCACATTAAAGTGGCGTAAATAATAATATACAGGGTGCCGTGGGAGGAAGGGAGGTAGAAAGAGAAGCGAACAGGCAGGGACGCAGCGCTGTGTAGCTGAGGACAGGAAGCGGAACTGCTGTGGCGACAAACAACATGGCGAATGTATCGCACATCCGTGGAGACACAGAACCCAGCGATGGAGAGAAGGAAGGAGAGAGAGAGAAAGGAAGATGGAGATGACTGTGCAATCGCTGAGGCAGAAAACAGCGCACGCCTGCCTGGCACACTTTTAGGCCAAGTTTCTTTTTTCTTTCATTTTTCGGCCAAAAAGTTTGCCGCAAAAGTTTGTACCAAGGAGTTGCAACATTAACGCGGTTATCTATAATTTACACGCAAACTCTCAATGTTTCAGGACGTTCTCGCTCCCCCGCTTCCCCTCTCTCCCCCTCCCTCTTGGCCATGACCAACAGCTGCATGCACATTTATTGTGCCATTACTTTTGTGGCATGTCCCAAAGCGCGAGAGGGAGAGAGGGAGGGAGAAAAAAAAATATTTCGTCGAGCAAGATTAATTGCCTGGGCTAGCCTGTGCTTGCTTCCAAGCAAATATATTTAGTGCCGAGATTTATGTGGCTTCATTACGAGACATACACCCACCCAGACAGATCCCTACCCGCTCCCTCTTGGGACACTCTTGTCTAACGTGGCCTGTTGCGGCGCATTTGTTGGAACAATTAAACAAGTTGCTCGACGCTCGCCAGGACCAGCCTGACATTTTTATTGTTGTGGCAGACGTCGTAGTCGTTGTTGTCCTAAATGAATATTTAATGCCCCAACTGGCTGTGGCCTTCGGTGTATCGATAAAACGGGAATGCCAATGGCAAGTTCAATGTCAAACCCGTCTAAAAAAATGTCATGTCGGCCACGCGGCGTATGCGCAACATTTTTCGCTTCTCCCCTCGCTTATATTTACGTATACGCAATAATTTTCGTTTTCTCTCGCTTTTATTTATGTCGAGAAACAAATACGAAACGTTATTTATGCTCATTATAACTAAAACATTGGCGTAACTCTTGATTGGAGCTGCAGCTAATGGAAATCCCATTGGATTCTAATTGGAATTGAGCTGATTTCGCATATATATCGTGGGATGTTGCTCTTGCCTTGAGGTTGGGTGGCAAGAAAGTGGGATTAGGGTCGGAGGGTTTGATTTTCCTGCTACTTTTGCTAGACATCAATTTGGAACGTAAATAAAAATGCTGCTGCGTGTTGCATGGCAATAAAGAGATGAGAAATATAAGCTCGATGTGGAAATAGAGAAGAATTTTGTGTATTAATTTCCTTTGTATTGATTTGAGGATAGCCTACTGGTCTTTAAATTTATTGAGAAATAAAAAAATAAACCTCATAGAAAACACTTTGCATGCAATACAAAATATTTAGATAAATAAATAGATTTTCAAGTGAAAATGGAAAAACTATGATAAAACAAGAGGATATTATCAAAATAAATGTAGAACAAATATTAAACAAAAAAAAAAATTAAATTCTAGAGTAAAACAAAAAATTTAAAAACAAATTGCTAATAAAATAGTAAAAAAAAAATGAAAAATAAATAGATTATCAAGTGAAAATGGAAAAAACTATGATAAAACACAAGGATATATCAAAATAAATGCAGAATAAATACCAAACAAAGAAAATATAAAATTCGAGAGTAAAACAAAATATTTAAAAACAAATTGGTAATAATATTGAAACATTATATAATAAAGTTTAAGAAAAAATATAAATGTTTTGTCTATCAATCGCAGCTTAAACAACTAAATTTAAACTGTAAAAAAAGGTTTCAACTATCCCATCTAATCTACTCGTCTTATAGGACATCTAACAAGACATTCGACTGTCAATCAGGGCTATAAAGAAAACACGTGCTTGTGTCCTGTGCGCTGGGGCCAAGCAATTTGTCAACGTTGACGAAGCTGAAGAGCTGTCAAAATTTCTACAACATTTCATTTGATTTGCACGCTGACAGGGGCGCTTGAAATTGACAGCGCCCACAAAGTAAACAAAGAGTGGAAATAAAAAATTGGAAATTGAACAATTTGCAAGAGGGGGTGGAGAGAGAGAGAGAGATTGAGAGAGAACGGGAGAAAGAGGGAAAAAGAAATGTTGTTTCGTTTTGTGCTGGGGCAGGTCAGTGAAATGTTGTGTGCATGTCAAAAACAGCACGAAGAAATGAGAAACAAAATAATAGAGAGAAAGAGACAGAGGAGGAGTTCAAACAAAATGCTTTAAAATTGTACGCTTTGTTCGTCTAGCATACAAATTCGTATACGAAATTCCAACTGGAGTTTTGTTCGGGGTCAATTGGACTGAGGCCTTTTATGTTAATTTCTACCGCTGCTGCTGCTGTTGCTGCTTTTCATAGGCATTATGGAAAATTGTTCAAGTGCAACGGCAACAACAACGAAAAGAACAACAAAAAGAGAGCATAAAAAAACGTGCTGTGATTTAATTTTTGTTGACTCTGCCAAAGGGGAAAATTCAATTAAAATGCACAAAGCTCGTCTCGGCAAGTGCACAGTGCCCCCCTTTCCCTCCCTTCTCCCGCTGCCTCTGCTCTTCGAAGAAGAAAATGATTATTATTATTATTGTGTGCTCACGTATGTGTATCAAAAAATGCTTAAACTTAAATTGAATTTGTTATTAAACCAATTTTGAGTTGGCCATAAAGCAATTTGCATGCAAAACTGAAGCAGCTGAAGCGCAGCAACAGCCAAAACTGAAGTTGAATTTGAATTGCAGTTGACATATCCACATCATATTTCCATCTGTCTCTCTCTCTCTCTCTCTCGTTCCCTGCAATTCGCTGAGTTGGCATCACAAATCGCGCAGAATTCCACTGACAGCGTTGCCATACTGCTGCGACGCCATTCAAGTTGCCAGTTGGAAAAAAAAGAAAATATTTCGGCTACGTTGCGTATACGACACGTTGTGCGCGCCAGTCGCGTCTGCTGCGTAAAACCACAAAATGTTCATAACAAAAACGCTATGTTATTTCGCATAAACATGCAAATTTCGCACCATTGTATTTGTCACCCCCTAAACACCCTCTGCCCCCCAATTGTAAACCACCACACTCCCCCCTACAGTCTAGCTCAACGCTGCACTTCTCGCAATGAGTAATTTACATGTAAATACTTTTTGCCATTTACTTTTGCCCTTTTGTTTGCTGACTGGCAGAGTCCAGTGAATTTGCTATGCAATCTATGAATAGCTTGGAAAATTTACAAATATTTATATATAGTTCTAAAGAGCAAAGATCATGTAAATGATATTGAAATATTTAAAGAAAATAAAGAGCCTGCTTCCTCCTCTTTTATAAAAGTGTAGTTTAAAATGCTCAAAATAAAGCTAAGAAATAATATAGTCATAAAATAGTTTATAAAATAATAATATAATAATGACAATGATTTTTGTAGAAATATATTCTTTATTAATCTTTTTTAATTTTAAATAAACTCATAAATAATTAGCAAATTTCTTTTAGTTTTCAAATTTCTCTCAAATTTTTTAGTACTCCCCCTTCAATTTTATAGAGCATTTGCACTTCAGCCTAAACTCTTTTCATATTTTGCTTATGCTTGTTTTGTTTTTCGCTCTCTGGTTTCTCCTCTCCTCTTCTCTTCTCATTTCTGTTTAGTTTTCGTTCATGAACTTCACGAGGTTTTGCTGAACAAAGCGTCGCATTGTTGACGAAGATGACGAAGCTGCTGGATGGCCAAAGAGAGGAGAGGAGGAGGCTGAAGGTAGACTGTGCCAGGGGGAACTGGGTTGGATGGAGATGGCATACACAGAGTCAAGTCAAGTAGCTGACTAATATTTTTGTTAACTTGCAAATTGCCGAACAGAGCTCGCAAACAGCCCAAGCGAGTAACGAGTAACGAGTGAGTACCCTGCTATGAGTACTCTGCTTATTCATATACTTTGTCACAACAAATTGCATTGGGTGTTCGGGGGTGGCACGTTTTGATTTATGGCGGAATATTCAAAGGCATTTTGAAGTTTACGTAATGCAAAGCGGAAGATGTAGGAGAGTGTAGGTTCTGTTATCGAGTGTAATTATTAATTTTCCTCGTTGCTGTGAGAAATCGAACAGAACGTGAATGGCAACGACACGTGCCGTGAATAATGAATACTGCATTAGCCCGAGCTGTGCTGAGCTGAGCTGTGAGTGGGTGTCTATGAATCACGACGAGTGTTCAATTAATTCCAAACACACTATTATATCACCCGATTCCCTCAAATTGCGGATAGCTTAACGTGTTGTTGTTCTATTTCTCTATTTCCTCTGAAATGTTATGAGTAATAATCCAATTTAAATTTATTTACGTTCATTTCTTATCCGAAATAAGTTATCTTCCAATTATCCTAGGTTATATGCGCAATTTAAGGCTGATAAAATTCAATTTTCATAATCGTTGCAAAGTTTTAAATTAAATGCGCAGTGCAAATTGCTCGGAACAAAGCGCAGGTAACTTATATGGAGTGTACTCCCTATATATGTAGTCGCTCGTCATGCATGCCTGACCAAACATATGGACTATAAATAGATCACATTACACTTTAAACATAGACTTTATGCAGATAAAACTGGCACAAAATTAACGATGATTGAAGTCTTGCTGGCTGAAGTATCTCTGGATTTTACGGGGCTCATTTCTATAGTAGAAAGTTGATTTGAATTTAGATAGTGATTTAAGCTAAAAAGTAAAAAATTTTAATAAGTGTATTTTGATTTATTTTATATAAAGATTTACTAAAGATGTCAAGACATAAATAAAATGTCATTATGGGTGAAAATCGCTTGAATTTTGAGAAAGTTATGGTTTTTCGAAATTGAGGTGAGAAGCCCCGTAAAGGATGTTACATGTCAAATTTTTGGTTTGTTTTGACCTGATTTTTGGCCAAAAATTAGGTATCGTTTAAAATCAGTTTAAACACTTGTTTAGAACTAATTTTGACCTCCGCAATCGATTAAATGTAAAAACCCGAGAGTTATAATTTTTGAAAAAAAAATTTTCCGAAATATGATAAGGGGGGACCCTTACCTAAGTCGACGAAAAATGGAAAAAAATTGTAAATGTATATTTTCTTTATTTTAGAATGTATGATCACTAAGGATGTCAAGACATAAATAAAATGTCATTCCACTTGGAAATCGCTTGGTTTTTAACAAAGTTATGATGGGTGTATAGTAAGGTTAGTGGTCCTGTAGAGGATGTTGCATGTCTAATTTTTAGTCGACTACGACATGATTTTTGGCGAAAAATTAAGTATCGTCTAAAATCAATTTAAACACTTGTTTAGTACTAATTTTGACCTCCGCAATCGATTAAAATTAAAAACTGGCGATTTAAAATTTTGAAAAAAAAATTTTTTTCTGAAAAATTATAGGGGGTACCCTTACAATTATCAGAAAAGTTCGAAAATTTTAAAAACTTCTATAATGATTTTTTTTAATGTAGGATTACTAAGGGTATCAGAACATAAACAAAATGCCATTCCGCTTCAAAATCGATTAATTTTTAAGAAAGTTATGGTGGGTTCAAAGTCAGTCTAAAACCCCTGTCGAGGGTCCTACATGTCAAATTTTTAGGTGACTTCAGCATGATTTTTGGCCAAAAATTAAACATTCTCTAAAATTAATTTAAACACTTGTTTAGTACTAATTTTGACCTCCGCAATCGATTAAAAGCAAAAACTCGCAATTTTAAAGTTTTGAAAAAAAAATTTTCCGAAAAATGATAAGGGGGGACCCTTACCTAAATCGACAAAAAAATGAAAAAAACTGTAATTTACATTTTGTTTATTTTTGAATGTATGATCACTAAGGATGTCAAGACATAAATAAAATGTCGTTCCGCATGGAAATAGCTTGATTTTTACGAAGTTATGGTTGGTGTAGAGTGATGTATGTGTTGCCCTTATTAATGATCGTCATTGTACAATAGTTAAAAAACTTTGAAGATATCCCTACATGTTGTATCCATCATTAATCATCAGAAGCAACTTTAAATACAAAATAAATTGTAGAAAATTGTACTCCCCATGAGGATTTATAGTCGCTTGGGCATTGTGACATTGTGTTTTTGAAAAACCTTAAAAAGTTGTAAAAAAGTTGTAAATTAAGTTTCGCTATAAGAACTTAAATCGTTAAACATTTCGTACACAAAAAAGAAAAATACTTTAAAATGTTTTTCCCCCCTAAGGGTTTTTTGAGTAATTGTTTGCACACACACACATCTGCGACGTCATGGCGATTACATGAGTGAATGCATAATGCCGGAGGAGGATGGAGGTTCCTGTGTCTATAAGGAGTGAGGATTCAATTGCCAACATGACTTGGTCAATCTGGCTGCGAGCAACAAGCAGGCAGCGACTGCAGCTGCCTTTTAGCCATGAATCGACACAAATCGAAGTGCTCAAAAGCGGTTAAGGCTGCCAAATGGCCAAAATGAAGATGCTTGCTGTAAAGTATTGAAAACGTTTTGGCACTCGCTGCCACTTTGGTTTTGGCCAAGTGTGCGCGCCTCTGCCTCTCTTTCTCTTAGCCTTTTCAGCAATTGCAACCGCAACTTGATGAGAAATTGCCTCGCTCGTGTTGGCCATGTAACCTGGTCTACATTTAAATAAACTTTCCCATCAGACTGCCACAATTATGTGGCAACAAGCAACAAGTGGCTCTCCAAAAGGTTGCATAGCAAAGCCTAACTCCCTCATCTCTTTCTCTCTCTCTCTTCTATTCGCTTTCATAGTAAGTTACCTTCTCCCTTTTCCTGCCTGCACTAAATTATTCAACACTGTGGAAAATTGCCTCCGGCTGCTGTTGGCGTGTAAATGTAAAAAAAAGAAGAAAAACAAAAATACAAGCCAATGCATTTTCAGCATGTTTTTCCTCTACACACACAATTTGCATTTTTGAGCTGCTGTGAATTATAACTTCCCTTTTTTTGTAGGTGGAAAACTGCAATTTTTTGTTGACACCTGATTTGATTGCCATTGTTATTGGAGCCGTAGTTATTGTTTAATTAACTGGTAACAAAAATAATACAACAAAAAAACTGAGCGTATTACGAGTGCAATTTGAGTTACAGCTGGAAAAAAAAAGGAAAAATGCAAATGGGAAAATTACAAAGCAAACATGTTGGCACGTGTTAATTGCCTTTTTGAGTAGCTTAAACTTATTGGGAAAAATCTATAAAATATTTATTTTAGATTTACAGCTTTTGAGAAAATGAAAAAGTGCTCAAAGATATTAAATTTCACTTGGGAAATTCAAAACACTTGAGTATTTTCTTTCATTTGCAATCAAATAAAAGAAAATTGCAATTTCTTATGGACTTCTATAGGGTTTCCTTATCAGATACGGCTTAATAGGGTTTCCTTAATCAATAAATAAATGTGGCAGCACTGTCTGTAATAACATCAAAAGGTTCTCAATGGGAATATGTACATGTATATATAGTATATATGCATTAAACCGCTAATGTTAAGCTGTCAAATCGATCGAAAACCCAAAGCTATAATAAACACATTACTCTGCGCAATTAGGCACCTCCTTTCCTCCCCCCCACCTGGGGGCGTAAACATTCAATTAACACTGGAAAGACAACAATTTCAGATGCTCTGCGATTTAAGTGGCAAAGTAGTAATTTCAGATGTGAACGTTTTACGCCTTTAGCTGCAAATCGAGAGCAATCAAAATACACAACACATACCGTTAAATAAGCAGATAATATACGATGAATGTACGTGAGTGGATACACTAGAGAAGGGAGAATATATATGGGTATATGGCTAAGGGTTGTCTGAGTCAACTGTCTCAAGTGCTGGCAAATCGCTCAGCTCATCTTCTTTAAAGTCCTCTTGCACTTTAACCTGAATATTTTTTTAGAAACCAGACAAATAACAATATATTAGACAAATATATAGTTTAACTCGAAGTTCGGGGAAAAATATGATAGAAATGTAAATTAAGCTGAACTTAGGTTAAGCGCTTTTTGTACTCTATGAACAAATATTTTTATATATTACTACATATATACAAACTGTTTGTTCTCTTACTTAACTGAAGTACTGCACACTGGGCAAAATAGCATTTATTTTGTTAACAGCCTTAAATTAAATGATATAGAGCTGAAATTTTTCCCATGTTTTAACATTAATAAGCTTGAATTTTGATTATTCTTTTTTGCACGTTGACTTCATTATGAAGGGAAATAAATATAAAAAACTATTAAAGATGTTTTTAAAATTATAATTTTCATCTTAGAAGACTGCAGCCTCGATTTTGAAGCCTGACTCATTTAAAAGTAATTGTAGCTCATTTTTTTCGCTGTGTAGAGAGTTTAGAATGTAAAACATTAATGGTGTTAGGTATTACCTATAGTTGCCGGGTTTACGGTTTTCAGTTTCTTTTTAGATTTACAAGCGTGTAGAGGGTGCTCAACAATTTTGTAACTACAACAAGTACTTCAGTTTTTCTGTTAGCTGTAGTATTTATTAATAGCTTCATACAAGGTAACATAATATAGAGTGGACTTGTGAATACCCTTAACTCTTGTAGGTCGAACTATGCCCTTCGCAACCCATTTTGAGGTATATTATGGTATGTTCGGACTACGGTTAGACATTGTCACTACTAACACTAGCACAGTAGATACCTTAAAATGCCAAAAATGTTGTCGCACCTATCTTGAAATTAAGTAGGATTTTCTCTTTTCTATTTCTTTATCGATATCTGCTTGCCCGCGTCTTCTATTCTCGACTCTGAGTTGTACGTTATTCGACCGACAGTACTCCTCGATCGCTCGGAAGGTGAACTTCGCCTTGTCTAGAATTTGGGTTGTTACCACCAACGACTTGGTCCACTCGATAATACATACATTGATAGTATCAAAGTCCAACGAAAAAGTAAGTTACCTGATCATACCATATCATATAAATGCACCTAACTGCAGAAGTACCTAGTACTGAGTGTACCCAGTTTTTTCTTGGGTTTTGCTAAGTACTTGAGGGAAATTTGTTGCCTCATCCACGAAGACATCTGTGCGGCCCTTAAGGAGAGCGACTTGCAGGTACTCTACCCAGTAGGTAGGAAGATATATAGTAATACAAAAAGTACAGAGAAAAGGTATACGCACACACCTCTCTCTCTCTAAAGGTATTTTTAAAAGTATATAGTACTATATAGTTATAAAAGTGAGAATTTATGAGCATACGAATAATTTTTCATACGTCGAATCGTTAAAATTTTTAATCAGCTAAAACATTGATAGTCCAAATCCCCCTTATCGGGAGGTAATTTCCTTTTCAATACATTTGTCAGCGGACATATCGAAACATACATAATGGTTTCTTGCACAATTTGTTAGTGTATTTCAATGCTTGATATCATAAGTCATTTTTTTTTTGTATTTTTCGGGGCGTCACTGATATAGATAAAGATATATGCTTTGCGTATATGTACCTAGATTTAATTTGACACTATCTGAAAGTGTTTTATAAATCGTTTCCGATCGCACTCGATATGGCGTGTTACTCAATGTCGTCAGGTTTAGTTGGCCTAGCAGCGTTGTTAGTTGTAGTCGTGTACGCGTAGCTCGTCCACAGATTGATCTTAACTCAAGATCGCAATTATTTCTCATGCAAGGTCAGTTTCAAGTGAGCTCTGGTTGAAAAAAAAAAATCCAGTTTTGTGCTCTCACTCTCAATGTGAACTTAAGAGACAATTTCGACACAGATCATATGGTATATAGTGATAATTTATTGTAGTTCTATATTGCTTATCAAATTTAACGATGACGATGCAGTTCAGAGAGCGAGAGATTGAGAGAGTAAGAGAGCGGGAGAGTGAGAGAGAGTGATTTGTAAACAAAAAGTCGCTGAGACTATTGAGAGATGAGTGAGATAATAATCGGCTTCTGGTACAGCTGCTGCTGTATAAATTACTATCAGGAGCGGCGCAGACGTTGCCAGACGGGCCAGACAGGGCTCATTATCAGCAGAGAGAGAGAGGGAGAGCGAGAGCAGGCGATAACTAAAAGGGCGATAGCAGTGCAGTGTTGCCGCCGGGTTTCGGTTATATGTTTTGTTTCTTGTCTTGGTCAGACATCGCCAACTTGTTGCCCCAACAAGCTGAAGAAGACGAGAGACTTTCGATTTCAGTCCAACTACTACTTACTACCTGCCATAATTACTGAAGATTCCCAGTCAGTTCATCATTGTCTGCTCGAGGAGGAAGAACACAGAAGAGAAGAAGAAACAATATGTGGCTGCTGCTGCCGATCTTGGTCTACTCCTTTGTCTTTCTCTATGTCCGGCACATCTATACGTATTGGAAACGTAAAGGTTTCCCCAGTGAATTGGCCGGCCTGAAGCCATTCTTTCTCCTTCGCGCCTATCGTCGTGAGTTCCGGCATGTGGAAGCGATCAGTGAGGCCTATCGTCAGGGTATAGATCGGCTCTATGGTATATACTGTTTCTTTCGCCCGGTACTGCTGGTACGCAATGTGGAGCTGGCCTGCAATATGCTACAGCAGGCGGGAGCACATTTCACCGAGTCCAAATGGGATTATGTGCGTGGCTATAGACGCTACAATCTCCTCGAGAAAATTGCACCCATATTCAGTGCGAAGCGTTTGACACACATGTTGGACGAGGTGCAGTTGGTGTCGGAGCAAATGTTGGAGCATCTGCAGGATCAGCAGATCGATGGGCAAGTGCAGCTGGATGTGCAAAAGTTGTTGAGAGTGTGAGTAGCAGGCGAATCCCTAAAGATATCGAAGTTAATCTCCCTCTTCCTCCCCCAGCTATGCAGCTAATATAGTGGGCAATCTGGTCTATGGCTTCGATGTGAATAACTTTGAGCAAACCGATCACATACTCAACAGTTATGTGAATCAACCCACACAGCACGCTTGTCTGCAGTCCTTGTAGGTTGCAAAGGGTTCCCAGTTCAAGATAGTTCCTAATATATTAATATCTTTCTTTAGTACCCTACGCAGCATACAGCGTAAATCTCCACTAACCTATCGCCTGCTGGACATCATCGAGGAGGTTGTGGAGCAGCGCGAGGAGCAGGGTGTTATACGCAAGGATATACTGCAGTTGCTGGTCAAGTTTCGCAATGGCAACGAGCTGGCTGGCGATGAGTGGCAGCTAGAGAAAGCCGAAGGTATGTCTATATATCTACTTTCTGGAATTCCCAACTCATTCTCTCTTTATTCCCTGCAGAGGAAGACAAAGTCATCTCCGTGCTGCGTCTGGCCAAAGTGGCCGAGGATCTATTGCAATCAGCTCTGGATAGCATAGCTTCTACCATAACCCTCACCCTCTATGAGATCGCACAGCAGCCACAGATTGTGGAGAAACTACAGACAGAAATCAAGGAACTTAACTGTGAAAATGGGCAGCTACAATGGGAGCACTTGGGCGATCTGAAGTACTTGGATATGTGCATGACAGGTGAGTTTCAAGCAGAAAAAAACAGAAAACGAAACTTCTTTGTTTATGGTGCGATTGGTTTTAAATTTGTCAGAAAGTTGCACAAAATATTTATCTATGTGTGTGCAAAAACAGAATGTTAAGACTTTGATACTTTGCTTAGTAAACGCAAAATACTGATAAGCGCAGTCGATATGGCAAGTTTGACATAGAGATATTATGCCTCTGATGTACAAGAACCTCCATACTAAATTTGGTATCTATAGCTGCTATAACAGCTGAGATCTGCGTGTTCAAACAGACAAAGAGACATAAGACAGGACAGTAGAGCTTGCTGAGTAATTGGAACGACAAGATCACATAGCCAAGGCTTGAACAAGCACAGATAAAAAGTTCTCCCTCCATCTAAGCCATATGTTCTGTTCCTCTCACTTCACTTTCCTCGCATAAATTGAAGCTCCACTTTAGAGCGAACATTTCCCTAGCTACACTTGAGTATTTATGCGCCACTTTAAGCCCGATTTAAGACCCTTATAACTTTATCTACTACAAGTATTTTGTTTACCATCTCTCTCTCTCTCTCTCTTTCTCTCTCTCCCTCTTGCAGAGACTTTACGCAAATATCCGCCTGTGCCGATGATTGAGCGGACTTTCCGCAAGAGCTACGCGGTGCCCAATACAAAGCTTACCATAGGTGAGGGTAAGACACTCATAGTGCCCGTGCTGGCCATACAGAGGGATGAGAAATATTTCGCGGAACCACTTAAGTATAAACCATTGCGTTTTCTGCACGACAAACCCGAGGAATCTGAGCAATGCAAATCGGCCTTTGTGGGCTTTGGCATCGGAGGGGCGCAGTGTGCGGGTAAGTGTGTGTCTCTTTCAAAGAGAAAGCGAGAAAGTCCTGAGAGAGAACTGAAAATTCCTCATTGTTCTTGTTCTTTCGGCAGCACAAAACTTTGCCAAAATGGTGATTAAAGTGGGACTTATTAAACTGCTGCAGCACTACGATCTGGAACTGCCCGCTGAGACGGCTGCAGCGGTGCAGGTGTCGCATCTGCCGGCGCCATTGATAACATCTCCCGGTGGACTTCAGCTGAGATTAAAGACACGTGCAATTCTGGCACAACAGAAACTGTGAGAGTGCGAGAGAGCGAGAGAGAGAGAGAGTAAAATTTAATTTATGCACAACTCTAGCTGTATTTTCGCTTGGCTTTTCAACACTTTATTTAAGTGTTATGTGTGTGTTTTTTTTTTAGCTCCTAAAAATATGCCATAAATAAATTGCCAACCTGCCTTCTAGCTAGAACCTAGCTAACTCTACACGCTGTCTGTCTCTGTTCAACGCTTGCTTCGTTAGCCACGTTGCGAAATGCCAAAAGGTCCTTGTGTCCCCTTGGCTCTAGGTCCTTGTTTATCTATAGATATGTGCGCGCACGCGGCGTATACGCAACGTCGCCGTTAAATTAGACATTCTATGCTCTGTCTGTATTCGTGTCTGTGTCTGTGTCGCCTGTCGTGCTGCGGAAAACTCATCAGGCGGAAAAGACATGCTCAAGCACATCAGAGCTTATCATTAAATTTGATTTGCTTTGTTGCCAATACACACACACGCACACACACACACACACTCGCACACACAATTGACATGTGCCGAATATGCAAAAGTCACAAAATAACAAAGATGGCGGCGTATTATCGAAATGGACACGAGCTAACAAGGCGACAATTAGAGCGCATTATGAACGCATTTATCAAACAGAAGCAGACAAGGAGAGAGAGCGAGGCAAAGAGAGACAGAGAGAGATAAAAGAGCGTTTTGAAAAGCAATTGCAATCAGTGTAAAATGTACAACTAGTCGGATATCAAATTAATTAGGCGCGCTGGGTGGCCACAAATGCAGTCTAGACGGGCAACTTGACAGTGTCGCAGAGGAAGACAGGTAGAGAAAGAGAAAGAGAGAGAGGGAGAGCGGCAGTTAGACAAAGAGCCACTCTAATGAGCCGGAAATTGTGCTTTCAGTTACAGCTATGACAGCATCGATGCTTGGCTTTGTGGCTGCTAATGGCCACAAATAATTAATTACGTATACGCCCCCGTTGACGCTGTGAAGTCAGTGAGCAATTGAATTGTTGCTGCCTGCCAGCAAAGCTGAGTTTTCTTTGCCCCTTCTCTCTCTGCCTCCCAAACAAGTTGCAACAAACGTGAGACAACAACAATGCACTTCACATGCACTGACCCAGTTGGAGCAGGGCAGATTCATTGCAGCTGGAAGATTTCCTTGTAGATTTACACGCTGCAAAGCGAGTGTGAAGCAGAGTGGCGCCCTCTCTTTTTCTCCCTCTCCCTCTTCCACTCCCTGCCTGCGCCTGGCATTGTCCTGGTTACATTTAAGCATTACTCATTGCATATTAAGTGGTCAAAAATTCCCCCAACATTGCCACGCCTCACTAGCGGCTGTATAGGGCAGAGGAGACTGTGTAGAGAGGGGGCAGAGAGGGGCCAGAGAGGGTCTAGAGAGGGGGCACACTGTTCTACAAAGCTGCCGACGCTGCGTGATATATGCGCAAGCATAAAAAATTTTCATTTACATGAGAGTTGCCACGTTGCCGTGTTGCATAAATTAAGAAATATTTCTCTCTCGGGGACATTTGACATGGAGAGAAATGACTTAAGTGTTTGCTAATTTTTTATGGTAATATTCGCGCTTTTTTTTCTCTCTGTAATTGCCATGTGAAAATGTACTAGCAGCAGCGACCCCAATTAGAGTCGCCTCTTTTCTTGCTTCTTTTTTACTTACCATAATTTAAGATCTCTTGTCCGAAAATTCAAAACTGCAATGAGAATGAAGAGAGAAAACTTTATGAGATTTACAAGTTCATTACAATCGCTTTTTCGTTATTGAAAAAAAAGGAAAAACAATTTATAAAAGTTCATTACATCAGTTTGTTATTGAACTTTTTATAAAATAAAACAAAAATGTGTGCTCATTATACTGCAAACAAAAAAACAACTATATAACTATGGCAAAAAGTGCAGTCATTGTGGAAAAAAAAAACAAAAAAAATCGTGCGACAAAAGAGAAAGATACAAAAATGAAAAAACATGAGAAAAATACACGAAGCCCCGAACATAAAAGGTTATCGTAGTCGTCTCTTTTAATTAACCAATTGACATATGACTTTTGTCGGGCTGTCTGACAGTTTGTCTGACAGTATGGCAGGCAGCTTATTGTTTTATTGGCATTGTTCGATCAATCTGGCAACGCGAAATTGGTGCCAGCTCAATAAAGTGATTAAAATTGGCTTAAAACCAAGAAAATTGTGGCAGAAAAGCGTTGAGTCTTTAATCGAATTAAATTGCTTAAACATCTTTTAAGAGGATTTATTTAAGGTAACGAAATAAAAGAGAATATTATATAAGCATAAAAGAAATGCAATTTTAAAAGAAAAAGACCCTTTTGTTATATTATGTCATTTACTAAATATGACACCATATATGAAATATGAGCTTAGTGAGAAATGCTTAAAGAAATTTTTGGGAGAGAAAGAGAAATTTGTTATTCAATTTTAGAGTTGATTCCACGTTGTTATGTAAATGAAAAGATTATATTATAGACTCGACAAGTTTGAAGAGGCACCATGTGTGTAAATTCCAAATGAATTCAGTCTATGCAGGCTTATCTTCTATAGGCATTTCGACAGACAGCTCGAACTTGACCGCTGATAAGTATTTTTAATATACTGAGACTTTTAATTAATATTCTAGAGAATTGTAAAAATGATTTCCATATTTTTTTTTTGTTCAATTTATTCATATTTGTGTCAATCTGAATTGTTGCTTTATACAACTGTATTATAATTGATGAAATTCGTTTAGCTTTGGGAATTTTACAATATTCAGTTTCGCATAGTTAATTCCCGAGAAAGATAATTGAAGTGCTTCGGAGATCTCGGGGAGGATTACACAAGGCACATAAATTAATTAAAAGTCGGAAACAGATATAAATATAAATAAGTGAGTAAGTAAACAGACGCAAATTACACATGCAGCCTGACAATAATTAAAGCGACTGTGCACAGGCTGTGCAACAGCAGCAGCAGAAGCTGAAGAAGGGGCAACAAACAGAGAAGAAGAACATACAAACAAACAAAGAAATCTACAAACAGCTGCATGCAGCAGCAGCAGCAGCAGCATCAAAAGAATCAGCCGAGTCATCTTGCAGCAAGCATGTTGTTGCATGTTGCACGTGGAACTCTGTGCGGCGGCAATTATGTGAATGCAACGCCGCACACAAATTGAAAAAGTAAATAGTGTACCAGACTGTTTGCACAACTGCGGGATACCCTGTGCACTAATGATGATCTATGGTTTTTTTTGGAAAATATATTTTATTATTTCCTATTTCTTTCGTTTGGTGTAAGAGATATATGCAATTTTAAATATAATCTAGTTGTAGGGGGTGAGTAGCAAGCTATACACAAAATTTAGTCACTCTAGCTATTGATATAACAGAGATCTAGCTGTTTAAGTTTTATATTTAAAATATAATCCAGATTTTTGGGCTTTGTAGCAAGCTATATGCCAAATTTAGTCACTCTAGCTATTGGTATAGCAGAGATCTAGCTGTTTTGAAGAAGGTACCAAAAACAAATATAGTTAATTCCAAGTGCACCCGGTTCTAGTCAAGCTATTCTCTCTATATAAACTACTATACCTTATCAAAAGTATAGTATACCCATTTCTGCTGGCCTCTCACTGAGTATCACGTATACAAAGTAAGCCCATGTAACCTAAGTAACCCGTCAAGCTAGCCAAGCAAAGCACATTCACAGTCAGTGCATGACGACGACGAGGAGGAGAAGGAGAAGGAGAAGAAGGAGGATGATTCCATGTAGAAGCAACAGCAACAACAAGAACTGTAATTGTCCCCCTACAATTTGTCATTCCGTTTGTCAGCTTAGCAGTTACTCACCAAGCTCATAATGATAATAATGTTTTCAACACACAAACACAACACTCACACTCACACACACACTCGTACACTCACACACACTCGTATGTGTAGTTTAATTGTTGTACAAATAATAAAAAGAAAAGTAAAAGAAATACAAGTAAAAGAATGACTGACGCTTATTTATTTTTATTACCAACGTCTTTCTGCCGTCTGAGGACCCGACCCCAAAAACAAAGTCTGACGAGGTTGTGAGTTCACGTGGGTCGTGTGGGGATCGTCGCTGCTTGGGCGCCTTTGAAGTGCTAGAGTACAGTTAAGTGTGGAATTAACAGCGTGGCAAATGAAGTTGCCGTGATGAGAGAGAGATTCTACAAGATGAGCTGGAATCCGAAATGAGCAAGGGCGGAGTGCCAAAAAAATAAAAAAAAATAAAAAAAATAAAAAAAAACAAGAGGATTTTCGGAAAACAACAAGAAAACTTGAGAACTTGAGTTTAAAGTGGGATTAGGGCGGTTTCTCGGTACATTTGGGTAGTTTGAAAAACAATTATCTTTGGTATCTAATGCCTAATCTTTTTTCTAAGCAGAGTGTGTATATCTTGAATTTCCCTTGAGTTCTAAACATTTTATTCTAGCTAGAAGAGAAAACTTGCCATATATGACATATACATAATATTTTCTAAGGAATATCTAAGCTTCAACTGCCCTATGCAGAGTGAGGAAGTAATATACATAATTTAATACATTATACCACACTTTAAGCAACTATTTGCCATAAATATTATATATTTAAGGCGTGACCTACCAAAATAGTCTCCCTACCATGTAGGGTTTTCGTGCTGTGATTTCTGGGTCCCGCATATTAATGCCAGGCACGCACTTTCCGCAATTATGAGCCCCCCTGTACCCTCTTCCCCCTGCCCCTTAATATTACAATAATTGTACCAAATTGTGATTTATTCTAGTCGTAAATCGAGTGAAAATTTTCCAAAAAATAAGTTTTGCGTAAATTATGAAAAATGGAAAATGGAAAATGCTGTTTGGGGAAAAGTGCAGCGTATGCAGTAGATTTGTAATTAATTATGCATTTAATTAAATTAAATTTAGAGCACATAAATTCGTGCAACTTTACATAATTCAAGCTAATTTACAGCGAATTCAATTGGACTGCCAAAAGAGGAGGCAGTGTGCGTGTGTGTCTGTGTGTGCGTAATGTTCTTTGGGGCACTGTTGTTGCCTTTATGCGAATCAAAACGCATAAATTAATAAACATAATTTACACCTGTGCGCCTCGTGTGGCAAGGGCTGTGCCAAATGGCCCAAAGGGAAGTGAGCTGGGCGTGGCATGTAAATATATGTATGTTTATGCAAAATATGAATCTCAATTTTAAACAGATTTTCCTGTTGACGCCCCTAGGAAAATTCAGAACACAAAAAAAGTTTCCATTTATTTTTGTTTCAGTCTAAAAATGGCAACGTTTTTGGCGTTGTTGCTTTTTTTATTTTTGTTGCTGTCGTTGTTGTTGTCGTAATTGTCATTGTTGTTGTTTGCGTTTTTGTTGTGGTTATGGTTTTATTCTTATATGGTCTTTCATGTGACAAACTCGGGCAATTTCCGTCACACGGAAATGTGCACAATTTAATTCCATTCTTCAGTGAGTGCTATTTATGCATACCCTAGAATGTTGTGTGGGTGTAGAAGCGGGTATGCTGTAGGTTTGTTGAGTAGATGAGGGTTGCAAGTGTAACCCTAAGTGGGTACTACAACCGCTTTAGAATGCCTTTACATTTGACTTGAGTAATTGCGCTACCGCAAATTGTTGCATCGCAATTTTGCGATACTTTTGCGGTATAGCAACTCATACAACGCAAACATCGCAATTGAATGTGTATAGGAACAAATTGCAAACATCACATACATCGCAATTCTTGCGGTATGCGGTACTCGTTTGTAAAACACCGCATTTTTTGCGGTACTCATTTGCAAAACACCGCAAAAAAAATGAACTTACCGCATTTACTCCAAAAGTAACTCCATGCAAGTCTCTGGACTGCATCTTCACAGACTCAGTTAAACTACTCCCAAGCTTAGTAAAATTCGTCTATTTTTACAGCGTATCTGAGAGTCGTACATCTTTTATTTTCTTTTGCAAATTAAGGCATTGAAACATCTTTTGCTTCCCGGCCAAGCAGAAGTTCTTTTTGCCTGTGTTTCTGTGTGTTTTCTGTTTTAGATGTGTTTTTGCTCAATTCTCTCTCTCACACACACACACACACACAGTGTTGATAATTTTCCGCTTGACTTGGGACCACTGCCGCACAGTGGTTCCAGCCACAGTGGCTTCACTTCACTTGCGGTTGCCTTTTAATTAGAATTAGCAACTTGCCACAAAGAACAACATGAGATTCTCTTCGCTTCTCTTCTCTCTCACATGCGCTGCGTACTTGTTTCAGATAATTCTGGCCGTGAAAACATAAATTCAGCTTGTTTTTATGTGCACACACACACACACACGCAATTACACACGCTTACGTTGTGGGACATAGCTTCAATTTCGGGGGGTGGGAGGCAACATTTCCCTCTGCCGTGCGCCTCCCTGGCGCATTTCGAGATTTTCTTGGAAAATTAACAGCACTCGTGGCTTTGATTTATCGCGATAAGCGGATGTGTGTGCGTGTGTGTGTGTGTGTGTGTGTGTTGTACAACACTGTTGCTGTTCTTGTTATGCTCTGTTATTGTTATTGTTGTTGTTGCTCTTCTTGCTGCTGTCTTGTTATTGTTGTCCGTGTCATTGTTTGGGGCTGAATCTGTGTATTTTTGGAGGTCGTATAGCAGGGGGAGAGAGAGAGGAAGTGAGAGAGGGAGTGGGAGGGAGCTGGCGCATACAGATTTTGTCTGTCTCGCTCATAAGCATATGCAGATTGATTTTGGGCTCAATTAAGTTATCGTATCTAGTTTGAAGTCTGGTAGCCGGAAAAACCAATGCGAATTGATTTTGTTGGTCGAAAATGAGGTTAAGTTGAATGTTGCAACGGTAGGAAGTAGATAAGAACTTGGATTACATGTACTGCATGGAATATGCACTTTTATAGCCATAAATCTTACTATATCTTTAAATAATATTGTCTAATATGCGCATAAATCACTTTCTAGGCATTTAAGCAAAGTGTTTCTAATTATTTAGCCTATATTGTATATATTTTATATGTGACATTTTCTCTTTAGGTTGGGGAACTCAACTAAATTTTCCCTACTTTACGATTACTTTAGTTTTGGCAAAACTTCAGGCAACTCTACTTGGTTTAGTTAGTCTATGTTGCAGTCTCAGGCACTAAACTTCACTCTTCAACTCTGACCTCGATTGGAAGGAGAAAGGGAGAAGAAGAGGAGAAGAGAAGGGAAGAGATAGGAGAGCAGCATCGCATCGCTGCGTTGCTTGAAACGCACTCAAACTTCAAGTTTTGGCACACTCTATATTACCAAGTTAGCATTGTGTTGTTGTAGTTGTTGTTGTTGGGGAAAACATTGTCGTATATTAACCAAGCCAAC
Organism: Zaprionus kolodkinae; assembly: GCA_018901885.1. Classification (NCBI taxonomy): domain Eukaryota; kingdom Metazoa; phylum Arthropoda; class Insecta; order Diptera; family Drosophilidae; genus Zaprionus; species Zaprionus kolodkinae. The sequence continues at coordinate 804,668 of JAEIFM010000059.1, forward strand.
GATAGACGTTGCATAAGCAGGCAGCAGCAGGCAGCAGCAGGCACCACTTGCCGTATCTGAGCTCCAAGTTAGCTTCAACCTCTAATTGCCATCGCCCCCGAAGTGCACTCGCTGGCAAGCTACCCCCTCTTTATCTCTCTCTCTCCCTCTCTCTCTCTCTCTCTCTCGCTCTCCTACACTTTTTCCATTGTTGCCACAGTTTTCAGTCCAGAAGGAAATTGGTAACTACCCAGTGAGTGAACGAGTCACGGGTAACGAGTAGCGGGTAGTGGGTAACGGTTATGCAGCGACCCTCCCCTTTTCACAAGCTAATCAAATGTTACATACGACCAGCAATTTTTATTGTACTTTGCCGCTGGGTGAACCCTACTATATTTATACTTGAAGCACACATACACACACACATATAAATGTAGACTAAATTGTGAGAGGGGTAGCCACAGACCCTACAGACATAGTTCTGCTGTTAATACACTGCAAGAAAACGGGTAGTATTTTATACTTTCTGCATTTTTTAATAAGTTGAGGATCTTTTAACTGAATTATTAAATTATTTCCTTTCATTATTTGTATTATATTATTTTCTTTTTATCTCATACATACCTCATGCTCTTGATATATGTTATATGATATTGTTTTTCAGCTGAAACCATTTCAATTCTTTCCTAATCTGCCAGTTTATTTGTATTTTTTTTCTTCTGGGCACCCGTATTTATAATCTTGAAATTTCTTGCATATTTGTTGCCTAGTTGGTAACATATGTTACCCAAGCGATAAGCTACCCGCATGCATAATTTGAAAAGTGTGTAGAAACCAGAGTTATTTTTGCATACATATGTTTAGAGAGTTCCCCGAAAGAACTTTAGATAAGCAGGCAGTTATATCTTGTTTTAGGCAGTTTAAAGTAATATGAAATATAAGGGTTTATTAGCAGCACACACAAAAATTCCCAAAGTATTACGATTATATATTGTATATTCTGAATCATGCAAAACTCAATTCAAGACTTAGCCTGAAAATAGCTAGAATTAGCTGGACTCTTTTGCACAGTGTATGCCTTGGGAGGACACATATGTTGTCGCAGTTGATGTTGTCATTTGGTCGCTTTTGTTGTCAACCATGTGTGTGTGCGAGTGTGTGTGTGTGTGCGAGTGTGTGTGTAGGTGAGTTGCCCCATTGATTTGATGGGCCAAGGCATGGCTTCTCCATGTATCAACTTTAACTTTATTTACGTGCTTGATTAGAAGCGGGACGAGCAGAGCCCAGAAGCAGCCCAGGGCAACCCCCTACAGCGGGTTCACTTTACTGGGTGCCATGGGGCCTTCTATTGTTATTGTTGTTGTTGGCCCTATCAATCCATGTGACACCCGCCCACATTTCACACCTCTGCCCCGCAGGCAAATGGGCAAATGTGTCGCCCTCGAGCTGGGGCGTCTCTCTATTGTTATGATGAAACTGTCACTAGATCTTCCTGGCAGAGTACTCTCCCTCTCTCTCTCTCTCTCTCTCCCCCTCTCTCTCTTATCGCTTGTGCAAGCGAAACTTAATTGAACCACATTTGACACAATTTAAGAGTTGACTTTGTATGGGCCAAGTTTCTGGGCCGAGGTAAATTAGTTTCACTTGTCTTTTTCGGGCTGCGCATACACAAATCCCACGCCAAATTGCACATCATTTGGTTGGGAGAGGGAGGAGCAGCCGGGGGGCAGCCAGCGAGGGCAAAATTGAGATAGACAGATAGAGTTGTCGTTGCCGTTGTCGCTGTCTTCTTGTCGTGTGACATGGAAACCCAAAAACCCTATAAAGAGCCACCAATCTCTCTCTCCCTCTCCATCCCTCTCTCTTCTCTCTCTCTCACACTCTGCAGGCGGTTTCGCATGTGTCGAGTGGCAGAGGCAAATGTCATGGTGTAGAATACTCTGCTGCTTTCTACAGATTGCTAAATCTCATGACGACGACGACAGTTGAGGCAACTCCGGCTCCAACGCCGACTCCAAACTGCAGCTGCAGCTGCAACGCGGCAGTGGCAGCTCTCAAAGCGAAATGTTGCACATGCAACATGGTTGCAGTGTCAGACAAGAAAGGGTTGCCTTCCTGGACTGAGTTATGAGCTGGCAAGATAAGCAGATGAACTGATGAACTGGTAGTGAGAGAGGGAAGAAGGCAGAGGGAGATGGAAAGCGAAGAGGAGGCAGAGATAGAGACAGAGGTATAGGGGGCAGAGATTGGGAGTAAGCTAGACTGACTGCTTGTAACATAGCATATGATTATTTTACTCTCAGCTTACCTACATGAAATTTTGTCGAATAAATGTGCATTCTATGCCACTGTCTGTCAAACATTTTCACTACCACGCTTCTTACTACTGCAGGCTATATAATATATAAGTCGATACGATATATATCGTATATGTAGCTACCATATCGCCATGAAACTTAACATAAGGACTTTTATTTATGTCTATAACACTTCCTCGAAATTTCATTTAAATCGAATCACTGTAACATATAGCTGCCATATGCACAATCAGTCGTAATGAGGATTTTTTATTTGAAAACAATTTTTTGTTTTTAACGATATAACGTTCTCAGTTGAATGAATAACCCCAGCGTCATTAAATACTAATAATAAAAGTATTCCATGGGAACAATAAAAAAAGTGATCTTTATAATGATATATCTACAGCCTAGTTAATGTTCAAAAAGCTCCTAACCACCACATGAACAATGTATAAGAAGATTGAAGTTTTTACATATAATTATAATAAAAATAATTGTTAAAGATAGAAGACAAAAGCTGCAAGGGCATTAAGCTTTAATAATACTAGTTATATTATTATCATAAAATTATATTATTATATTATAATATCAGTATTACCTTTTCCCTGCACATTTATAATAAATTTGTCTACTAAATATGCATTCTATGCCACTGTCAAACAGTATTTCCAACCTCTTCACAAGCTATACCAAACTGACCCTGTTCCATCTTAGCACAAGTCACTTAAATAACTAATCAGACCAGCTGTGTCTCTTGTCAGCTGCTGCAATCAATGTTGTAAACGATTTTCCAACACTGGCTATCTTGCTGTCTAGTTTCCCTGGCCCAACCCTCGCCCCCCTGACTGCCTTTCCCCCAACGCAGTTAAACTTTTCACGTGAATAATGTCATCGGGTTGGAAGAGGGGTATAGGGAAAACTTATTGCAACCCAGCAGAGGCTGGGGCCACGCCCCCTTTTCTCTTGTTGCCGTTGACTATTTTGAGCGCATCATCAGCATCAGTTGAGTTTATTATGCAACGCCAAAAATTTAGTGCCATTTGTTGTCAACACGCTGCATGCAACAAAGGCAGCGGCAGAGGCAGCAGCAGAGGCAACAACAAACTGAGCAGCAAAGTTTTATGGCAACAATAGATGCTGCCTCGCAAGGGGGGGAGGAGGGCATGGGAGGAGAGTGTGAGAGGGGTCGTGTATTGCGCTGCATTTGCGCAGTCATTGTAATGAGTTTGAGGCAAAGAGACGCCGACGTCGTCGTCGAATGTTGCAATATGTAAAATTAACTTTGCAGCTGCCACTGCCGCAGAAGCTGCAGAATTTTCCCAAAGTTTTGCCAAAAGCAGATAAAGAGCGAGTGAGAAAGAGAGATGACACTAGGAAGGGGGCAGAGAGACAGAGAAGGGGGGGGGGGGGCAGATAGAGAGAGAAATGGAGGCAGCATCGCAACTTGCAACATCATAGAGGAAGCGCATGTTGCACACGTTGTTGGTGGCAGCAGGCGAAGGTGTCACCCTACCAGCGCCTGCTTTCTACACCCTGCCTCTACCTCTCCCCTGCCCCTTGACAAGCTACCCCCCGCAACACCTCTCCAGAGGCAGCCTGCAAATTTGCTGCTAATTGCGGCAGCGCCAGTGTCAAAAAACGCATAAAAGTGCAACGTGCCACATGCCACATGCCATGGCAAAAACATAATGCATTCATTGATTGATTGATTGATTGATGAACCCCATCCGAAATGGCAACTGAAGCATCCAATTATGCCTTAATTACTCACGAATTTATGCTAATCAAAGCTGACACACAGGCACGCACTCTAACGTGATTGAAAAGAGCGATTAAATTAAATAAAAAAAAAATAAAAAAAATAAAAATCAGAGAGAGAGAAAAGTGAAAAATTGTAGAAAATAAAGTGAAATTCCTCGCGGTTTCTATGTGACTTCTGGACAGCAGAGCAAGATAGCAAGATAAATACAGAGAGAAAGAGAGAGAGAGAGAGATCCATCATCAAATCGAACTCGAGATCAATGCTCGAACCACAACAACCAAAACAACAACGATAAGAAATTGGAAAAAAAAGAGTGAAAGTCCATTATATGTTTTATGGTGGGGCGAGAGTCATAAAAATGCCGCGGCGACATCTGCGGTAGATCGAAAAGTTTTGAACAACTTTTTTTGGAAAAAAACACAACTATTGGACCTCACACACTTGTTTTGGCCTGCTTGGTCCCACTGTAACTCACTTTGTTCGGTTTGCTATGCATGTCAAATTGTTTACATGACTTCGCCTTTGTGTGTGTGTGCGAGTGTGTGTGTGTGTGTCTCTTCTACATATGCTATGGGTGGCATGCCACCAATTTGCCACGCCCCCCCGAGCGAACAGTCATGTCTATTTATAGTGCTGCAAGACACGCATAACAAGCAAATTGATTGATTATCGGATACCCTCTAGTAATAAGTAAGCAGGTTAGTTTGGTTGCAGAAGTAAATAAGTTAAATTATTCTAGAAATTCAATGTAATATTAGCATTATTTTGTATTCTATTTGCTATATATAATACCATTCTTCAACTGAAATACTAAGTATTATAACACTGCAGAGCATTAAGAAAATATGTAAGATTTTTGGGCATAAAAATATCTAATAAAATACTTATTCAAGCTTATTTAATAATGTTATTCATTAAGCAACCGAAATCTTAAGTATTTTATCCGTAAGAGCCTTAAAACACATAAAAATTCATAAATATTGAGATAGATAATTTTCGACAATAAAAAATTTATATTTTTTTTTAGTTTATAAATTAGCTCTTTTCTAACATTTAGAAGTGCCAAAACGATTTAATGATAGATACGATGATGAAACCGTTGGGTGATTATTAAAACCGTCATCGCTATTATAGAACTGATCATCACCATCATCATCATAATTATTTTGAGTGTCAACGAAAGCTGATGACATATGCGAGAAAAAAATAAGCCACAGATACCATACGATTTCTGTGCTTTAAGATATAAATTTCACTATCACCTATCAAACAACAAAAAAACCAAGATTGATATAATTAATTTCCAATGACACCACTTAAATATTCATGACACTCTCTAACACCCACTTGGCTGTCACTTACAGGGTATTTATTCACTTTCTTTTGCCTTAGCCAGCCTAATAAGCGCATATTGTGCGGCCTTTTCAGTCAATGCAGAGGCCAGCAAAAAAGTTGGTTAAAGAAAAAACTTTAAAATAAAAAAAATAGTATAAAAAACTGTTTTTTCCAACACTTTTTTTTTTTTTGTTTGGACAAGACCTTCAAATGCTGAAAGCGAAAACTTTTGCGAAGAGCGAGACGAAAAGTTGATTGTGGGTGTGAATTTTAAGTGTAACGGGAAGGCTTAAAGGTGCTGAGACAATCCAATACCAAGCATCAATCAGTCAATCTGTCAATCTGTCAATCGATCAATAGCTCAATTGCTAATTAGCATGCAATTCAATGAACAATTGAAAATTGTCGAACAAGCTGCGACTTTGATGTCATGTCTCATGTTCGCAAGGCGATTATATACCGGTATATACCTGATTATACATATATACAGTATACTATATATGTACTCATTCAAGGGCCTTGCAAACGTGAGCGCTTTTCAAATTGCAAACGATTTCTTGATGACTTGCAAAGGTCGGGCGGAATTAACGCGCTTTTGTTATAAATAAAAAAAATAAAAGCAAACAAAAATACATTTTTTTTCTCTTGTTTTTATTTTTTTGTATTTTTTGCGCATATCCGCAGTTTATTTTGCATTTAGCGAGTCTCTGTTAATTTTCACACACGCCAGTGAAAGAGAAGAGAGAGAAAGAGTGAAGGAGAAGGTAGGGAGAGAACAAGTTCTGATGCCATAAAAATCACCTGCAACAGCCTGTAAAAGTCACAAAAAAAAACCGGCTTCAAATCGCATATTTCCTGTTCATATTGCAACCAGTTTTTTTCGCATCGTACTATCGCATAACTCAAAGGCATTTTACAGCTCTCCCAACTCTACCCAAAAACTCTCTCGACACACTCTTAACCGCCCGAAAACTAATTAAAAACTCTTGTTTCATACGCCCAATCGAACTATACTCTATACACATGCCAATTTTACTATATGTATTTTTCTTTTTGGAGTCTTGTGATAAGAGAAGGAAAAAACAAAGAATCGACAACTATTTTCGGTTGACAGAGCCAAGCCCAAATTTTATTGATGTGTTGCCCCGATATTGATGAGAAAAAAACAGAAAAAAAAGAATCTGTATATCGTGTCAACTGCACATGAAGCGAAATGGGACAAAAATATACGATATTGAGAGCAAGCTGACTTTCGTTGTCACGTGACATATTGAATACGCAAAAAAACAAATACGAAGCAAATTTATTTCGAGCCATCAAAAATACAAAAATGCCAATCTATGCAAATAAGTGGCACACATCTATATTCCGGGAGGAGAGACCATCCCCCTCCCCCATCTACATAAAGATTTATGCGTGTTTCATATTGACAACGCTTTAACAATGAACTTCCATCAGATTCCTTCTCCCTCACTCTCCTTCCCCTTTCAGCGCCAACTGCTGCATTATAAATATGTAATAAATTTTATTAAATTCTAGACAATTTTCCATGAGTTCATCAATTTATTTCACTCACTATATCGTTCTTCCTGATTTCCGCAAAAAATTTCTAACAAATTCAATTAAAATTTGATTCTATGAAAGAAAGTATTTTTATTAAAATGTTGCAAAATTCGTAGTATTTTATTTTCTGTTTTTTGAATGAATGTAATATATCAGTTTTCAGAGAAGAATTTGTTGAAAAATTGTAAGTGTAATTAAATTTTTTAGGCAGTACATATTTATGAAAAACTCTACCAGCTTAGGGTATTCAATAATCTCTTTCTTTCTTTGTTTTTTTTTTATGATCATATCACTATTTCACTTTCCTCTAAATATAGTTTACTTTTTTCCGGCACATTCCTCCGAAACTTATAGTACTGTCTATGATCTATGCTCATGTCTAACGCACTTTATCATAATGAAAATCTATGCTATGTTTTGATTGCTTCAAACGCAATGTTGGCCTAATGATAGACACAACCGGGCCCGGGTGGAAATGTGCTACGAACCCGCCTTTTAGCTGGATATCGAAATCGTGCCGGTTCGCAATCGCTTTAATTAAAGTTGCTCTTAACGTTACATTGCTCGAATTAGAGCTGTGAGTTGGGACAACGCCTTAACCCAACAAAAAAAAATAAACCTCAACAAAAACAAAAACAACCAAATTAAGCCAAAGACTTTCGCTTGGGAACCACAGAGACCCGCAGAGATTTTTTCAAGTAATTTGTATAAAGTAAGAGAGATAAAAAAAAAACAAAATTGTAAGAAATGAATATTGGCAATAAATCTGTAGAGATATATATATGTAAACTGGTTGGTAGAAAGCCGAAAAAAAAACTAAACACTCGGAAGCCGGGCCCAGCCCAAAAGAGTCACTGGACCTGTGTGATCTGAGTTGTGATGTGGTTGTGGTTCCCAAAAGAAAACTGGTTGAGATAAGAAAACCTACTGCATGCATATAGATCTTGTATCGATCCATCGATCGTGTTTGGGTTGCGTGAATCGATCGGCTTCCGACAGAGCTTGTCATGTAAATGAGTCGACTGGCTAATCCTGTCAAGCTGCCTGACACAACACTGTTTGCGTGTTTTTACAACACTTGTTGAGCGTTTTTTTGTTTTTTTTTTTTTTACAAAACTTTCTCGACAAATTGGACTTCTCCCACTACCACGTTCGCACCTCGGACACCAGTTGGGAGGTGGGCAGAACCGAGACGAGACGGGATGAGACCACAACATGACCATTTGATGTAGCTCGGATAATGAATGCGAAGCACAGAGAGTAAACAAATTTGCCGTAATGAGGCAAGTGTGCGGTCGGGCCGAGCCACTTGTTTATGTTTGGGCAATTGCAGGTTTGCTTAGTTTTCCACAGTTTTTCCATAGTTTTTTTTTTTTTTTTGTGTTTCAGTTTCACTTTCTCAAGCAGGCGCAAAACTATGGCAAGTTGTATTCTTGGATTGCGAGAGAGAGAAAGAGACCTGCTTTCATTTTCATTGAACAAAAAGTGAGACACAATTTGTGGCACAATGTTGGCGTTGCAACAACAGCAACAAAAACAACAAGTTGTTTAACCCAATTTCGATATAGCGATATCTTTTGGCTCGTGGGCTACGCAAGTTGCAGCTTGAACGCATTTTTTTCGCTTCCATCGATTGCACCTGTCTGTGGGTAGTGCGATCGAAAGGAATGTCCATGTCGGACAAGCTCTACAGATATCTGGTTTAACATATACGTATTATACTTGCGAAATGGGGGAAATGCCATTTGATAATTTATATGATTTGCATAATTTGTGACGGCTACAACAGGTGCAAAATGCAAGTGGGTCAGTCGAAAATGGTAAAAAAAAATCGTATAAAGCAGGTTAACGTTTAATAAGAAATTTAGAGTACTTAATATATAGTCATATATATAGCTGAGTGATAATCAGAGTGATTTCAAAGCCCTCAGCAAGCAGCACAAGCGATATCAACCTATTCGAGCGACCTATTGCAAGCAAAACGACCTTTTTTACGAAAAAATACCTGTAGAATTTAAAGACCTCACCTAGCAGAAATTTAGAGCATACTTATGTTGAGTATTAAGTTAAGGGTACTTATATTAAAATAAAGACATAAATAGCTGAGCTATATCAACCTATTTCAGCGACCTAATGCAAGTAAAACGACCTATTTTGCAAAAAAATACCTGTAGTATTTGAAAATCTCAGCCCAGAGTAAATAAAAGTGCGCCAATTCCACTGGTATTTGAATCTCGGTTGCGAGATATTAATTAAATAAAATTATTTTATAACCAAAGTGGTTAACAAGCATTTGTTTGAATCTCTTTTTTCTGTCGCCTGTCTCTCTCTCTGAACAACTACACGAAATTATGATATAACACTTATAAACGCAAATTTAAATAATTGTGGTCTGCAAACACACACACACACACAAACAGACACCCTGACAGACACTTAATGCAATTTAGTCGTGCCAGCACAGAAAACTAGCAGGGATTTTAAAGCTTAAACAAATTAATTTTGCGAGAAATGTAAATAACAATTGTTGTTTGTTTATAAATTAATGGCTTTTAATTATAATTTGCATATTGAGCAAATACAAATTGCCGGTGCGTTTAATGGCTTTATGGTATGTTTGGTTGAGTGTTTGTCTGCATTAAATATTATATTACTTTTATGTCTGTATAATCGGTCTTGCTTTTAAAACGAGCCAGAGAACACACACACAACACAAGTCAAATCCAGTTTACCATCTATTCCCATCGGCTCGATTGCCCGTTGGGCATTTTTGAGACCCCCCCGAAAAATGTTACTCAATAAATCAAAACCAAAAATCTTTAATTAATCTTGCAGCACAAAAAAGCAAGCATCAAGTCGGAGATACCCTGTACTCTTGAATAACTCATCTCTCTGTGTAGGGAATAAAATGAAACTTAACCCAAGTTTTAACCGAGTCCCTGCACTTTTGAATAACTCAGCCATTTGTATAGAGATTAAATTGAAACTTAGAGAATCTGTAAAATATAACCTAATATTTATGTATACAAAATTTCAATGGTTTAACTTAAGTTTCAAACGAGTTACACGCCCTGCAAAACTATTTCCGGTAGGTAATCGTTTAGTATTGGGTATAATAAAGATTGTAACTAAACAAACACATCGTATATGAACTTAAAGCAGCAAGCGTGAAAATATTATAAATGATATCCGTAGGGGCCAATGCATTCTGCTCGATGATGATGATGTCAGTTAAAACAGTGTGTGAACATTGTTAAAAATACATAAATTCGAACAATGAGGCATTTACCAAAGGAGATATATGTACTATTCATTTAGAGGCAGCTAGCTAGCTAGCCAACTTAATTATAGTCATAATGATTATATTTTTAATTTAAATAGTGATATCAATGCGAATTGCGGTTCCCACAGTGTGTGCTAACGACAAAGAAAATTTATGGAGGTCACATGTGTGTGTGTGTGTGTCTGATAGAGTCGCAATAGTTTCTAAGAATCCCACAGTGCATGTCAAAGTCGATGTTCCCGCCCCTGCACACACCTATCTCCCCTCTCTATCTACTACACCTCCCTATCAACGTCTTAGTCATTCAATTTGAATTCAACGTGACGCTAAAAGCTTCATTTACGGTTATTTGCAAATGATTATGGCATGTTTATTCGCAAGCAGCGTATTCATGTTATACTTGGAATCTACCAGGTATATATATAAATATATATATATGTATCTGTATGGAGATGTAATCGCTTGTTGTGTAACGAACACGCAGACACACTGAGGTATCTTCAATCTCTTACGTAAGTCACACACACACACAACCCTTAGAATGACATGTCAATATTATTGTTGGGGGATTATACGATTTGCATGTGCCAAAGGTGTGAAAACTCTATGAATGTATGTCAACTAACTGTGCAATCTGATTATAATGTTATTGAACTATATAGTACATTGTACACCCTTGTGAAGGGTATGACAAATCTATAAATATTTCTTATACAATTCCTAGGAATTTTCAATCTCTGAGCGGAAACCCTAACTCACTGTTTGATAAGATCTCATAAGATATTATCGTATGCTGATCTCACTAGATCTAACATAAATAACTTCTGAAAATTGCTAAGCTCTGCAGAAATCAAATCTGCAATCTGAGCTCCGCTTTTGTAGTCTCTCTCTCTCTCTCTCTCTCTCTCTTTTTTGTGAATTTGCTATTCAGAATGCAATTTAAAGATTCTCGGAAATTTCTGAAAAAAAAGAGAACTCTGCAGGTAGACAAAAACAGAAAACAAAAACGCTGCAAAGCGCAAACAAAAAGCTTAAGAGACTCGTAAAGCATCATAAATTATGTCAGAAAGTTAAACTACAATTAGACAGCACACTGAGCGAAACGGGGGCTAAGTGGCTGGCGGCGTATAAAGTTTTGAAGTTAATGGAGCTAAAATGTGTTGAAGGGGGCAGAATGCAGGGTATATCCCGTCAGGTGCACGCACACACATAATTTTAACGAGTTGAGAACGTCGTTGTCGCAAATGCTATAAGACTAATTATAATTAGAGCCCGTAAAATGAGGTTTCAATGATGTACGGATCATGTGATATGTGGTTAAAAATTAACGCTAATCATCGTCAACGTCACGTAGAACTGCGCAACTTAATTTAATTGCCAAAATGGATTTGGGTTTACGTTTATAACGGTTGGGGAATAACTTACATTTCCGCTAGAGCAGAGAGAGGAACCGATTCCAACACAAGTCGTCGCAAAGTCGTCGTCGAAAACTGGGGAAGAGAACAAAAATTTCGCATAGATTAAGTAAACAATCTAAAAATACAAAAAATAAATATAACGAAAAAAAAACACGCAGTAGTAAATGAAAAGATTTATCTCAGGGCGAGAGAAAAATTGCGCATTGCTAACGGAAGCTGCACTACACAGCGATATGGAACGAGACAGAGTACTACTAGACATATAAGGAAATCTATTATTATATTTGAGTATACTATATAGGCGAGAATTAGTCAAACAACGTTGCCGACTTTCAGCGAAATCTGTTTGTAGATTCGCGACAAGTTCAAGGTGAACTCGGGATACATTAAGATAAATTCAAAACTATCCGCAGCTTAAGTGCAACTGTCAGTCAGACTGTCAGTCGATCCTCTCTCTTCCCTTCTCTCTCTCTCTCTCTCTTTCTCTCTCTCTTTCTCTCGGCTTTTCATTAATTTTTCAATTAAATGCAAATTTGCAATTTTTTTAAGAACACATTGCAAATTGAATTGTGCGCGCCTCGGCGACCTACCGCAGTTGAAGTTGGAATTCCCCCATCTACAGTGGTTCTTCCCCTCCTGTTATCTACCCTCCCCCTCCCCCCACTGTGCCCTCTCCCTTTGGCAATCCGCTGCTGCTGCTGCTGCTTCTGCTGGCTGGTATTAAATTTCCAACTCATTAAAATTTTGCGCACTGTGTGCGAAAACTGTCGGCCAGACAAACAGACAGACGGAGAGACAGAGAGACGGACAGACGAAGAGACAGACAGACGGAGAGACGAAGAGACCCATGAAGCCGGGCATAAACTCAGCAAGTGCTCTACCAGAGTGGGGACTTTGCTGAACAACTTTCAGAGTGTTTGCATTTGCGCTTTTGCGCTTTCGAACTGCAGAACAGAAAGACAGAGAGAGAGAGAGAAGGGGGAGGCTTGTCATTCATAAATGAAGTGTATAAAAAAAGGAGATGAAGGCACATTAATGCGGCAGGCAACGAATTATAAATGCACTTATAGGTAGAACTGAAAAAAAAAATTACAATCAATATATAAAACTATAAGTTAGCTATAAGAAACGAAATAAAGAAAACTCTTTCTCTAAGCTAAGCGTGTGTTGAAAGAGTTTCAGATTGAATTGAAATCTTAATACTCGCTCTTAAGAACTCTGAAAAACCAGTAGAAAATCTCAAGATCTCTCAAAAACATGAAGATTAGATCAACGATTAGCTCAGAGCGACTAAAAGATTTTAAGCCTAGCTTAAACCTATAGAATAGTTCTTCAATTAGTTCAGAGCGAGTAAAAAACTTGACTATTCCGACATGCCCTTCTTCTCTGCTCTCGAAATCTCCTACTCAGCTCATTAACATATCGCTATACCCTACACTAGTGTGCTATGAAAAGCTGTTTGAGTGCAGTCTCTCTGGACTTGGGATTGCCGAACAACTTAATAGACCGCGTTATATACGCGTTATTCAGACCAATCAGTTGCTACTCACTTATTCATGCCAGTTCAATGAGACCTTTGGCTTTTATCTTAATGAATGATTCACTCATTCGAAGTACTCTCACTCTTGCTTTATTGATAAGAATTGTTTTTGTCCGACCGGAAATGCATAAGCGGCGCCAATCGCTCGCACCGGAAGTGCCGGTAGAAATGCCCAAAAAAAAAAAAAAAAACAAAAGCTGCCAGATCTCAGACATATGGCAAGTAGAAGTAAATATAATCTAATCTACTACTGCTTACGTCACCAAGTTATCATATAGTATAGTAATATATATACTGCCCATCAGTGTCAGCAATAAAATTGGAAAGTAATATATATATAATTGGAAGCTTGCGTCAGTCTATCGACAACCCACGCCGCGAGAGACCAAAAAATTGAACAATAACACAGAAAACTGGGCAAAAAAAAAAAACAGCTACAAAAATAAATAAAAACAAATAAAAAATTGCGCCAAATTAAGCGTCAGGTATAGTTCTCTCTCTCTCTCGCTCTCTGCTTCTGTTGTTGTGTAATGCCGTCTCGCTCGGTTTGTAGCTTTGTCAGAGTCGCGTCACAATTAGAGAAGTGCTTACAAAAGGTCAGCCGCACTCAATTGGCAAAGCAACTCGAGACAAAAGCAAAGCAAAACAACAAAGCAACAAAAAACACTACGAAGCAATACAAATTTAGAAGCTTGTGGCGAAATTAAACGTTTCTCTGCCCTATGTAGTGGTTGATAGAGGGTATTTCGAATTGTAGGGAAGAGTAGAAAATTTATATAACAAATTAGAAATTTTATTTTCTATTCATTTCTGTATCTTGATCTAAGACAGTCAATCCCATTTTAAATTAAATGCCTCAAGCTAGAGCAGAGAGTAGCAGAGAGTTCACATCATTCCATATATCAGTTTTTTTAATAAAATATTCTAGAAAATTAGTAAATTGCTAGTTTTGTTTTGTAGTGCATCCAGAAAAGTATAACATTTATGTAACTTATTATTTTTTCATATTTTCTATTTATTTCTGTATCTTCAAATAAAATAGTCAATCTAATTTTTAAATTTACTTGCCTCAAGCTAGAGCAGCGAGTATGGAGATTATATCATTCCATATACAATTTCTTATTTATAAAAAATCGCAGAAAAGTAGTTAGTTTGCTAGTTAACATGTGATTTATGCATCCAACTAAATTTATAAAATATTTTTAAACATTAATCTGTTGCTTTCTAATCGTTTGCAGCAAAGATCTGTATGCGGTGGTTTTTGACACCGCAAAGAGCGCATGTATGATATGTATGATTAAGTGATTTATATGGCACCCTACATGATAATAATCAAGCAAAAACATTATCTCTAACTACAACAAAAGATATTAAAACATAAATGCGGTCTTTGCGGTGTTTATGCTCTCTGGTTTACAGCATATCTTGTAGTTGAACCTTTCAACAAGTTCTTCTGCAAACTTCGTCTTGGTTTTCGCCTTTGGCCATTGGGCCAAGCCCTTTTTTTCTTTCCTTGCGCCCAACACTGATGGGAAACAAATGGTTCGTTGGTTAGGAGAAGAGAAGCAAGTCGAGAGAGCACGATGTCGTCGACGGGTCGTTTTGAACGCTTTAAAGGCGGTGCGATATTAGTGCGATGTATGGGGCGTGTTTGCCGAGTCGCTTTGGCTGTGGCTGTGGCTGTTGTAGCTGTCCCTGGGGTAAGCGGGCAATTAATTTTTTAATGGCTTAGACGAAATGACTGACTTCAGGTTATTAGAAAAGTTCGTTTTTATGGTGCAGAAAAACTGCTTGAAATTGTCAATTAGCAAAGTGCTGAGCCAAGTCGAAAAAAAAGGAGAAAAAAAGGAAAGGCCAAAGAAAGCCGGAAAAAACAAGCAGAGCGAAACACGCTAAGAAATCAGCTAAGAATTGCCAATTTCGGTTATCGACTATTGAGTTGGGTATACTTTTTTCTTTGTCTTCAACATCTAATTGAGTACGACTTACATTTTTATGATGTTTAATCTAATTTTTTATGATACCAAAGGAGCATTTTTATGGCCGGTTCGTTGGCCATTTGCCTAACGAGCTAACAACTCGAAACTCGTTACAGAGATTCGGCCTAGGGGTAAGGTTTTTGTTTATTTATTTAAAGGCCCCTCCGAAGTATCCCTCTACCTACACAGTGCCTGCAATTTGTTTTGATTCAATGAAATATCAAAAACGTGACCCAAGTGCACCGACCAAATGATGCCCCACAACAAAATTTTCAAAAATAAAGACTGGTAATATATTTTAGATTTTGCGGTAGGGTCGGCTAAGTTATAGCATCCCTCTCTGTATCTCTCTCTCTCTCTCTCTCTCTGTCTTTGTCTATATCGACACTTAACTGTATGCAAATTGCATTTAGGCAAATTGAGCATTAACGTTAACCCAAGCACGTGCGAATGATTGAGCTAGACAGACAGACAGATAGATAGAGAGAGAGAGAGAGAGAGAGAGACAGAGAAGCAGATGGGGCTGGTTCTTATCTGGACTCAACTGACTGATGGCAATGCGTTGATAAGAGCCCTAAAAAACGAAACAAACTGCGTGCTGATTAACAATATGCGGAAGTGTCTCAATGGGTAAGTGATTCGCAGGCAGATTAAGTATAGAGAGTACCCCCTTTGGGGCACGTCCCTGTGTGTGTGTTTTTTATTTAATCGTGTTCAAGTGGCCGCTTAATCCGTTGACACTTTTCCCCCATCGCCAGGACATGGAAGTACATTGACTGGCGCGACATTAGCCCTGGCGCACTGCATCATTTCCATGACTTTTTTATTGCGACCCTACACTTTCGTGTGAATGTACTGTGCATGATGATACTCGAGTACGAGTACGAGGGTTGCTGTGAGAGTTTGTGATAGGACAATGAGTGGAAGATATTGAAGTTGGGGAGTTTATTTTCCAAAGGGTTTCTTGTCTAATTTCTATAGATATTCTAGCGAAACATTGAGATAATTACTAGTTTATAGAGTAAGCTAATATAATCAGATAGACAAGCATAAGTTTTGTGAAATTCTACACGAGAAATCTAGAAAAATTGCTAAATATTTTAGGATTATTATACTTTTTTAGTTTCTTATACAGAAAACCTGCAAAATTTCATATTAAAAAGGTGGAAATATGCTGAAAGCTGAGTAAATTATTTATTATCCAAAGCCATATGGTAAAACTAAGATCTAGAGCGTTTTATAAATTATATAACTATGAAACTTGTTCAGAAAGATGATCTAACTATAGATTTGCTTAGAATAATTATTTTACTAAAGTTTTATATACAGGAAAATAATGAGACTTGCTCAAAAAGATAATTACATAATATTCTTTATGGCGAATTATGTTCCCAAGAACCCAATGAAAACTCACCTAATTCTACTCTTAACTCCCCCTAATCTCTCCCTCCGACTAATCTCAAAGTTGCGTTACACCATTCTGGCATAAGGAACCAATCCGATAACTTAATTTAACTGCTGCGAGGCAATCATCTGGTCAGTTATGACAACATCTTAAGCATTATTTGAGTGGAAAACTTCAACAGCCTCCCACATGACATGGTTACACGACAGACCCATTGGTCTTGGCCATTACATGTGCTCCGCGGCATCTCAACCAGCCATAACTCTGCCGCTCTGTCTACGTTTTCCATCATAAAACACAATTTCATCTCTTTCGCGCGCGTCCGCGTCGGCTTCAGCTGCGGCTACAGTGGGCACAGCTGCGGTCACAACAAATCCCAAACCAAAACCGCCAAATGGAAGCGGATTCGTGCGGGTTGGGTTCGATTGGGAGTCTGTGGTCTGGGTAGGCCACTTGGAAGTGACTTAACTGGCTTCAAGCCTTTTCATATGCTGCTTAGCGGGTACCCCCCTCCCGCATCTACACCCGCAGCATTTCCGCATCTATTTCATTTCAAACTCCACTACACATGCCACGACTAGATGACACTTGACTGAATATTTATGGCCACAAATGGAGCGAAAATAAAATCGCCAAGTCACGGGCGGACGCGGAGAAACAGAACGAGACAAAAAAACTGGAGAGAAAAAAAAAAGAGGAGAAGAGGATGGCAAAATGGAAAAACAAATGCGAGCGGACACACATGGAGCGATGGAGCGATGTCGATGCCGTTGCCGATGGATGCCTTTGTCTGGCCTGGCCTGGTCCGGTCTGTTCGGGTCTGGGCCCGGTCTGCTGTGACTATTGAAAGACATGCCCTTTTCGGGCGTGCTGTATGTAACTGTGCCCCATCTGCGGCAAGCTGGCTTTGTGGGACACATACACACACACACCTAGTTACCGACCCCCACACAGCCACATAATACCGTTAGCCTGACCGAAGCTCCCAGCAACCAAAAAAAAAAAAAAAAAAAAATTGCTGCCCCTTTGCTTATGGTTTTTTTGGTTTTTGGCTTATGGTTTTTTCTATTTTCGCAGCTCGCTCAGTTCGTGATCTTTATCTTTATCTCTGCACTTGGCCTGTTTCGAGTCATGAAAATGTTCACAAATATTTGCGCATATTTATGTAGCTTCTCTTCTATCAGTTTGTTTACTCAATGATTATGCTACGTTGATCTCAAGTCTCGTGTATGTATTCGTATTGCCTTTAGTTCCACATGAGGAACAGGGAAACACTGCGAACCGCGATGAGTCGTCTATATACCCACTCACTGGGCAAATATGTAATGAAGCATAAGCAATTATGATAATGTCGATTTCTGTTTACCCGCCGGTTCTGTTCTCCGTTCTCTGTTCCCTGTTCTCGTCGTGCTTATCAGCCACACTCGCAGTCGAGTTGACTCGACTCAGCCTCCAAAAAAAAAATTGTTGACAAAATATGAAAGCGTAAAAAAATATATAAAGCAATACGACTACTGAAATGCTCTTTAAAAATTCATCTTAGTTGCGTCTTACTATATTTTAATAATATTTAATATATTATATATATTTAATACTTTATACCATGGTGTTTTCATAAACTGTATATTCTGAAAATATTCTTATCTTCATTAAAAAACTTACTCATTTCTTATCAGGCTTTTAAAGAATTTTAACAAAATCGAGGGATTTTTAAGCTTGACTTATGATATCATGCATGTATAAGAATGAAACTAAGATAATGTAATTTATAAACAGTGTTATCTTCAAAAATGTACCAAGAGTCAAAAAAATAAATAAATTCCCAAGCATATACACAAAAAACGTTGCAATTTCACTTCTTGAATATATATTATTTTGCTTTTCTTTTTGATTCGTTTGTAATTCACAAGAAATCTCTTTTATCTCTTTGTTTGTATGAGCTGAATTTGCAAGTTTTTATACAGTACAATACCATACAATATAAATGTATATACCATATATTTATCAACTTGTCTGCCTTGGAATTTAATTCAGTTCTGTAAAGTGTAACTGCGCAAATATTTCGATCTAACCAATTGCCCCTTGTGACCCGGTTCTAATCAGCTGAGTTCTAAAAACTGAAATCATAGTAGGCCCCTGCTCTCCAGACCCCGTCTTGCAAAAGCCACAGCTCAATCTGTTTCGGCCACACAAATATTTTCGCACACACTTAAAAATTGTTGCTAAAATTTTTCAATTTATTCGCATAACGAATGTGGTTTTTTGCTACTATGAAAGAGAATTTTGCCAAGTTTTTTCTAGGGGGGCTAACACAAGTTCGTTGAATGTCACGTAAAACACGCGCTGCTGCATGGCACAAAATGTGGAATTGTGCCTGTGTGTGTGTCTGTGTGTGTGTTCAATGAATCCTATCAGGCCACGCCCTGGCAACAGGTAACAAGAAAAAAAAAAAAGTTGACGCCCAATTCGGAAATTTATGCAAATCAAAAAGTCCTCAACCTCAACGTAACCTCTAAGACTCGATCGAATTGTTGTTATTGTTGTTGTTGGACTACGACTACGGCCTGGCACCCATTGGCACCACTTGCGTCTCTCGAGCAGCACTTGAATTAAGCCATCAGCTCGGGGCATAACGGCATCGCAGTAAATTAAAATTGACAAAAAAAAAAATGAAAGAAAAAAAAACTAGTAGTGACAGTGAAATGCCAAGCTCTTTCTACCATAGTTTAGCCCAGGGGTCTATCTATCCCCCCTCACTCTCTCTCTCTCTCTCTCTCTCTTGGGTCTTTCTCTATCAACGAGACTCGACAATCGACACTTGAAGACTCGACTCAACTGAAGCGTTTATCTAAAGTTCAACAACTTATGCAAATGTGAGGGTATAAAGAGGCGAGTGTGCTTCAATCAATGCCGGACTCATACACACACTCGCACACACACACATACACACTCTCTAGCATATTAACCCGACAATGTGCAGGAATGTCTGGGTTAGGTTCTACTCTCATCATATTTTTCATTATAAGCCACAATTGTATTTCTTTTCTTACTCATTCCAAGTTATCTTTGAATAATCTTTATGCCGTACTCGTTGCCCGCAGCAACATCTACAGGGCTCTCAATCCATGTCAACTCTTCGTATAAAAATTTGAAAATATTCAAAGAGTCTATATTATTATTTTTGATTCGTAGAAATACTAAGGGTACTAAAACATAAACAAAATGCCATTCCAAAGGAAAATCGCTTGATTTTTAACAAAGTTATGGTGAGTGCAGTCTCAGTCTAGAACCCCTGTCGAGGGTCTGACATGTCAAATTTTTAGGAGACTTGGGCATGATTTTTGGGCAAAAATTAAATATCTTCTAAAAAAGATTTAAACACTTGTTTAGTGCTAATTTTGAGCTCCGCAATCGATTAAAAGTGTAATCTGGCGATATAAAATTTTTGAAAAAAAAATTTTCTGAAAAATGTTAAGGGGGTACCCTTACCTAAATTTCGAAAAAATCGAAAATTTAAAAATTTAATTTTACACTAGTTTTTAAATGTAGAACTACTAAGGGTATTAAAACTTAAGCAAAATGTCATTCCGATTGAAAATCGTCTGATTTTTAACAAAGTTATGGTGGGTGCAATCTCAGTGTAAGAACCCCAGTAAAGTATCTCATATGTCAAATTTTTGGATGATTTCAGCATGATTTTTGGACAAAAATTAAATATAGTTTTAAATTGATTTAAACACTTGTTTAGTACTAATTATGACCTCCGCAATCGATTAAAAGTGAAAGTTGGAGATTTTAAATTTTTGAAAAAAAAATTTTCTGAAAAATGGTAAGGGGGGACCCTTACCTAAATTTCGAAAAAAAACGAAAATTTAAAAATGTAATTTTATACTAGTTTTTAAATGTAGAACTACTAAGGGTATCCAAACATAAACAAAATGTCAATCCGATTGAAAAACGCTTGATTTTAAACAAAGTTATGGTGGGTGCAAACTCAGTCTAGAACCCTTGTCGAGGGTCTGACATGTCAAACTTGTAGGACACTTGGGCATGATTTTTGGCCAAAAATTAGGTATCGTCTAAAATCAATTTAAACACTTGTTTAGTACTAATTTTGACCTCCGCAATCAATTAAAAGTGAAAGCTGGAGATTTAAAATTTATGAAAAAAAAATTTTCTGAAAAATGGTAAGGGGGGACCCTTACCTAATTTTCCAAAAAATCTAAAATTTTTTAAAAATCATTTTTTTTTTGTTATTTGTATAAATGCTATGCGTGTCAGAACTTAATCAAAATGTCATTCTGAGTGAAAATCGCTTGATTTTTGATTTTAAGAAACCCTTATCTAAATCAACAAAAAGTTGACAAAGGGAATGCTACGAATGTGGACAGTGCATTCTGAAGCGATTAGTCACAAGTTGCCACTGGGAACGCTCTTGAAAATGTCTGGACAACTGTTTCAATGTTTGTCAACCCTCATAAGCCGCTTAGGTCAAAGATTTAACCCAGCGAACTGGAAAAGCCAACAGAACGGGTGAAATGATAAACAAACTGACAACGAGGCTATCAAAAAAAAACTGACCATTGTTATCATATGTCACATGGAGTCACTCGATTTGGTGTGTATGTTGACTCTACTCTTGCAGGTAGTCGGACATCTCAATATGTTTGATCCGGTTCGAGATTTCACTTGAGTGAGAACTATCTTTGTTTTGTGTTTTCATATTGAACTGATGATTATGAAATATTCTTCCAAGCAGTAAATATAAGAAACCCCTAAAACCCCGTTTATATCTATAAAATATGATAAGGTTTCTGAACAGAAATTTGTAAACTCCATCTAGAAATTCTTATAAACTCCTTAAGCTAAAAATAATCATTCAATTGTCTACGATTAATATACATGGGGAAATTCTAAAACCATCAGAACAGTTGGTTCATTAAAATTTCCATATTTCCCTATTAAAAACCACACACAATCACCGTGCTGTCTATAAAGTTTTTCTCTGTTTCTCGAAGTAAACAACTTGTGATATTATCGCAGCAGTTTTCTTTAAACAAAGCACACAAGCTGTGTGTGTACATTTAATTAAAAAACAAAAACATATTTTTTTTTGTATACTATATATTTTCTGTATAGCTCTGATAAACATGTATAACTCCAGGCCTCATATTGTGCGCATTAACCCATAAACGATACCACTTGCCAGTGCCATTTTCAAGAGCACTTGTTCAAATACGGTAAATATAAACCAGCTCTATAATAGCAAAAACAGACTTGATATAAACAGTTGTGTGTGATTGCACTTGTTTCCGAAGTTTAATCCGACTTAATTTGCCACACAGACTCGCTTGAATATGTTATGTGAGACGAGTAGAGCAGGGGAAGAGAGAGAGAAAGAGAGAGAGGAGTTGTGGGTTGTGAATTCCAGTTAAGTGCGAAGAGTTTATAATTGACTGGCATATGGTTTCTGTATAAATCAATAGTGTTCTAGCTAAATATATATATAGGTTTTACGAAGTACTTTAAAACAGGCATACAGCAAGTAATAGCATATTTATTTGAGTAATTTCCATGCAAGTACCGCAAATTTTTTCATTGCAATTTTGCGATACTTTTGCTCTATATATATGTTTTACTTAGTACTTTACAAAAGTTCTACAGCAAGTAATCGCATATTTAATCAAGTAATTTCAATGCAAGTACCGCAAATCTTTTCATTGCAATTTTGCGATACTTTTGCGGTGTAGAAACCGATGCATCGCAAGTACCGCAATTTGCAAACATCGCATTTAAGCGAGTTGAAGCCTTTGCGCATCTCAAAATCTTACTCTTTATACCTCAGTCTTTCTTTCTCTTTGCCTCTCCTTTCTCTCTCCCTCTTTCTCTCTCTTTCTCGCTCTTCCTCATTTGGCTCACTGCCTATTTAGAATAATAAACAATTATATAAAGTGCTTGGCTCAGCACCAAGCTCAGCTCTACGCCGCACCAAGGCAGTTGGGGCCTGAACTTGACCTTTTTCGTACTTGGAATGCACTTAACACACACACACACACATACAGACAGTGTTGGACAGTGTTGTAGTATGTGTGGTGGAATCAATTTACAGTGGCCGTCATCAGTCGTCATTATGTCTGGACGTTAAGTAGCTGCGGCTAAGCTGCTTAGTTGCAGTCAGAAGAAGACCAGACCAAGGCGAAGTGCTCGCCCCATAGACCCACCCCGCCTCCCCCCCTGCCTTCTCTGACTACTCTCGTGCACTGACGTTGACCCAATTCGCGCGCTGCACGTTTTTTCGCTGAGTGTATGTGAGTGTTGTGCAACGTATACGACCAAGTTGGCTGTTCTTTTGCTGTTAATTGGATTAATAACGAGAGGAACAATGGGGCAGGCAGGCAGCAACTGGCGCAGCAATAATATGGGGGGATTATGTAAGCCAATCGACAGGCAACAAATTTGTCCCGTAAACAGTTTCATATATGGCACACATATAGCTCTATATATAGACAGAGTGACAGAGAGAGAGAGATGCAGAGAGAGAGAGGGAGATACCGAGAGCTGTCAAAATGTTAAGTGACTGCCAAAGTCGGCACAAATGGAGAATTTGTGTCTGGCAAAGCGGGTAAATATGTATGCTTTGCATAGGTAATGAGAAATGTTTATGCAATGCAAGCAGACAAATGGAACTAGTTCAAATATGTATGCGACTTTCGCTTTTTGCGATAATATTGTTGTCAGAGTAATTAGTGAGAAGTCTTAATGGTAATACCTATCTTCTAATTGGTTAGATAACTTAAGTTGTTGCGCTGCACTTAAACCTAGGGTTTGCATAATAGAACTAGTTCATTTTTTGATAAAAAAAGCTAAGAATATTACTTCAAGTGGAACTAGTTATATTTGTTATTCAGTATTTAACACTTAAATTGAATATATTTAGCTAACTTTAGTTAGTTTCAGAGTAATAAGTGAGGAGTTTTGATGGTATTAATTATCTTCAAGTTGGTTAGATAACTTAAGTTGATGCGCTGCACTTAAAGCTAAAGTTTGCATAAAAGAACTGGTTCATTTTTTGTTTAAATAGCTGAGAATATTACTTAAATTGGAACTAGTTATATTTTTTAATATTTAGTCATTTATTTAATCCCTCAGTTTAGTATATCAACAAACAGCTAATAGTTCCTAAAATAAACCAGTTCTTTTTGTAGTTCCGCAGTGCTTATCGCAGTTCACATCAACTCATTGGCAAACGGAAATGATTCACCCCACCAAGTTCTTTCCTAGCACAACACACTCTCAACTCATACTTATACTACTTACCCAAAAGTCTAGACCTTTAGTCTCCAATTATGTTTAAGTAGTTGGTGATACTTGTCTCTCTCTCTCTCTCTCACTCGATTGTGACCCATTTTGAGCACGATTTTCAATTACCAAATTACTGACCTCATAAATTGTTACACACACATCGTCAGAAACTGCTTTATCAGCGTAGAAACGGAACAGTTAAGAAGCTAACAGAAATACTACTCCATCCATCCATCGATATGAATGGAACTGCCCGGCACGATTATTATTGCACCTATTTCTCTGTCTCTGTTTCTATTTCTGCTTCTAGCTCTATTCTACGGTTACAGTTGTTTGTTTAAGATACGCTATCAAGTCGTCCCCAATCGTAGCAATACGTAGAGCCAATCAATGTGCGATAAGATGGAAGAACTGTCGCCACACAGCTGGCAGAGTGGTTCCAAAGAAATACAACATATAATACGATTGCCAAATATGCGTCAAATTCCTTATAGATGATTTAATTACTACACACATCATCATCATCATCATAGGTGTGCTATATAGATATTTTTCTCAATTTTGCATAGTTTATTTTTAACGAAATTCGTATTGCCGATTCTCTTTGTCATCTTTTTTTATTCTTGGCAGTTCGAGTTCGGGTTCGGGTCGCTTTAGGGAGTTCTGTTATTGTTTATAACCGTTCTACATGAGTCAGTTGGCTTCTCTCTCTCTCTCTCTCTCTCTGTCTCTTATTTATGTTCTTTCTTTTGTCATCAACTTTGGCCCTCTGCCCGAGTTTTGTCATGCTGCCAAGCGGTAAGCGGTAAAAAGTGAACGGTTTCTTGGCCAGTTCTACTGGGTTGGTTATGGTAGAAAAGTTTCAATTCTTAACCGGCAGCTGTCTTGGCCAAATTTAATTAAAAATCGTTTAAAATCCTTTTTGCAAATTGTTTAAGCACAACTTTCTTCCTCCTCCAGCTTCTCCTCTTCCTCTTCTTTTGTTCTCTTGCCGAGGTGACTAAGTGTCAACACGTGCGAGTTTCCTACGATCTTCAGAGTTGGCAAAGTTTTTTTTTTTTTTTTTTGAAACAAACAACAACAATAAAAAGTTTTCTGTGCTGCAGCAAGACAGGCAAAACAAGCACAACCTGTGAGTGTATCTGCAAGATAAAAAATCTACTAGATACAAGATACAAGTGAAACTTTTATGCGCATGCAGATGTTTTATTAGTTGCGGTTCTTTTTCTTGTTTTTGTTTTTTTGTTTTCTTCCGCATTAACATAAACAAATAGAGACAAATTCATAATTGGCCGGCAAGAAGAACAACAACTCCAAGTAGGGTACTCGTAGTAGTACCTGCAACCTGCAACACACCTCAGGGGTTGCTCCCCCCAGTCCCTTGCAAACACGCAAATCTCCCCCTGTCTGTCGTTTGGGGAGTTGTCAGGGTGCGTCACCATGGCGTATGATGAATATAACGCACGTGCATGTCACACGCCGCCACTGCGTTTGTTGTTGTTGTCTCTGTCTTTCCGTCTCTGCTGTTCTTGTCACTCTTGTTGTCATGTTGTACCTGCCGCAGAGTAGGGCAGTCAGGGAATTACATAGATCTTCAAAGAATTTAACTCATATAAATTTTAAGCTTTTTTGATGATTTTTTGCATAATTCCTAATTTTCTCGTAATTGTTTTTAGTATTTCCCCCTATTCTATTTCAATAAAATATTTTAACTTGGGTTTTCTTACAATTTTTATATTAAATAAATTTAAATACTATTTGGTTATTTTCTTGTATTAATTTAAAGTATTTAAATTACTTTTTTAATTTATTTGTAATTTTTTAATAATATTTTCTCTACTTTTTTGCCTCTTCTATTTCAGTAAGTGTATATAATATTCTACTAGCTTAACTCCTATAAATTTCTTTGCGTTTTTCGGCTGCAAATAAATTGTTAAAGTCATGTTTGTCAGCGTTGTCAGCGCGACAAGGGAAATTCCGCATTCCAAAATTCTCATACGCACCGTTGACCCAATTTATTAGGCCAAGCCGAAACACCCTTGAAACAGACAATCCTACACAACAAAATTCTACAAATAATGCCAGCAATAGAAAGTGACGGGGAGAGAGAAAGAGAGAGGGAGGGGCAGCATTTAAGCAGAAGACAGGAAGCGGCAGGGTTGCCATATGTATTTGGGGCGCGGTTTTTTGTGCTCCGCTTCCGCCACATGCATTGTGGCTGCCTCTGCCGAATTGGGTCGTTCGGCCTGGCACGTGCCTGCCCGCCTGCTCGCCTCCCTGCCTGCTGCAGCCTCGACAACCATGCAACCATATGCCGTTATAGCATTATGCGAGGCCATTTGCAAACAGTTAGTTTCATATTTTAATTTAAGTTGCGCCTCGAGCCGTTCGGGCATTCTCATTAAAAGATAAAGCGCGCCTTTCTCTCAGTCTTTCTCTCTTATTCTCTGTCTCTCAGCTAATTATGAGAATAAATGCAACTGCAGTGCCCTCGCGGCATGTTGCATGCCACAAAGTGTTGCTGCAGCTCAAGGATAATTTTTGATTTAGCACCAAAACAACAAACCGAGAAAACTGGGAAAATGCCATCAGCCTTGCAAGTTCCATTTTCACAAGGGGACAAGTGAAAAATTGCATTTCCTGAAGGTTGCCTTAAAGAAGTCGAATGGAAATACTGTATTTTCTAAGGAAAACCCAAGCAGCAATTCGAAAAGATAAAAATACTTAAACATGTGTAATATATGAAGAAAACTTACACGGAAATTTGAAAAACTAAGCTCGAGAAGATTATAATAATATTTAAAATAATAAAACTATTTTTATTTCTTGAATAGAGTTTTTAAATCATCTAGAATAGTTTATTAAAAAATGTAATTAAATTCCCAGACACAAATTAAATTTCTAACAAATATTTGTCGCCTTTTGAGCAGCATAAACTTAATTTAATATTTCTATTAAAAACACAATACCATTTCCCTGGCAAGTTCCGGTTGGAAAGCCTGTCGAAAACCAGTTGGCCAACTTGTCTTACGCACCTTGTAAAAGCCCAAGTACATGTTAATCATTGCAATAAGATCTTTAATTTAAAATCCATTAACAGCCACGAAAATGCCGAATATCGAAATGCGGAATGCAAAAAGCCATCTCAGTTTTTATGAGCACACTCATCAACAACTTTATATCTTCATCTCGCCGCGACTCTACTCGACTCGTGGCATCATCTCTAACAATCACTGGCTCAGAGCATCATTAATGGACATTTGTTTGGCCAACACCTGAGACTCGAGACTTGGCGCCGTTCCACCCCGGAAAACAATCAATCTCATTGACAAGCCAAAACTCTCAACACGAGAGTTGATTCTTCCTCTGAGATGGCTTCGATAGCTTTGATAGCTTTGATAGCTTCATCGCCTGCTCTAGTCATATGCAACATAACATTTCATTTCAAGTTTCAAGCTTTTCCAGCTTTTCTTTCCTCCCCAAACTATGTAAATTTTGATAAATGATATCACACACAAACTGATGATGAGAGTGCGTTGAGTTGAGTTGGGTTTTTTTTGTTGAACAACTTAAGCGCAGCTTAGGCTCTTGTTTGTTGTTGGGAAAGTTGTTTTTTTTTTCGATTGGAATCCGTTGCCGCATCCGAAGAAAAAGGTTAAAAGTTTACCCAAGCTAAGAGGCCCCAGGAAAACTCACACAGTGTCGCATAATAATCAGACATCCATTTAATAAGCTCGAGTTTTTTTACGTTTGTTTTATGGGGTGACACTTGCGCAAACAATAAATTTCATTTAAGTAATTTATACAATATGACTTTTGACTGGCCCCAACACTTGCTATGTAAATTGTACGCCTAGAGAACCGAGGGGAGAACTGGGAGAGAGTCTCAGCGAACTGAAATGATATTTTCATGGCGAACTTGTGATTATTTGCAATTTGTCATCGATAGGCAACGCGTCGCGTCGCCTGAAATTCGATGCTCAAAGTGATTTTAGCTTATTTTTTTTTTTTTTTTTTTTTTTTTTTTTTTTGGCATATCACATGACACGCTGAGTTTCAAGGAACTAAACTCAAAGACCTCCCCTCTCTCAATGAGCTGAGCCAGCAGTGTGTGAAGTTTATTTTCTGTGTGATTTATCGATAAGTTCTGCATTAAAATATCGTAATTATTGTGCCAGGAAAAAATAAGCTTATTATTGTTATTTATAACGCGATTTGAGAAAAGTTTTAACTTGAACTCACTGTAAGTCATAATAAACTTTTCAATTTCGATTTGGCAGCATATTTAAGGGGCTTTTCCCCTTTTTGTTCTTTATTTTATATACTTGATACCCTTTTTGCTTTTTCGCAAATCTAAGCAGAAAAGAGCAGAGGAAAATATCAATTTTTCTCTTAACTCTTTTAGCTGGTTTTAACACTTCAGCGAGCAGCGTGTTGAAGGGTAAAGCGGGGGAGGGGAAGAACATTATAGACCTAGCTGGGATATGTATTCGAAACTAATTTAAATAAAAACCAATCTGGTTGAAAATATCAAACATAATTCGAACCTACTGCCAGGCATCTTATCGCTTTATGTGTTGTGACGGGTCTGGAAAAACTTTGTCGTTGTCTCTCTCTCTGGGTGTGTGCGACGTACCGTGACTGGGAGACTGTGAGACTGTGAGACTGTGTGTGCAACTCAAATCAAATTGCCAAACGAACTTTCCACTCGGCACAACAATTTTTATTTTTATGGCCCCCCCCCTTTTTGGAAAAGTTCCCTTTAAGAAGCGAGAAGCGAACCCGACACGTTTCACTTTCGCTGAACTTGAAACGAATGCAGGAGGCGAAGGAGTAGGAAGTGGAGGCACAGGAAGTTGGAGAACATGGCCGCGCATGCTGATGATTATCCTAGTAGTACTACCTCCCCCCTCCCCTCTCTCTCTCAGGCAGCAGCCTACAAGAACTCGAAACAAAGCAGAACAGGCATAAAAATGCTTAGGAGAAAACGATGGCGATGGCGATAAGGAGACGACGACGACGACGAGCAGACCAAACAATGAGGAGACAGCAAAGTGTTGCCGGCTTGTAGGCGAACGCGCAGGCAAATAACCTTGTGGTAGTTATGAGCCTGGACCAGACAACAAAAAAAAAAAAAAAAAAAAAATAAGAAAGACGAACGAAAGAATTAGACCGTAGCTGGACCATAAAAGATTACAATAAAACAGACCGCAAATACAAATAAAAAGTCGCCACAAGCTTGGGGAATTTATATTGGGCCATTTTGACGTAACCCCCAACCCTTAGAACTCTCTCCCTCCCTAACAAAAACCACATTTATTGCAGCTGTCTCTCTCTCTCTGCCTCAGTGAAATCAATTTGTATTTGTAACAACTTGAATGAAAATTAATTAGCTGCCCGGCAAACGTGGCAACTCTGGACAGAATTCTGAGAGGGATGTTATTAGGCTCCTCCCCCCCAATGGGGCAGCGAAATTACCGTTACTGATAGCAAGCGGCTATCAATATATATCACAGATAAATACCACGGGGTCATCCTGCAACGCCATCGAGGGTTGGCAATTTGTTATTAACTGCACTCCCCTCCCCTCCCCCCTCTCCCAGCCAGATATCGGTTATATATCTATTTTTAATTTGTGCTAGCACAATGTTCAAGGTGCTCGCAAATCGATAATCTGTGCTGGGTTTTAATTAATAGAAAAGATTAAAAAATTGTTGGGGGAAAATACTTTTTACAGCACGCTGTAGTTGGTCTAGAAAAGGGTATATTAGTGACTTACTCTGTTGATTTCAGAACAAAATTAAATTATTTCCATTTTATAAACTTAAACTTAATTAAACAAAATAAAATTATTTTATTTTAACCTTTTGTTTCGTTTATTAAAGTTATCGTATTTTATATTCTATTATATTATATTAGTTAAATTTATAACAATTAAAAATATAAAACTTATTTAATTTTCTGTTTTCTTTTCTAGTAATTATTAAAAATTTTATAATATTATATAATTATATATTACTATAATATATAATTTTTATAGTTTTGTTTTGAAAAACTTTATTATATTTATTATAATAGTTTTGTTTTTGCAAATACTAAAATTTTTCCATACTACTCGCGTAATTGTTTTCTTTAGTCATAAAAAGCTCATAATAAAAATATTTTCCATATACGTGTTGTGATTATACTTTTTTAAGCTCACCAAAATTTGCAAAGTTTGCTTAGATTATATTTTAAATAATTTCTCAAAAAAATCACATGCTAATTAAGCTTCCCCCGGTACCGATTTGTATTTGGAGAACATTCCAAAAATACAGTTCGCTGAGAGGGAAACCTGTTTCTCTGTTAATATCTCGTCGTGTCTTATGAATGGAAACTCTTGTGTCTTGTCTTGCCAACCCATGTCTCTCTCTTTCAGCCCAGTGCGCTGACCCCAAAAGTCGCCATTCATTTGCATTTAAGTGCATGCCAAACCCAGGTCGTAAAAGCTCTTATCAATATCGAACTAACCCCGAACTACATACAATACTATATATATAGTATAGGGGGAGTCGAGTGGAGTATGTAGATAAGCTGGACGCAATGAACTCTGACCTGGACACACACACACACCCAATTTTCTGCCTCCCTTTTTATGGGCTGATAAAAAGACTTTGGAGCAATCAAAAACCGCAACATGTTAACTGTTAATGCCCTAGACACCTATTTGGAGAGACAGAGACAGAGACAGAGAGATAGGAGGGTTCTCTCTCCTACACATATGGTATGCTGGGGTCGACAATGAACTTGCTTTTGGCGGCCATAAATGCTCCGAATATAAATTATATTAAAAGAGAGGAAAATAAAAAAGAACAGAGTCAGGGGGAGGGAAAGGGAAAGGAATGAAAAGGGCTACCCAGTGCCGGATCTCAATAATTCAAAACAATTTCATTTTATTGCTGAAGTTGGGACCGGATTCGGGTAATGCCACAAAGCACAGTTTAACCTGACTGAATGCGGCTCCAACACTTTTTGACCTCCTCGGGGCGCAAAAACCCTTTTACACTGCAAGAGGGGGGGAGTGGTCTCTGTGCATAAGGTAGGCGTGAAAGGCAACACATAAAGAGGCAACACTGGCAGTGTGTGGGGGGGAGGGAGTGGGGTGGGGTCAGGGGTCGACAGTGGCAGTAGCTGTCGCGGCTCAACTTACCGTTTTGCCTGGATGTGCGCAAATATTTTCCGTTGAGGCTGTTGATGAAGATGAACGGGTTGGTAATCCTTTTAGCGTCTGATAATGAAAATCCTGCCAGTCATAAGGCAACACTGACACACACCCACACACACACACGCACACAGAGACCCGCTATTAATGATGTCTGGGCACAGTGGGACGGGGCCACTTAAAATCGCGCTTAATTTAATTTTTGGCTGCCAACAAAAAAAGAGGAAAACGTTTTTTTGGAAGCGCAATAGATCCCGTTTGATAACCGTTAATCTCTCTCTCTTTCTCTCTCTCTCTAAATATGCTTTATAGAGTTATCACTTCACACTTCTTGTTGTTTTTCTTTTAATTAGCCACAGTTTTGATTACACGACGCACAGACCACACGTTGTGGCTTCGAAAAACACCGCAAGATTTTTTTGATCGAACTTTTCTAACGTACTTTATATTTATCCGGATATCTTTTTGATTAACGTAGAGCAAGGCAGCCGCACAGCGATACGCACAGCGCAAGATTCCAAAACAGAATGTGGCAGCCTGAGCGAAGCGTTTGTTTTCCTCAGCTCGAAATTCAGTTTCAGCGCGTTGTCAGCTGCGTCTCGAACATGTTCGATCGAACACAGCGTGTGGGAGACTGTGTTTTTGTTCGAGCCGACGAGCATCGAACACGCGCATGTTCGTCGCGCAGAGGCGCTGCATTTGTGGGGGGGGACTCAATAGTTGTTGCTTGTTATTCCCAGAAGAGTGAGTAGGCAAAAAATAGAGCATATTAGTTAGATCAACATATGATAGATAGAACTCTCAAGACTTTGTAGGGTAAAGTATGAAAAACCTAAAATTCCATATATCTTAGAAACTCTTTTTGTTGATCTTAAAAATCAACTGATTACAAAATATTTCCATTGACAAAATGATAATTTCCATATGGAAATCGGTTTATTTTTTGACATTGTTATGAGTGTTAGGAGTCTTCGGTAGGTCTCTGACGACCATTGTAAGAAGTAGTATATATCTTATAATATTCTAAAATTTTAGCACCCCTCCTTTTGTTTGATGCCAGAATTTTCTAGAGATCAAACATAGAATAAAATTACAATTCCAAACGGAAATTGGATGTGTTTTGATAATATTATAACCATAACCAAGTCTAGATAGTTCTTTCTCTCAGGTCAGGTCTTTCAAGTAGACTTT
This sequence comes from Zaprionus kolodkinae, assembly GCA_018901885.1. Lineage (NCBI taxonomy): Eukaryota > Metazoa > Arthropoda > Insecta > Diptera > Drosophilidae > Zaprionus > Zaprionus kolodkinae. The sequence continues at coordinate 836,926 of JAEIFM010000059.1, forward strand.
TTTTGATGTGGAATCATTCGAGAGAACACATCTTTTAAATTTTTAAGGGAAAATTAGTTAAACAATTCATAATTACTAAGGAAATTAATTTAAAAATGTATTTTGCGAAAAATAATGAAAATAAATAAAATATTATTAAGGTAATATTTCGTACCATAATTAAAATATATTTAAATAATCCACAACATAAGCCTTTACCAATTTCAGAACCGGCGCCGTTTCTCAGTAATCCCTCTCCCTCTCTCTCTCTCTCTCTCTCTCTCTCTCTCTCTTCCCGTCTCTCTCCCCTTTGACACAAATACAGCATCCATAAAGCCATTTAAGAACTCAAAAACCAAATTCATTAATGAAATACGGTAGCAACCCGCTATAAAGGCCTCATCATTATCGAAGAATATACAGGAGATGATACTATACGAGCCGGGACTGACTGGACCGAGCGGGATAGATAATACAAAATGCTGAAACAGTATGGAAAATCAGATTTCATTTTCATGTAATTAAAACCAAACAAAGCGAGAGAGAGAGAGAGCGAGCGAGAGCGAGAGAGGGAAAGGTCGAGAATTTCAAGTGAAATGGGTTTGTTTGTGTATTTGTAAGCCGGGACAACAACAAGAACAACAACAACAACAGCAGCAGCTCTCAGGGGCGAGCGGGGGTGCGTTGCCAGGGCGACACGTCGCGGCCAAAGCAATTGACAGTTTCAGGTACCGCCGACAAGTGCAGCCAAAACAGAAAACGACGGGACAGCGCGAAGGCCACAGGCGGAAAAAGGGAAAGAAAAGGCAGAAATAAAATAAGAAAATAAGTAAGAAGCAGGAAAAACGCAAAGAAAAGGAAACAAGGCACCTGCAAGAAGCGGAATTTTTCACGGGCAGCAAGTGAAAAGCCGCCAGGGGGAGGGGCAAAGATTCAGCGGAAACCGACACCAAGGAAGTGCGCAAAAAAAAGGAAAGAAAGAAACAGGAAAATCGCAGCTGGAAAAATCATTGAAGGGCAGGGTAAACGCCCAGCTACGCCATGAATTACTACGACGAAGAGATCACAATCAGCGGCGCAGAGTCCAAGCATTTGGGCAGCATGCAGCGGCAGCCGGAGCGACGCTCGGGCGGAGCAGCAGCAGCGAATCCTGGAGAGCGTGCAGCGCGGCAGCGCAATATGGTGAGTAGCAGAGCAGGGAGTAGCATCATTTTATACCAACTAATCCCTGCCAGCTGCAGAGCAACTCGGCGGATGATGACGGGCTGCTGCAGGACATCATTGATCATGACGATGAGGCGGACGAGAGCGATGACGATGAGGATGACAGTGAGCTGCAGCTGGGTGGCAGCGTTGCTGCCGACACTACTGTGCCACGCCCACAGACACGTCCGGGCAGCACACGCAACGCCAAGGCAGAGGCAGATCTGCTGAGCTTGGGCTCTGCCGTATCCGATGAGCAGGCAACCACCTCGAAGCTGGCCATGCATCCCAAGCTGCCACAGCCCACACAACAAGCACAACAGCGACGCAGCGCTGGCGCGGCACAGCGCATGGCCAACGATGCACCCTCGTTCAATCTGACGCCCGAGAAGTGGGAACAGTTGCCACTACAGCCGGAGCTGAAGGAATTGTTTCCCTACATACTGAAGTACACGCCGCAGAGCATCGACACACCCTACCATCTGCAGCCTTTTGTGCCGGAGTTTGTGCCCGCCGTGGGTGATGTGGATGCCATGCTAAAGGTGCATCCGCCCGCCCTGCTGCTGCCCCAGCGCCAGCGCGAGGTGGATGAGTATCTGCAGCGTCTTGGACTGCAACTGCTCGACGAACCGTCGGGCAATCAATCGGAACCATCGCTGCTCAACATGAAGCTGCGCTCCGTGCTCAGCGGCAGTCGAGGACGCCATGGCCGGCATGCGGGCGGCAGCAGCAGCAGCTACTCGGCCAGTCTGGTGCCCACGGCAAGATCGGCCAAGGATATCGAACGTTGGATTGGCGAGGTGGAACAGGTGCATATGACGCAATCGCTGCATGATGCACAACCACGCAAGGATATCGATGCGTTGCTCGAGGATTGGCCACGCTCCTATGCGGCGCCCGCAACCCGTGACGCCCTGGACACCGCGTATCGAGCCTGTCTGCAGCAGCAAATCTCACTGGCCGATTATGTGCGTGTGCTCTGTGAACGATTTGGCGTGGAGGGCGCACTGGATAGTCAAGCGGATTACATACACAATGTGCAGACGCTGTTTGCACTCTACCTGGCCGCGAGTCAGGCCTGGGAGTAGGGCGGGGGGAGGACCCAAAGGGGGAGGGGCTCTGTGGGCTGCACTAATAACGCTAATGGCTTCGATTAAGTGACAGCCAGACGCCGTTTGTTTGCCTTTGTGCAGCTGCCATTAAATCGCTTGGAAAACCATGACTTGTGGCAGGAGGAGGAGAAGCAGGAGTGGGAGTAGGAGCAGGAGCAGCAGTAGGAGCAGGAGCAAGAGGAGGATGAAGAATGAAGTGTGTTTGGGGGGCTGATCGCCTACTTCAGAAACGTTTTCACTGCACTTTGTAGTGCGGATTCGTTTTAAGCAAGTTTCCGCTTCCAACTGGGGGCAACGATGGCGACGGCGAAAACTTGCAAAATTGCCGCGTTGTCGCTTTGTCTGTCGCATCAAGAGAAGCGGCAGCTGGAAGCGACGAAAATGAAATTTGGTTCGCGATTCTTTTATGCATTTATTTTTTTTTTGAGCAGAAGTGCGTCTGGGTAGAGTACATTAAAAATGGGAAGCGGTATGTAACGTGTGGGGGAAGAAAAATGGGTGAGAAAACTTTAAATTCTAAGAGTAATATTAAAGATTCAAAAAAGGCAATACAAACAGAAAATAATAATAATATAAAAGATGAAAAAAGTAAATTAAAGTATATATAATTTCAGTTAAAAATCTATAAATATATATAGAAAAAAATGTATATTTAAATATACATATATACATATTTATTTAATCTATATGTCAAATTTCTCTCATAAATAACAATCCATTTATTTACAGGGTATCCCACAGTATCACACTCTGCTCTCTAGTAACTACTCGCTCTCCCTCTCTCACTCTCTCCGCTCACTCTTTCACTTGTTTTGTTGTTATTTCTTGTGTCTCTTTCAAGTGCCAAAAGGCATAACGGGCCACAATGTGCCCGGCGGAGAGGAGAGAGAAGGCACGGATGTTGCATTGAAAATGAAATGAAAAACTGCTGAAAAGTCGGCTGAAAAGTCGGCTGAAAAGCAACAGAGTGGCAACGCCAGCAGCGGTGTGTGGGGGGGGAGGCGGCGCGTAAATGGACAACGCAGCGGAAAAAGTGTTCCGAATAGATGTGAAAAAGAAGGCGCAATAAAAATTGCACTGCATACTTATTGGGGCAGTGAAAACAGACTCCCCCGCACACACACACACCTCCACACACACACAGCAGTTAAACCAATCATGCACTTGGCCAAGCGGCCTGCAATAACAACAACAACAACGCTGACAACTGCAAACGCCTAATTAGCGCAGCTTAAGACAACATTGACCAGTCCAAGCCACATCGTCGTCGTCGACGACCTTAATTATGCGTAAACCAGTTAAGACCCATTAATGCCATTTTCAATGCGTGGGCGTTGCGACCTGACCCGACCCGACCTGACTCGCCTGTCAATCAAAGCCGCCGCCGCCGCCGCCGTCATATGCAAAATGCAAGCAAATGCAGTTAATTCTGCTCAAGGTTTGGGCGTCGTCTGCGGCGTCGTCGATGCCTGTGATTGACATTGCCTGTGCGAGAGTCATTAGCAACGTGTGCGTGGGCAAATTACCAGCCGTAAGATGAAGTAAAGATAATCCAACTTAAGCTTGGCTAGAGAGTTTTCTTTAAAGTAATTCGAATTTAATTGCAGCAGGATTGAAAATTATCTAATTGATTTCGATAGGTGTATCGATAACAATATGTTAACTTAACATTGCTGCATAACCTAACAGATTTATGTAATCTATGCATTGCTTAATAGCCCACGCGATGTAATGTAACTAAAATGTTAAATTCAACAGCAATTGCATTCACTCTGTTATTCTACGCTTATGCTGTTATTACGCATGTTAGCTGCGTACGTGCCTCGTTGTGCTACGCTGCGCAGTATTTTGCAGTATTTTAACACAGTGGCAACACTTGCTACGCTACTTTGCACGCTTTATTATTGTTGTCATTTTTTAGTTTACATGTTTGGAAACGTGCGAAATGCCGCGCTTAAATGCGGATAAAGTAATGAACAACATGTGTAACTACTGTCAACGCGCCATTGAGGATGACAACTATCTGGAATGTCTGAAATGCGAGCAGAACGTACATATCAAGTGCCTGCCACATGCGAGCACGCCTGGTGATTTGCTTGGCGATGTCTTCTTCGATTTCACGTGCATCAAATGCGTGCGTCTGGAGCCTGCTGCAACAGGTACCGAAGCCGCCAAGGAGCGTTTAATCCGGCAACGCATACCTTGGCTGTTGGTGCTTACCTTAACCATATACAATCTCTCTATTAAATCGAAGGGCTTAAGTCATCATGGCTTTTTCCACTGGCGGACACACATAATCAGTTTTGTGGACAAAAACTGGAATTACCTATTCGAGCCACGTGTGTGAGTAGCATAGATACCATGTCTGCTGCTAGACTGTACTAATCTTCGTAATCTTGTTCTCTAGACGCCGTCGCAAACAATGGGCTGGCTCCGTTTCCGGTGCCCTATCGAACAACAGCCCGAGGTACTTTCAATCTGGCATAAGCGTGTGCCACGAACATGGCTGGTGGAAACTGGCACAGCCGAGTTTAACGCCGCGCAGCGTGCGAGCTGAGTGTAAGCAGAGGGGGTAGATAACAGCGAAGCCTTCAATGATTATATTGCATTCCATTTTGCAGATCAACAACGCACTCTGGAGCGCCAGCAGATGCGCACAGATCGTCGGCAGCCTGTGCCAGATGAGAATAGTTGTGGCAGTGATTTGTCTGTCACAGATCATCTCAGTGATGCACAGGCATCTGTTTCGACGCCCGAGGAGTCTCAGTCAGAGCGTCTGCTGCCCGCCAGCGAGGGCTGTGCGCGTGCCATGTGAGCGTAATATATAACTTTATTCCATTGTATATTTATTAATCGACTTGTGCTCTGCAGTCCATACATGGGCAGGAAGCCCAAAGTACCTGCAACTTCACCTGAACCAAAACCGGAGGTGGTGCCACAACAGGTGGAAGAGGCGCCGGATGAAGTGTTGCAGCAACAGCCGCTTAATAGCGTCCAGGCGAGTCTGATGGATTTTTTGGCGGAGAGCTTGTGTGGCGATGATCTTAGCTTGTTTATGCCGCCTCCCCTGATTGGTGCGGGCAAAGGAGACTTCTTTATGTCCGATGCGCTGCTTGAAGCACCTGGCAACAGTACAAGCTTCTTCGACATGGAACCTAACTTCAGTTTGCCGCCCGTTGAGAGTGAACCGACTGTGCCAAAGGAGGAACCTGCTGAAATGCAACAACCAGAGGTGGAGGAGGAACAGAAGCTACCCTCGAGCAGCTCAGAAAGCGAAGAGGAAGAGCAGCCAATGGAAACAGAGCAACAAGCTGAAGAGGAAGACAACTTCCAGCCACGTATTGTGCAGGTGACCAACTATCAGGCTCAGGAACAGCAGACGCCGCAAATCAAAGAGGAACCAAAAGAGGAAAAAGAAGATATTGAGCCGGAGCTACTGGAGAGCAACATCATTAGCTTAGAGCGCTGCAAACCAAGTGGATTTGTAAGCCAAACACGTCGAAATTGGCCATGGCTACAGGAACCAACGCAGCCCTTGGATTCACAGCAGGATACACAAGCATCACAGGAGCAGCAGCAGCAGCTTAGACTGATGAGCGTCTATGAGGAGCAGCAACTGCATCAGCAGCTGCAAAAGGTCTTCGCGCTGGAGCAGCAGCATCACATTGAAATTCCCGCCTATGTGCGACGTTTCTATCGCAAGCTATGCGTGCGCAAATGGAAACGTGATCACAATCGACCGATTTTCAATCTGGACGAACATATCGATCCCACAGCACGTGCGCGTATGCAGCAGGAGAAGAAACAGACACAGATATTGGATCGATATCAGCTGCTGGAACTGGGTAATCCAGATGTACGCAGCTCGTTCTATGCTCGCATTATGGGCAGCACCGAGCACGAGCTCTTCGAGTCCCCGTACACACAGCGTGTGCTCCATCCGTTCATCTATCGCAGCCAGACCATCGTGCCGCCCTGGTTGCGTTTGATGTGTGAGCTAAAGCATCGCGTGAATAAGGTACATCCCAGTCGATCCACAATTGACTTTTGCTATGTGCGACCACAGCATATACCGGCAGTCAATGCGCTGCTGCAGAGCGTCTTCTGGCCGGGCATAGATGGTGAGTTGGCAATGAGTAAGATATGCTTGTGGACACTCCACTCTAATCTCTTTTTATTTTCACACAGTAAGCGACTGTCTTAGCTATCCGGATTACAGCGTTGTGGCGCTCTACAAGAAACTAGTCGTTGGCTGTGGCTTCCTGGTGCCCGATGTGGGTTACAACGAGGCGTATATATCCTTCATGGCGGTACGTAACAATTGGCAACGCAGCGGCATTGCCACCTTTATGCTCTATCATCTCATCCAGACCTGCATGTCCAAGGATATAACGTTGCACGTTTCGGCCAACAACTCGGCCGTTATGTTGTATCAGAAATTCGGCTTCAAGATCGAGGAGGTCATCGTTGACTTCTATGACAAGTATTTACCACTTGACTCCAAGCAAAGTCGCAATGCCTTCTTTCTGCGTCTGATGCGCTAGGAAGGTATCTCGAAGCTAGCTTCGATTTATAGCCAAAATGAGTTGCTAAATAAAATAAATAAACTTAATTTATAAAAGATTATAATGTTTGTTGGCAGGAAAGCATGTCCTATGATCCTTTTAATCTTCTACAGAAGATTATCCATGCTATAGTATGGAACGCACTGTGTTTGGGTGTTTATAAAGTATTTTATTTTAAAAACCCAGACTTATGTAGCTATTTGAGTCGATCCTAAGCGAATATTTTCTCCTCCCGCCGCTTTTTGGTCACAACTGTGCCGGGTTTGTGCTGCGCCTCCGGATGATTCATGAGCTCTGGTGGACACACTGAGACAGGACTGGCCGTGACACACTGCTTCAGATCGTAGAACAAACTGCTGTCGTCCTTTGTGACAAATGAAATGGCCACACCAGTCTTACCCGCACGACCTGTACGACCGATACGATGTGTATAATCCTCAATGGACTTGGCCATGTCATAGTTAATAACCAGGGAGACGTCCTTGATGTCAATACCACGACCAGCCACATCGGTGGCCACCAAAATGTCTTTGGCACCAGATTTGAGCGCAGCCAGAGCATACTCACGCTGCTCTTGCCCTTTGCCACCGTGAAGTGTGCAGGAATTGTAACCCAACTTCTCCAGACCCTTGGCCAGCACATCGGCACCCTTCTTTTGGTTGACGAAAATGATGACTGGCGGCTCGATGCCCGCCGATAGAATCTGCATGAGTTTCTTGCGTTTGTCGTTCTCGCCCATCATGTACACGATCTGGTTGGTGCGCTCTGTCGGTTTGCCCACCGAACCGATATAGACGGTGGCCGGACGACGCAAATAGGATCGTGCCAAGCGCTCCACAGCCGGTGGCATAGTCGCCGTAAACATCACCGTTTGCCTGTACTTCTTCTTGGAGTAGAAGTTCTCCATGAGCTTCTTCTCATCCTCGGCCTCCTCAGTGTCGGGTTTAAGATTGGTTACCGGCATATACTCCAGAATCTTTTGCACATCTGGCTCAAAACCCATGTCAATCATACGATCTGCCTCGTCGAGCACAATGTATGTACACTGATTCAGCACCAGGTAGCGATTCTCCAGCACATCAATTAGACGACCCGGTGTCGCTATGACAATTTCGCAACCCAAACGCAGGCGGAAACCTTGCTCCTCCCTGGATAAACCGCCCACAACGACTACGGTGCGTATGCCCAGTGGCTGTCCGAACTTTGTGGTCTCCTCTTCGATCTGTTGTGCCAACTCACGTGTGGGCGCCATAATGATGGCATAGGGACCCTGATCCACATCCTCAAGACGTTCAATTTTCGGCAGCGATTGGATCCAGGAGAGTAGAGGAATGAGGAAAGCCAGAGTCTTGCCGGAACCTGTCTCAGCCACGCCAATGATGTCACGATTCTGCAGACCAATTGGAATGGCTTGTCGCTGAATAGGCGTAGGTTCCTTGTAGCCCACCGTATCAATGATCTCAATAATTTCCGGTGGGAAACCTGACTCGTTCCAGCTACGTATGGGATTGGGTATCTTGCCGCCCTTGATGGTAATGTTGTAATCCTCGCGAAAGATACGCCAATCGCGTTCGGTCATCTCATCGTTATCCTTCTCCGACCAATGTCGATCGTCCCACTTCTGTTTGTCCTCCTTGCGCTTCATCTTCTTGAGACGCACCTTCTCCTGTTCCTTTTCGGCCTCAGTTCGTCGTTTCTCCAGCAAATCACCATAGAATTTGCTCTGTGTGCGCTTTTGTTCCTTTATATCTATGCCAGCTACATTGCCGCGTCCAAAGAACTGCACATGATGACGCTCCTTGTACAGATTGTTATAATCTATTGATGTATCTTCGCCGGCATCCCAGTCGAAGACGAACTTCCGATCGTTGAGACGACGTACGCGTCGTTTTTTCTTTACGATTCCCAGATAACGCTCGCGTATAGCTTCGAGCTCCTTTTCTTTGTCCTTGTGCGTCAGATCTTCGACACGTTTGCTGTCTCTGTCACGATCTCGTTCACCTCCACCTCGGTCGCCACCACCGCCGCGATCGCCACCACCACCACGATCGCCTCGATCCCCACCGCCACCACCACGTTCGCGTCGCTCGGTTTTCATCGGTGCCGGCGGTGGCATTGAAACAGACGTTGTGGCAGAAGCTGTGGCAATTCCGCTGTTCGCTTTATTGCTGTGTGCTGCTTGCATCTGATCCCTGGCAACATCTTGAGCGGCACGCATACGTTCCACTTCCTCCTGCCGCCGTTTGAGCGCCTCGGCAACACGTTGTTCTTTTGTTAGGAACACAGGCTTACTGCGTGCCTCCTCCTCGCGCTTTTTCTTGTCCAGCAATTCCTCCAGTGACAGTGGCTCCTTCTTGCCCTTCACATCAATCTTATGGTCAGCTTGTTCATCTTCCACCTTAGTAGTTACTGTGGCAGATTCCCCCGTTGCTGTTGCAGATAATTCCAGCTTTGGTTTCTTTTCTGGTTCGCCGGGACGTGGCGCACCACGTTCGCGTGAACGTTCACGCACAGGACGCTGGCGCTCCGGCGAACGACCATTGCGTCTAGTGCGATCCTCCCTAAGAATAGAATAGTTATTGAGACTGCTTGCTGCATCTGATTGGCATACTAACCTGGAACGCGAACGCCGCTGGCGTCTGTCCTTCTCTCGGTCTTGCTGCCTGTCGCGTTGTTCTCGCTCCCGGTCCCTGGTGCGGTCTCTGTCTCTTTGCCGCTCACGTTCACGCTCGCGTTCACGTTCTCTTTCGCGTTCCCTGTCCCTATCGGTTGCACCCACGTTACGCTCGTCCCTGTATCGTTCACGCGAACGCGAACGTCGTTTTTTATCATTCACCATTTTTCAATTGGCGGTGAAAAACACAACTTTTCGCTGTAAAACGTTTGTGAAAACAAAACAGCTGATAAAAAGCAAGAGATGAGCAGCGCTTTGAGTGTGACCAGAGTCACAGTCACGCTCGTGACACGAGTAAGCGATAATAAACGAAAATTAATTAAAATGCTGTTATAATAATGCTAATATTACAAATAATAAAAAACACAATGTCAATAACAACAAATGTGCGCATAATTTATATTTGTTTATTCAGTAAAAATACATATAAACAAATAACCAATCCCTTACGCCATACACAATGCAATACAGTGTGGTACAGTGTGACCGCACTCGCAAAGCGCAAAAATGCCGAATCACAATAAAAGCAAAACTTTAAAAAATACCATGGCGGCACAACAGCTGTGCCTGCCCCGACCCTTTGGGGGCCCATTTGGGGGACTCAGTTCTACGCGATTTCTCTGCTCCAACAGACAAAAAGTAACAAGCGCAACGAATACTACGACGCAGCGCTAGCGCTAGCGAAAAGTGACGCGTTGAAGCAGAAACTAAAGAACGAGAGCAAGAGGAAAGAAAGCAAACAAAAGAATCGTAACGCTTTAAAGCCTCCCAGAGACCCAAGTAATTCCCGTGATTTGTCGTAATTGTGGGCGTACAAAGTCAGCGTCATTGTCGATTCTGCTTTGTTTCCGCATTCGTGTGTGAGTGTGTGTGTGTGTGTGTGCGCTGCAGTCTGATTTGATTTCCAGCTGGCAACCGCAAGATGAGCATCAACACAGATCAGGAGACTGCACCCATTGCGGCGCCGCGTAATGGAGGCACCTCCAATATGTTTCGCACTTTTGGCTCATTCTTTGGCGCCGGCGGGGACAGTGGACGTCCGGTGACGCCGCAGTCTAGTGATGGATATGTTGAATTTGGCATGCAGAATCCGGAACGCAGTGGACGCACACTGGGCACATTTGCTGGCGTATTCAGCCCTGTGGCTTTGTCCATGTTCAGTGCTTTGGTATTCATACGTGTGGGTGCGTGACGTCATTCCCCCGGCAACTTGTTGTTGTTGTTGTTGTTGTTGCTTTGCCCCCGCTTATACCTAATAATCTTGGTCTTTCAGGTTATATTGTCGGCAATGCGGGCTTATATATTACGCTGCTGCAGTTCCTCATCGCTTATGGAATTCTTCTTTTTACGGTTGCCTCCGTTTGCGCAATTTCCACCAATGGCGCCATCGAAGGAGGCGGTGTCTACTGTGAGTTAACGGAATCCTCCTCTCCATATCTTTCTTTATCTAATTATAATTCCTCTTTGCAGTCATGATTAGTCGCACTCTCGGCCTGGAATTCGGAGGCTCCATTGGCACACTCTTCTTCTTTGCCAACGTTGTGGGCTGCGCCATGGCAATTGCCGGTTGCACCGAGGGCATACTAAATAATTTTGGACCCAATGGTTATTTTACCAAATTCCTGGAAGATGGCGCCTGGTGGCGTTTCCTCTACAGCAGCGTGATCAATACAAGCTTGTTGCTTGTCTGCCTAGTGGGTGCAGCCCTCTTTGCCAAGACATCAGTGCTTATTTTGGGAACAGTGACCGTTTGTCTCTTTGCCACCTTTATCAGCTTTTTAGTAGTTGGCGAAAACAACGATGTGGTAAGTAAAGCCTGCATGTGTCACGGTTTTCCGTGTCATGTAATCGATCATCAAATCGAAATCCCTGTCAACCTTATCGACAGGCTTTGCTATCTATAGTTCAATAAAAGAAAAGTCCTGTTTTATGCGGCGAGCCAAAGATCTTTGGCACTGTAGATTAAATTCTTAACAAATGCTTTAGGTCTTGGTCACTATGGCCTGCATTTGCCATAGAAAACCCCAACGAAATACAGTGATAACAGTTATTTAGAAAACTCCCCCAAAATTCTGCTGGCGCCCCTATTTATGTTATTGCTTAACATTGCGGTCAAGCGTTTGGTAATACTTTATAAAAACCGGATTTACGAACTCCCCTATGTTACCAAGCTCTAAATATTTCACCTTCATTCAATTCTTTCATATCGGGGTTAAATTGTGTATGAACTGATTTTCAAAGTTCTTAAGTGAGAAACCCAGATTTTTTTATGGTTTATACCTTGATGCCCTTTACAGTTAAGAATATAAGTTTCCTAAATATTATAATATAATATATATTATATTATATGTATAGAAAGCAAACTTATATATTAGATTACATTGCAGTTTGCCATAGCTTGATTTTACTGTACATGTTTATTTTTTTATGTCCGCTATAAATGACGCGCTTTGTGAATCACATTGCGACGGCTGATAAGAAACCCAACTAACCATAGATTCGGACATGAATATAATAATAATTAATTATCAACTAAGTGCAGTAATCTAAAGCACATTTTAAGAACGTTGTTATCTAACTATTTTATATGTATTTCTTCCTTTCCAGATTCCTGTACCTTCGATAAATAAGTTGCTGCCCAATACTACAGTATATCTGCCATACACAGGATTGAGTGTGAAAACGCTGAGTGATAATATGGGTTCGCATTATGGCAGGGATTATACATCGGATAATAAACTCTCGGACTTTGCCACCACATTTGGTGTGCTGTTCTCTGGTGTTACGGGCATTATGGCTGGAGCCAATATGTCCGGTGAATTGAAGAATCCCTCGAAGAGTATTCCATGGGGTACACTGTCTGCGGTGTGCTTTACATTTGTCTCGTACATCATTCTCTCGTTTTTGATGAGTTGCACGACGCCAGCTGAGACTATGCAAAACAATTTCCTCTTCCTGATCTATACCAATGTGTGGCCACCATTTACAGCGATTGGCATTCTAACGGCCACCTTCTGCACGGCTCTGAGCAATCTCATCGGATCCAGTCGCATTCTGGAAGCTCTCAGCAAGGATCAGGTTTTTGGTTCCCTACTGAACTTTGTGCTAAAGGGCACCTGGAAAGGCAATCCGATATGTGCTGTCTTCATTAGTTGGACGCTAGTCGAGTGTGTTCTATTGATTGGATCATTCAATATCATTGCCCAGATAAACTCGGTGCTCTTTATGCTTTCCTATTTGGCAACGAATCTCGCTTGCTTGGGCATTGAATTGACTGGTGCTCCGAATTTCCGGCCACTCTTCAAATACTTCACCTGGCACACATGTCTTGTCGGTCTGCTGGGCACGTTGATCATGATGTTTGTCATCAATCCGATTTATGCATCCTCTAGTATTATTCTGTGTCTGATTTTGGTCATAGCACTGCATCTGTTCTCGCCAGCGACACAGGCGGCGCAATGGGGCTCCATTTCGCAGGCTCTGATGTTCCATCAGGTGAGTTGAATTATTGTTACTGAATACATACTAACTCCTGCACTCCTTTATTTCTGCAGGTTCGCAAATATCTGCTTATGCTCGATCCGCGTAAAGATCACGTCAAGTTCTGGCGTCCACAAATTCTGCTGTTGGTCTCCTCACCGCGTTCCTGCTGTCCGCTTGTGGATTTTGTTAACGATTTGAAGAAGAGCGGTCTCTACATCATTGGCCATGTTAAGCTCGGTGACTTTCAGAGCAATGAGGATTCGGTGGATAACCAACAATGGTGGTCTTTCTTGGATCACATGCGTGTCAAGGCATTCACTGAGGTGACCATTAGTCGCAGCATACGTGAAGGTGTTCAGCACTTGATACGCTTGTCCGGCATTGGCGCCATGAAGCCCAACACAATTATTCTAGGATTCTACGACAGCGAAGCGCCTAAGGATTTCTTTCAGAAGTAAGTTCTTGAGCTTCATAATGTTGCTTTGTATTACAATGTATTTTCTTTTCCAATTACAGTAGCTCATCCCCGTATAAGACAGACGGCTTCAACGAGGGCGACATACAAAACTTCCCCATACGTCGCGATGGCGAACCGAAACATTTTGAAGTTCAGGAATATGTGCAAATCCTTTGCGATACGCTGCGTATGAAGAAGAATCTCTGCCTATGTCGCAACTTTCAGCGACTGGACAAGAACTTTATAACCAAGTGAGTGGAGAGTGCAACATGTAAATGCATCTTGATTCCATAATAATATGAAATTTCGACCTTTGCAGCAGCAAACACGTGCGTTACATAGATGTTTGGCCCATCAATGTATTTAATCCCACATCTGGTGATCCATTTGATATGGTCTCGCTGTTTATGATGCAATTGGCCGTGATAATGTTGGCCAAATGGAAGCATTTGCGTGTACGCATCTTTCTGTGCGAGACCAATGAGAACAGCACCGTGAGGTAATTGATTTTGGAAAACCTCAACCACTCAAAGAATTCGACTGAAGATTTTTGTTTGTTGTTCCACAGCTCATTCGAGACGCACGCGCCACAAATGGATATTTTCAGCAAAGTGAAACTGGAGCAATCGCTGAAGGAGCTACGCATCAATGCGGACATTTTGGAGATCCAGGAGTGGAGTCGTGACTCGGATTTCGCACGACATTCGCGCATACTTAAACAGTTTACGGCCCAGGCGGATGATGCGCTGCTTGATGATGGCGATCAGTATGCGGATGATAAGCTCAATCGTTCGCTGCTGTATATGCAGCGTGTCAATCAAATAATACGCGATCGTTCGGATCAGACAGCGCTATCGTTCATATATCTGGCTGCACCACCTAAGCCAACATTGCCGGATTTCAATGATCGCAGCGCTAGCTATGTGGAACTACTCACCGAGCTGACAGCTGAGCTGCCGCCTACGATTCTGGTGCATGGCGTGAGCACGGTGACATCGACCACGCTCTAAACCCGTAACACTCTACCGTGCACAGTGATAGCAGATGAAATGCATATGGTTAGATCGAATAGAACTCGTGCTCTCTCTCGTGTTTTGTATGTGTGTGTGAAATTATGATTTCTGTCTGTGTGTGTTGTGCATTGTCTATAGAAATTTTTAAACAATCATGTCATTCTCTGTCAACTCATTTTTTATATTGTTTAGCAAATCATGTAGTAATATCAAGACCACTTTGTATATCCCTTGTAATATCATCAAAACAGTTGACTAATTATCATATCACTAAACACGTAAATTGTCACCTAATCTTAACTAACTATAAACAATGAAAATCATACAATATTTAGCACCAGTTGCGGACCATTCGATAACAAAACAACAACAGTAGCAAGAGAAACATTTTTATAGTACTATAATATATATATATTTATATCAATCACAACGATATTAAACCCATTTGTGATTTGAGACACAACTCTCACTCTATCTCTCTATAGCGAAGAAAAGTATTAGAAAACTGTTGATTTTGTTTTCGATAGATCGCATTTTAGTTTTTAATTAATTTTGGGGCAGTTTAATCACAGTAATCTTAAGTGTCGCAAAGTTTTCTTTAAGCTGAGCAGGATTGTTGTGAACTGTGAATTAACGCCCCTTTTTTATGATAATTTTAACAGCATACATAGTATACAACTTCAGTTCTTTCCAATAATAACATAATAAACATTATAGCGATATGTCTTAAATGTAAGAAACGACTTTGACTTCCATTTTGTTGCGTTATCTCTGGCTCACTTAACACTTCTTTGAGAGGGTCGAGGCTGGAGGATCGAGGCTTGAAGCGTGTTTACCGCTACCATTAAACGCTTATTAAGATAAGCGTGTCCCTAACGTATGTGTGTGTGTGTGTTAGAAAGGACACCGATTGCCCAACGGCAGTCGCAATTGAGTCATAAATGTCACTGGATGCTGCACGTTCCGCTATTTATGTGATGACAATTTATGATACTCATCAGGAGCCGCTGCACAAACAAGAACAGCAGCAGCAGCAGCTACCTGCTATATACCCAAAAGGTACCAACGATCCTTGCAACGGGTTACCTGATCTGATTTCCTTTTTTTCCTCGTGTGTTTTTCCAACCCAAGTGTCAATAAATTCTTACCAAATCGCTGCAATTGCCTGACACTTTTCCGAGTGCTATCGTGGAGGAGCGAGGATCGAGACTCGAGGCTAACGGATATGCTGATATGACCTGCTTAACCTTGACGTGTGTCCTAAGTTACGGCATCAGTTTTGATTTCCCAGAAATTCAGCGCGTTGCCTTTGAGCACGTTCTACCCCGTAGGCCAACAAAAAAAGGTAACTTGGTAGAAATGTAAATTTTCCTGATCCGCAGGTTGTCTGGGATTTTGCTGACCTGAGCAAATTCTCTGCTCTTAGGAGCAAGTCAAGAAAAACTTGTCTAATCTGCAGGTCGACGCGCTGTCTGGGATTTTGCAGACCAAAGCAAATTTTCGTAGAAACAAACAAATATTCGTAATATTTGCTAATACTCGAATATTACATGGTAATTTGGCTCTCAGGCCCCTTATATCTTTTCCGAGCACAATCCGAGAACAATGAAGAAAAACACTTGTAGTTTTCTTGGCCTTTTGTCTAAGCCAAAAAAAAAATACAAAGGGCTGTGGTTTGGTTTTCTTTTCTTTTTGCTGGGTTTTCCCACAGACAAAAGGTTGCCGGAGATTCCCGAAGTGAGGGAGAGAGAGATGAGCGAGTGACAAAGGAGCACAATCTCACGCAATTCTCGAGGATGTGTCGAGCACTTGACATGACTTTCCTAATCGCATTTTCGCAATTTAGCGCCAACGTATAATCCGCACAACGAAAACGATTAATCTACATTGTGCGAGCACAGATCGAGGAGGATTATCATCAGTTGGACTATTGTTGCAGGGGCTCGACTTTCAGCCAGAACCGCCTACTGATCTGGACTCGACTGGACTGGCTATTGTTGCTATTTTGACAAGAACATGCGGAGGGAGCAAGCAAATGTTGGTCAGGTAAGGAACATGCTAATTGGGAAAAAATTTCATATCTCGTTTTGGGGGCGTGTACGATCTTTAGAAGCAATTTCTTCAGAAATTGCAGCATAATGTCGAGTGTTTCTGCGGTCGCGTGGCACATCGATCAGTGGGTCATCATCATCATTCTCGGTCTCGGGAGCTAGATCAAACATCAAGATCGTCCTGCTGCTCTTTGTCGGCATGTGAGAGAGAGAAAGAGAGAGTCCTTCTGTCCCATTTGCTACTCTACTGACGGATCAACCTTACTATATATGATCGCTGCACATAATTTGTACTCTTTAGCCATGGTCGGCGCTCGAGCAGTCGGTGTTTTGGTATTGTTTTGGATTGTTTTCCATAGAAATGCAGTGAACTATACGAATTGATTTTCCAACTTGTGTGGAGTTAATTAACCTTTCGTTGCGGCTTCTTGAAAGCGAATCTACTGGGACTCAGAAGGACTCATCCTTAGGGCCGTGAAAAGTCGAGCAAACGCCCCGAAATGGTTTGTCATGCAATGCGAATATGCAGCAACTGCATGACATGCGATTCTATAATCTGAATCTATATCTGATTTAGATCGGGGAGAAAGGTATTTCATTCATGTTCGCTTAGTATAATGAAAGATGAATGAAATTGAAGAGGATTTCTTCATGGGTTTGAAATGACTAATAAATGTAGTTTGATAAGTTGTACTGCTTAGCTGAGTTTAACTATAGGAATTTCAATTTTGGGAACAATATATATGTGCAGTGAATGAAATTGAAGAGGATTTTTTAATCGTTTGGAAAGGACTAACAAAACTATAACTATGTATTATTGTAATTTTCGAAAATTATCTAGATTTATTTCTATAGTTAAGATCATCAGAGTTTGCTTAAGTTGTGCTGCTTAGTAGAAGCTGAGTTACACTATAAGAATTTAAATTTTGGGAACAAAATATGGGAGCAATGAATGAAATTCAAGAGGATTTTTTAATCGTTTGGAAAGGACTAACAAAACTATAACAATTATTAAAATTTCCGAAAATTATTTCGATTTATTTTTATAGTTAAGATCATCAGAGTTAAGTTGTGCTGCTTAGTAGAAGCTGAGTTTAACTATAAGAATTTAAATTTTGGGAGAAAAATATTCAGCTTAACAACAGATCTTGCACGATCCTGCTTTATGTTTATATATACTTAAGTATGTGTAGGATTAAAACACTTTAGAAATGGATTACTGAGCTTAAGTTGAGCCCTGCTTATGATATTCAAGATCTTCTTTAAGCCAGCAATTTATGCTTCCATAAAGATCACAACTCTAACACATTCGTTGCTCTCATTTTGCACAAGTTAAGATCGTGTGAAAACACACTCGATAATCTCTCCCGTTTTGACCCACTGAGATGGCAGACAATGTAGTAAAATCGAAAGTATAAAACCGCATACAATGGAAATTCTCATGTGAGCCTGGAGAAATTTTCTGTATTTATAAAGTTGGAATTTCTGAGGATCTTGCTAGACCACAGTGCAGACACGCGAACTTTGAATGTTGGCCAAAAAAAAAGAAATAAATAATTGTGGATACACAATGCGGTTAGCAATTGCAATCCTTGGGGGGAAAAGGGTTAGTGGAGGTTGGAGGAGAGATCGGGCTGGCTTTACATATTCCCATCAAGTGCTGGCGTTCTTTTGTTAACCATGATTGACCTTGGCAACAATTGTTTGCCAAGATATTAAATGTAATATTCATATAACAAAAGCAGGCTCGAACAGAGTCAAAAAAAAGCAGTAGCAAATGGCAGGTCAAACAAAGCGACAAAAGGAAAATGAAGAATGCGCAGCAGCAGCAGAGGCAGAGGGAGGGAAAGAGAAAAAGAAGCAGCGCAGCGCAGCAGAGGATCAGGCCAACACAGGCAATTAAACGTTTTGACCGCAAGCCAATTTAGGGCACGGGCTCAGGTGGGCAGTGCAGGCAGAGGTAGAGGCAGAGGCAGAGGCGAAGGCAGCGACGCTGCGACGCCGCAGCAGAGGATCAACGAATCAGGTAAGAGCAGCAAAGGTTCTCGTCTCGCTCTTTGGGCCAATCAACGCTTGCGTCTTACCTGCCGGCTTACCTGCTTCTTCTTCCCTTTTTTTTTGGTATATAAGATGCAGCTGCTCCTGGAGCTGATGTCAGTTATCCTTTGGATTGCATACACTCAACATGTTGACAAACAACGAGCTCCTCGAACAATTCTACTTCGGTGCCTCGAGCAGTGAAAATGCTCAAAGTCCGACGACGGAGTCGGAACAGACAGACATCCTGCTGGACGAATCGTACGCATATCGCCAGTTGGAACAGTTCATCAATCAGGATCAGGACTACAGCGGCAGTGCAGACAGTCTCTCGGATGGCACCAATAGCTGCTCCCCGGATTTGTTCTACGACACCACACCCGCCGTACTCGAACTGGAGCAGATGCTCAGCGCACAGACCCAAACACATCAGCAAATGGCAGCAAGCCAGGCGAGCTGTAACTCCAAGTACCAGAGCAAGGCACCCAAATATTGGACAAAATCAGCACGCAGCAAACCCTACGAATACAGTCGATCCTCAGCGGCGGCAGCGTCGATGACTCCTGTATCGATGCCATTGCATGCGGAACACGATGACGACGACGAGGCTTGTGGTCCCGATGTGCTGCGCAAGCGTCGTCTGGCGGCCAATGCACGTGAACGACGACGCATGAACAGCCTGAACGATGCCTTCGACAAGCTGCGCGATGTGGTGCCCTCTCTGGGACACGATCGACGACTCTCCAAATACGAGACACTACAGATGGCACAAGCGTATATCGGAGATCTGCTCACGCTGCTCTCGCGAGATTACTAAGAGAAGGAGACGGAGACGGAGGTGGGGAGGCATCTCGACAGAGGCAACGCTACGCCAACGCAACGTGTTGTAGCATCACTTGATCCTAGTGTAAACTTATAAAGGCTGTTAGTAATTAAGTTTGATTATACCAATTAATTTTTATCGTAGTTTTAAAAGCAAGAATTCATTAAAGATTATGAGGGGAAAAACGATATTGCGTATTAATTTAAAAATATATTTTAATATATATAAAAATATAAAAATATATATAGAAAATAATTATTCTTTATATAGTATACATACATTTGGTATTTCCAGTGCCAAGAAAACCTGAGATCGAAGCGTAAAATATGTAAAATCACTGATATATTTACAATATATAGTTATGGCGCAGACAGATTACACTTAAAATAAATTAGTATAAAGACATGCAATTGATATTTGAAAATATATAACAAAAATTTGTTCCGCTAATTAATTAAATAAAAATATTATGAAGAGAATATAACAATTTATTTATCTTACTAAATTCTTCAATAAGATTATACGAAAAATAAATTAGTATAAAGACATGATTTTTGATAATATACAATATAATTAATATATTTAACAAAAACACTCAATAAATAAAAAATATGATGAATATAATATAAAAAAATTAATTAAAAATTATCTTACAAATACACTGAATTCTTCAATAAGAAATTGTTATAAGCATATATATAGAGAGAGAGATAATAAATAAGTATACAGACAATTGAAATAGAAAAATATATAATATATTTAACACAAAATCTGTTACCCTTATATTTATTAAATTAATAACAATATTGTGAATTGATTATGAAACTCTATTTATCTTACATATACACAAAATGCTTCAATAAGAACTTTTTATTAGCATGTATGTTCTATATGTTCACTTTTTTAGAGTATACATAAATATATATATTTATTTCTTCGTCAGCTCATTAATTCACAATTTTCCACATCAATCAGTTTCCGAAAGCAAGCAAAAAAAAGGTTATCCTCGAGAGCGGAGCGGCATTTTTCAACTGAGTATTATTAAGTAGCGGGCGTTGACGCCCTCAAACGAGGCAAGAGAAAAGTCAAAACAACTGTTTGCCGACACGATTGATGAGTTCCGACTTCCGACACAGACCAAAATCGGGAATGGGAACGAGAATGAGAACTCTAAACGGAGGTGATTAAGTGCCGCAAACGTCAACAGGTAAACACAACAACACTAGACTCACACACACACACACACTCACACACACATATATCCTGTGCGTGCAGGATACGTAAATTGATTTAAACACAGTTATTTGTAAATGTCTCTGGAATAAACTCAGAAAGATTTCGAAATGAAACTGCATTTTCCGATTTAAATATCACATTAAAGTTTGTATTTATACAGATTAATACTAAATATAATACTCTTTTGTCTTATAAATAAATACATACGTACTACAGCCTAAGACTAACAACTAAAACTAAAGTATCGTATTACTAACGTGTTTATTTTCTTCACAAATTATTATATATACCGCATTACGGTTATGGCAATCTTTGTACTAAGTGATGATATGAGGTAAAGCTCATGTTTGGAATGGAAGAGACCCCCCTTGTCCGTAAGATATATGGGTTACTCTAAAGAGATTCTAAATTCGAATACGTTTTTTTTTTTTTTGTAAGTCAGTCTAAAGAATTATTGCGAAATGTGTATTCCAAGTAGAGCCCCGTCCAGGTTCCAGATTAGTCTAATGATCATAAGAATAAAACTGCGTTCAGTCGGTTAAAAGTTCCCCCTGGTTGTCGTAGCGGTTAATTTTTTTATTTTTTTGGTTGAGTTTCCAGTAAATATTTAAAAGAAATCCATCTTTATTTAAATTGAAATTCTTTTAACGAGATTTTTGCTTTGACCGAACAGAACATTAATATAGCTAATCGATTCTTGCATCGGTTATGATATTTTGTGAAGAGCATAAAACTTTGGCATACCCGAAGTTCATATTCATGTTGTGGTACTACTTTTTTTTATACAGGTTCAATTACATTTATATTTACATTGTATTTCTTTTAACTCTACGTAAAACTATATATGTATAACTAAAACTACAAGCAATATTGGAAGTAAACTAATTACTTGATCATGTTTTAAGGGCTAAGGCAACTTTTAACTTAATCAAATTATATCGTTACTAAACAAGTCTTTGAGGTTTGTTTGAGTTTTGTGTGAGAGATAGTTTGGGATCGTTGACTAATGCGTAAACTACATATGTATATAGAAACGTTCCCTCTTGGCACTCTGCGATTAGATCATTTCTTTAAAATTGTATTCCAGACGTAAACGTTAAGATCGGCCGGCGATGCGGATAAAAATAGGCAGAGAATAAATTCTTTAACGGAACTTGTAGATGCATTTTATTGAACGTGCTATAAAATTATCGTTTTATGGTTTCTGCACTAGGGATTTCTTCATAAACGTTTGTCCCCCCCCCGCCAGTCGAATATCATCAGATTATTTAAAATTGCATTTACCATTATTGATAGATAGATAGATATTTATATATATTCTTGAATACATTATATCATGAGACGATTGATTGGGCGATCAGGCGAAAGTCTGTCATATATGCGATATATAAATATATTGTTATTATCAGGAAATTTTAAAACTTTTCTCTTAAAACTAGTACAGTTTCTTAACTAGTCTGGGATCTATGTAGTTTATTAAGATTAGCCAACGATCCGCAGCTTTCCAGGAAGTCAATTACAACTACTTGGTGTGTGTGGCATGTGTGTGTGTGTGTGAGGATGCCCTCTCTATAGCTTCAGAGTTAAATCCAAATGAGATAAGACAACTAACAACTTAAACCTTGCTGGGTGTATCTATGGGTTCGTGTGTGGATGTGTGTGTGCGGTTTTTGGGTCTGAGTTTGTTATGCATAGAATCTATAATACGTAATTACATCCAAGGTTTACCACGCATGCGCCCACGTCCACCACCGCCGCGCATCGGACCGCCGGCGCGTGGAAAGAACTGACGTGGTCCAGACCCGGGACCAGGACCAGGTCCACCCTCAAACGGATTGGGCATACGCTGATAATTGGGTCGATACGGACCCGACCAGGCGCGACCACGTCCACGTCCGCGTGTCATATTATCCGGACTATTGTTAAACGGTTGAAACGAAAATGGGGAACCACTAAAAGGTGGCCTAGGAGGCGGCGGCACGCCTGTTGCTCCATTACTGCCTCCCTCATTGCCATTCCAGGGCATAGGTGGTTGCATTTGATTCCATGCCTGCTGCTGTGTTGGCAGCGGTGGTTGCTGCTGCTGTTGTTGTTGCTGCTGCTGCTGTTGTTGTTGTGCCTCGCCCTGCATGTCCTGCATATTTCCACCGCCTGGCGGTGCTATAAAACTACTGTTCGTATCCCATTGAAACTCTGGCGGCGTTTCAAGCAACGCCGGACGAGATATCAAAACGCCATTAGCATCCAGTTCACCATCACCGGCATTCTCCAGCTGCAGTTGTTCTGCATTCGCATTGATTTCTGCATCGAAAAGTTACAACTAAAGCAAAACTTGTGGTTAGGTTGGACTAAGTACTATTACCTCGTTGCGATTCGTCCAGATCTTCATCAGACATGTCCATATCGACAACCATATCGTTAGGATCATAACGCTGTGAACCATCCACACGATCCGAGTCTGAAGACGAACCTGCAAATGCTGCAAATGAGTAAGAAGCACGAAATAAAGAACTGCGGATCTCTCTCTTACTCGCATTGGATTTTTGCGGCGAATTTGTCTTCTTCACAAAGCTACTCGGTGGCGCCATCATGGGCGAGTTGTTGCCCAAACTGCGTATGGCACTGCCGCTCTCCTCACCCTTCGCCTTCGGCGCTGTGCGATAGTCCACATCAATGCCGCCAAAGTCCTAAAAAGGAACAACGCATTAGCAGCTAGAATCTCTGTATATTGATCATGGATCATGGATTAATCGTACCTTTTCAGCGCCACCCGGCGAACCCGTCAGCGATATTAAATTCCTGTGATCGATGTCCACAAGCTGCCGCGTTTGCTCTTCGCTCAGCGCCGATTTGGGACGAAAATTGAATGCCGGCGGTAATTGAACCGTACGATGATCTACATCCTGTGCACCCAGTGCCGAGGCATTGTGATGCTCACTGTATTCGATGGGCGCACCATTTCCCTTACGTTCGAAATGCGGCGGCGAATGCGGTGTCGCTTGCGCTTGTGAACCATAACTCGAACTGGCTCCACTACTGTTCAAGCTATTGTCCAACGGCGTCCATGTCATGCTCATGTCCCACGTACTATTGAAATCATCGACACTGCTTGCCGATGCAATTGCCGCTGGCATTGGTGGCGGTGGTGCCATGGGATTGCTATTCAGGGGTGCGGGCGTATACTGATTATCCGACTGGCCATAGCCATGATGCGGCGGCGGTGGCGGCGCATACTCTTGCCCGGTTCCACCGAAAATAGGCGGCGCTGGTGGTGGCAATATACTGCCATAACCTACCGGTGCCGGACTGTACTCATCGCTGGCATTGCCACCTCCACCTCCGCCCAGTCCTGGTATGCCCGGCATGCCACTGTTGCCATTCGCATTGCTGTTGCCATAACTGCCCGAATCAGGCTTGTAATAATTGGCCGCCGGCGTATAGCCCTCATCATCGGAGCGTGAACCAATCACCTCAATGGCACTGCCACGATCTTTGCCACTGGTCTCTCGCTTGAAATCATTTATATCGAACGGCAGCTGACCGCCGTCCAAGTAGCTGGCAAAACCATTGAGACCAGATCCGCTGAAGAGATTCTGTATGTGTGAAGTTCGATATGTAATGAAAAGTTCCTTTTTTCGGCATACAAAAATCTGTACTTACCACACCCAACGGAGAGTTATTCTCCTCCGGCAACTGGAGATCTGCATCGCGTTCCGGCGACGGCGCATTGATGTCCGGCGAGGGTATGGGACTGGCCAGCGTGGGTATTACCTCGTCCAGCTTGCGTTTGACAATCTTAATGCGTGTGCCGAAACTTTTATAGGCCTGCAAACGATGATATATGGATTGAAAATCTTAACATTTCAAAATCTTCGTCTTCGTTTTCAACTTACACTTGCAACAACTTTTACTTCGCGTCCCTGATGCTCGTAGAACTTTTTGGCCGCCTCGATGGTTTCCAGCACCGATTTGCGGCACTTGATCTCGTTCTGCAGATTCTTGTTGTACGCATTGATGAAGGCCACACAACGTTCCAGCTCCTTTTCGATGTCACCCGAATGACTTTTATCTTTCAACTGTTGCTTGATGGCTTCGATTTCAAAATTCGGCGGCTTTGGTAGCTTCTTCATGCTCTTGTCCGTTGTCTCGGCCAGATCCACGCATTCCCTGACCTGCGCAATTAGCGTTGCGTTCTGATACTCGTTGCTGGGATCTGTGCTGGGTGGCGCCTTCTTGGGCGGTGCAATATTAAGCAGTCCGCTAAGATCACTGAGAAATTCCTCATTGTAGATTTCACGTTGTTCCCAAATCTTGAAGATGCGCAAGATTTTCCCCTTTACACGTTCGTCGCTGTGGAAGAGTTGTGAATGATTGAGTATACTTTAAAAATTACAGGGTATTTTGCAGTTTGTACTTACCGCACCATTGTGGTGGCTCGTTGCAGCGCTGTGGCCCAACACTCGACAAATTCGTAACGCTTGCGCTTGCTGTACTGTATGACATCGTTGGCCAGATAGAACAGGACGAGGCGGTGATCCACGCGCACTGCAGAGGGGGAGAAGGAAGGGGGTAAGATTCATTATTGTTCATAGACCAGCATATCCTGGTTTCGAACGCACCTCGCTTGAACACATTCAGCCAGCATTGTATGATTTTCTTGTGATTTGATCGATGCTGCAGGCACCAGTTGGACATTTGCTGTATACACTCTTGTGTGTCCTTGAGCGCCTCCAGGCGCGTTTCGAACAGCTCCTCATCGAAAGTTTCACTTGGTTTGGACATATTCGCTGTGCGTGTTGTGCGTGTCTTGACTTGTCTCACTCACTCACTCGCTCAGTGCATTACACCGCGCCAACACAGTTGGCGCCAAATGTTCACAGATCTCGCTTTTTTTTTTGCTATAATTATTCTATATTTGCGCCCAGTTCACCCTCGCGTAGGCTTCGACAACGACAACGGCGACGGCGCTGGCGGCGGCTGCGTATTTTTTCTTCACTGGGCCACACACAAACACGCGCACTTTTTTCACCCGCTATTTAGAGAGTTTAACGGCACACTTGAACTATTTTCATGTTGTTTAATTGCTGTAAAATAATATGATAGAAGTTTTGCGTGTATTTATTAAACTTAATTGCACGCGGTTTTTGCAATTTTGTTGTTTTTCTTGCGAGAGTTGTTTTAGCCAGGCAGCAGCAGAAGTTGATAGTGGTGGGAAGTTATCGATGTTGTTATCGATAGTTGTGCGCTGGCAAGTGGCCATCTGTTTGGTATTGAGTCGATCAAAAGTCTGGGTACACTACTAACAGTTTTAAGTGGGAAATTTAAATTAGAGTTAACTTCATGTACATTACTTTTTATATGCAATACAATTGTGATAATTTAATTTGAGATATATTATTTATGTTTTGCATGCTAGAAAACATGAGTGTAATTGCCACAATCGTATGCGCTAATGCAGTATACTATATTTCAAATTGGCCGCTTAACTGCATGTCTGGCAACGCCGTACAGGATATGTATGCAGTATTTAATACACATGTTTGTGGTATTTTTTGGGGCTATATTCATCGCGGCTATGGTGGCCTGTGGTGCATTGCAGCAGGTGGCGCCGTCTTGGCGTCAGTTTCATTTTACAAACAGCTGCAGCACCTACGTCTCGCGTAGTGTTCTCTCTCTCTGTCTCTCTCAGTCTCTCGTTCGCTTGACTTATCGCGCGTAAAAATATTCTCGCGTATGCTTGTCATTATTATCATAGCCGGCTGTGCTTGTGATAACAGTAGGAACGCATTGATAACATTGTGCGTGCGTGCGTGCGTGGGTTTGTTACTGGCCTGTGGTGTGTGGGAGTCGTTGTGTGTGTTTGGCTGAACTTGTCTTACACAAGGCACATGGTAATCTTCTCTCTCTCATCTGATGATGCTTCTTCTGCCTTGCCGGCATATGGCGTCGGTTTGGCTATTTGTCCGCATTGTTTTTGTTACTCTTTGCCGCCGGGCGCGTTGGGATTAAATGCTCAAAATGAAAACATAATTATGGCATAATTATGCTCAACTTGCTTAAGCTGCGCATTTAAAGTTGAAGAGCTTGTCTCCTGTCTCTTTCTCGCTCGCTCCTGTGAGCTGTGCTTCAAGTGCTTCTCTAACTGTAAAATGCTTCAATTGTTTTTGCATTTGGCGCGCCGCGTCCTTCGGCCCATTAGGGCCATGTAATTATTCTGATTACTTGGCATAGACTCAGACAACAACAATATTTATAGAGAGGAGAACAACAACAACAACTCCCATGCTGCGCCACTGACCCAGTGCCAAGTCGCGTCGCAACGTCACACGGGGAAATGCGCCGCAGCTTGGTAAAAAATAATTACGATTCAATTTGCTCCCTTCGCTCCCTCCCCTTGTAGGATCTCGCTTGATTGGGCCGAACATTAGTGTAGGAGTAGCGCGTCTAAGTGATTTGTGCGATTTTTGCGAAAGCAAATTAGGGCACGAGTAGAATCGAGAGAATCGACCACAATTTTTCAAGAGGTAAGTGAAATATTTAAGCTATTATATTATGCATAATATGCATATTAATAAGTTAGATGATATAATAACTACATATGGGTAAAATATTTATTGAAATTAATTATTAAGTTAAAAAATATTATCTTTAAAAATGTCAAACTATTTTTACAGTTCTTAAAACCCAATCGAAAACTTTTTCTAGAATGACGTCAATAGTCAGTGTGATTTATTTATATTAATTATTAATTAAATTTAAAATATATTATTTCTTAACATCTTTAAAAATTTCAAACTATTTTTACAGTTCTTAAACCCCAATCGAAAACTTTTCCCAGAATGACGTCAATTGTCAGTGTGATAACTTAATCAAATTAGAAAACTTTAGGTGATTTACTTCAGCTGTCACTTCACACACACACACCCACACACCCACACTATCTTTCTCTCTATCTGCCTCATCCTTTCGCCCACACACCTTTCGCCTAGCTGCATATAATAAACTCTAATTACGGAACTAAAACCATCCCGTGTAAAACTCAGCATATCCAGTCCGGCGTGTACTACGTGTAACCTGATTTCCAGGCCCAGGCCCTTTGGCCTGAAGATTCCTACTGCTTTCACATCCACATCCACATCCAGGCACATTTGTCAATTAGCTGTCCATTTGCAGCGACAGTTTTTCCTGTGCTGCTCTCCCTTTCTTCTCCCTTTCTCTCTCTTTCTCTTCACTAGCTGCGACCCTAAAAACCCTAAACCGGATCCCTGAACGCGTTGGTAACTGCGTCGCAATTTCACAGCGCCCTCAAAGGGGCACTTGTGCTTCCTGGAAATGGCATTAAAAAGGGGAATATACACGGGGAATACGCGGCAATCAAAGTTCCACATAATTTCGCATAGCCCTCGCCCTTTCTCGCTCTGCCTTACTGCTAATTGGACTGTTTTTGCATGCGGTTTTTATATGGATTAATTCTTAATACTTTCAGCTTTTTCTTTAATAAAATTTAATATTTTTTTTTTTTTTTATTTTAAAGCAACATTCGTACTATCGGCTAAAATATCATTTGTTTTTTTTTTTTATTTTCCACATTCTTTTATTATTTTTTCATATTCCAAAATATGTAGCACAGTTTTCAGCGCTCGTTTATAGGCTGCGATGCATCGCTATGACTTGTGGTTTGTTTTTCCCTCTCTGCTTTATATGCAGCATATTATTGAGCAGACAGACAATCATCATATACCGAGAATTATTAAGTCAATATTGTGAATTTCTTGTTTATTATTATGACATAAGGAAAAATGCGCATTGGCAATTCAAGAGGTGGGGGGAGGATTTATCCGAACGTCGCCATTTGTCGAACTGCGTAAAATTATGACTAATTGAATTGAAGAAAAATATGAAGAGGTGAAGTGGGGATTTCTCTGTTTGGTTTTAGCTTGATTAGTGCGGGGCAGATCATGGGAGGAGGAGGACTTAGAGGGAGCTTATACTAATTTGTTTTTTGTCCCTTTTTGAGAGCAATTTTGAGCT
Source organism: Zaprionus kolodkinae (assembly GCA_018901885.1). Classification (NCBI taxonomy): domain Eukaryota; kingdom Metazoa; phylum Arthropoda; class Insecta; order Diptera; family Drosophilidae; genus Zaprionus; species Zaprionus kolodkinae. The sequence goes on from JAEIFM010000059.1 coordinate 865,590, forward strand.
TATATATTTAGATAGATTTATATATATATAGAGGACGATTTATCTCTACCTTTCGAAGCAATTTTAAACTGCTTATCTTATTTATGATATTTAAATATTTATCTTATTTACTCTTTAAATATTTAAATATTTTTCTTTTTCGGCAATTGTTTGCTTTCACATTTATATCGATTTGAATGTATATTGAAAAACATTTGTTTTTCCTTTTTCCTTTATGCCAGTTCTTACCTTATTTATTTATACTTATGTAAATATTTATATAAATTGAGATTTGTTTATCCTTCTTTTTTTAATAATAATTTTATACTGCCTATCCCATATTTATTTATTTATGCTCTCCAGAGAAGCTCGTGTGTGTTTTGTTTTTTTTTCTTGTTTTTTTTTATAGTGCGTGTCAACACGTTTCTGCTTTTTGTGCTGCAGCTTCTGCAGCGTATTATGTTTTATGGCAGGTAGAAGATAGCATGCTATAAATGTGTGTGCGTGTGTGTGTATTTGTCTGACACACACACACAGAGAGAGACTGAGGTAAACAACAAGTTCATCTCAACGAGACGCGCCATTGTTGGGCTTCAGTTTTGTGCTCACTTGCCTGGGATTAGTTTTGCACTGCCCTCTACCCCTCGCCCCCTCCCGCACCCCCCTTGGATCTAGGCTAATGATAAATTGAATGCAACTGCTATCGGGAATGGTTCACATGACGAATGTCAAGCTAGTTGGGCTACAGAGTGTGTGAAAGAGAGAGAGAGAGAGAGAGAGGGGAAGAGTGCAGGCAACTTGGCTCATTGCCTGCTGGCGGCGTTTTTAATTTGCAAACGCCAAAGGGAGGACAAGAGAGAGAGGGCAGAGAGGACAGAGCACAGTATGCTGTTTGCACAGCTTGACAAAGGACGAGAAGCTGCTAAAAGAGTGAGAGGCAGAGAGGGGCAGAGAGAGAGAGAGAGCCACCTCTTGTGGCTGTGGCACTTAATAAGTCAACTTGCCATTGCCTTTGCATATGTGTGATATATGTGCGTTGTGCGTTGTGCTGCATACACATTAATTTCCCCATATATTATTATTTAACGCGTTTCTTGGCCAATTGAGTGTGCTGAGCTCAGCCTGGCAGGCTTAAAAAGGCATTAGCTGTGCATATTTTGCTGAAAGAAGTGTAAAAGAGCAGCCCGGAAGTGCTCTAATCAGCCGCTCTCCCTCTATGTCTATTGCTGCCTTTATCTATATTCACTGCATGCCTGCTTGCCTTTTCCACTTTTTGCTTTCTTCCCCCTACTGCTTCGCTCTCTTTTCTTCTTTCATTTCCATTTGCTGGCTAATAAACGTTTTGCCTAGTCGCGTACCACGCTGCGTATACGCAACTTGCAGCCCAAAATGTCTGCTACGTGATTTTCAGTTGACACACAGTGGCGGCGCCACCTCAAGTATTTGTGGGGGGCATCAAATGTTTTCCTTTAATGCTCTCACACACACATACACACACCCTGTTGTTGTTCTTATTGCTTTTGTTACATTCTTTTGCCTTTGTTGGCTTTGCTTACGTTTTTGCCTAACATTTGCGCATTTTGTTGGTAAATTGTAGGGTATCTTTGGGATTTATATGCCTAGAAATTGCACATCAATTAAAATGTATATTTTTAAATTTCTTGCTTCATTTTTTTTAAATTTAATTTGAATTCAACTTAATTTACTTTATTTTTTGCATATATATTTTTTTTTTACTTTACAGGGTATATCTGAGGTATAAATGGGACTTCACAGCAATTTAAGCTGTCTTATTGTTGACTTTCAAGTGCGTAGACTTGCTAAGCTACTGCTTTCTCTCTCCCACTCTCTCTCTCTCGACTATACTGCTGTCTCTTTCGTATGCTCACGTTTGAGCACGTTTTATTTTAATGGCACTTTTGTGGCGCATTTCCTTGCCTCAAGTTTAGAAAACGCGACTATATATTGTTTGTATTGTTGTGTGTGTGTTGTGTGTGTGTTGTGTATGTGTGTGCGTGTGCGTGCGCGTGTGTGTCTAGCATACAGAGGAATTCAACTTGAGCTATTTGACAACATCGAACTAGTATTTTGCACAACTTTGCTTATCAAACACGTGTTTGCATTTCCCATTGCCATTGTCTTCAATTTGTTCAGACAAAATTGCAGTGTATGTGACCCTTTTGCCCCATAGCAACCTTAGCCCTCTACGCCTCTGCAGATCTAAAGGTGCCTCTATCCTCCACTTCAAGCTAAAATAACTTTTTTAAAAATCAACCGATTTTCATGTGGAAATACCTTTTCTTTAGATATAGACATCTCTGGTGATTCTGCATCTGAAAATGTTATACATGGAATTTGCGAAAATTCGTGGATTTTTCCGAGGTTGTAGGTAAGGGTCCCCCCTTGTTATTTTTCGAAAAATAATTTTTTTTCAAAATTTTAAATCGTCAGCATTCACTTTAAATCGAACACGGAGGTCAATATTAGTAATAAACAAGTGTTTAAATCGATTTTAGACAATACTTAATTTTTGACTAAAAATCATGTTAAATTCGACTAAAAATTGGACATGTAACAACCCCTACATAACATCTACCTCTCCATTCATCTGTCATAACTTTGTTAATAATCAACCGATTCTTATGCGGAATGACATTTTAATTATGTTTTGGCACCCTAAGCAATTCTACATTTGAAGAAAAATCAAAATTGAAATGTAGAAATTTTCGGATTTTTTGGAAATTTAGGCAAGGGTCCCCCCTTGTAATTTTTCGAAAATAATTTTTTCCCAAAATTTTAAATCGCCAGCTTTCCTTTTTAATCGAATACAGAGGTCAATATTAGTACTAAACAAGTGTTTAAATCGATTTTAAACGATATTTAATTTTCGGCGAAAAATCATGTTAAAGTCGACTAAAAATTCGACATGTAACAACCCCTACATCACATCTACCTCCCCTTCCACCTGTCATAACTTTGTTAATAATCAACCGATTCTTATGCGGAATGACATTTAAATTATGTTTTAGCACCCTTAGCAATTCTACATTTGAAGAAAAATCAAAGTTGAAATTTAGAAATTTTCGATTTTTTGGAAATATAGGCAAGGGTCCCCCCTTGTATTTTTTCGAAAAATAATTTTTTTCAAAATTTGAAATCGCCAGCTTCCACTTTTAATCGAACACGCAGGTCAATATTAGTACTAAACAAGTGTTTAAATCGATTTTAGACAATACTTAATTTTTGACTAAAAACCATGTCAAATTCGACTAATTGGACATGTAACAACCACTACAGAACAAATACCTCCCCTTTCACTTATCATAACTTTGTTAAAAATCAACCGATTCTTATGCGGAATGACATTTTAAATATGTTTTAGCACCCTTAGCAATTCTACATTTGAAGAAAAATCAAAGTTGAAATTTAGAAATTTTCGATTTTTTGGAAATATAGGCAAGGGTCCCCCCTTGTAATTTTTCGAAAATAATTTTTTTTCAAATTTTAAAATCGCCAGCTTTCACTTTTAATCGAACACGGAGGTCAATATTAGTACTAAACAAGTTTTTTAATCGATTTCAAACTATATTTAATTTTCGGCGAAAATCATGTCAAAATCGACTAAAAATTGGACATGTAACAACCACTACAGGTCATCTACCTCCCCATACACCTGTCATAACTTTGTTAATAATCAACCGATTTTTATGCGGAATGACATTTTAAATATGTTTTAGCACCCTTAGCAATTCTACATTTGAAGAAAAAACAAAATAGACTTTTTCAAAAATATTCAATTTTGTGTAAATTTACGTAAGGGGGACCCTTATAACTTTAAAAAGAAATTTAAGTTAAATAACTAAGCTAAGATTACATAAATTCTGATTCCTGTGGCTTGAAAACGTTTTTCTAGGCAAGAAATGTGTGCAAATTGCTTTGATTTGCATGCAGAATGCAAATAGGAAATGCTAAGGCTGATGGGGGGAGGCATCAACGCATTGTCAGTTGCAGAGACAGAGAAAAAGGTCGAGGAACAGTTGCATTTCCTCTCGGTCTATGGCATCCTGTCGTTGTGGAATGCAATTGAAAAACTGCCTGACATTTTCTAGGACTGCCTGCTGCATAAGTATTTTATATGATGCTCCTCCACATTTATCTTCGTTTCTGAAATATTATAACATACATATATCATGGAAAAATTTAAAATTCCGCCACTTGCACAATGCCATTTAAGGAGGTCATTGCAGCAGTTATTGAACTATCCGTTAGTGCGTCAAGGTACTTCAGATTGACCACCAACGCGATGGTAGCAAGGACATTTTGCATTGTGTAGTCCAATTTTATCCACAGCCGGAACGACGTGCTGCTTTTATACGTATCAATTTCAATTGCAACTGCAATTCGGATGGAACTTTTATGAAGGTTGGTGAGTTTGATTCCCCTTAGATCTCAGTTAATATGGTAGCTAGCGCTATTAAATTTGGTATCAGTATTCTTGAAGTGTGTCTAAAACTGCACAGCATTTTAGATGGTCAGCACAGCGTCTGCCATGCCTGATAGACGCTTGAAAATGTTCGAAAACTCGTAACTGCCTTGGCACATAAGTTAGATTGTTGAAACTTGGTATATATATATATAACTATATTAGCTAAATGCAGAACAAATTTCATGGTAATCTATAGAGTTTTAGTAGAGTTCTGGGCAAAATAGTAAAAGTCTAAGAGTTACTAGAGTGTTTTATAGCGTCTGCTGCGTTTGAAGACCTATAACTCCCATAGTTAATAAGCTAGACTGTTGAAACTTGTCATGTACATAAAATAATATATTAGTTTAGTATACAACAAATTTCATGGATATATATAGAGTTTTAATGGAGCTATGGCTGAAATGCTGAAAGCTTAAGTGTAACTGAAGTATCTAAGTATTTCTTTTTAATGCGCATCTCCTAGTCGAGTGCAGCTCTACTCTCTCCTAGCTTATCTAACTTTTTATTGACTTCAATTCGTACAGCAATTGGCAGTTCACTTACAAACCATCTATACCATTACAGCACCCTCTCTAGTTCGCAAAATAAAAAAGACACAAACCTTGAGCTACATTTATTTGGCAGTCGCCTGCTCCCTCACTCTCACTCTCTCCCTCTCGCTCTCGCTCACTTCGCTCGTTTGCCCAAAATCACTTCAACCAATTAGAGTCTCTAATCTATTTTCGATTCTCTTTTTTATCGCTTAACAAAAACACTTTTTCCGTTTATTTGTTTTTCGCGCTGGCGATAAACGTGTAAAGAGCGTTCCATAAAACGAGCTGTGCGAGTGTGTGTGTAGGAAAGTGTTGTGTGTGTGCCTGCGTAGGTGCTCTATGTGTGTGTGTGCGTTATCGCATTAAACACTCAAGCGTTTCCTGTGCCCTGAGTGGGCTGGGGTTTTGCCCCATTTTTTTTGCGGTCTCCGACCCCTTCGGAAAGGTGTTGCCAGCCGTTTATAATTAATCATTGCGAGAGATGGAAAACTGGAAAATAAGAACAAGAATTTCAGTTCATTTTGACGCCTAATTAAATGTTATTGCCAAATTTGTAGCATACTTTTCAGCGCACATTAATATTGCACGCAACGTGTGAGAAACTGTTGCCTACTTCTTGGGGCACAAATGAGAGGACGTGTATGACATTTGTCTTGTTGCCCTTTTTTGGGTCTATAAGAAATACAGTCTTATTTCATGGACAACAGAGCGTATGATGATTTTGCTGGGGTCTTAAGTCAGCTAAATGAGGCGAACTCAAGGTTAAAGGCAATGGCTTTAATTTATCTACAATATTACATTAAATTATTATGTATATTATTATACCATTTTTTTATTAAAACATTCAGTTATTATTAAAGCAGATTAGAGCGGAATTTCCCTAAATTTCTGAACTCGAAAAGTTAATATTTCTTTGAGGCGACTTTCATTTGCAGGCACTCAAAATGCAATTAGATGGCATAATATATGACACCACATACATATGCAAAGGGGAGGGGAACGGTCCGCCTTGTCGTGTTTGTCATTAGACAACTTTGTGACATTCTTTCCCCTTGTGGCATAAAAAGTTTTTCCGCTTTTCCGCGAAAAGTAATTAGCCTCAAAAGTGGCTTTGTGGATTTTCTTAATGCTAATTGAGTTTTAATGCTGCTATGGAAGTTTTTCCTTGTGTAAGATCATTACACGCACGAGCAAATCCAAAAATGCGTAAAATAAGGATGGGGGGATTACTTGCAGGGTGGGGGATAGCAATCCTTTTAAGCTGTCACTTTTATTGTGAATAATTTTGTGTTAAAATCAAAATTGCGCACACGCGCTTCGAGGAGGGCAATCCAAGGGAAAGGGAAGGGAAAGCGGAAGGAAAAGGGATCGGTTGAGAAAGAAGACATCTGAAATCGACAAGAAAAATGCTTGAGACAATTGCTGAAGCAAAAAACCAGAAAAAATATACAGAAATAAACCCAAAGGCAAACCCTTTAATCCTCGCATACTTACAAATGCCATTCACGAGATTTGCATGCAATATACACAGAGAAAGAGAGAGATAGAGAAAGAAGGAGAAGGATAAAGGAGGGAGCGAGTGCGGAAGAGGTTCTGAGAGAGATGGGGAGAAAGAGAGAGACACCCAGCGACCTGCCAGTATTGTCCTGTGCCCAAAAAGCCAAACACAAACTTTGCCACAAAATTTGTTATCCTCCTCCGTCCACATAAGGTATGCTAAATTCAGCAGGGCGTATGCCATAGTTGATAGAGCTTAAGAGGTTCCATACAGCTGCAATTGTAGCTATTATATTAAGCTCCAAATCAGCTAAAAGTACTTTCAATCAAGGTATATTTAACTAAATTCGCAAATACCCTAAAATATTCCTAAGCAAATTCCAAGTTGCTTTAAATCTCTGCACATGCTTATCGTGTTTTTAATGAGTGATTTAATGCCATAAATCTCTTGAGATATATAGCTAGATTAAGCTATAATTATAGTAAGGGTATGCGCTGTGCGTGACTACCCTAAATACAAATGCAAAACGTTTGCTTGCTTCGCATATTCGCTGCCAGAAGCAGTTTTCAATTTCATTGATGCGTGTGTGTATGTATGTGAGTGTATAGCAGTATGTGTGTGTGTGCCTGAGCGTGTGTGTGTGTCTGGGTGTGTGTGTGTGTTAGGCTGTGGCAAATCCTGCCACAATGTTTGCCTCAAGTTGGCCGACTTCGTTCCCATGCTCTGTCTGTGGCATGTAATGAAATTGTTTTCGCTTTTGCCAAATGTACACTAGGCTTAAGTGTGTGTGTGTGTCTGTGTGTGTGTGTGACCCTGTGTGTGCCCCTCTGTGTGTGTCTCTGTGTGTGATTGTTGGTTTGTCGACAGGCGCGTGTATTTATTTATTTGAATTTCATTTTGTGGCTGCCATTTGCTTGTAGTAGACTCAGTTTCCTCTTTCTCTTTTTCTCACACTTCTTTCCCCTTCCATTTCCATTTCCTTTCCCACACAATTCTATTTTTCTTGTCTCTCTCTCTCTCTCATTTTTTAACACATTTTGCATTACAAATTTTTCGCTCAGCACAAAATGACGTGCGAAATTTGCCACCGCCTTCAGCTTTGAAGTGCTAAAATTAACGTCCACTGCTTTTTGAAAGCGCTTCTCTCTTTCTTTTTTTTGTGCTGGCATATACCCCGTAAATTTGTTGTGCTGGGCTGTGATAGACTATGCAGCAAATGTGTATGGGCCAAGAGCAAGTTTTATTAACAGAAGTTGACCAAGACTTCTGATTAAATTTTTGAAATTAATAAATAATACTCTTTTAAATTTAATTTCTGGAAATATAGATTTGTTACTACTTTAATTTTTCTATTATTAATTTTTTTAGACCATTTTGCTTATTTTTCTTTTCCTCAAGTATGATAAAAGAACTGTGCTGTCATGCGAACATATTTCTTATGTCTAGCACAGGGTATTAACTGTGCGACTACACCCATCCGTTTGTCTGACGCTGACGCCGTTAACGCTTTGTGAATGAGCCCGCCTCGCTGGGCCATTTGTATGTTAAAAGCCATTTGAAGCGTGGCAAAATGAATTGCGTTCTGGTATTTGGCCAAACCGTTTTTGGGCCCAAAGTATTTCCGGGCGGAAACAAGTGCCCAAAAAAAAAGAAAAGAAAATAAAATAAATAAAAAAGGCGGTTACCAACTGCGGGTGAGATTCTCAAAGAAAATCGCCTAATGAGTGTGATTAAAGAGTTAATCAAGAGCAGATCAAAAATACAAGTCTAGCTAGTAGATAAAGCTGACTAGGCATAATTTTAATATTATGTGATAATATAACTATATAGTATACCCTGTTATTTCTTATATATGTTTAGCTTACAATTGTTTTAGAATACCTGCAGGACTACAAGACAAATAGCTGCCTATCTGCATAATGTTTTCCCACTGCCTCCCTCTCCCACTCTCTCTCCCTTCCCATCATAATATTATTACCATTTGTACCTCTCAGACTCAGACTGAGACATTCTACCAACATATGTCGAGTCCTTTTGGCTTCTTTGATTTATTCGTCGAGTCATGACTTTATCAACGCGCTGCATTTACATAACAATGTTTATATTGGCCAAGTGGTTGTTGCCTGTGAGCCAGGCCTGCTGGGTCTGGTAATTTATTGATAAGAGAGCCACGTGCCGTCTCTCTGTCTACCACTCTCTCTCTGTCTCCCTCTCTCTCTATTTGTGGCAACACACAATATGTTTGCGATTAAGGTGCTCGGACATGGGGGAAAAAAAATAGGCATTTTCATGGCCCAATGATGCCAAAATAATATGCTATGATATAGAGTAGATTCCTTGCCTTTCCCTACTCTCCTCTCAACTGATGATGATTTGTTGCGCCTGCCTAATTTATGAGGGGCATCGTGATAGGCTCGTTAACATTTCAGGCTTTCGTATTTATGAGCAGCCTGTTCCACCTCCTCCTCCGAATCGTTCTCCTGCTTCAGTTGCGCTTCTCAAGCGCTGTCAATAAATTTCCCCAGCAGGTGTAGAAGCCTCTTAAGTGATTTTCCATGTCGGCTGAAAATACTGTAATTAGGCAGTTGCTCTCTCTCTCTCTCTCTGTATCTCTCAACCAACCCAAGTTCAACAAGATTTATCTGGCTGTATCTCTGGGTAAATCGATAGCTTTGCTAGAAATTTTGACCTGCTGTTGTAATTCAATTTTGCAGACTGAAAAAAAGTTTTCATTTTTGCCTTTTCTACTCTACTTTTGTGGGCCAAAACATTTTGATACCCTCTAGCCATAGGTTGGAAATGAAAGTGAGGTATCTTCGACTTTATAGCGCACATTTAAGCTTGAATAGCGTCTATTTGTCTGTATGAACAGCTATATCTCTGGAATTACTAGAGTAAGCTCTATTAAATGTTGTCATAGTGTGTCTAAGTACTGTAAGTATATTTTAAAATTTAGACACGCCCCCTTTTTAACAGAAAAATGAAAAAACAACTAACGTATTGCCTATCTTTACAGCTTATATATTAATATTTTAAATGTATATTAATTTTTAATTATACAAATAATTTCTGCAAATTGATTTGAGTTTGTATATTAAATATAAAAATTATTTAAGAAATGGAAATACATTTTTCTGCTTAGCGGGTATTCTACAGTCGAGCACTCATAACTTTAGCTTTTTTTACTTGCCAAACCTCAAATTGCCTGAAGTAAATTGAGTGTAGCTGGACTGCAAGAGGTCAGGAAGAGGCAGTATGAGGGATTCCAGCGGGATGCCTGACTTCAAATCCCATTGGGCAATTTATGATATGGTCTCTCGCTCCTTTTGCCCTCAACCAGGCTGGACATTTTGTTTATTGGACTGCATGACAGGCGCTTCAGCGATCAATTAATATAAGCGCTTTTCTTGTGACCTTTGTGCCCCTTTGAGGGGTAAGGAGCTCAGGACTTGGGTCAAACAAGGGGTCTGTCATTTGCATGCCGGTTCGTAGCGGGTTTCGTGTTCTCAATTTATGAAAGTGAAATGGGCAATTATTGTAATTGAAATGTATGACATCATTTTCTTTTTTGCCCATTCTAAAATTGATAAGCGGTTTAGCGGTGAAAACATTTGCTCGATTAGGTTTACATTACTTTAAAGGCTTAAAGCTGGAATATTGGTAAATTTATTAGCTTTTAATAATTCTCTTAAATCATCATAACTTCTACTTCAACTAATTACCAAGTTTAGCTGACATTCCTTTTTCCTCTACACATTAAGAAAAGTTTCCAGCTTTACTGTCCCCCTTATTGTTGTTTATCTCCCTTACACTCCCTTTTCTTCCTCCCTTTCAAGTATATTCGCAGAATCACTGTACTAATTACTTTACTTTATCATCGATAAAAGCTAAATCCATTAATTAGACATAACTTTTCAATGGCGTAATTGAAAATTCCAAAGATCTCAATTGTTCTTCTGCTTTCTCTCTCTTAATTGGGTCACGTACTAAAAAACTTTATAAACCACTTAAAAACGCCAACTCATCGTGTCATAATAATAATGATGACTAGAAGGGGGCGTGGTAAAAAATGAGGAAAGTTGGCAAACAAGTTTCGCAAAACATTTTTATTTGATGACTCATTGATTTGATTTTCAATTTAACGGTCAATGAACCTGATTAGAGAACTTTCACATACTTTTCATTTTGGCCTTGTTATTGTCTTGTCCAGTTTCCATCGATTCCAGTTAATCGCATATTTATTTAAATTACCAAAAAAAGAATAGGACATTGACATCTGTTGGCCATAAAATTCCAGCTGTGGCAACACTTTACGTAACTTTTCTGTGTGATTTATGATTGCGGCTTTAGCCAGCCTCAGCCTGGAGCTGGATCTCCTTCAAGTCCATCAACTTGTTCGCTTGTCATTTGTCGTCGTCGTCCTCATCGTCATAAAATCATCGAGGCATGAGCCAAGTCGAGACCAGTGTAACCACGTTCAAATTGTAACCATGAAAAGTTTTCCGCTTCTGTTTTTGTTAGCCATAACTTTTAATGAGAATTTATGCCTTTTATTATTATTTATTTCATGAATTATCGATGCGTTTAGTTAGCCAGCGGATTACATCAAAGCCAAGTCGAATTGGCTTTTAGATTAAATAAGTATTAAATTGAAAAGTGATGTATATATATTCATTATTCTCTTTCAGTTACTTTGAAGCTGAGCGGACCCTGAAGTTTGCCTTGAAAGGGTAAGTTTTAATTTGTATTTCTATGAGTTTGTACCTTTTTTAACCTTTTGCATTTTATTCTAAAAATAAACCTTATTCTAATTGCTTTATACCTACCCATTCTAATTAAATAATAATTTATTTTAACTTCTCTTTTTGCTCTCTTTTTTCTGAGTTTAATACAGTTTCTTACTTTTTTTGCCTGTCAAACTTTATGAAATAATTTAAAATTTGTTTAATATATTCCTTTGCCCAATTATAATAGATAAACTATATTTAATCCATTCATGCCTTGCCTGTCTATGCTCATCCATATCAATAAGCTGAAATGCAAACAAAGTTACTTTAAGCCAATTAAATTGAAACTTTCCTGGCCTAACCAAGTTAAAAGCCAGCTTAACTGTAGGTAACTTACCGCAAAGAGTGAGAGACTGATTTAAATTGAATTAATTTATGGATATCGCAGAAAAATAAAAGGGTAAAGGTAATCTGGTTGGCTATATGCGCAGTTTTGTTTCTTTTTGTTTTTCTGCATATTTTGCCGTTAATCAAATTGCTGTAAAACTCCATTAGTGGCTTTTAGAGCTGGCCACATTTCTGCAGTTTTTTATGCGCATTTAAATTGTATTAAATGGCAGGCATTATGGCCAAATTGCTGCTGCTGCTTCTGTTGTTGCTGAAAGTCAGAGAAGCAACGAATTGAATTAGCTGCACACTAATTGGCCAGGCTAATTTGCAGCATAACAAATAACCACAAAGGGGCAGACCCTGGGGTATAATAACAACAGCAACAACAAACCCGAACTATGCGCAGGCAAATAAAGTTGGCTAATAGAGCATTAAGTAGCAGCAGGACAGAGAGAGATAGAGAGAGAGAGGAAGTCAACCCCAAACCATCTACTTTTATGGCCATAATGGCGGCTACTTTGCCTGCTAAAAGCAAAAACATCGTAGGTTATGTGAGTAAGATGAGAGCTAGTAAAGAAGTAACCCGAATAGATGCCTTTAGAGACTGTTGCATAATTAAACAATACTGTTGCTTTCATAACTGTGCTATGTATTGAATCAGATATTTATATACATAGTATAATTATTTAGCTATTTACAGGATTTAGCACAATTTGCATAAGCACAAAGAGACCCTAGCTAATTGCTGTATAAAACAACACCAGCTGCGTAAATTATACCAAATTTATATACCCTACATATGCAAGAGAGTTTATTTAACTCCCACACTCACACTCACTGGCTTAGCCCTTACTTTATTACTTAATGTAATTAAATGTTTATTCAACATTGATTCACTTGCCTGTCCGCTGGCAGTGCACAAAATTCTAGCATACTTATGCGGGCTGCCTGCTTCGCCACACATGCACTGCTTGCTCATCGCACGCACTGCTTGCTACTCACAGGCACACTCACTGCAAAACTGACAAATTTGTAGCATACTTATGCGGGCAACTTCTCTCTTGACCGACGCTAAGCATAATTTAATTGTCTGGCCAGCGCAACAAGAAGCACAACAATTACTTAGAGAATGCCTGAGCAATTATCACCAAGCTCAGAGTGAGATGGCGAATGAGTGAGTGAGATGGAGAGAGAGAGAGAGAGGGAGCAAAGATTCGAGGCGCTTAATTAGCCACACGTCGATGCGAAACTTGCTGAGCCTAATTGAAATTATGTGAGTGCGTTCGTGCGCGTGTGTGTGCGAGTGTGTGTGCTGTGTGTGTGTGCGTATGTGTTGGCAACTTGCTGATAGCATTAATATTGCGCCACATGCACAGACACGCCCGTTTAGCCAGCTGCTCTTCTCCTCTATTCTCCTCATTTCCCTCTCTCATCGTCTCTCATCTCCCTCTTTCTTCTGCTTTGCCTTCGCCTGCCTCCCCTCTTCTGCTCCTTCTCTTATCTATTCTAGCCATCCATTCACTCGGAATATTCATGTGCGGCGGTCAACGGCTTTATTGAATTTGCTGCCGGATGCTGTTGCAGCTGTTGCCTCTCCCCGTCTTCTCTCTAGTTCTCCTATTCTCGTTGCTTATTGTATTACACGCAATCAATGTGTGTGTCTGTGTGCGTGTGTGTGTGTGTGTGTGGCAGCGTGTGCGTGCAAGTGTTGATAAGGCGCAAAAAAGTTACACTTGCTAAAACAAAAAGCAGCTTAAAGTATTTCAGTTTCCGTTCTGTTGGTTCTGCATTCGCTCCAAATGTGCTGACCAGGGGAAAAATAACAAATTTAAGGGTGACCATACTCTGCAAATACTCTGCTGTATAAGAGTGACCATGCACTATAAATAGTCTGCTTTATAGGAGTCTAAAACTGGCTGAACTGCTGAATTGCTTGTCTTGTTTTGAAGTAGAACAAAAATACGCAAGAATTTTAGGGTGACCAAGCGTTTTTAAGTGCAGTTTTAGAGTGAACATGCTCTGCAAATACCCTGCATACGCTGCTTTAATTTCACTTAAAGTTTAGAAAAAGGCAATATAACAAAAACTTAAAAAATATTTTTTGTAGTTTCGTCTAGCCGAGCACACCCCACCGCAGTCAGGTAGATGGTGTTTGCAGAGTTCGCACAGAAGTTTCTCATTCTCATTTAATTTATGTGCATTTTGGGGGTCAGCAAAACGACATAGACAGCTGCCCGACCGAATGCCTTTTGCCTGCTTACTCTCTCTCTCAACTTTTAATGACAAATTAAACACGATGCAACTTTCGCCGCACATAAATTAAACTGGAGAGTTCAGAGAGAGAGAGAGAGAGAAAGAGAGTGAGGGAAAGAGAGACAGAGAGAGTGAGGGAGTTCAAAACAGTTGGGAAATTCAGAAAAGTGCATTAAACAAAGTGGCAACGCACACTGTGAATTAATTATGTTAATTAATCGACTCAGACGAGGGACGCAATTGAAATTTAAAGAAAGTAAAGAACTTACAATTTTAATGATAGATCTTATGGAGAAAAATGTTGCCCTTCTACTATATATATTTTAAAACAAAGAAAGATCATGGAAAAAAAACGATTTTATTAAGCAAATTTGACGAGAAATTCCTAAGATTTTGTAGTATTTTTTTTTAAAGAAATCTTAAAGTTTTTATAAAAAAATAGAAGTCATGAAAAAAACGATTTAAAGACATTTTTAAGCAAATTTGACAGGCAGTTCCTAAGATTTTGTAGTATTTTATTTAAACTAGGAATCTTAAAGCTCTTATAAAAACAATTTCTTAGAGTTTAAATTATAACATTAGAGTAAAAATATATAAAAATGAAAATATAAAAGATATAATTGTATATTTAAAAGGTATCTCAAGCAAGTCAACAAATTTCGTACGTTAATAATTTAAGTTCATAAAAAATAGATAAATGTTTGTGTAGTACATGTGCTTCTGGCATCATATCATCTTCAAGTACAGCCCAATTCGCTTTTGATACCTTTAAGCACAGGCAACAAGTGTCACAGAGTAAAACTCCCCAAGTAACTTGGCAACTTTAATACCCCCAGAGAGATGTGTACTACAAGCTGAAGCCTCAAGCTGGTTCATTGGCTTCACATAGGGGATTTACTTTATTTTTTTATTGCCCTTGTGTCTACGCAGCGGGTCGCTGTCCTGTGCGTTCTATTGGCCAAAATCAAAATACGCTTGAGGTGCAATATAATTGGCCATTTAGAAGTTTATGGGGCATGGCAATAACAAATTGTCTCTTCAAATTGAATTTTATGCATAGCTCGCACAATTGCAAAAAGGTGTTTAAATTTTATGTACATGTTTTCTCTCTCTCCCACACACTCTCTCTCTTTCTCTCAGAGGGGCTACAGGTGGTTTTTGTTGCACGTTCTTGCGGCCAAAGGGAGACAGGGAGAGAGAGAGGTCAAATTTATTGTCACGTACGCAGGCGAGTTGAATGACACGACGAGGTCCAAAGCTTGAGGCAGCAGCAAAAAAAAAAGACAAGGACATAAAAAAAAAATCGTAAATTGCACATGTGCCTGCGCTCTAGGCATATCGCTAAATATCAGGCTTGCTATAAAAATCTATGCTATAAATTTGTCAGAAATTTAATTTTAGCCAGACTGCAAATTTAAAACGGAAAAAACAGATGCAAAAAAAGTGTAAAAAATTCTCAACTTCCCCCAAAAAGCTCATCAGCTGCTTACGATATTCGCCACACTGTGTGGTTTGTGTCTTGGCTAAGGCGAAAAGCTCTGCGCGACGTTAGCCAAGTTGAGTGAGTGAGTTTTTTTTTTCTTGTTGCTTGCGGTCCCGTTGCGTATGAGTAATTTGGCGGGAATGTAGAAAAATCACATTATTCCCGATAAGCGCGAGTTGACTAAGCAACGACTTATCGCTTGAAATTAATTTAGATATTTAAATTATGATATTGCTGCGCTGAACTTAAGTGAACCTGATGCATCTGCGTTTTAGTGTTTTACTAGCAGAAAAATCCCCCATTTGTTGCAAATTAATTTTTAATTTTTCTGTGAAATGCAAAGAGCTAGAAAAGGGAAATTTGGTATGCTCTGAGAATAGTGACTTTTAATAATAATCTGAAAATTTCAGCTTAAGCGAACTGTAAACAAAGAAGTTATTTAGGGAATAAGTCGTGTGCTATGATCAATCACAAAGTGGGCTGGCGACAGGCGGTCTGGCCGAGAGAGGATACAGCAACAAGTGCTACCATCCATCATGGCATAGAAATCGTTGAGTTGTGCCAGATAAATCGTGATAATGGTAGGAAAGTGATGAGAGAGGGAGACATGAAGGCGGAAGGAAAGAAGGAAATTAAGAAAGGCCTAGAACTGTGCAGGAATTAAAAACAAATTTTTAACTAAAAAAAAAGAAAATTGAAATCGAAAAATATAATAAAAATTTAAAGAAATCAGCTAGAAGTTGCAAATATATGCAAGTAAAAGTATAGAAAGGGGTCTAATAGATATAAAGTTATTCTTATAATGTAATATAATAATAATTATAATAATAATATAATAAATATACCATCTGTATCGTGATATATCTATCAATTATAGGCCTGGAATTGCCACATACTCAGCTCAAGCCGAGTCTAAAACTTCCTACCTAGCTAATAACTGCAAATTCCTTATACAACATATAAAATTCCTTATATACAGCATCTTAATATACCTTTCATTGCTTTTGCATTCTCAAATCAAAATCGTAAAATATGCAAAATTGCGCGTCAATTTGTCGTGAAGTTATTTTAATTTGCATTCCTCGAAGTTGTCAAAGTTTTTTTCGCTCGCTCGCTCCGCGTACCGTTACCTTTTATGGTAAATATAATGAGAGAATTGTTAGCGGTTTTTTTTCCTTATTTTTCTTTTTATTTTTTTGTGCATTCAACGCATTTCGAGGCATTTAACATAAAATTTCCGGCATTTATTGCTCAATTAAATTGTTCGATTGCAGTTTACATTTGCAATTTGCAACTGAGAGAGAGAGAGGGAGAGAGAGGGAGAGAGGAAGAGAGAGAGGGGGAGAGAAGGGTAGGCCTGGTTTGCTCTGAGGTGCGGTTTGAGCTTAGTTAGTCAGTCAGAGGCAATTGCCCCAACGACCATAAAGTCGGTCATTCGCTCAACAAATACTCTATAGGTATACGTAGTGTAGTGTAGATACTAGAGTCTCTTATGTTTTATGCGTTTCTCGAGTGCAGTTCATGACCCTGACGTCAAGTTGTCGTCGCCGTGTACCGTGTACTTATTGCCTGTCAGTGGGGTATATTGTTTTGTGCACCAACAAGTTGTATTAAGCAGGTATAAATCGGGATTTTGATAGAACTTGCTAACTAGAAACAACTGCATAAGGCAAACTCACGTAGGGCTTTAACAGCTTTCTAAGCTTGATCTGAGCGTCCAGGTGCTTTTAAGTAATTATACAGTCTAAAAAATGTCTTAAATTGGCGGAGCTTTTTTATATATGCAGCATTCTTTACTTAATTGTTTTGGTAACTTCATGCGAGTTTTCCGCAAAAGCTTTAATGTGCTTTAGCTTGTAGACCATCTCGAATATTATAATTTTTCAAATTAAGACATTCAAAGACAACCTTTACCTTAGATAATCTCAAATTTGTAAAGATGATCCTATACGCTTCCGCTAATTTTGAGCTATTAATGTGCTTTGGGTTGATTAAAATGCAAAATCCTTATAGAGAATCCCTTGAACGCTGTAGCTGAAGGTTCTCTCTAACTTTTCCACTCATAATTTGCTTCGAGCTTTCCGCTAAAGCTTTAACATCCTTAAGCTTACTAATGAATCTCAATTCATTATATACCTTATGCTGTAGGTTTTTTCTTAATTGAATATTCCTCATGTTTTTTGCAAAAGCTTTAATGTGCTTAAGCTTACTAAAGAATCTCAAATCCTTTAGTTTGAAAAAGATATTTCTACGCTTTGTACAGGGTATGCTTAGAGCGAGGCTTCTAGCTTTATTCTGAACAACTTCTCATACTTGTTATTGTGCTGCACCCACCCCCCTCTCCGCCTATTCTCGCCTGCCTCTTCTCCACTTTGTTTCTCGTGCTGTCGCCCGGTGTGCATTCGATTAACACCTCGTTTTGTGTTTTTGTTTTCCCTGTTTTTTCGAATATTTACCCCACTCTCTTCCTCTCTCTCTCTCTCTTTGTATTTGTTTTCCGTGTGTTTTCTGCTGATGATTTGCGTTCTCTTCCCACTTTTTGCATTACAAATATCCCGTTCTTTCGTTCGCTGTCAAAGTTTTTCTGATTATCTTGGCTTTAATTTGTACGTTTATTCAATTGTTTTCAGCCTTTTTCCCGCCATATTTGTGAGCCGTATATAGGCTGTCATTGTCTCTGGCTCTGGGGTCTGTGTTGATATAACACTTAGATAGGGAGCGATAGTAGTACAATGCAATTGTAAAAACGTGATCGTTATTATAAGTGATTTGTTTTGTTTTTTTTTAGCGGAAAATGATAGAGAACCCTTTGGCCATTACTCTAGAGAGGTCCAAAAGGGGCGTGGCAGCCTGCAAAAAAAGGGAAAATTATATAGTTATTTTGGTTGGGGTTTATATATAACAGTTACACTGGTAAGTTGACGCCCCTGTGACGTTGATTTATGTACACATGATTTATGCGTTTTGTTTTGCGTTTCTTTTTTAGCTTTTTATGGGCTGCTTTTTTTTAGCAGTTTCCGGCATAACATGCGTACTTCCCACTACATACATCTTTTTTGGCTCTATACTGTATAAATCTCTTTACTCTCCACTTATTTGCATAACTCACTCAACTCAAACTTTTTGCTAGATTTAATTTAAATTTTATTTGCAATTTTTAAGTGTTTTTTTTTTTTGGTTGATTTTAATTCTCTTGCTGTCACGTTAAATTTAATTGAATTATGCAAAAATGCAGGCAAATCAATTCTATGGTATATTGGGGAATTCCCTTGTGATGCAGCTCCTCTTTACACTGTCTCCCCTCTCTTTCCCCTCTCTTTGCCTGCCTCTTTCCCCGCCCTGCCCTGCTGCCTCATTGCATATGCAAAAAGGCAAACAATTTGCTACCAAAAAAAATTCTAATTGAATCAAATATGAGCGCCAATCAAGAGCTAAAGATTTTCCCACATTCACACAGATACACACACACACACACATATGCACACACACACTCCCACACACACACACACACAACAATGGGCACACGTTGCCTTTCATTGTGTATTTTATTTTTAATGGAGCCGATGATGATGATGATGATGAGGAGGAGGAAGAGGAGGCCAGCAAAGCTGATGATGTTTCTGTGGCTCATGATGGATCGGGAGGATGATGATGTGGTTGGGGGCGGATGATGATGGGGAAACTGCAGTTGATGAGCCTCTGTAAACATGATGGCAACAGCTGTGCGAGCTGCAATTGCAAAACAATTTGTAATGCAGAAATTGGCAGGCGTTAAAAGGCGCATATAGCATATAGAATCTGTAGAAATATATATATATTAATATATGTAGCAGCTCTACAGTGTGATTAATTTTCGAGACATTTGTATTTACAGTTCATGCTTAATATTTGCTTAACCTTTCTTTATCTTAACTTGGCCAAAAGCTTTCCCAGTTTAACAATCGTTTAGGCCGTATCTCATATCCATTTCTCTGCCTGTCTGTCTGTATATTTGTCTGCCTGTTTGTCTGTCTCTCCGTCTATCTCTCCGTCTATCTATCTGTCTGTCTGTCTCTCTATCTATATGTCTGTCAGTCTCTCTGTCTTGCGGTTTGACTCTCTGCCTCTCAGTCTCCCTGTCTGTCTCTCTGTCTGTCCCTCTGTCTCTCCGTCTGTCTCTCTGTCTGCCTGTCTGCCTGTCTCTCTGTATGTCTGTCTGCCTCTCTGTCTGTCTGACTCTCTGTCTCCCTGTCTGTCTCTCTGTATCTCCGTCTCTATCAGCTTATATGCCTCTTTATCTCCCTGTCTCTCCGTCTCCCCGTCTCTCTGTCTGCCCGTCTGTCCCATTGTCTTCTGCCTGAATAGAATGAAAATATCTGTTCTTTTGTTCTGTCTGGCTTCGTGTCTGGGCCGCATATATCACCAGACACTGTAGATACATGTGTCGTCAGATTGTTTTGTCATTATATAGAGCGTCCCATATATACTATAATATAGTATGGTCTATTGGCGGCATGTGTTGTGCCCCCCAAAACAAACACAAAAACCATCTACGTCTTTCTGCAGAACTGACAATGTGTGGAATGTACTCTGAATTAGGTATATATATTGACTGGGTTAATCAGTTGCGGAACATACTCTACGTGTATATAGTACAGGATTTGTGAAAGAGCACGGCTAGCATAATGATAGTACTCATAGTACTTTGGGTGAATGTTAGGGCATGGTTATAGCTTCATATGTGAGTATATATTATATTTATAGATCTATACTTTATAGTGAGTCTTTTCTTTGATATATTTCAGTTGTTACTATTGAAATACTTTAGTTTCTGGATTTATATAGATTAATAAATTATATAGTATTCAAATTTATTTAAGATTGCTAGTATGGGTAAGTTTATAGCGTGTTATATAGTTTTAGTTCGTATAGTTATTTTATCAGAACTTATAGCTTAGTTATGATATATGATATATGTTAATGATATTAGATATTTAATGATACTAATGTTTTTCAGAACTTTAGGGAACATTATTTTCAAAGAAACCTTGTAGACACATATATCTATATAGACTTAAACATTATATAGATCGAACAACAAGTTTATTTCTGTGTTTATTATAAAAAAGAAAAAAAATAATAAAATTCAAACACCTAACTATGAAGATCTATATCTAATAAGAGAGATTATATCTGGTTATAACTAGTCTAGTTTCATCTTCAGGGTATACCGTGACTCAGCTTCTCTTTTTTAGTGTATACAAGTCTCTCGTCTATTCGAGATTCCCTCGTTTTTTTATTTTTTTTTTTTTATTTATTTACAAATAAAAGGAAATTTCGTATGGGGTATTTCGGGTGTGATACTCGCATTATTCGTAGCCAATTGCCAATTGTGTGTGACTAATATCGTATCTTTTTGGCCCACAGGCTGTGAAGACGCTAATTGGTTGAATCAATCGGAATTAGCCAACTAGCAAAAGGCAGATCTGGCTTGATATATATGTGATATACTATATACTATATAGGGCAGCTGCTAACAGACACTGTAGATCTTTGATTTTTGGGTCTTTTTTTTTGTTTTTCTTTCACTCTTTGTTTCTTTCGACAATACCGAGTGCAATTCTTGGGGTTTTATGGCCCACAAAAAAAAACAGTGTTGCAAGCCATGCAATAAATCCCTCACCCTCCCGCCGCACTGATGAAATTTGCAGAGCGCAACGAACTACGTATACCCTATAAAAGTGAAGGCGTTGCGCTTGAATGATCAAAGTGGAAGAAACAAAGAAAATGTGTACATGAAATTCATGAAATTAATTTTTCTTAGTTATGGAAAATTTCGCTACTAGTTGTGCAAAATGTAAAACGATATAGGGGCGGTAGGGGGGTCTGGTGAAATTCGTAGAAAAAATGTTTTAGTAAAAATTCCATCGAATCACATGCGTTTTGTGGGTAGTCAAGATATCATACTATAGTATATAGTACTATATTATCTGAAGCGACATGATAAGCAGACAACTGGCGGAAAAGCTGTTAGCTGTTTTCTGCGAGACTGCGATTTTGACAGCTGCTTTTTTGTGGGCCAAGACAGTTGGTAACACGAATTTCATAACTATGCGTATTTTTACACCTTCAGAGCGCAGTTGGAGAGTGAGGGAGAAGGGGAAGGCGAGAATTGGTTTTAGTTAGCACCCCCCGCCCCCCAGGTGACGACTCTGGGCCAAGTGTGAAGGCAAACAACAACAACAACAATGGGGCAGGGTAACAACAATAAAATGCAGACCATTTTGGGGCCTCTTAAAACATTGCGAATTCGCTCGAGCGACGCCTTCCTGCTGTGAGGCTGCTGCTGCGGCTGCTGCTGCCGTGGACTTTGGACTCGTTTGGCTGCCAAAAAGGCAGCAGGAGCAGGGGCAGAGGCAGAGGGCCAGCAGCGCAAAGGGAGAGCAGAGCAGAGCGCAGCTAAGCCAACGCTGGCAGCAAAAGAACATGATGGAGCATTACAACGTTAGAGCAATGCTGGAATAACTAAAACAAAAACAACAACAACAGCAGCAGCAGCAACGCTCTCTCGTGTACAAACATACGTAAGTGCGCTCTCACTCGTGTGCGCTCTCTCTGCTGCTGCTGCTACTGCATGGGCTCCCTTGCTGCTAGTGTGTGTGTGCCTGCCTGCCTGCCTGCTGCCTGTTCGCCTCACGTCGTGTGTTCTCTCACTCTCTCGGGAATAGAGGGCAGCGACAGCGACGCGTCGTCGTCGTCGTCGTATGTAGGCGACGATGATCACTACAATACGTGCGCTTGGCTGATCAGTTGACGCTCTGAGCTCGCCGCGTACAGTTCGTTCGTTGGTTCGCCCGCATTGCCGAAAGTGTAACGAAAGCAACGTCGCCGTCAATGCGCTGGAACACGATTATCATCACGATCACGATCACGATGATGATGATCGTCTGATCCGGCGGCTGAACGTGTCTCGTGTCTCGAACAACTGCGGCAAAAAGGCAGCAGCAGCAAATTGTGAAACGAACAGGGCAAAAGGTAACCCCAAAATATAAAAAGAAAGAAAGAAATAAAAGAGCAAAGTGCAAAGAAGAAGTCTACCAATTTGCTTTGTGTTTGTGTTAGTGTGTGTCTGTGTTAGTGTTTATGCTTAAATTTCTGTCTATCGATACCAAAACAAAAAATCAGAAAAAAATAAAACAAAGCAGGCAGATGATGAAGCTGCTGCAGAGCAAGCAGAGGCTTGATAAATCTTTTGAAAATTTCCACAAAAATATAAAATGTGCTTAAAACAAGGCGGATAATTAATATTAATAATTTTCTAAGGCATGCGCGAAGAGCGAGACAGAGAGCGAGCGAGAGAGAAAGAGTGCTGCACGCTATAATTTATTATACAGCGACAATTTCGGTTTTTGTTTTTCTGAGTTTTTTTATTCCCCCTCAAAAAAATAAGTAAAAAGTAAATAAAATAAAAACCACAAGAAGGCAACGCACAAAACAAAACGCGAAATTTCCAAACGAAAGTCGCGTCAAGTCGGGCGAATAAAAAACCTAAAAAAATAAAATAAAATAAAGCAAAAAAATAATAATAAGAAAACAAAACGAAATACTCGTCTTAGCAACTCGGTAATCGTTATATACCTCGCACACGCCGTTGTCCGTTGTGTTTGTGTTTGCAAAAAAATAAAATTAACGCAAAATATTTTAATAATATTTGTCGATTAATCGAGTAATCTGTAATTGATTAATCTCACAAGTGAACTAATTTCTTGGCCCACAAATCGTACGAGAAGCGCGCTGTAAGTTGAATTTACTTTAATTTTGCTATATATTATAAACCGCTCTATATAGCTTCCATGTATACCTATAAGTTGCAGTGTAACTAGTTACACGATTTATACACATATTTGTAGAAGCTAAACAGAGTGTAGAAAAACTCTTTGCAGGCCAGATAAGGTGAGAGAGCGCTCTTTTATTTTGCTTATAAAAAAATATTAGAAAGGCATGAGAGAGATTAGGAAACTATATGCAGCTGCTGGAGGAAGAAAAATTTAAAGGTAATATATATATATAGCTCAATCAAACTTATGTTGGCTGTATAAAACAAGTTAATTAACTATGCTTTGATTAGTTTAAAAGATCTTGAAATAAATGTTTAACTTTATTAATCTGGCTGAAGAAAATAGATCTGAATTAATTAGATATCTTAATCAAAATGATATATACTATAGAAACAATGTTTTAAAAATTCCATCTAAATTTTCTTTGATACACTAGAATTTTTATAGTATTATATCTCTCTCTTTATTGATTTTATGATCTGATTTGACATAAATCAAATATATAACATATATACTCGTATATATATATATAACTTTGTGCAGAGTTAATATTTTCGAGATCTGTATACCATTTACTTCTTTTATGAAAAATATTATATAAAGGCAGCCGATTTATTTATTATTTTTCTCCCTTTTTATTCCTTCCCGACCTGCCCCCACTCATTCCTACAACTCTTTAATACTTTGTACTTCTTTCCCAACTATACATGCATGCTTACATATGTTTATCATCTATATATATATATCTTTCTGTAAGTGAAATTCTTGTACATATTTCTTTTTTCTCTCTCTCTCTTGATTCTGTTTACATTTGATTCGCTTTGCTCCAATTTCTTCTTTCGAGTGGTCGCTTCAGACTGTCAAAAGTTCGGCAAGTTCTTTCGAACTTTTTTCGAAGTTTTTTTTTGTTTCTTTTCGATTTTTAGCAAAGCTCGTTAGCCGGGCCATACGAGTCTAACGGTGTTTGCCGCTCTCTAGAAGAAGTCTGGTGGGGGAGGGGGGGTTGTCTACGAGCTGCGGTGAAGAATATGGGCTACATGTTATATGGTCATGAGATAAGACACTACAGGCAGCACTTGAGGTTTATAGCTCCCCCCCCTGTGTAACCCCCCCTTGAGCAGGCACTACGTGTCTCGCTTAAATCAACTTTTACAGCCTGTTTTTCTCTCTTTTTTCTTTCCGTCTCTATTTTTTTTCTGTAATTCTAACTGAAATCTGAATGACAGTTGCCTTGGCGTATGGTCTACGGTTTACAGTTAGTTCAATTGGCGGTACAAAACTTTATGTAGCTCATAAATCGATTCCAGCCTGCCAACACTGACTGTGAGAAGTATGTGCACCCCAAAATGCAAACTAAAACGTATCGATGTGTGTGCAATCATTTCCTTATCTATCATACATATCTATCTCCCTCTTCGAACACTTCCTGCACACTCGTATCAATCACCCAAAAGGTCTCTGGTTGACATTTTTTTTCACTCGATCAAGAAGCTAACGGTTAACGTGCCTAGACTTTTAATTGCCACATTTCACCTGCCTTTATTATTATGATAATTAAACATTTCATTCTTATAGCTGTTGTTGTTGTTGTCCTTTTCTTTTATTGTCATGATGAAGAGCTGCGCCTAATTAGCTCAACACGGGTGTTTTTTATGATGTCCCTCCCCCACGATGGGGAGTGCGAAAAGACATCATCTTAACGACCTGTTTGCCTGTCTGTCTGTCTATCTGTCTCTCTGTATGTCTGACTGTCTGCCTTTCCGTCTGTGTTTGTTAATATTTTATATTCTGCCAGGTGGCACTTTGAAGATAATTTCGGCACTGTATAAGGCAAAGCAAAAACAAAAGATAAGTGAAATTTGCGCTGTTGCTGTTATTTTTCATTTCACTGGCGCATACAAGGTATATTTTGCTGGATATGAAGCAAATTATGTTGGAGAAAATTAGCGATAATTAAAGTCTTAGCATTTTCTTAAAGTAAAGTTCTTTGGGAAGCTCGTAGGCATTGTATGAAGCAAAAAAAAAAGATAAGTGAAATTTGCGCTGTTGCTGTCAATTTAATATTTGTATACCAAATGTGCAGAGAAGTATAATTTGGTATATAAATGAAATATAAAGAAAGTAAAACTATTTAGAAAACTTGAATAATGTTAGAATCAATAGAACTTAGAAATTACCAAGGAAACTAAACCCAGACTTTGCTGAGTGGTTCAGAAACCAGTTGAAAGAATCTTTTCCATTTTTTTTTCTTTTTTTTTTGCAATAAAACACAGAAAACTGTCAGAATCGTAAACTTAAGAGATTAGTTAACGAAGAACTGGTTCCTACTCGAGGCGCTGTCATCGTCATAATCAGCTTATGTTTATGGGAAACATATGTACATATAGTATCTAGGCATGGTCATGGGAATATCAAATATGAACTTGTTTCGAAATGAGTGGGCACAAATCTACGTATGGGTCGGGAGAAGCCCTTAACCAGTTTCCAATTATCAATTTTTATAGGTCTATGGAACTTTTGGCGAATTTTCGTATATTTCTTAATGAAATTAGTTCTAATAAAATTAATAATAAAATTAGTATAAATTAGTGAAAGCACAAAGAGGAAAGAAATCAATGTGCGTAAGTTCGGTAACAGGTTTCCATCTGTTATATATATTG
This sequence comes from Zaprionus kolodkinae, assembly GCA_018901885.1. Taxonomy (NCBI): domain Eukaryota; kingdom Metazoa; phylum Arthropoda; class Insecta; order Diptera; family Drosophilidae; genus Zaprionus; species Zaprionus kolodkinae. The sequence goes on from JAEIFM010000059.1 coordinate 891,416, forward strand.
TATATATACTATATATGCGATAATTTGTCGTCAGAGATCTGTTGGAAATTAATTAGTTCCGCTTGACAGATGAATGAAATCAGCAGGTGAAAAAACAGAAAGAAAAAAAAGGGATTCTTATCAGGCAGACGTAGTATTTCCTGTCAGCAAAAATTGCGGAAATAACCAGAAATAACTAAGGTAAAACTTCGGACGTCAGTCAGTGAACCAGATGTTTTTTTTTGGACTGATGAAGTACGTCATCGATGATGATGTACACTAACATTTGCATGACACTGTTAATTGGCTGGCAGAGATGTCGCCGCCTCTTTCTCCACATTGACCATGAATCATTAATTTATGCAGCAGTGTTCGAGACAGGTGTGGAACCCTCGATAAGTCGGGGAAACCTCATGGAAATTATACAAGTTGCAGACCAAATTGACATACTCAATCAGCAGCATTATGCTAATTCGTAATACGCGTGCCTTTTTTGGCATTCTTGTGAAGTTACCAGATATCCAAGGCAGAGATATATATATAGTATACTCGTATATAGCATATATGTGTACATATCTCTCGCACACGCTCTTTATCAGCCAGCACAAATCTGCGCAAACAACAAATATGTGCTCGACTCATACATTGTATTTTCTATATAGTATATATATATATGGAGCGTGGTATATCGCCCGACCATATATCTTATCTGGCGTGACAAGCATGTCAGTATTTAAACGACGCACTTACCACACAAGACAAGCTAGCCCATAGAGAGAGAGAGAGAGGGAGAGGTATCAGTAGTAGTCGAAACTCTTTGGAGTTGGCTTTGAGTTAGTAGACCCCCCCTCCCCCTTTTGGGGTCCCCTCTATATCTCTCTGCTGCCCTCTTCCAATTACAGTCCCATTCGCATTCAGCTTTCATTTTTGGCTTCTTACTTGACATGCAGCTAGCGCCGTCGACGCCTCCCCACGCGAAGGAGACATGAAAATATAGATACTATATAGTATATACCATGCATATACCATACTTTATATAGCACATATATATCTAGTATATGTTTATGTTGAACTTCAGCTTAATGCGCCAAACAATTACCAAAAAATAAACACTCGTTTGCACTGTGCAAGCATAATAAGTTGGGTCTAATGAATGGCGACTTTTGTATACTCTATATTATATTTGATATAGTAAGTCTTTATGTTAAAATATTTATATATATATATATATATTGGAGAAGGTTTAAAGTGTCTTAACAATTTTATTAAATTTAGATATTTTATAGCACATATGATATATCTTGATGTACTTAAATATATATACGTACTTTTTTCTTATATAGTGTCCCTTGATTTCTACCGCCTGGACTTAGACTTTTGTATAAATTTCATTTTATAGCACAATTATATATAATATTATATTTTCAGGTATTTAGATCGGTTTCTGCTTAATAATATACCATTATTGATAATATTTAAGGCATTAGCTAGAAAATAAGCGTTACTTAGATTTTATAGCATGTAGCATAGAACCTGAGATCCTTATACTCATTATATAATTGCTATAATCGGCAAACTCTTGCATTTAACTAAAATTTTATAGCACACTGTATATATCCTGGGGTATCATATATATTTTTAAATCGATCGTCTGTTTCAACTTATGCTCCATCTAATACTATATGTAACTTACCCTATAGCTATATCTAGCTGACAAACCCCACTTAAAAATCACCTCATTCTGCGCTTCCTATAGAGTAACTGCGCATTAAAATGCCGGTCATGAGACGCGATATATATTTCGGTTGATTGATTTGTTGCTCGACTGTCGAGGTAGTTGCCGCCTTGGCCAAGTTCGACCCCCGCCCACCCCCCATCGCCTACGCCCAAGTCTCACCTAGATATTTGAACTGATTGTGCCAGCTTCGCTCTCGCTCTCTCTCACTCTCTTTCCCTCTCTCTCTGTCTATCTCTTTTCCTGCGTGTTTGTTTGCCCTATGCGAAGTGTAGATTTATCAATGTTTTGTTTACCCATCGTCAGTTGCGTTTTGATTTTTATGCAACAATAATTTTGTTTTCATTGATGGAGTTTTTCTTTTTTTTTTGGGATCTCTAGTTGTTTACGGGGTCTCGTGGTACTACGTGTTAAGCTATTGTTATTGTTGTTATGATTATGATTATTATTTTGATGATTACGCGCTTTTATGATTGCTTTTCTGTTTCTGTTTTGTTTTTGTTGTTTTTTGGCCTTTTTGGCATGAAGCAAATGGCCAATTCGGCGTGATACGCATTGAGTCTGCTATAAATTATTAATTTTTTCGGTTTTCCCTCCCAAAAACGCTATGGTATATCTCTGTCCCCTTCCTTCTTGTATACTTATTGTTTGCGAAATTAAAATGAGAAATTGATAATTTGCTGCCGTGTCATTTCATCATTTTATGACACTTTTAATTGGCCAAAATAAATATTTTGCAATATTTTGGCTGTTTATATTATTTTTTTTTTGTTTATCATAAGGTCGAACGTTTGATGGATGTGTAATTAGGGGAAATATTGTAAACGAAATTTGAGAAAATAATTGTAGGTTTATTTGAAATATATAAATGGGATTTTAATTAGGGTATCTTATTAAAACCAAACAATGTACATTATCAGATGGAATTAAGGTTCCTAAATATCACTTGATATGATTTTATATACTACCTCAACCTTAAGATTTTCATTGGAGATAGCATTTTGTTCATGATTTGCCCCCTATATTGACTCTGCATCAAAATATGGTCAATCTAGAACTTTCGAAAATTTTGGGTCTTTTCATGTCCCCGCAATGCCTCGGTAGACCCTTGAGAGACCCTAGAAGAACTTAAGATTCTCATAACTTCGTCAAAAATCATTAGAATTTCATGGGAGAAGACATTTTGTTCATGATTTTGGCCCTAGATTGATCCTGCATCAAAATATTGTGAATATACAACTTTTGAAAATTTCGGACCTTTCCATGTCCCCGCAATACCTCGCTAGACCCTTGAGAGACCCTAGAAGAACTTAAGATTCTCATAACTTCATCAAAAATCATTAGAATTTCATGGGAGAAGACATTTTGTTCATGATTTGGACCCTAGATTGATTCTGCTTCAAAATATTGTGAATCTGTAGTTTTAAAAATTTTTGAACCTTTCCATGTCCCCGCAATACCCCGCTAGCCACTGAAGAGACCCTACCAGAACCTCTATCTCTCATAACTTCTTTAAAAATTATCAGATTTTTATGCGAGAGGGCATTTTGTTCATGATTTGGCCCCTATATTGATTATACATCAAAATATTATGAATCTAAAACTTTCAAAAATTTCGGACCTTTCCATGTTCCCGAATTACCTTGCTAGCCCCGTGAGAGAACCTACCAGAACTTAAGATTCTCATAACTTCGTCAAAAATCATCAGAATTTCATGGGAGATGGCATTTTGTTCATGATTTGGCCCCTGAATTGCATCTGCATTAATATATTATGAATCCAGAACATTCGAAAATTTCGGACCTTTTCATGTCCCCGCAATACCTCGCTTGACCCTTGCGAGAACCTACCAGAAATTCATACTATCGTAACTTCGTCAAAAATCATCAGAATTTCATGGAATATGGCATTTTGTTCATGATTTGGCCCCTAGATTAATTCTTCATCAAAATACTGTGAATCTAGAAGTTTCGAAAATTTCAGATCTTTCCATGTTTTTGCTATACAGGGTATGCGTACTATACGTACGACAAGTGTATAATAATAACCAAATATCCCAGTGAGCTCATAAATTGTGGGATAAATTTGTAGTAGACATTGATAGATCGTTGCAGTTCATTGAACTAAACAGATATATTTATAGCAGCTGTATACACGTATGTGGGGATGCCACACCCCTAACATTGCGTGACAAAATAATAATACCACTTGCCAGGGCAATGGGTGTACTCAAGATAATTATAATAAATATAACTTCAAATAGAGCTAGTTTTGTTTTTTTTTTTCATTTTGCGGTTATATGTTTACAGTTATGTCTCTATTTTACTACCTGCTTAATTATTATTCGCTTTAGTTATCTAATGTACGCGATTTGCGGTTTACAATGTCTTACCTAATGCAGTTTTGTTTGCTCTCCTCCCTCTCTCACTCTCTTTCTCTCTCTCTCTGCCAATTGCAATTTGTGTTTGTTATTGTCTTGGCAACAACAACAACAACAAAACAATTCGAGTAGAAATAATGTGCGCAGTTGCAATAATCACAGCTCCCCCTCCCCCTCCCCCCATATCGCCTCTTCTACCTCTGTCAGCCCTAGAAAATTGCCTGCCTAACCGCATGCCAGAATAACATATGACATATATACTATATAATACTAAACATACCATATATATTCCTATGATAATCGCCGACACATTTGATCGACAGGCACATCGACAATTGGGCGCCGCGCTCTCTCTCTCTCTTTCTCTCTCTCTCTCTGTAGAATCGCCTAATCAAAAAAAAAAAAAAAAAAAAAAAAAAATGAAAGAAATAGCAAAAGGGGGCGCAATAATAATATTATTAATTGCTGTCCAAATGCGACGTATGTCGTTGTTTGCAAAAGTGTTTAGTATGTTGGTATTTTTTTGTTGTTGTCTGGTATTTTTTTTTGTTGTGCATTTAATTTCGTGCATTGTTCGTTATCAAGAAATTGCAATCAAAACGTGCAGCCAAAAGGGCAATTTACAGTTTCAGGTTTTAGTTGTTTAGATACCCTGTATTTACTTATGGACAGGGTAGTTTGACTTAATTCTATTGTCTGGAAATTATAATTTGTTTAAATATTTGCTTTTTATACACCAAATTTGCTTTTTATTTCTTTTTTTTTACATTTATCGCCAGATCTCTGTACTTTAAAGAGCCAGGCTTATGAAATTTGTTTTATGAACTCTACTAGTTATGCCAAAGCTGAAAATGTTTTTACACTTAAGCCATTGCTTAAATTTGTTAAGTTTTAGCCATATATAGTATTGTATTTTAGCTGAAATTTGCTTTTAGCATATTTACAGCGTATTCTATAGTCGCTTAAACCATTTTTTTTTTTGCTATTCCATTTGTTGCGAATTATTTTCTTTTAATTAAGTTTAATTGAATTCGGCTGCGCCCCCCTTTTTGTTGTAAATACCTACTACTTTATGGTTTATTGTGGTATTTTTTAATACCCTATATAAAATTAAGGAGTATACATAGCGAGTTGATGAGAATAATGTGAATAAGCTGAAGTTAAGCTTAAACTGAAAAATGCAATAATTGATAAAGTCTTACATAATTAATAAAACGTAAAACGAAAATATGCGGCATATAGTTAGTTAGGATGCGGAAATTTGGTACATACATAAAATGATATATGAGCTACCAATGCTGCAAATTTAAGAAAGATTGGATAGGGAATGTTCCAGATTTTTAAGTATTAAGTTTTTTCGTGAATTTCCGCATGTAAATATGTTTTTTTTTTTTGGCTTTACAGAGTATCTGTTAGTCGTCTTAAACATTTCTTAGTTGCTTTTTATTTAATTTTACTAAGCGCCGTCGCTGCGCTGCCGTCGCCGGCGGCAACAGAACCGGCATTGAGGGAATCGGAATCTAAGCACAATCAAAGCGAACCAATGTCGCCCATTAAAATGGAAACCGATGGAGGAGTTCATTGACATCGCATCGCGCACTTGAGGAGGGGCAACGCTTGACTTTGGCTCCGGGACTGAGCATCGATTGAAATGTGCGCAACAATTGTCAGATAAAAAGTCAAGGTCGTCGCTGGCCTGCTATATATTATATATAGAGTACATATACTGATAAGGTATAATCACAACTGTAGTAGAAGAAGAAGCAGAAGCAGAGGCAAGAACTGAGGAAGAGGAGACAAGTATGTCGAACTTGGGTTGATAACACAACAGAGAGCGAGAATTACAGTTACTCAGCAAAAAGTTTTCCTATATACCCTATAAGCGAACTATATAATATATATACTATATGCTATGTATGACAATTGGCTTGGCTCTCTCTCTCTCTCTCGCTCTCTCTTGTTTACTACTCGTTTCATTCATTAAGTCGCCGTAGGAGACAGCTCATTGAGAACATATCGAGAATTGCCTTCAATAAGCCATAAAAAAAAATATTATATTATTATTTTGGAATTTATGACAAGACCTTGTGACGCATATAGGAAAGACATGGTAAACATATTGAAGATATTGTTAGGAAGCGTCGAGTAACGAGAGAGTCTTGTTTGGAAAATGAATCATACACTGAAATCTGAAAAAAAGTACTACAAATTCTTTTTTGTTCAATCAGTTCCGGGATTATATGACAAAAAAAAAACACACACACAGAAAAGTCAATATATTGTGAATAGATTTCGATTTGCTTTGAGTGTGCTTGAGTAAGGTAAATACTATCATATCAAGGTTATAAATTACTAACCTACTTTATTATGGCCATACTTGAGATATCAAATGAGTGACTACGTTTATTCTACGTATCCTTTGCCAGTCATTTCCTTATAATACCTTGAGTAATATGGGGAAATTTTACAGAGTTAACTTCTACACTTACAAATATATTTATATTCTATCTATAAAATATTTAAGAGTGCTGGAAAATATTTAAAACTTATATTATTTAGCTATAATTCAGTCTATCCTCTTTGTATCAATGATATAACTCATTATAATGCTGAGATCATTGAGAAAGGTTTGAAATTACATTTAATTATCACATATTCCTAGAATTTTCGTGGGGTCTAAAGTTCATAGAGAGCTTTAATTACAGTCTTTCATTTGCTGTGCAGGTAGTTCGGCTTTGGTCTTCAGCGATTAGCGGCATTAGGGACAGGCCCCCAAGATCTCAGATGAACTCTCGAGACGGCCTAATGATGTCTGGGAATATGTGTGTGAGAGTTGCGAGTCCATTAATCAATGCTGTCATATGAATTTTGGGTTCGGGGTTTTTTTGCGAGTCTTTGCGGATATGTTTTTTTTTTTATTTTAATTTTGCCATGTTGCGGATATGCTCAGCAGAGATTGGAATAATGTTTTCGCTATTGCCCGCATTTCTTATATAAAGTATTTCAATCAATCAGGCGCACAATTTTAAGCAGAATTTCCCACTCTTTATAAAGAAATGAATTGATGGAATTACTATGAGATCATTTATTTATTTAATGCTTTGTTTATTTCTTCAATTGCAGAAAGGTATCTGGGTTTTTTTTGAGGAAAATAAACCCCTATACAAAATGGCCTCATCACCGAATCAAGCCGCACCTCCGGTTCTCTGGCGAGCACGACGTAAAATTGGTAAGTCCCAAGATTACGATTTATTATATAGTTTTTGGTATAGTTAAGGATATTAATTGTAGTCTGTAGCAAAGTTCAAAGTTCTATCGAGCTGTTTAAGCGTTCATTATCCTTTTCAAGCCGGGAATGATATATGTTTTTTTTTTTAATCTCTTTGACGCCTGTTGCGCTTTTTCCTTTGTCATTATTCTCTCTCTTTCTCCCTCTCTGGGTGTCATTAGCGTGTTGCCAGATAAAATATTAATGAGCTGTCGCTCTGAATTTTAATGTCATCCAGCTAAAGAGAACCCCAAGAGTGGGGGAAGTGGGGGGTGAATTGTGATTAAGTGTCATCCATAGACAGACTATAAAAGTGGCCACTCTTCCAATGATTTTTCCCACCTGCTGAGCGCATAAAAAGGTGCTGAATCATGGGTGGAAAAGCTGTCTGGCTGCAGATCTCTGGAACTAGCCAAGCTATGGTCATTAAATTTGGCATATAGCAAGCTCTATCAAATTTGCAGCTAAAAATATTTTTGTGCTGCTTATACGCTGCTTGGTTGCTGAAGAAATTAAGATATAAATTTTAAAATGCTTTTATTACGGTTATTTTTAAAGTTACAACTTGCCGCTTTAAAAAGAAAATACTTTGCAGTGTTATAAAGCAATGCTGAAAATTTGATTGAAATCGTTTGAAGATTTTAGCGGGAAATTGATTTTTAATTAACTTATCAAGCATATATTTACGAGCTTAACCTTTAACCTTTGCAAGGGAGAGCGGGAATTGCTTTTGGCTTACTTAAAACGCTTCAGTGAATTCAATTTCCACTGCCGATTAGTGAAAAGTGGAAAATGGCCTTTTTCCCTTTTCGTTGGTTGGAAAATAATTAAGCGACGACCACAATTGCCTGTGTAAACAAGTTGAGTGATTTATTGGCCCAACTATTCGGAGAGGGGGGAGGGCTAAGTAGGGTTAGGTTAGGGTCCCTACACAGAGGGCGCAGTTAAACTTGCGCCGAGTGCAAAACAATCACATAAAGTTTTAATTAATTTCAAACAGGCAAACAAACAGAAAACAAACAGGCCAAATAGAGCGTGAGACAGAGAGAGAGGGAGAAAGAGGGAGAGAAAGAGAGCGAACGTGCTAGTGCAATTTATGGCCGCCAGTGTCGCCACTGTGGAGCGTGCCTCACATGCTCAAGTGTCGCCGGAAGTGGACGAAGCGCTGTCACGCCATAACTGCTGCCACACTGCCGCTGCCTCTGCTTCTTTCCTCTTTGCTGTCATTTCCGTTTCCGACTCGCACACACACACACACACACACGCACACAAGTGCAGCTTGCTCACCTTCCGCTGCTGCCGGTAAACTTGGCATTGAGCGCAAAAAAAACAAAAACAAAAACATACTTTGCATTCCACTCACACGCCGCTTATATCGTATCGAATATCGTAAGTTTTTTTTGGCTAAGCTTTTTGGCACGACAAAAGCTTTTGCGCTTGGCACCGATATCGAGAAAAGCTGCAACAGCTGCGATTTGAGTGACTTTGAGCCGGTTTGGCCACGCTGTCTCCCTCTCTCTCTTTCTCTTTCTCTTGCCCGCTGCCTGCATGCAGAATTCTTGGCTGTAGCTTATTATTTTTAACTAACGGTGCATACGCTGTGAGCGAGCTGCCAGCTGTTTTCTAACTGTTCTAACTGAAAAGAGACAGAGAGAGAGGGAGCCTTACACTGGGCTAAATGCAATTTAAATTCTGCAATATTTTTTACTCTTGCCACTTGTTGCGTCTGCTCTGCGCTGACAAATGTGGCCAGACTGTTTTTAGTCGCTTGCTCTCTCTCCCTCTCTCTCACTCAATCTGCAGAACGCGGCCATGGTCACATTAACAACAACAATACTTGCACATTTCCCAGTTCACACACACACACACACACACACACAGAGAGAGCGTTTAATATTTTTGCAACTGATAAGAAATCTGGCAACTCCGCAGCAAGAGAATGCGAATGCGATTGCAATTGAAATAAAACAAACTACAAAAGACAACAAACTACACGCACACACACGCACACACACGCAGGCACGCACACGCTCACTCTCCCACACACTCTCGCACGCTATGCAAACAAACAACGCAGCGGTTTAAGTAAAAGAGAGCGCGCGCGTCGCTAAGAGAGCGCTACCGCTCTCTCTCTCTCTAAACTGAAGTTCATTAATCGCACGACAAATGTAAATAATACGCAAAGCCAAAAGGCAAGCACGAAAAAAGCAACAACAACAAAAAGCTCAATGTTCTTTGCGCTGCTCGCACACACAAACACACAGCATGAGAGCGGCAATTTGAGCGTTTTTGCTTTGTTTATTTTAGGCGAATTCGCCGTGAGTTGTCGCTGCTGCTGCTGCCGCCGTCGCTGGCCTGTCGCTGTCGCCGTTGAGCGCAACTCGTTTTTAGTATCTCACAGATATTCGACGTGTTCGGTTCGGTTGGGCGGTAGCAGCAGCGGCGGCGCCAGAAAATACCTACAAAAGCGGCCCGAAAAATAAAAAAGAAAAATATATAGAAAAACGATTTGAAAAATACAAGAAAACCTCAAAACAACTCAAACTGCAACTCAAAAAAAAAAAAAAAATACATGTATAAAATCCACATTTATTTTCGGGCAGAGTTTTGTGTAAGTGCGCTCGCGTTTGCCTCTCTGTGTGTGCGTGTGTGTGTTTGTGTTGGAAATAACGGAATGCAGCGCAAGAGAAATTAACTGCAAATACAACAAAAAAAAAAGAAAATAAAAATAATAAAAAAAACGTATGTGCAAGATGCGCGCGTTGTTGTCGTCGTTTTCGTTTTATTTTCTGTCATTCTGCAAATGAAACAACAACAAAAGCAACGTGAAAACTAAAAACGTTCGCGATCAACGGTCGCGTGCTCATTCTGTTGCCTCCTCCTCCTCTTCTGCTTCTTCTTCTTCGACGGCGACGACGACTTCTGCTACTGCTTCTACATCTTCTTCGCTTCGCTTCTGCTTTAGTCACAGCTCGTCCGTGTGTGTGTGTGTGTGTGTCTTTGTGTGCGTGTCTCTGTGCACGCGTGTACGGCATTGTAGGTGTGAAAATATATCGCATAACCAAGTGAAATATACAAAAAAAAAAAAAAACCGATTTTCGTAGTTGAAATTAATCAAATAATAGGCGCAAAATTATGCACAACGCCTCGAAGTGAAGCCGCTAAAAATATGTGTAAATAAAAGCGAAAATCAATTACAGCGCAGAGTGCAAAAGTGGAGTGAAGCGAACTAAAGCAGCAGCAACAACAACAGCAACAACTACTACTAAAGCAGCAGCAACAACTACTAAAGCTGCAAATGCATTTGTGAGTTTGAGCTGCAAAGTGCAGCACGCACACACTGTGACACAAGTGAGAGCAAGCTAAGCTTGGCTCTCTCTCGCTCTCTCGCACTCCCCATTTGGCACAGCTGATCACAGCAGCTGCCTGCTGCGCCGCCAGCGTTGTCATCCTCGAGAGTTGCAGCGTTGCCAGCTTGCTGGAATAACGCGCCCCCCCTCGCCTAGGACTTGCACATTATCTTTGCCTCTTCTATATACATATGTATGCATATTACACGTATTTGTTGTTATTTCTTGTCTGTGTGTGTGAGTTTGCGAAAAGTGTACAAATTATTCAATGCAACAGCTCAGCTGTGTGTATGTGTGTGTGTGTGTATTTTATTTGCGTTTTGTGTGCTGATTTTACTTGCGTTTTCAGTGGCACAATAATTATTGTTATTTATGATTATTTATTATGCCCCACACAGCATATCATAATTTTGTATTAAGTGCGTCGTTGCTTTTTGTTATTCTTTTTGTTTTTAAAGATTTTTCCACTCTTGTTTGCATAGCGAGAGAGTAAGGCAGATAGAGAGAGAGAGCGACGCGTTGACAAAGCAATGCGGCGAGAGCGAACGTTCGCCGTGAGAGAGAGCGCCAACGCAACGGAAGCTTGGGAGGGTGGTGGTGGTGCGCAACGCGCCAACGATAAGCTGTCTGAGCAGCAGCGACGTTTCTCTCCCCCCCCTGCACAGCAGGCTGGCAGACAGGTGTGCGCGACATGCGGGGGGCTGCACAGACTGCGTTGTATTTGCCATGTCTGCTTGTGGTTTGCTGCTCTCTTGCTATGCGAAGCGCGCGTGAAAGAGAGGGAGAGAGAGACAGCGGGCTTGAGTGCGTGCGTGTGCGTGTGCAAGTTTAGACTTGCAGAGTCGCTTTGCCCTCTTGTTGCTGTTGCAGCGGAAATGATTTTGTCGCACTCTCTCTCTCTCTTTCTCTTTCTCTTAAAGAGCGCTGCCTTTGTTTTACTTTAAAGAGAGAGAGTTGCATTTTAATTAGTAATCGTATTCGTATTAGCTTTTGATTTGGGTTTACTTAATATTTTAATATTTAATCAGCTCTCAACCCGGACGCACCTTCAAATAACTCCACTCCGATCCGATCCGATCCGATAAGAATTATCTCGTTCTCGTTCTCGTTCTCCCCCAACTCGCGTTGTTTATGATTATCATTATCGCGAGGAATTACCATTGTTATCCAGCTAAATCTAGTCATTACTCACGCTCCACACACGCTATCAGTTTGTGTTTGTATATTTTTTATTTGTATTATATATGCATGCATATATAATATATTATAGTATAGTATGCTGCTATCGATAAGAATGATAAGCTAAAGTTTCTTTCATTTTTGGCATATGACACGCGCCTGGCTATCAGTCAATATGAATTTTAATGCCGTCAGTTGGCCAAAATAGCCAGAAAGAGTTAAGAGAGAGAGAGAGGAAGAAAGATTACGTATTTTAGGTAAATAAAAAAAAATAATGAAATGGCATGAAAAGTGTGGTATACATTTTATAAGGATACACATGCTAGAACTTAAGAGATCTAGGGATATAAAAAGCCATAAAAGTTGCCCTCTCTTTAAAGACCCGACCTGCTTGTAGAATGCCGTAAAAGTGCAGCTGTGCAAGAGATGGAAGCGAAGAGAGAGAGAGAGAGAGAGGCGAGGAGAGATAGAGAGAGAGAGAGAGAGAGAGATAGAGATCGCGCGACTGATGGACTGAACAACTTTACATATACGGTTATTACAGCTGGGGATTATTATCGTGTGCGCCTTAAAGAGAAGCGGACTCTAAGTGAGGGTAGAGAGAGAGAGAGAGAGGGGAGGGGGGCTTCTTCCTGTTTCGCATTTGGCCTTTTCGGCTGCGGCTTGACAACTTGTTTGGCCCGTTTATGTGGGTTAACAGTTCTTGGGCACATTCCAAAAAGTTCAGCTCAGTTGCGCTCTCTCCCCTCTCTTCTCTCTCTCACTCTCTTTCTCTCTCTGCTTAATTTATGCTCAATTTCTTTGACGTCAGGCTGTTCCTCTCTTTTATTTTTGTTTTAATTTCGCACTTTGTTTTTTGTTTTTTTTTTTTTGAGAGATAGACCCCCCGTCTGTTTTGTTTATTGTGTATTATCACGATGATAACTCAAGTATTACGATTGTTTTCCATAATATTTATTATTATTATTATTATAAATCTCAATCGTACGTTTTGTTTTTGTTTATTTTTTTCCGTTCTATGCAAATCTATGAACCTTACTTTGTTTTATTACCCTTCTTATCATTCTTCTACTTCGTTTTCTTTTTTTCCTTCTTTCAAATTGATGGCGCGCGTATTTTTTGGCACCTTTTTTTGTTTTGTTTCGTTTCTTCTTTTTATGGTTTTTGGAAGCGTAGTATATAGCTTACTGTTTTTTTTTATTTCGACTTATCGAACAGCTGTTTTTGTTATTGGATCGGCACGTGTCAACCCATACAGCTGCATTTCGCAGATATATCGCGAATATTGACGCTTTTAATTTGCATCTTGTTTATGATTTAGATATTATAGGAGAGAGAGAGAGAAAGGGGAGAGTAGAGTTTCGAGAGAGAGAGAGAGAGAGAGAGAAGCCTCATTAACAAAAACTTGTTTCGAAATCATGTGCTACGGAATTTGCCAAATTTATTTCTCTAATACATACAAATATTAAATATTTAAATTATTCGATAAAGCTGAAGAATTTTAAGAGTTTTATAGCAGAGTTATAGATGATATTATTCAGTTTAAAATATTTACACTTAAATATTTACAAAGCTTCAAAAAACTTGGCATAGAAACAAAGAAAGATATTTTTGACTATAATTATAAAAGAATTACTATATATGTACTATGGGCAGATTGATAGACAAATCTCTCTAGCAGATCAGGTGCAAAACCGTTGTATTTCTCAGCTTGTTTTATTTATGTTCCTCATATGATACAATAATCATATGATGCTGTGATTTTTCTGGCAATGTTTCAACATTGTTTTTTAATCTTAGGCAGGGGGAGAACTTGCCATAAACTGAATAAAATATTGCTCGACATTTTCGAGAGTGGGGGAAGGTTTACATATTTAGATAAAATCAAAAAAAAAAAAAACTAGACCTAGACATATATATATTTATTCAAATCCATCTGCGTATAGATGGTCTTGTTTGGTTGGGCCCCCAAGGCTGGTCAGTAAAATAAACAACTACGCTGCGAAACATGTGTAAACATATGTTGATTTTTTATATGGAATATATCTATTTATTTATTATTCTCTCTCTTTCTCTCATTATCTTCGCTTGCATATTCCCATCACGTGTCTATTGATTCTTCTGACTCAGTCTCTTTAATTGTTTTTGATAGATGCAATATTTTTGTATTTTTATAATAAATAACTACGTTATGCCCTTAAAATCTTAAGCTGGGGAAATTCCATAAGTGCGGGATAGACCTGAAATTTGTATATGAATCATACGTATGGCATTTCTGCTTGTGGGGGTAAAACCAGAATGGGAAAACTTGCGTCATATATCGAACTATATATTCAAGAAAATGTGTGCCAAATGAAACATAAAAAAAATAAAGCAAGAAACGTTTGATTGAAAGATCTATACGACTTGTAGATGCTGTGGATGGCAATAAATAAAATGTATTTAATATATAAATATTAATATATTTGTTATATTTATTTGTTTATTTTATATATAATTATTACATATTTATTATGCAAGTTGCACTATTTTTATAACCCCCACTGTGTTTGACCTTGTACTGCTATGATTGCTTTACTCTACATTTGCTTTATAACGGCATTAGGCACAGCTACCCACGCCTGTGCGTCACGTTTACAGGGTATTTACAAACGCGATCGCCTTTGTGCATGCAATAAATGAAGGAAATGGCGCGGCCCACGCGACAAAGCGAGAACGCGCGACTCGGCGCGACGCGACGCCCGCACGCTGCTTTTTGGGGCCGCTCTGCCGCAGCGCTGTCGTGCTGCCCGACTGCGACTGCGACTGCTGCTGTCGTCATGGCTGCGAAAAGGCTCTCGCGAGCGTCGCTCTCTCTCTCTCTTGCTGTGAATTCGCCGCAAGTGACGCGCGCAGCGTTTGCTGCCGCTGCTTATCAGGCAGCGTGGGCTGCCCCCGCTCTTCGCCGCACTCGCTCTATCTCTCTCTCTCGCCAGTCGCCGCACACTCGCACGCTGTGCCAAAAACATAGTTGAAATTAATAAATCTGCATTAATGAAGCACACTGTGCAATATATCTAAGTTTTTTGGTTTTTTTTTCTTGTTCGTTTTGTTTTGGCAAACAAAATTTCATTAATTGCCCATGTTGAGAGGAACGTGCTATAAAACGAGCCCAGTGTGCGTGTGTGTGTGTTTTTTTTTTATTATACATGTGTGTGTGTACACTATATGTTTTGATTGTGTTCACATTTATTATCAGCACTGTGACAATTCTGCGGCTATCTCACTTGCTCTCATCCTCTACCATTCTCTCTGCCTCTCTTTCTCACTGTTTATTTATGTTTTTCCCTGTGCACTTTTCTTGCTCTTTATCTGTCTTATATGCCTGGTTTTAGATGATTATTTTGCTCTTTTGTTTTTGTTTTTATTATTGTTGTCGCTGTTCTCTCTCTCGCTCGCGTGCACAGCTGGTGGAAAATTTTCCAGCGCTTAATATAAAAGTATATAGAATTAAAATTGATGTTTAAATCCCAACAATCCCGTCGCCCTCTCTCTCTCTCGCTCTCTCTGTGTGCATCCCCCCTCTTGGCTTGTGGTTCCACTGTGCACTGTGGCGCCTGCATACACGTTTTCTCTGTCTCACTCTGTTTTTTTTTTCTATTTGCTTTTCCTAGACTAAGTGCATTTTCCTTGTATTAGTTAATTGCCCTGTGCTCTGTGGCCTCTTCAACCGTAAAACGTGAGCTTAAATACGGGGAAATACTCGACTCGTAAACCCCTTTTTCTCTCTCGACCCTTAACAAATGACACGTCTGATTGTTAGCCCTGATTATGCAGCACAGAGAGGAAGAGGGAGAGGCAGAGGGAGCTAGAACCGGTTGAGAATTATAAAAATTACGTATGCATCTTGTGAAATGGAGCAAATTAGCGATAAAACTTGTTCAATTCTTAATTAGTTAATTAGATCTGGTATTATATGGCAGGGGTATACCTGTTTTTTTTATATCTTCCCTAGATTTATGTGCGACCTATCCTAACGGCACAAAGTACTCTTAACTCTTCAATAAACTTATAAGTATAATTGATTTTAGTTCCAGCAATTTTTACCATCCTCAGTTCGATTTTTTGCGAATTTCAATCTCAAATATCCCTCAGTTCCACAGAAATTCCCTCAATAAACAATTGTATTTTTCTCTTTTATTTCTTTCTGCTTCTTCTTCTTTTTCTGCTTCTTCTGTATTAATGTGCAACGTCGTGCAATATTTTGATTATTGTAAACATTCAGAGGGTACCGCCCTCAAGGCATCGTCTTACAATTTATGCTGTGCTCGACAGAGCGCAGGTTCCACATAGAACCGAACCGAATCCCCGACTTGGAGCTGCAGTTGGTTCTGTGTCTGGTTTGGCTTTTGAAAAATGAAATTAATATACAAGATAAACATTTGATGGGGGGGCGACAGAAACGATGTTTATTCTCTTCAAGAGTTAAGGGGAGAATGCAAAAAATTAAATGAAATTGGCTGCGCTTTTTGCGAGTAAAAGAAGAAGAAAGGGAAAGGTTATGCAAATAATATAGTCTGCATAAGATATCAGTAAAAAAATGATTTTAAAAAGAATATAGAATGAGGTACAAGTATAGGGTGCACTTTAAGAAATGTCTGCAGGGGTAGTAAAGCTCTAGACAAGTGAGTTTCATTCCCTCAGCAACGCTACTACCCAGCTTTTCTTACACTCAAAAGATTTCTGCAAAATCTTCATAATTTAGTATCCAATTATAACTAAATTAACACAAAATATTTGTATAATATTAATTTCTGTACACACCAAAAATAAATTCTGTAGCTTTAAAACTGAGCTAGAAATGGCTAAATTAAAAAACGAAATTCATCTACGTACAATTCTAAATATCATAATTTATATATCTTCATTTATTTATCATCATTTCTATATATTCATTTCTTGCTCTCTGAGATTTTTTTTATTTCTAGTAAAATCACTCGAGACCTCAAGATTTTATTTACAATTCAGTTCAAGAACCTATTTCTGACCTATTTCCCTGTTGTTGGCCTTTAATCACGCCCCATTGTGATTTATATGGATTGTTTTTTTCCTTATGACCGTTGCCCACCGTGGTGCAAAATCAACAAACAAAGCAATTACAAGTGCCAAGTGAAAAGCAAAATTTTTCCAAATCTCAAAATTTTCCATAAAACACATATACGTGTTTCTTTTTTCCCCCAATCATATCTAAATACCATAAGTGTATGCATAAATAAACAGAAAATATCAGATAGAGAGAGAAATACAGACTGAGAGAGAGAGAGAGATGTGTGTACGCTATTTGCGCACTTGGTTCATGGTAATGCGCTCAAATAGATCACTGATCGAACCAAAACAAATCCCAATTTCCCATTCAAAATCTTTGGGTTATTTATTTATTTAGATAATTCTCTTGATTATATTCAATGACATTGGCGTTGCCAGTGCAAAATTCGCATGTAAAAAAGTTTCCATGCGGCATCGTTGGATCTTCACTGCGATCGGGGTGATCGCGATCACCTAACGATCGCGTTGTTTATATTTATATTTTGTATATCAAATTTGTTTTGTATTTGCGCGCGTATATTTATATATTTTGTTTATATGGTGAGATCGGTAAGATCGTAGATCGTTGAACGTTGAACGTTGAGCGTTTCCTAACGTTGGATGGTTGATGATCGTCAGGGTAGGAGACGTAAACAAAAAAAATATTGTCGTAGACGCTACGTAATGTCTGCGTGAGCTCAATTCATCAGTGGAGTAATTAACACTTGATTAACACGAGACTCGAGAGATGACGAACTAATCAAGTTGAAGAAGGAGAAGAAGAAGGGAAAGGGAACTTGGTGACAGTATCCAAAATTCTATTTATTTTACAGCAGTTCTGTTTAGCGTCTCAGAAGATCGAGGGATAGGTAAAGGTTCTCAAAGGTCGTAGAGCTTGTGGCAAAAATATATTGCAAATTGATAGAGTAAACCCCCAAAGTTTCCAAAAAATAATGATTTATGGGTCTATAAGCAGACACTGATTAATGGGAAATTCCGGTGAAGAACTTTGTGTGCGCGAAAATAAAGATAAGATACGATTCGGTTGAGTTAGGACTGTTGGGTAAAACTATGAAATAGCTAGAAAGCTTTATCATTCATTGATTCTCGAAATGTTGAAATTAATCCAGTACATCTGGCACGATAAACATAATCTGCATAAATTCGAATCATTTATCGTTTCTGTTGATTCTTCTCTCTCTCTCCCTCTCTCTCACTGTCTTACTGGAGAACTGAGCATGATAATGATATGATCTATCAGATGCTTTGCTTTTATCATGAGTGTTGGGTAAATACGGTACGGTTGCTTTGTCTCGTGCCTTGTGCCTCGTGTCATTTCATCAGAATGGAAAAATTCTACAAAAATACTACGGGCGTGACCAACTCATAAAAGGCTGAGAGCGAGCTTAATCGAACTGATTATCAACCTTATTAAAGTACTTTATGGTAAATCAATCTTTATAGTTTCCGCTTGGTTGCCGCCTTCTTATATCATGCAAAGAACTTACCTTACCCACGCAGTTTTCGCACAGTCCCAGGCTGGCAAAAGTTCAAGAAAATTATTATTTTTCTATATATCTGCAATTTCATTGAAAATAAATGCAGAATTTAGTATAAACTAATTACCAAGTAAGGGAGAGAGTGGGGGAAAATGGAAAATTGGAAAATCGCGTGCCAAAAAAAGCAGCGTAAAAAAAGTTTTTCAATTTCCATTTTTTTCCCCCATTTTTATAGAGCGAATTGCGACTTTGTGGCACTTTGTATTGCTATGAGAAATGACTCTCTCTCTCTCTCTCTCCCTACGTGTGTGTGTGCGAGATTGTTGATTAGATTTCACACATAGAAAAGCGAGAATTTTTACGTAGCGCTAATTATAAGCGATATATGGGATATACTATACTATACTATACTCTCTCTTATTTCGTTTCGCAAATTGTTGGCTTAGGTTCATCAGCATTTTTTATGGGCAGGAAAACTGATGATCTATGGGATTTTTTCCACATTTTCCATTCATCTCTTTGGCATGCGAAAGAAATTAAATTATAATATATATTTACGTATATCATTTGTCAACAGAAAATTCCACTGTGCGCTGGCGTATGAGTAATATATTTTTTAGTTTTGTTTATGTTTTTTTCGCATATGTTTTTGGCAAAATTCTCAGTTTTCCTTCCCTCTCCTCGAAAACATGAGAAATTTCCATTGACAGCTTTTTATTTTTCTTCGAGGTTTTCTTTGGTATGTTTTACTTATTTTTTCCTGCTTGGCTATTGACTTTTCCTGAGGTTTTCTATCTATTTGGCATTTGAGTTTTGCTCGAGTTGATTGCACGCTTCATTGGTGGAAAAAAAGGACATTGGGAACTAAATGTCATTTCTGTTTTGGTCAAGGTTGATC
Organism: Zaprionus kolodkinae; assembly: GCA_018901885.1. Lineage (NCBI taxonomy): Eukaryota > Metazoa > Arthropoda > Insecta > Diptera > Drosophilidae > Zaprionus > Zaprionus kolodkinae. The sequence goes on from JAEIFM010000059.1 coordinate 910,768, forward strand.
GCTCGGAACGGTAAAGTGCATTTGACAGATGATAATGATGGCTAAAAGGAAATGTTGTATGCTATAGGCTAAGAGACACTTATAAGGTCAGCGTATGTGTGTGAGAGGAAAGGTTGTGGAACCTTTAGGGGAAATGAACTTGAATGATAAGTGATTATTTCTCATTAAATTGAAGGTAGGAAATGAAAGATCAAACACATCTTTAAGCATTTTCTTCGAATTTCTTTTCACAGCTAATTATATGTTTAAAAGTTTTTCCAATTAGTTTGCTTAATATTCTGCGTATTCTCATATTTAATATTTATTATACTATCATTTAAGTAAATATAAAATATCTCTAGAAGAATTAAAGATTGTTCCCAAATAGTTTTCTTAAAACTCAGGATTTTTTCATATATATAATTTGTATTATACTATAAATAAATTAAATATAATATACCTAAAAAAAAATCAAAGATTATAAAAAAATTTAAAATTTCAGCCTGAATTAAAGTTTTTTTTCCAAAGATTTTTCGTAATGAAATTTCACTTAATTTTTCGACAGTTTTTGCCCGACTTTCCAGCAATTATCTGCCGCCAATTAACTGTCAGTCGAATTTTAATAATTCATTCATTATATGCAGCTTTTTCCCATTTCCATTAATTTGACAGCGCATTTTCATAAAATGTCACAGAATTATTTATGACATATATAGAGAATTATTAATCGGTTCATTCGGCATTTAAAAAGCGTCGCTATATGTTCGCAATTAACGAGATATATATTAATTAAAATCTTAAACTGTCTCTCGCTCAATATGGCGTGTACTCTGGGTCTGTCTGTCTGTCTTTCCCACTGTCCCGATGGGTGTGGGAAGATGGCAGATCTGTGTCTCTGTCTCTGGTCAGGGGAGTGTGTGCGCAATCAGCCGGTTAATTGAACTGCACCCAGCGAAAAGTCGCGCACACACACACACACACTCACACTCACACCCACATCAAGTGAAACTTACTCACAATTACACTCGGTATACCCAGAGTACTCACTCGCCTCGCACTCAGTGTCGCTGCCACTTATGCTCACAAGTCAAATGCAATTGGCGAGAGGGAGAAGGAGCGAGAGGGGGGAAGGGAGAGAGAAAGAGAGAAGGAGTGAGAGTGATTAAATGAGTCGCACTGGTAGATATGCTACAAGTCGGGCAGGTCAGTGCAGTCAGATAAAGTTCTACTCCGTTACTGCACTTGTTAGTTGTCTAGCATGTAAAACTATCGATAACACATACAGATATCGCTTAATGTTATTTATAAATATCGATATTTATCGTTAAAAGTGAAAAATGTCTCACTGCCTTACTTTGCTTTTAATCATGCGAGTATATATTGATTTTTATTCACTTCAAATACAAAAAAAAATCATATAATTATCTAAACTATTATATAAAAATATATCGATAATTTAATCCATATATCGAATACTTAAGAATTGTATTGATTTATAAAAAATTAGTTACATAAACGATTAAAACATATTCGAGTAAAATCTTTGGCAGCTCTAGTGGCAGCAAAGGCTGCTCTGTTTATTAGCATACTAAGCTGAGCATACCCCATTGCTTATAGCTGTAGGGTATTTTTTATAAAGTTGGCTCCTTGCTGTCGCTGCCACCGCGTTGTGTGCTGTTGGTGGGTGTGGCTGGGGGGCAGCCATTCACAGAAATTGCTGCACTTCTTGCTGGCGTCAGTTTTGCTGTCATTGTTGCTGCTGCTGTTGTTGTTGCTGTTGTTATAGCTGGACAATTACAGTGTAGAGCAGTGCAACTGCCACAGCAACAACACCAACAACAACAACAACAACTGGTATCATTTTCTTGTTATTGTCTTAGCTTGTGTCTTGAATGAATGAATGAGTGAATACGCAAAAGAAATGACACGACATCATAGTGTGGCAACTCTCTGTTATTATAACGAACATGCGTATCAGTCGCCGTCGCTAAGCTGGCAACCCTGCCCCGCCCGCTGCCTCTGCCAGAGCTGCCCAACCCGCTAGTTGCTTCTATTTTTTTCTTTCATTTTCTTTTTCTTTTTTTCCCCTCTACGTTTGATCTCAGGTTCATTGACTGTTTTGTTGATTTCTATGCTTGACTGAGTGTGCCAATGGGTGTGAGTGTGAGTGTGAATACGAGTGTTAGTTGTAGCAACTTACTACAGCTTAATTGCTGCTGCTGCTGCTGTTGGCTTTAAGTCGGCTTTAAGCATGTGTGCTGCGAAGTATGCAACGTATTTTGCTTCTACCAAAAGTGGCTGCCACTTGTGCTACCTGCTACCTGGCTAAAAGCCGCCTTTGCCAAGCTGAAGCACAAACATTACCCCGCTCAGTGGCCACAGCAGCCTTGAGCGGCCTCACTCTCACTCTCTCTCCCTCTCTCTCTCGCTCCCTCTCTATGGCCACCCCTTTTGAGGTTGCAGTAAAATAAATACACACTTTGTCTTCATTAGTGTGTGTGTTGCTCTGAGGCTTTGACGTCATGGCCAAGTGCAAGTCACTTGCGGTCAGTCTTTGATACCCTGTAGGCCAAAGAAATGGCATGCAGTGCAGACTGACTGCTATAAACAGCTAGATCTTGGTTGTTATAATAGCTAGAGCTATGAAATTTGGCATAATTGTACTACTAATAAGCTGAGTTGGCAAGAATTTTTCAAAAACTGACTGTGAGTCTTTGTAACAAAGTTATGCGCATAAATATATTTTAAAAGTGTTTATTTCGCTAGCTATACATGTCAGCTAAATTTTACTTATGTACACATTCAACTACAACTGTTCTATAGCTCTATAGCAAATTTAAGCCAAATCGCACTAGATTTTCCTAGCATATTTAACAGTTGACTCAACTCTGGCATTTTCTTCTACTTATTTTAGCACACCACAAAACCAAATATAAATAAAAACAAGACAAAAATAATTCTTTCTTTGTGTCAACTAATTGCTGACGTTGTGACTTCTTGGTACTTTGACCATGCTATATATAGAACACCCCCTTTTTTCTAATGCAAAAAAAAAGAACCATAAAACTTTCTGCATAAATAAGAAAAAAAAACATAAAATATGCGGGTACGTGATAAGGTGATGAACTTTGCTTGTTCTGCCATGGTACCATAAATTGAGTCTAATGGGTAGGGGTATTCCTGGTCGCGCCATGGCGCTAATTAATTGATAATAATTAAATTGTTATTATTATTATTATTTTTATAGCTGTTTGTGTGTGTGGGCCGATTTATCATATGATTCACATTTTTACTGACACATTTTTAAATTAATGATTTGTGTATTGAACTTTACAGTGTTTGCCATAATAATACTGTTTATGGCACATGAAAAAAAAGAATACAAAAAAATATACGCCTGCTATAATTATGGCGTGTGCGAGTAGCTGGCGCAAGTAATTGACTCGGCTATCTTTATAGCTATTTTTATAGCATAACATATCTATTCCATTTCATATACATTTTATAGCATAACATGGTGTAGTATGGGCCCTACCCACTACTGTCTTTAATCTGACAAATCTTAAGTTTTCCCTACTGTCGCAGCTGACCATAATTGTTGCTTATATGCGGCATATGCGGCGTATACTTAATCTGGCTTTGCTATATGATTTTGTGATTCTTTGCCGCAGCTGCTGCTTAGCTTTTTCTGCCATAAAATTATTTAATCAAAATCCTAAATGTGGCCATTTAAAGAGAGCATCCTTCTGCAATTGCTTCCTGCCACGCCCCCTGCCACTGCCCCTCTCTCCGGCCACCCTTCGCGTTAGACAAACAAACTAATTTTGTCTCTCGCTGCGGCTCGGCAACTACCACGTTCAGTGGGCGCAATCAGTGCTCGAGGGGGGAGGGGGGCGTGGCAGCACTTGCCCCCCCCCTTTAGCTGAATGTTGACCTCAAAGTTTGCTGGCATACAGCGGGGGAGGGGCAGGGGGCTGGCTAGGGGTCGCTATGTTTGTTTGGCAAGCCAAGCACGTCTGTCATTGGTAATTTTGAGCATGTCATAATGATAACTCAGCCAGCGTGAAGAGTGTGGATAGGAGGGGGAAGGGGAGAAACATGTGACAGCCTCAAGACAAAATGATGTTGTATACGCACTGCAGTTATTAAATTAGCCACAGGCTAAGGCAGCCTAAAGGGCCCAAAAAAAGATTTTGCATGTTATAATTGTTAAGTTGGGGAAAAAAAGGCGAGTACGCTTTGAAGTGTATATCTTTTTTTTTTATCTGTTCTTCCTACACATTGTTTCATATTAAAATCTTGTCAGGCTGCCTGCTCAGCGAGGCATGGTAAGATGAGACAGTGCTGGGTAGAGGGAGGGAGAAAGAGAGAGAGGGAGTTGGGGCTGCCCAGCTAAGATTTATGATAAGAAACTAGCTGTCTCAAGGCGTCTCTGGTGGCTCAGCTACTTCTCATTCCCTTCCTCCTGCCTTTCTCACTCTTCTCTCCTGCTGCGCATACAATTTCAATATTTCTTCATCTCTCAAGAAGCGTATAAATTGAAAGTCTTACTCAAGTTGTGTGTGCGAGAGAGAAAGAGAGCCTATTAAATTGGAAATACGATAGAGTCGAGTGTAAAGCGCGCAGAATGTATGAAATTTCGCTTTAATCGAGTGAAATTATTGCGCATACGTCGCGTGGTCCAGACCGGGCCGAGTCGCCTTGCGGCACATGTGTGTGTGTGTGGGAGTGTGTGCGTGTGCCCGGCTCCCCCATAAAAGTGTATGGCATACAAGTCATTAAAATTAGCTATAATTAAAGTCGTTCACATGAAAAGAGCAATTAGATTTTCTGTTTTCTTTTTTTTTTTGCTTTTTATGCGCGTTCCGTATGCCAAATTACGCATACGCAGCGTGCGACGAATGTGTGTAGATGTATGTATACATTTATATATATATAAATATATTTTCCAGCGAATATACATATCGATATTCATCGTTTTTTTTTTTGCTTGAAAGTTAAGAAAAGTTTGATTTATGTGTTTAATAAGCATGTGCAATTTGTATAAAAAAAAGGAAGTACATTTTTATAGCAGATTTATGGCTAGTTAAAAAAAAAGTATAAGCTGGCAGTAGAAGAAAATACTACGAAATGTGCAACTGCATGGAAAGTAACTATTAAAGATTTTTTGATTGCAGAATTTTTTGTATCACAGCTGCATATTTATTATAGCATTAACTATAAAACATTTTTAATTGTATACCTACATAATAGCTTTTTTTGAGAAATATTGTTTAGTATTTTTATGGTTGCATTGCCAGCCCGTTTTTTTTTTTTTTAGTATTTTCACATCATATGCTCGCATATGTTTGCTATATGTTTGTACTTATGGCTTTTTAGTATTTTTTTTTTCTTTTATGTCATTTATATGGCCAGACAAATGACAGAAACGTTTATGGCCCACAATCATTTTGTTGACCTTCAATTGTGGCCGGCACACACACACGTATAGCATATTTTGAATAGGCAAAACAATAAAAAAGAAACTACTACATAAACAGAGAGGGAGAGAGAAAGAGAGAGAGAGAGATGGCATATGCTCAGCTAAATATCAAAGGTGGCGACAGTTGAAACAGTTATGTTTTTTTATGGCTGCCACGCCCGGCAGGCAGCCATATTTAAAGCTCACACTGAAACGGAAATGCAATCGATAACGATAACGATAACCATAACAATTATGGCAGCATTATGGCACAATTGCACAGTTGACACATGTGGCGCCTGCGCTTTTGTTTAACTTGTTGCCTTTAGCAGTCTCTATTAACTAATGCTTTTTGCGCTTTGATGATCCATTGTGCTGGCCAGACAGATAGACGGTTTTTTTTGTTGTTGTTTTTTTTGTTGTTGTTGTTGTTCGGTGCGTGCTTGTTGCGATAATAATTGAATGCACGAGCTGCCAAGTGATAATGAGATTTATTGTTTATTTACACAATTATTAAAAAGGCGGCAGTGGCAGCTTAATACTCGTCAGCAACACCTATGTGCTGCCTCTCGCTCTCACACCAGCTCTTGCTATCTCTGTCTGTCTGTCTGCCAGTTGGCTATGTGGGCCAATTTAAGCCAAAGTTGCTGCGGAATGTGTTACATACGCACATACGCCACGCGTACAGCCTCGCTTTGCCTCTCTCTCACTCTCTCTCTCTATCTCCCTCTCTTCTTCGCTTTATGCATCTGCTTCATTCTCTTTGGACCCCCCTGATAATTCACAAGTTGGCGCTAAAATCAGCGAATTGTATTCGTTTTTGTTGTATCACGCATACGCCGCGTTGCCCGGCGAAAGTAAACGTCGCTGTCGCTGCAACGCATCGCAGCTCTTATACTTGTTCGAATAGTTTTGTTTTTTTTTTACAACTATTTGAACTGTACACACACAGAGAGAGAGAAAGAGAGAAAGAAACACAGACAGTCATAGGCAACAGGTTATTGATCCACACACAGCTCGTAGCATTTCAAATGCAAATGCGAGGGGCTGTCTGCCATGCCGTGTCCTGTAATGTGCTCCCTCTCTCTTGCTCTATTTATGTCTCCCTCTCTCTCTTTCACTATCTGTCTCTCGCTTGGACCTGCTCTCCGTCCTTCACTAATCGATGCTCAAGTTCGTGACGCGTTTGTCCGACGCCGCCTAATGACACTTACGCCCACTCACACCAATTTTTATAGCCATCTTCAGTGTGTGTGTGTGTGTGCTTTATGTGTGTGTGCTGTGTGTGTGTGTGCTGGTGTGTGCTGTGTGTGTGTGTGCTGGTGTGTGCTGTGTGTGTGTGTGCGAGTAGACATTGTTGTCTGTTTGCATTGCCACAAAAAAAAAACGCGAATAAAGAAAATGAAAAGGTCGAGCCATTGAATGGCATGTAAAACTCTAGTGACTACACTGTGAGAAATTGTGGCTCACAAAGCAAATGAAAAAGAGCCAAATTGAAGCTAGCTTGTCTATATAATTTCTACTTTAACTCTTACTTAATAGTGTCACTGTTTGAGTCGATTATATGAGAACATTTATTTTTTTGGGGTGACCATATTAAATCTCTAGTTTTATTTGCATATTTATATATTAGAGGTACCGTATATTAATTGAAGGAAAGACTTTGATTTTAATATACATTTCTTAGGGTTACCATATATCTTTCTACTTTGTATATAATTTCATTTATAAACAAAATGTTTTATAAAGATGCCATATCATGGGTAATGCTTATTAGACTGACCATACATCATATTGTTGAGAAAGTATAATTCAGTACAGTGCTTAGTATTGTATTCTCTCTACCGATTTCTCTCAGTGCATGCTGTTATCTGTTATCTTAGCTTGCCGCTCTGGCGTGCGCCATTAATGAACATCGTTTGCTTAGCCAGACATGGACAGCCGCCTAGACCCGCCTGCTTCCCCCTTGTATACACCTTACTCCTCCCGCTTCTCTGCCTAGTTCTATCTACCTATGCTATTGACATAATGTAAGCGACCGTCAACCACTGTGCGTGTGTGTGTGTGTGTGCGTTTATGTAGTTCTGTGTCTGTGTGTGCAGCGTTTGCGGTTGTCGCCATTGGCATAAAAATAGTTTCTATTTTGTGTTTTTTTTTTTGTTGCCCACCGGTTGCTAGGGGTAGATACGAGAGCAGCCAGAGAAAGAGAGAGAGAGAGAGAGACAAGATAGCAAAAATAGCTGCAAATCGTTTAGAGAGCACAATTAAACAATTGTTGTGCGTGTGTGTGTGTGAGTGTGTGTGCAGACACTGTGTCTTTGTCAATTGAAACTTTTAGTAACTCCCTCAGTCCCTTTATTTTTTATTCTTCCGAAACATGCAAAGTTTTCGCTTTATAACTTGTTAGAGTGTTTAACAGCGCATAAAGCAACTACGTTAAGTGTTATGAGAGGAAAACTTTTATATCAAACTTGAGAAAGTGGGTGGAAAAACCTTGAGAACTGTTTGGTATATTTATTTAGATTTCTGCATTGATTTTGCTGCTTTATAAAAGATTGAAAAGTTGCTCTTTACACTTTACAGTGTTTGCCTACATTTGTATTTAGTTATATTTACCAACACTTGTGCGTTTTTTCAATTTCCAATCAGTCTGGCAACATCTCAACATCAACAATAACGTAAGCTATGCCACACGCCATTACGTTTCCCCCTTGCCACGCCCCTTCTTAGCCCTATGATGTGTCTCCCATTGTTGACTGCAATTCGCTGCATGCAACACGCGCAACTCAACGGAAATTAAATCATTTCCGCCCTCAGCTGTCTCCCCGCTCTCCCCGCTGTCCCAACTGTCATTGCCAACAAACTGATGCAACAGCTGGCAACAGAAATCAAATCGAATCGAATCGCATAGCTGAAGATCTCTCCTGATGCTCTGTCGTCTTTCAATGCTCAATTGTCAATCTATAAATGTGCATTGACTTATTGACAGAGCCCTGGGAAGGCGTAGGCGGGGGCGGGGCAGCTGGGTGTGCAAACAAAGCTGAACTCTCTCAAAACACTACTTGATGTAGCCCATGATTTTATAGAGTCAGTTTATAAATATATGGATTGTAATTGAAAACAAAGTACTGAAAACTATGGGCAGTATAATAAAGTTAGCTGTTATCGTTGCTTCTTTTCAATAAACCTTAAAGAATAGGTTTACAATAGGTCGTTTCTGGTTACATTATTAGCAAGAAATATATGGCTTTTTTTTATAGATTACACGAATTATATTATTTTAAATTGTATAATATTGTTATTTTATAATGCTTAATATAATATAGTTTAAAAAAAACTGCCATTTTAATATTAAGACCTATAACAAAAAAATAGGTCGTTTCTAGTTTAATAATTTACTTGAGATTAAACCTAAAATAGGTCGTTTGTAGTTTGGCTGAAATTTAAGATTTTTTCTTTAACTCTTTTCATGCTTTTGTGTGGCTAGAACATATATTTGTTATGTTATTTTCTCTACCTGTCTGCAGGCTTTTTACAGGGTATTTGCAATTCGTTTTTCGCTGATTTTGTACGCTCTCCTCGTTATATTTGGTTGCCAGGCAGATACCGTGTTTGAGTTCGAGTTGTTGATTTTATTTAACTGACGTTTCACTACTGCCTACGTGTGCTGCATTGTGTGTGTGTATGAGTGTGTGTGTGTATGAGGGTGTGTGTGTTATGACTGTGTGTGTGTGTGCTGGACTGCTTTCGTGTGTGGCCAGCTGTGTCCACCCACACCCAAAGCCAGCAAAGGGACCTTTTTGGCTTTTGTTTGCTTATCAATTGGCGTCTCTGTCTCTCGCTCTCTCTCTCTCTCTCTCTCTCTCTCTCTCTGTCTGTGTTGTTTGCAATGCATTTGGTGACGTTGACTGCAGCAGAGGCAGCAGCAGCAGCAGCAGCAGCAGCAGCGGCAGTGGCAGCAGCTCTGCGGCTTAAGTGTTAATTGAATTGCTCGAGGCAAAGCGGTGATGGCTTTTTGGGAAAAGCAGGAAAATTGTGCAAAAGGTTTTTCCCTCGCACACAAACTCACAAATGCATTTTTTGAAAAAACAGGAGTAGCAGCCGTAGCAGCTCAAAGGTTAATGAACAATACAATAGAGTACATGCAACACAACGTGCAACAAAGTGTTGCACAAAGCAAACAAATTAAAGAAACTAAAGAACATTTTCTATTGTTGCGCTGTTGTGGCAGCCCACGGGGGCAGCCCACAAAAAACCAACAAAATTGAGTCGAAAACAATTGTTAATAAAAATAATAACAACAATAATACAATCAACAAATATAGTCTACGTTACGCGGCAGCGCTGCTCAAAGTTGACAAAATTAAATTCATTAAAACGGAGGGATTAACATTCGCATTGCTGGCGGGCCCCATGGGCCAAGCGGCAAGTATGTGTCGATTTCGTGGTTGTCGCTACAAAAACAAGAACAAGAGCAGCAAGCAACAGCAGCAACAGCAACAGCAGCAACAGCAACAGCAACAACAGCAGCAGCAACAACAGCAGCAGCAACAGACTCCACCACCGCAGCAGCTGCACGTGGAGGCAGCAACAACAACAACAGGTGAGAAAACTCTCATTTTCCGAGCCTCAAGATGACTTGGAAAAACTTGCAAGTGGAAAAACAATTTGCAAAAATATTTTAAACACACACAGAGATACTTCGAGATATACAGCATACACTGCAAATAATTTCGACATCGATCCGTTGCTGGGGGAGCAGGAAAAACTGGGGGAAAATGGGGAAAACTGTTCTCTTTGGCACATTTGCCAACTTTCAATTTGCATTTGGCTTCCACGCGAAAAACCAACACACATACATGACATGCACCAACATGTCTCGCATACCCTGGCATTTACTGGCCACTTCCAATGGAGTCTATAGTCTTGAGAGTATGTATAATAAATAACTTACGAAAGACTTATGATTACTTAAAGTTGGGAGAGTTTTTTTTAAAATAGAAAACTATGATCGTTTGATTAATACAACATAAAGTATTATAACTTTACTTTATAAAATCATTTCTTAAAATTTTTCTTAAGATAAAAATATAATCTTTAGTATTAAGTACGCCCTAATATAAGTTGTAAAACATTTATTTATGAAAATCAGATGATATTTAGTAATCTTATGCATTATATATGCAATTGAGATAGATTTCCTTGAAGAAATAATATAATATTTATTATTATACTTTATTATAATACCCCTAAGTGAATTCTTTATAGAAATAATGTGATCTTTAATGCTCTTCTGATCGATGATCGCAGATAACACTTGTGAATGGTTTCTTGAAGAGAAAATCTAAGATCTTTAATGTATGATTGATAAGCTATACAAAAAAAAGATTTTCCACATTAAATCCTAGAAGAATTATGGTATGAAATTTCATCAAATTTTAATATTTAGTTTGAAAAAAATACTATAATATATATAATATCTCTCAGTCGTGCTTTGCTGCTGCTGTCTTTCTTCCGTTGTTTCCATTTTTTTCTCTTTTACTCCTCCCTGCATGAAAGTAAAATTCCATTGCAATGCTGTGTAAAAATTTGCCATTGCATGGCTTTGTGCCCTCAAGGGGATAGGGTTGGCTGGAGGAGTGTGTTAAGGGGGGAGGGGAGGTAATATCTTACATAAAGCTGACGCATCATCAAACCGCAGAAAGACGGAGTGAAAGAGTGTCAGAGCGGGGAGGAGAGGGGAGGGGAGGGCGTGGTATATGCTACTCAGCCATGACGCTGTCATTTGACTTTGAGGCAGGCAAAGAGGTGAAAGAAAGAAGCGAGCGGGGGAGGAAGAGTGTGACAGGGACAGGAATAGTATATGAGCATCGGGTGTGCGCTGGCTAGGGTGCAAGTAGGGGGAGAGAGAGAAAGAGAGGAGAGGGGAGCGGTGCTGCCAAATGTTTTGCAGCAGCTTAAGCATGTTGCATGTTGCCTGTGCAAGGCAAATGCAGCTTAAAAGATTAAGTGTGGCACATGTAGCAAGGGAGGGAGTGGTAGATAGAGGGGGGGGGGGGGGGGCGAGGCATGCATGTGGCATGTAAGTGCAGCACTTGCGCTGCACCCTCTTACCTCCCCCCTCTCCACCTACGTGGCGCTGCTCATAAATTTCTCAACATTAAGTAGCCGGCTTGCAGCTTCTCTATTGGTAGCTTAAGCAAGAAGAAGCTTAAGGAGAGAAAGCAGGGAAAGAAGGTGAAGAAGGGGAAGAAGCAGCAGCAGTAGAAGAAAAAAGTAAAGCAAATGCAAGCCTTATCCCCTTGATAAGCTTCAATTTCAAGCATGCACAATGAAATATGCGATTTAAGACAGTAAAAGGTAAAAAACACACACACACACATACACACATTGAAACAAATCTACAAATCGAGTACTATATATGAGTGTATGTGAGTGTATAAATTTCCGGCAAATGCCAATCTGTGATAAAACGGAATTTTTATTGTAGAAAAAAATGTTGCAATTCATTGTGAGTTTGTTCTGTCTGATGTAAAATCTGTTTAAATTTCTTAAATAAAATGATCTTTGTATTTTCTTAAGTTTTTTGAAGAATTTAAAATAGGTTGGTTAATATACGTGTATGATACGTATAGCTGTAATCTATATTTACAAAATATACAAATAAATTATAAACTTTTCTCGGAATAAACATAATATAATACTCAATTGAAGTCTTTGTTTATGGGATAATCAAAGCTCGTCTCATATCATTGTTTATCCTTGAAATTCACTTTCAAAATGCGCGCGCACACACACACATTTTTCCTGGATATGGAATTTGATACCTGGAGGGATTTAGCTTGTAAAATATATTACTGTTCACAAAGAACATATTTCATTAGTTGTAAAGCTGTAAAGCGAAGAAGGGAAAACGTAGGATCTGCATAGCAACAACCACATGAGGCAAAAACTCATAAATTTCCACAGAAATGTTTTCCTTTTTCTTTTTACTTTTGTGTCAAGTTGAGTTTTTTAATGCTGCAAACTGTCAGAGAGTCAAATTGTCACCCGGACTCCCTCTGGGTCTGAGTGAGTGAGTTGTTTGACTTATTCAGTTATGTGTGAGAGAGCACACATCAGCAAGTTGGTAATAAATCAAATTTATAGAACCCAAGCCAAGCCAACCCATTCTAACCCCTGTCCTACGACATCCATCATCTGGGCGCCACGAGAGTATTTATTTCTATTTTTAGCACTTAATCAGGCGCTCAATGGGCTGCCATTACAGAAGCCCGACAAGTTTGCAGCTGGATAGAGGAGGAGGTTGGGATGGGGGGAGAAGGAGGAAGAGGCAGGTTAAGGGGTTGTCATGTGTGTAGACGGTGTCAATATTTTACGGAAATTGCCAATATTTCCGGTTAATGTTAAGTTGGCACAGTTTGCTGACTGCCATTTTGAACGCAGTCAAGCAAGCAGACCCTGAGGCCACTTTAGTGTGTAAGTTGTGCTCTCTCTCTCTCTCTCTCTCTCTCTTTCTGTCTCTGTGTGCGTGTGTGTGTGTCTTTTGGCTTATTTATGATAGTACGTATACGCCGCATGTGGCACGCTTTAAATGCTCTTAATTGTCGCACAGACGTGCGAGACCCAAATTGATGAGCTGGAAAAGCAATTTAGTTGAATTTATGTGCACAGTTGCAAAACAAAAAGAAAAAACAAAAAAATAAGACGAAAAATATTAAAAGAATTTCGTTTTCTTTTGCTTTAAATACCCTGTAAGGCATGTGAAGGGGTTAGCTGCACAAATCACTTGTATTTTCCTTTATAAACATACAGGTCTATGTTGTTATAAGGCCTAGGCAGCTTAAATTTGCTACGTGATACCCTCTACTCTAGCTAAAGAGTTGCTGCATATGTTTAAATATGATTATGTTAATATACCCTACCTGGAAGCAAATAAAAGCTGAGATACAAGCTAGAAATAAGTCATTTTCAATTATTTATTAAGTTATACACAAAAAACTTGCACAAAGTCATTGACAATTGCTTACAGGGTATTCCCTAGTTAAGTTTTCTTTTTGCTAAAATTAAAAATTTAAACAGAGTGCAAAAAAAAGTGGGCAGAGCACGCTTTGTGTCAGTTTTTATGACTATACAGCAATTTGCATATGTGTGTGTGTGTGCCATAGGAAAAGGGGTGTGCCCTCCCCTCCCCCCTCGCACTCCTGCTGTGGTGCGTGACTTTGCAGGCTGTTTAAAGGATATGTCGGCCATTTGCAATGCAAATGTAAAATGGCGGCAGCAAATCGCCATCGAATTGGGAGCGCACATAAAACTGTCAGCACGCTGAGTGCCTCAACAACAAAAAAAAGGAGTGTAAATGCAATAAACGTGCATAAAAATTGAAATAAAAATAAAATAATAATAAAAATAAAATTAAATGCTAAAATATCATACTAATTCCATTTCTTTCTCTCTCTCTCTCTCTTGCTCTTGCAGGGCTGCACTTGCGCAGCATTGAGGAGCCAGCGACAACACCAATGCAGCTGGCAGCCAGAATGCCCGCGGAGCAGGGGGGCACAGGGTATGGCATAAGCGAGCATAGCCTGTTAATTGCCCAACGCGCCGGTGTCCCCCTGCCGCTCTCACAGCACCAGCAACTACCCGCCCACCATCAGTACAACCACAACAACAGCAGCAGCAGCAACAGCGGCAGCAGCAGCAGCAACATTAACGGCAACAGCAGCAACATAAATGGCGGCAGCAACCACACAACTGCGGGTTATGTTGCCACCACAGCAGCCGCCTACCAGCAACAGCAACAGCACCAGCAGCAGCAACCACATCTGTTGTACCACCAACAGCACCAGCAGCAGCAGCAACAGCAACAGCAATATCAGGGGTATTCCCATCATTATCATCAGGCAACATCGCCACAGCACAGTCGTCCCTACGATCCAGAGCATGCGCGCATGGAGGCCTGGATGGATGAGAATCAGGAGTTTGTACAGGATTATTTTATAAGGTAAGGAAAGAAAAGCAAGAAAAAATATATAGAGTGGGAAAAGCAGTGAAAAATTAAATTAAAAGGGGTACAACTTGTTAAAGGGAAAAAGAAGATTAAAGATCATAAATATTACGCATGCATACGATTTTTAGCGACTTATAGGGCTAGTAATGCTCATGTTTAGATATTAAAATAAAAAAGCAATACGGACAAGTGTTTTCAGAAAATTTCATTTCTCTTGATTGTATAGTTTCGCAGATATAGGCTTTCATACAGACAAATAGATGAATTTAATCATGCTGCGTCTATGGAGTTGCAAATGCTTGTATTCCCTTTTGAGCACGCTTCTAAAAACTCAGTAGATTATGTAGCCTTTATTATTGGTTTATATATTCTTTCTTAGTATATACTTAAAAAAAAGAATGAAATTCATAAAAGTAACTACAGTAAATTTATAGTTTCTGCCGCTTAAATACGTTCTTAAATTAAGAACTCTAATAAAAAAAACTATTATATAACATGAGTACACATTAAAGATCAAATTCCCTAGACTTTCTCTATCGTGTGTTACATTATAATCGATATCATTCACATAACTCTATTAGTTTGCAAAAATTATGATGATGGTCACATTTCTGGCCTGCCAAATGCTCGTTAAGCAGCAAACCATATACCATATATATGAAAAGAGAATCTTAAGTTATGTAGGGGGGCAGAGGTCGCATATAGTTCGAATTGCATTGGCAATGGCAGGAAGAGCTTCCCTTCCTCCCCCCTGCCTGCCTGACTGCACTGAGCCTGCTGCTGCCTCGTTGAGTTGGCATTGTCAGCAGCTTTGTAGCATATTTATGGGCAGCTGGCGGCCAGTGTGGACGTTTCCGCCGTAAACCGGAAATTGGCTTTCACACACAGCAGGCAGGCAGGCAGGACACACGCAAGGGAGGGGGAAGAGTTACAGAGGGAGAGGGAAATAGTTTTGGCCTTTGGCTATGACACATAATAAAAATCACTAACAACTAAAAACATAAATTGGGCTTTATTTTCATGGCCAGCAGACGATGTTGTCGTTGAGGCTCTGCTTCTACTGCTGTCCCTTTCTAGTTGTTGTTGTCTCTCTCTTTCTGCCCGTTGTTGCTGTGCTCGTGCCGGGCATGTGGCGCATTAAACGAGGCAGAAAAAGGCTTCATTTTGTGTACTTTGCATAGGAATATATGTCGGACACAAGGCCGCCACGGTCAGGGCAGTGTCTGTCCACTCTCCCCTCTCTCTTCTCCCTCTCCCATCTGCAGTCTGGCAACTCCTAGGAGTCGTGCGTGATTTGTGATTTCTATATTTTTATGCCTACAGCGCGTGTTGCCATAAGGCTGCAGGCACATGTGGCATGCTAAGAGGCTGCTGGAACGAGGGGGCAGAGGAAGATGGGGAGGCAGCCCTGCTAGGTAGGCGTGGCAGGCAACGCCAAAGCGCCCTGAATGACGCAAAATAATTCGCATACTGAATATTTATGAGGGCAAAGATTTTATTATACCATTTTGCCTGGCAGCTGCCTTTCCACTCTCTGCTCTCTCTTCCTCCCCTTTCTCCTCTCCTTCTCCTTTCCCACTTAATTCTTAACCGCTTTTTAATACAATTTTTTGATTTTGTTTTTATTTTGGCAGAAAGGCAACGCGTCAAACCGTTGATGCTTGGCTGGTATCGCATGCCACCACGGCGGGCAACGATGTCATCAGCAGCAGCTCACCAACGCATCCCAATGGGCAACCCTGCAGTTCACGTGGCGGTTCCGGTGCCACCACGCCAGTGCGGTAAGCCCCATAGCAACCTCTCCCTGCTACAACTGTAAACTAATTAATCTACCTCTCTCTTCCAGCAAAATCTCCGCACATGAATTCGAGCGCGGTGGCCTACTGAAACCCATTGTGAATACCATAGATGGAACACCCACTTTCCTGAGCATTGGACCACAACTGCTGCACGATGGCTCCAGTGGCAGTTGCAGCAATTTGCAGCAAGCTGTGGGACAATATCAGTATCAGCCGCCGCATCATCATCATCATCCACACTATCACAATCATCATCAGCATTATCAGCATAGTTATTATCAGGCTGGCGGTGCGGTGGGCAGCAGCAGCAGTGGTAATGGTGGCACTGCCGGCATGGGCACAGGAGCTGGAGGAGGAGGTGTGGGCAATGCAGGCAGCACAGGCGCAGGCATCGGCGGCGGCAGTGGCAGCGGCAGTGGTTCCTCCTCCTCAGGCCAATTTGGTTATCCCTATCATTGTCATCAGCGACCGCAACGTTTGTCACGCATCGAGCTGAAGCAGCTGGATGAGAAGGAGCTGATATTCGAGCTGGTAAGCGGGGGAATAGCTCACTCTATCTGCTCTAATATTTTATATATTATCCTTACCTTAATCTAGTTTTATTGCTATCATATATGATTAGGATTCCTGAAAATTTAAACGATTTCCTTCCGTGAAAAGTATTTGTAATGACTTCATGTGAAAGTCTTGGAAAATATGTAGTTCACTTTTCGCTCGAATTATTCACAATTAACCTGCGTCATGCGGCTTGAATTTTACACATTTTCCGCTGAATTTTCATCCATGCATCGTGCGTCAATCTATTTTTGTGCTACCCCCCAGCGAATTCTTACAATATTCACAATTGATTTTGCTGCTGCTGACGTTATTATAGGCAAATAGTGATTCCTCCGCTCTTTAAACAACAGAACGTATGTCACGAAATTGTAGCGTGTGAATCATAATTAGCTGATTGCATTATTTGCTTAAATATAACTAACTTTAAGTGTAGGAAATATATACTTACAAAATACTAATTCCAAATTCTTAATTTTTCGCAGGTTAAGGACATCTGCAACGAGCTGGAAGTGCGCACACTGTGCCACAAAATCCTGCAAAATGTATCGATCCTTTTGAATGCCGATCGTGGATCATTGTTTCTGGTACAGGGACGCTGCAATGGCGCCGATGGACTGAAGAAGTAAGTTAAGAATGGAATCAAATTGAAACCTTATTTCGTTTAGGACCCTCAAATTTAACTTAAATCAAATTAAAACGAATTCACACTCATATAGCGAGGGGTCTTAAATTAACAATTTTTTCTTTATTTTTTAAATTGCAAAAACTATTAAGGCGTTCTATTCTAGAACTGAAACTATGAATAAAATGCTTTAGCCGAAGAAAATCGTATGATTTTTAAGAAAGTTATGAAGTGAGGAAAGTGAGGATACTGGTCCTGCCAAGTGTCTTACATGTTAAAATTTTGGTCAACTTTGACATGATTTTTGGCCAAAAATTAAGTATGCTCTAAAACAATTTTAAACACTTGTTTTATACTAATTATAACCTCCGCAATCGATTAAAAGTAAAAGCAGGCAATTTTAAATTTTGAAAAAAAAATTTTTTCCGGAAAATGAACAGGGGGGACCCTTACAAAAAATCACAAAAATTAAAATTTTTATTTATATTTTAAATTGCAAAAACTATTGAGCCATTCTATTCTAGTACTAAAACCACGAATAAAATGCTTTACCCGAAGAAAATCGTATGATTTTTAAGAAAGTTATGAAGTGAAGAAATTTAGGATACTTGTCCTGTACAGGGTCTTACATGTCAAATATTTTGTCAACTTTGACATGATTTTTGGGCAAAAATTAAGTATGCTCTAAAACAATTTTAATTTTATACTAAATTTGACCTCCGCAATCGATTAAAAGTAAAAGCAGGCGATTTTAAATTTTGAAAAAAAATTGTTTCCGAAAAATGAACAGGGGGGGGGACCCTTACTCACATACATGAGTCTGCTCACTTTCATCCAGTACTAACGCGATACTATTGAATATTTAATTAAAAACCATCGGAACTATCGAATGTTTTTATATGTTTTTATACGGGCTTAAATCCTCGTTTACATTGTATAAACCTCTATAGAAAACGCTGACTGACTTTTATTGATATACGCCAGAACTTCAAAGTTTGCTATACTACTTGCTATGCATATTCAAAATTTCCTCTTCATATTCCCAACAATTGCTCAAGTTCTCGAGCAACAAACTTCACAGTGAGCAATAGAAATCACTTGCTGCATGTTGACTAGTTTTACATAGTTTGCTCTTACAGCCAGATAAATCAGTTTAACAATTCAAAAAAAAATGGTATAATAATAAAACCCTGAAAAACTTTTTCGCCTCATGCAATCTTCTGCTCATTGCACCCAGCGGGACGAAATTTAACACTAATAACTGTGGAAAATTGAATTTCGTAATCAGGCGAGTGCTTTGGCCCGTGTCCGGGTCCGGGTCCGGGTCCGGGTCCGTCTCTGTGCCCTGGCCCGGCGATGACTTCATTGGCCCGCAGCCATTTTCGAGCCAACTTTTTGCGCAGCCAAAACTGCAGCGATTTAACTTGGTCTCACTCTCCCTCTCTCACTCGCTCTCTTTCTATCTCTGTTCTGCAACATTTTGATGTCATTTATTTTTGGCATTTTATGATTGTACCGAATGCAGTTTTTGGCTTTATAACTCCCGCCAGAGAAATCCCTGCACATTGCATTTATGGACACAAACTAATTGGAACTAATTTATTAAACTAGTTGACTTTTATTCCAATTCCTTCTTCCATATAGCAACTTTATCTAAACCAATTTCCATTTTAAACAATTGCAGATGCCTCGTGTCGAAACTGTTCGATGTTTGTCCACGCAGCACCGTGGAGGAAATGGAACAGCAGGAGGAAGTGCGTGTGGCATGGGGCACTGGGATAGCGGGACATGTTGCGGAGAGTGGAGAACCGGTCAATATACCAGATGCTTACCAGGTCAGTGGAAAAGTTCAGCCAGTAGTCGCTGCACACTACGGGAATTGACAAATTTGAATGTCATTTTGGGAACTGAGATGATCATAAATCAAATGGCAAGAGAATGAAGGAAAAACCTAAAGATTTATGAGCTGCAGTGTGACTGTGTGTGTGTACTTTTGTTCGACAGTGTAGTTGAAAGCACGAAATTGGTTTTTAAGTTTCACTTTTTGCAGCTGGCCAAATGCGCCTTTTGCCAATTGGGCCGTAATTAATCTTGTGGCCAAGGTTGCTGTGGGTTTTTCTGCCAGTACGATATTACAACATAGTTCGATAGATAGATAGATAGTTAGAAGTGTGTGTGTGTGTGGGTGTGTGTGCAATGTTTTAAAGGCCTGTTTAAGCCTTAATATTATTATTGTTTTTCTTTGCCTCGTTTTGGCTCGTGGCTTTTTATCTTGTTGTGGCTTAAGTCAACTTAAGATACACTGCACACAGTGTTGGTAGTATATGTGACGCAGCAAACCCCTCGCACTCTGCCCTCCTACCCCTCTTCTCACTCTTTCTCAGCTCGACTCTTTTATCATAAGATTTTTAGCACAATAAGGTGATTTTGGCAGACAGAAAAGAAGAGACGAGACGAGACGTTTCCGAGGGAACTTGGTGTGAATGAGCAGGGTATTATGCTCGCCGGGTGCGCAGGGGGGGAACAAACAGAAGGGTGAGAAGAGGCGACGCTTACACGAGCACTTTATTTGGACTTTGGCTGACACCAAACTGGCACGAACGAACACAGAAAAAAAAGAGAAGAAGAAGAAGAAGACGACGAAAAATCGTCAAGTAAGCAAAGAGTAAAATGACCAAGAGCGCATTGATGACCTACACAAATAGCGGAATTAACAGCTCGAAATAGGAGTACAAACAATATATATAGTATATAAATATGTATAGACAGATACGAGATAATACGATATGCCGATAGTTCTCTGTCTAGACTCGTGAGACTCGTGTACATCGCCAAGGTGGAAAGGAGGGGACCCCCCTTCGAATGTGTAAAAGAAAGTTATATTTAGCATTCATTCTTCTCGCATACATTCTCTCTATAGAGACCAGACAGACCAACCCAACACCTTTTATACAATTCAGTTAGACTTTTTGACAGTGCTATTTTTGTACATACAGTGTGAAGACGAAGAAGTAGAAGGAAGAGAAGATGGAGAGAGAGAGAGACAGACAAACCGATAGACAGACAGGTTAATCGTAGCGGCAAAACATGCAGCAAAGATAAGGAAACAATGGGGTAACTACAGTATGTGAGGGAATATATAATATGGTATGATATATACCATACAAGTACTCGAAATATAGCTGGGAACATAATATTGCAGTTTCGTTGAGCAAATAATAAAAAAAAAAAATAAAGAAATAAAATGATTTAGTATAATCTGTGTATTTCTTATAACAGGCAAGTTATAAGGGCATATATCATGGTATATATTATACTTTGGCTTGTTAATATTTAAGTTTCATAGGGGTTTGTAAATAAATATAATGATTAATGCATAATGCATTCTGCTTTAATTCTAATTATGCTTGTTCTAGATTTATTAATTGCTTACTAAGTGAGGAATTTATAAAGGGAAAAAAAATAAACAAAATATGCAAACACACTTTATAGAGCTAGGAAAATTATAAGTGAAGAAAATCCCAAGAAATAAACCAAATAAGATCATTTTTATATTGATTACGCATAGGTAGCTGGCTGTAGGTACTCCCCAATTTATAGCCAACATTTCCAGGTATTTTCCCATCTTCCCATCTACACATTGCTCGCCATGTTTTCCCATTTCACATTTATCCACACTCTTTTTTTTTTGTTCTTGCTTTTGCAGGACGAACGTTTCAATTGCGAAATTGACTCACTGACCGGTTATCGCACCAAAGCGCTGCTCTGCATGCCCATCAAGGACTCTGGCGGGGATGTGATTGGCGTGGCGCAGGTCATCAACAAAATGAATGGCGAATGCTTCTCGGAAATCGATGAAAAGGTGAGTGCACGCTCTCGATCTTAATCATCGCGTGTGCCAGTTGCAGGCTCTTTTGTTTTGTTTTTTTTCCCACTCGGCACACACACACACACACACACACACACACATAGAGTGGGTTCAGGCCAAGTGGCTGCCACATGTAAATTGCATTCATTATTTAACAAAAGGGAAAAAGCTTAACAAAATGTCGGAGCAAGGCATTATCCCATGTGACTGTGTGTGTCTGTGTGTGTGTGTGGCAATGGAAATGGATTACTCCTCTTATGGATTTTTATTTGTCACATAAGCCGCTTGACAACTGACGAGTTGCCATAATAATTATCCCTCCTCCTCCTTCTCCTTCTCCTCTTCAGGTCTTCGCCTCGTATCTGCAGTTCTGCGGCATCGGATTGCGTAATGCGCAATTGTTTGAGAAATCTCAGTTGGAAATCAAACGTAATCAGGTGCTACTCGACTTGGCAAGGATGATCTTCGAGGAGCAGAGCACCATAGAGCACATGGTCTTTCGTATATTAACCCACATGCAGAGTCTCATACAGTGTCAGCGGGTGCAGATATTATTGGTCCATGAGGCAGATAAGGGCAGCTTCTCGCGTGTCTTTGATTTCGAGGCAAATGATCTCAGTGAGGATGAGGCGAATTCCCGTACGAGTCCCTATGAATCACGTTTTCCCATTAACATTGGCATCACCGGTCATGTGGCCACCACCGGGGAGACGGTGAATGTGCCCAATGCCTATGAGGATGATCGTTTCGATGCGAGTGTCGATGAGAATTCCACATTCAAGCATCGCTCTATACTCTGCATGGCCATCAAGAATTCGCTGGGACAGATCATTGGAGTGATTCAGCTGATCAACAAGTTCAATGAGCTGGTGAGTGGAGGGATTATTTAATACATATTGATATAGATCCTATCTAATTGTTATTTTTGCAGGACTTCACCAAGAACGATGAGAACTTTGTGGAGGCATTCGCCATCTTCTGCGGCATGGGCATACACAATACGCACATGTACGAGAAGGCCATTGTGGCCATGGCCAAGCAGAGTGTTACCCTGGAGGTGCTCAGCTATCATGCATCGGCGACCATGGATGAGGCTCATCGGTTGCGCGTAAGTGTCCCACTCGTGGCAGGGGGATGCACACTTGAATTTGTCTAATTTGTATTTGCATAAAGGTCACACTAAATTGACCTGTCCTTGTCCTGCCCTGGGGAGGAGGGATTTCTACATAAATTCTACTGTTCTGTTTTTGCTCTCATGTTTTTATTATGACTGCGTGACAGTGGCAGAAAAACAGAACAGAAGCAGCCACCTGTCTAGCCTCCTTCAGTCAGTCACTTGGTCTTCCCCTGCTCCCTTTGCCTTTGCCACTCTTCAGGCCCCAACGTGTTGACAGTTGTAATTAGTTTGTTCGCACAAGTATGACAAAAAGAAACTTTCGCACAGTGAGCGCTAAAGAAGTGTTAGCCGAGTCCCATGAGAGCTGAAGCTGCCTGCCATCCCATCTTCATCTTATCCCTGTCTCTGTGTCTGCCCCTTTCTTTCTCTCTCTGCGCTTCTGGACACTTTTCTTAATTATGCTAGGCACAAATTATGGCCGCCTGTCGCGTTGCCTTGCCTCGGCTTGCCTTGCCTTGCCCTGTCAACCAGGCTCGGTCCACACGATGCTGGGTTATTAATTTTAATTAAAATTATGCCATTCTATGCTCCGCTTTGCGAGAGCTCCAGCGATTATGCCATCACGCAAGCAGCAGACCCAGCGTGCTGGCGTGTTGGAGTCGCTCTATCCATGCCCAAGCCCATCCGTTCCCATTCCCACTCCCATTCCCACTCCCAGACCCAAACTGTGTGCCTGACTAACGGAGCAGAAGTTCATCATCAGCTTTTGCGGCTCATGGACATCAATTTACCGTGGAGCCGACAGTGCGCCCTCTGTGCCTACTCTTTATCATCTCTGTTTTTTTTGGGGTAGTCCAGTTGTGGCACGTGCCACAGCCGGAGAGTTAAGGTGTTTAACAGACTTAACTACAGATGCTGTCAATAAATAAATGTGTGTGTAAAAGAGAAATGTTTGAACGTTGAAATTGTCTTAAATATGCTAATTTATGTAAGGAAAATAGCTTGTGCAGGGTTTCATTTCTTAAGAAAATTTGCAACAATTTTTAAGTCATTATAAAAGGGTTGGAAAATCGGTATAATATCGATTTTTTACACAATTCGACTCCGAAATTGTTTTGGATTCGAATTTTATGCTAGTTTCGAATATCCTAATCGATTAAGAGCAAAAAATTACAATTTTAATTAGAAAAAAATCGAAAAATATCGGTGTTAGTAAATCGATAATATTCAAATGCAGAATTAATTAGAATACAATGACACGATCAAAAAGTCATCCCGGAGCAAAATCAAATGACAATTGGCAAAGTTATGAGTTTTTGTAGCTAAAAAATCCCCATGAAAGACAGGTACAACCTTAGAGAATATGTAAAATTTCGATATTTTCCATATTTTTAGTTAGAATTGTCTTTGGATGCGATTTTTATGTAAGTTTTGAATATCCTAAACGATTTAGAGCAAAAAATTACTATTTTATTTTTTGAAAAAATTTCGAAATTTTTATAAGGGGGTTGCATGGAAAATAGTCGAAAAAATCGAACTTGGCAAATCGATCAAATTTAAATGCAGAATTAATTTTAATACAATAACCTAATAAAAAAGTCATTCCCGAGCAAAATCAAATTATTTTTGGCAAAGTTATGCATAATTAACGGCTAAAAAATCGAACAAAAATCAAAATTTCTTAAATTTAGAAATATGAAGTTTGTGTTGTGAGTACCATCACAGCTCCAGGGCTGCCAACGCTAAACAAATTTATGTCAAGAACTAAAAAGTGTCCTTTTTTGACCGAGTACCTTTTTAGCTTAGGGTTGTCTTAGCTATAAATATGCCCCAAGGCTGTATACCCGCTTAGGTTTCTCTCGATTAAATTTCAATTTAGGTAACATTCTTGTGCCTGTCCAGCTTGATCAAGCATTAGCCAAATAAACCCTGTAAATAACATACTAATCCTTTATCTACTCATGTTTTACAGCGCCTACGCGTGCCATCGGCTGTACATTTTCGTCTGCACGACTTCAAGTTCGATGACATACACTTTGAGGACGATGATACGCTGAAGGTGAGTTCAAATGGGAAATCCCCAAATATATGCAAGATAATAATATTAATGTTTATTGTTTCCCTAGGCCTGCTTGCGCATGTTTCTGGATCTCGACTTTGTGGAGCGTTTCCATATTGATTACGAAGTGCTCTGCCGTTGGCTGCTCAGTGTCAAGAAGAACTATCGCAATGTGACCTATCATAATTGGCGACATGCCTTTAATGTGGCACAGATGATGTTTGCCATTCTAACTGTGAGTTGTAATTAATATAAAATTGTATATATAATTAATCATATATGCCCTTGTCTTACAGACCACACAATGGTGGAAGATCTTTGGCGAAATTGAATGCCTGGCACTGATTATTGGCTGCCTGTGCCATGATCTCGATCATCGGGGGACTAATAACTCCTTCCAGATTAAGTACGCAGAATATTTAAAGAAAACTATAAGCATGCTTTATAATGTGTTACTTTTATAGAGCATCCTCGCCATTGGCGCAGCTGTATTCCACATCCACCATGGAGCATCATCATTTCGATCAGTGTCTGATGATTTTGAATAGTCCTGGAAATCAGATATTGGCAAATCTCTCATCTGATGACTATTGTCGCGTCATACGTGTGCTAGAGGATGCCATACTATCCACAGACCTCGCTGTCTATTTCAAGTAAGCACGAATTACTAGTTTATTTAAAACCTTCACTAACTAATTTAATTTACTCATTTAGAAAACGTGGTCCCTTCCTGGAGAGCGTGCAGGAGCCAGTCAGCTATTGGGTTACCGAGGAGCCGCGTGCTTTGCTGCGTGCCATGAGCATGACTGTTTGTGATTTGTCAGCGATAACAAAGCCGTGGGAGATTGAGAAACGTGTCGCTGATCTGGTGAGCTCTGAGTTCTTCGAGCAGGGCGACATGGAGAAGCAGGAGCTGAACATAACGCCTATTGTAAGTGTGCCTAAAGGGATTGTAAGGCAGGCATCAATATATATATTTGTATTTTATACTTCTCAGGATATCATGAATCGCGAAAAGGAGGATGAGTTGCCCATGATGCAGGTGAATTTCATTGATTCAATTTGCCTGCCCATCTATGAGGTAAGTATTATAGTAGTAAACTCTACATAAGCTGAGATTAATATATTCTATACATTCCTTAGGCCTTTGCCAAGCTCTCGGACAAGCTGGAGCCACTCGTGGAGGGCGTGCGTGATAATCGTGGCCATTGGATTGATCTGGCCGACGATGTGAAAAGCAAAACTAGTCAGGATCAACCACAGCAGCAGCAGCAGCAGCAAATTGTGATACCGAATGGTGACAGCAAGCAGGCGATGAGTGATGCCGATAATGTGGCGGATACGGATGCAGATGATGCCAAAGCAGATGCCAAAGCAGATGCCGAGGCTGCAGCTGAAGCAAGCGTAAATGGCCTAAATGTTGTCACAAAAAGCGCAGTAACTAACAACATTGCCATCGCTTCTCGTCCCAGCAGCAACCAGCCCAGTGATGATGATGTTGATGGTGATAATGATGATGATGATGATGCCATTGAGGATGATGCTAGTGATGGTGGTGTGGTTGATGACGATGATGATGATGGCACTGTGACCCACACAGAGAACGGACATGCCGCCAGCCGGAGCAGCAGCAGCAGCAGCTGCTTCTCTTCGACCAACTCGTCCACCATCTCGAGTCGCCTCTCAACACCGCCGCCAACTGGCGAAGATGACAGCACACCCGTTTCGCCCTCAAAGACACTACAGGCGCAACTTGTGGCCGCCAATCTGAATGCCCTCAGCCAGGGCAAAGCGTTGGCTTCGGCTCAAAAGCAGCGCTGCAAGAATTGCCAGCAGCTGCGCAAGACAAGCTCACTGAAAGGGCCACAGGAGCTGAATGGTTGCCGTACTGACACTGGCGATCAGAAGAAGGACGCAACATTGTGCAAGAGCACGCCCGCCATAAGTCATCAGCATCAACATCATCATAGCCACAATCACAACCACAGTCACAGTCACAGCCATCAGCATCATCATTCGCATTCGCATTCGCATCACAATCATCATCACAGTCACAATTTGCAGCAACATCATCACATTATCGGCGGCGGCATTGGCAGCGCGAGCATTGGCGGCAGCGGCCTGATTGGCCTCAGTACGGAAAGTGATAAGATACCAAAAATTGTGGGTAAACTTGGAAACCTCGATGGCCTGACATTCACCAATGGCCACGGTCTGCCATTCAACTATCCACAGCAACAGTTGCCACAGCAGCAGCAGCATCATCATCATTTGCTGGCACGTCGCCACTCGGAGACCAACAGTAATGGGTCGCCCACAGCTCTGGGGGCCGAAAAGTGAAGGGTCGCCAATTGACTGTCATTCGGAAAAGAAAAGAAATACATATACCATAAATATACTATATTGTACATAGGCATCGCCACACATCCCTCTCTCTATCTCTCTATATTTCTCTTTCACAAGCTCCATTTGTATATAATTTGTGCGTAACATTTGATTATCAACAGTATCGATCGAGTAAAACTAAATGATATACTATAGCAAAAAAGAGAAAAAAAAAAAAAAAAAAAAAACGTACATACCATAAGCAAATTGTGGCATAGCAATTTGATTACAAACTATATAGAAAGATTCCTATAAACTTATACCATATATACTAAACGAGTATGTAAACCTATATGTAATTGTATAATGACACTTTATGCTGTGTGTGTAACTTCAATTTTAGTTTAGTCCAAACCATATATGCTATAAAATATGATACACATATATCTATATCTATATATACATATATTCTGTATACTATATATACGATTAAAAGAAGAAAACCCAAAAGCAAAGAAGTCAAATTCTCTAGACACTTAAGCACAACAAAATGTACCAAAACGAAGAAGTAGAAAGAAAGAAATGAAAATGAAACCGAAAACAAGGCAAATTAGTTAAACAACAACAACAACATTATATATACATAAAGTATTGTATCTTGCATGTCCCTAGTACTACACATAGTATGCACTGCGGCAATTAGTTGAATTATCTGTGGGTAGCACGACACAGCTTAAAAACGGGGAAATAAAAGCGGATAAGCCAAGAAAGAAAAGGAAGGGGAAGGGAAGGGGAAGATAATACATACACATATGCATACGAGTATAAATAAATTACTAAGCGCTTTGTATTTTCGTCTGTGCGCTCTATTCGAATTTAAATAATTATAATTAAAATATAATAAACATATGCGATAATAATAATATATATAATATATGCCACACACAAATATATATATGTATGATGTACTCTCTGCTAGAAATGAATGCAAAAGTTGAAAACAAATTCGGAAAAAAAGTAAACCATATAAATTTTGTCCAATTCGCTTGCTCCAAGCGTTAAACACCTGCGTTAAACTCTAAGCACGTCTAACGGTCTGTGTCTAACGTAATTAAATCACATTAAAACATACATACTATATAAAACATATACATATATGATGAAAAAGAAACCGAACCCTCTTTAGATTTAATCGTACTTTGTGAGTTTTGTTATTTATTGTCGGCATTATAGAGATCTTATCTAAACTACACAAATTATTTGCTGTAATGGAACCACGTTCAAGAATGGCAAAACTAAATAAAGCAAAAAAAAAATAAAAATAAAAATATTTAAACAATTTCAACTTCAAAATTCAAATGGTTTATGTGTGTTACGATATATGGGGAGTGGGTTGCAGTAAATGAACAGAAAACTGTAATGAATATAAAATATTTCACATGACTCCAACAGTTTTCTGTACAAGTATTTCCATTTATTTCTTAGTTCTGCTTGGGGTTGCTCTGTAATTTTAATTTTAACTGTTAGCTTAACATATTTGGTCTTCTGTAAAAATCTTACCATACTGTTGGCGATAATGTTAATTGTCATGGAGGTGTTAACATACGAAAAGCAAAACTGCATAAGATGATTTCCATTTCTGTTCACCTAGTATTTTATCTGTAATTTAACAGCACCCTATACAGAATTCCGAATTCCTATGGGGTTTTAACATAATATCACTGCTTTCGACCTCTGTTCGTCAGGTCTTTTAGCATAGCTCGCACAGTTTTGAAACAGTTTCCATGCAATACTAATTTGGGGTGGTTCTTTCTTTTTTTTCCCAGCTGTTTGATTATCTCATGATGACAAATATAATGATGATGCTTAGCACAGTTGCCTCTTAACTTGCTTCGGTTTCTGGCCTCTTGGTATTTTGTTTTGTTTGTAATTCGCGTTTACTTGCGAATTCTTCGCTTGCAAATCATATTATAAGCTCTAATTTTAGAGCAAATATATACCTGGTTATATATATGGTATATTCTATTTGTCAGTTGGCAGATCTTTGACTAGCAATTAGGGGGCACGTTCTTCAAGTTTTGACGTCATATTTGAAGGGGATTTTTGTATAATTCCTATGGGGAGATCTATAAGTATTCATCCCTTCCATAATTCTAGATTTTCGTATTTGTTTATTAGGTACAAATAATTGACATGTATTTGTTGTACATTTCATATGGTTTAGGTAAAAAATACATTACATAACGTACAAGTATTATATAATATATATAAAAATGCTAATTAATTAGTTTGTCGCTTAACTATAAAATAGAATTACTTAATTGAGTAGGGCCAAGTTGTATTCATATTCCTGCCACGATTCCTAGTGTTCGGGAACATACAACTTGGAAAAGGTATAGTGGGGTGGATAGATCGCGATTAGTTAGATGCATTGCTAGAATCTTTAGGATCTTCAGGATAAGCGAACAAAACAAGAAACTAATGTGTAAAGAACGCATAAGTTATTTACAATTTAAACTGTGTTTTATATATAGTTTTTGCGAAAGCCTGCTTTCTCTGATCATCTTGTTTACAGGGATGCGATGAAAGGCGTCAAGTCGGGGAACTTGAACAGATTCTGATTGCGTGAACGTGTGACACGACCGGGGGCGTGACCCTGACGCTGCTGTGGACTGAAACCGGTGGCCTGTTGGCCGGTCAAGTAGATGCCGCACTGCGAGTTGCAGACCTCATCGCGGAGAATGGCCTCCTTGGGCCACTGGCGGATCAGCTGGCCGCAGTCGGTGATGCGCAGCGAAGCGCACTGAGCCTGCAGAGAGAGAGAGAGAAGGGTAAGCAATTTATCTACGTCTGTCTCTGTTCAACTTACGCCTTCGGCGGAGCACACGCAGCTGGTGCAGGGCGATGGGAAGGCGGATTCACCCACGCGCACATTGCGATTGCCGATCTGGCAACCCTGGACATTCTCGCGCCAAGCATTCAGATCGATCTGTGGCATCGATTGGCAGGGCACACGTGGATTACTGTATAGGAAAAAAAAACAATCGAGGATTAGCATGAGCTCCCTCTCTCTCCCTCTCTCCCGCTGTACTTACAGGAAATTGCTGGGCAAATCGAAGGCAGCACGCTGCATATCACCCTGAATCTCGAGATTCTCGCAAACAACCTTGGCCAGCGTAACCTTACGTATCTCAGCCAGCTGAGCCTCGGTGAACTTGACTTCTGGATTCTGGTTCTCATACCAGAAGCGATCGCATTTGCGCAACTGACGGAACTGGATGCCAATGATGCAGGCCAGCGTGGGACCGACGAGACCGCCCTGCAGTGGACGCTCCGTCATGGCGCCGGGGAACAGATCAATATCATCGACGCTGGCATAGACCTTCTGGAAGCGATTGATCACTTCGGTGGGAATTTCGCGGCTCAGATCGCTCCAGGTGCTGGCACGCTTGAGATTGCAGAGAGCACGATAGTTGTTGTACGAGGGAATGCCATGATCACGAGCTAGAAGAGGGAAATGGAGGAGAAGGAGGAGAATCAATGGAGTCCTAGCTCAACCTTAGACGCACACAACTTACCACGCTGAATATTGAGGGCAATCAGATCGATGCCGGAGAAGGGAATCTTGCGATCTTCAAACAAATGATTCGTTACCTCGCCGGTGATGAACTGATCCAGTGTCTCCATGGGTGTGGCCACCAGACCACGCAAGATCTCATCAATGATGCCCGGCTGCAGCAGTGCATCCATGCGGAAGAAACCATCACGCAGCAATAGGGGTGGATCGACAGGCTGATGCTGTACACTCAGACGGGGAATATGCGGACGGAGCAGGGAGTGACCAATGCGGAAGGCAGCAGCAGCGAACTCATTGAACACAATGGGACTGCAGGAGGGATTGTAATCCTTGTAGTAACCCTGAGGCAACAGCTTCAGCCCATATAGATTCACTGCGTTCCAGCTGAGAATACGTGGCAGGAACTCATTGAACACAACATGCTGCACCTGTGCGCTGACAATGCGACGTGCATGATGGTACAACTGCTCCCCGTTCCAGTGTGGATTCACGCCACGCAATCCCTCCACAAGACGATTGTGTTCACGCAGGTATGCGGTGTGGATGGCCGTCAGACCTGGCTGCTCGGAGGCACGATCATCGCCGCCAATGAAGCAGAGTCCATTGCGGGATTTGCACTCGGGATGCGTGGCCGATTGGGGAAGGAGTTCCTTGCCTAATCCCGGTCGCACTGTGCTGTTCATGCGGCCAGAGAAGCCACGCAGCTTGTTGGACAGACAAATGTGTTCGCCATACACCATGGAGGCGTCCAGGAAGTGAGTGTTCTGATTGACCTGATCACGTGGACCCAACGATTGCTGGCCTGGAAGCGATCTCATCGAGGGGAAGCAGAAACGTTCACCGCTCGTGACATTCACCTCGGGATAATAGAAATCCCCAGCAGGCACAGGGAAGGGATTGCACTCGGGATGCACTGTCTGGCGTGAGTTGCAGGGACGACAGCTGGGAATGGACTCATGGAAACCCTTGTGGATCGGTGTCAGGGTCAGATCGTGATCGACAAACTGTGCGAACTGCATCACCATCAGGGAGTAGCGTGTGTGTAGATTGGAAATATCCGGATGAATTGTGGTGGAAATGGTGCGAGGATTGGGCAGTGGTGTTCCAGTGACACCCGTGATCCGAGGTGCCGAGATGCCATCCTCGTACTGGGCGGGCAGCAGGCGCGAGAAGGTTGTCAGCGATTTGCCCCAGTTGGGATTACGCAGATTGTTGCAGCGTCCCGAGAGCGTACGAAACGGTGTGTTGGCATCACACTGCTGCGTCGGCTCCGGGCACTCCTCCAGCGGCGGTTGGCTACCACCGATCAGGGCACTGATGTCCACGGTTTGCAGCGTATCTGTTAGCTCGTTGCGATTGAAGGCATTCTGATTGGGATTGAAGATCTGACGCTTGCGGCGTGTGATGCTGTTCAGCGACTTCACGATCTCGTTGGAGGTCAGCTCGAAGATCAGTGAGGAATTGGCCAGACTGAGGGCGGCCAGGTTGGCCTTGCTGAAGGAGGCGGCGGTGCCGTCGGGCGAGCGAGCGCTGATGCCACCCTCTAAGACGAAATACGGATTAGAGCAGGGTTTGGCTAGGATTGGAGTTGGGAAACTTACGTGCACGCCACACCTCGTACTCGAAACGCTTGCGCTGCTCCAGCTCCTGCTTGGCACGCTCAACGGCAGCTTCGATCAGCTCGGGACTCAGCTCGGCAATGGCTTCTTTGGTGTCCGGTTCCACTTCGATGTGCTCCAGATGCACCTCATCCTCGTCGGCATTTACCTTCCAGGCACGCAGATCGAATTTGGGCAGCTGTGTGCAGTCCAGCACGGAGTTCCTGTGGAAGAGGAAGCAGGAGTCAATGTGATAATTCCCCTGGGGATTCACCCGCTTCACTTACAGATAGTTATCCTCGCGTATGAAAGCCTTGGACTGTGCCGTGTCCACCTGATGCGAACCACAGAGCAGACCCGACAGCGTCGTCTGGCGAATGCTCTTCAGCTGCTCCAGGCTGAACGAAGAGGGGGGAATCTCGTTCTCGTACCAAAAGCGATCGGTCTGCTTGAGCAGCTCGAATTGCTGGGTTAGCAGGCAGCTAATGGTGGGTCCAAAGAGTGCACCCACAACGGGATCCTCCAGCAGCGCACCCACGAGCAGATCAATGTCCTCGGCGTTCCTAGAGAGCAGCAGATTAGCAAAACAGATACAAGGATAACATTACGGGGATCAACTCACTGATAGATGTCACGCAAATTGGTCACATGCTCCTCGGGTATATTGGTCAGCTGTGCCAGATTCTCGAAGGTTACATTCACCGCCCCGGCAGCTTGTCCGAAACGACGATCACATAGATCCAGGGCATGCACATACGAAGCAATGCCATGATCACGTCCACGATGCACGGCCAGCGCCAGCTCGGACCAGCCCTCCTCATTGATCTGGCTGGGCACCAGTGACTTCTGCAGCGCCGCAATCGAGAGCAGCTCATGGGCGGAGCTCTTCTGCGACAGCATCTCCGGCGGATACATGCTCCAGAAGGCGGGCATGGCACTGGTGGCGAACTCATTGAAGATGCCGGCGCGTATGGAGCTCGAGTAGTTGCTGGAATGCTTCTCGGCCGTCAGTCTTAGACCCTCTTTGGCAGTCGTCTCCTGACCCAGCACCAATGGCAAGAACTCGTTGTAGGTAATGTGCTGTATGGTCGCTGTAATGATGCGTCTGGCCTCGAGGAAGACATCCTCCTCGGACCACTCCGGATTGATGTGTGCCAGCTGCTCGCCAATGTTGTTGTGCTGCTGCAGCAGGGCACGATGCAGGGCACCAGTGGCGCCAGCCACCTGGCAGTAGCGACACGACTCCACCTTGACGCCGCCACTCAAATAGGTGCGCAGCTGATCGAACTCATGACGTGTGGAGCCGTACAGGCCGGAGCCATCGATGTAGGCCGATGCGATGTTCATTTGCTCGCGCACATCTGCAGCGGGAACAGGAATATATATAGCAAAAGAATATTTAGATTTAGTTCCTCATTCTACTCACGTTTCTGGCACTGCTCCGCATCGAATCCTGGCGCCGAACGCTTGTACTCCTTGCAATCCTGTCCGGCACGCACGAAGCACTGCTGCAGCTCGCTGGGA
The DNA here is from genome assembly GCA_018901885.1 of Zaprionus kolodkinae. Classification (NCBI taxonomy): domain Eukaryota; kingdom Metazoa; phylum Arthropoda; class Insecta; order Diptera; family Drosophilidae; genus Zaprionus; species Zaprionus kolodkinae. Next base: position 944,265 of record JAEIFM010000059.1, read on the forward strand.
TCCTTCACGTTCGCCTCACGCTGGCAGCACTTGCCGCTGATGGGCAGCTGTCCGACCTCGTATAGATCGTTGGCCAGCAACTGTCCCCAGGCGGGCAACATGGCAGTGATGTGATCGTGACGCAGCTCGCTCTCCACATGACGCTGCAGTTGCTCGATCACCAGCTCCGCATCGGGCAAAGCATGTGTGCCGCTCGAGCTACGTGGCTGGCTCACTCCATCGGCGTAGTCCGATTGCAGCAGACGCTGAAAGACATCCCCACGAGCGCCCCACTTGCGATGCGACACATTATTGCACTCCGCCGTGGGTTGGCGATATTTGCTGGGCGGGCACACATCGTAGTCATCGGCAGCACTGGCCTCACCACGTCCATGGCCGCCGCACGGTTGCACCGAGCGGGCACGTTCCGAGCGCAGCGCATTGATGGCGCTGTTCTCCAGATCCTCTGGTATGCGTAGCGTCAAGCTGGGAGCACTAAGGCACCTGTAGAGGGAGTAAGAAGAGAGAAGGAAGTATGAGTAATGGTGATTTTTGCAGGCTGTGGGCGTGGCAAGCAATATTTGATACATGGTTCAGAAGCTGAAGATATAGAGGAATCTTCATGCCAAATTTGATAACTCTAGCTTTAAGATTAACTGAGGTCTGCGTGTTCATACAGACAGATCTGGCTCAAATGACTTGTCCAGTGAGTATGAGTAGACTCTGCCACTTTTTCTGCGTGTTAACTTTTCTACCCCATAAAGCTGTCTTATAAGATATAGAAATAACAACAACTAGATGAATTCTTTATGAGTTCTCTTCGCCTTCTAGACAGTATCTTGCACATTAATCTCTTGTACATTAATCTCTGCATGCTTCTCGAAAAAGTGTTCAAAGTTCCGCATACCAATTCGATTCAGACTGCGGTATTTTTCACTAATGTCTGTGATAAGATCGAGTATGCTTAGAGCCCCCAGGGATGATGATGATGATGACGATGATGATATTCCCCCTATTCGCTTCACACGAGCAGCTCAATCAAGACGACGCTCCCCCATATCGATGCATAGCCGCGAGTTGCTGCGTTTTTCCAGCTTTTAATTGTGCGCGTTTTCACATCGATAATTAGTGTTGTGTAGCGCAGTGTAGGGTCGGCTGGCGAACCGGATATGAAACTGGCGACGTCAACTAATCAATTTCAAATTATGAACAATGACGGGGTACGTTTTCGACTGTTTGAATGTTCGACTGTTCGAGTGCCCCCAAAAATGATGTTGGCTTATTATGCGACATTATTGTGGGGTTCTGCACGTGATGAGGTTTTGTCTTTTGTGTTGTCTTTGACATCAATAAGCCGCAATAGACTTTGATAATTTTTGGCATGCTCGAGCAGATTTGTCCATTAAATTGTGCAACAGTTGTGGGCGTTGCGAGTCTCGACTTGGCTCGGATTGTCTCGACTTGACTTGGCTCGACTTGACTTGGCTCGACTTGGCTCGACTTGACTTGGCTCCTAAGTCACCACAGACCAGAAGCTGTCAATCGCATCGCCTAATGAGCCCATTCAAATGCTTTGCGAGCCTCACATGACGTACTTCCTCCACGACCGACTTATACATAAAGCATGAGCATTATTATGACGTTTACTGCGACTGCGATCGATAATTGTATTCGGTATTATAATAATAATTATATATTATGATATTTATAAGTTGTAGTAGTCTGCGTTTCTTTTCCTCAAAGAAATAAATAGTGAAATATATATCGTGCAGCTTAATGCGATTTATATTTATATTTCTTTGTTTCTTTATATTTTTATTAGTTTTATTTTTCTTCTTTTTTTGCAAACTTCAAGGTTGATTTCTTTGCTTTAATCTCGAGTTCGGTTCGTGTTGGCGCGTTTGTTGTCTAAGTCTTTTGCCAAAGCACTCGAAGCAATTGCCGAATATTTTTGTGGTTCCTTCTACGATTCATCTTCGAAATCGGCATATCGAATGTGAATATTTATTTAGCTGCTTGCGTCAAAAAAATCTCAAGTATTTCTGGGAATTTTCGCTGTGCTTATCGGCTGGCATGAATCAACAGAATTTTCCCCCATTTCAATGATACAATACGATTTCGTCATAGTTTTGTTTTTGCTGTATAACGAATTCTTGGCCAAGAAAGAAATGCTCAGGCAATCAGGCGGGGGGAGGGTTGGTGGGTTTTTTATGCAATTTGGACGTCAGTTCGACTCGTCGTTGCAATTGGCACAAATATTCCACGGCACGAACACACATTTTATTCATTTATTTTTTACTTATTTATTTATTTACGTATTTTCGTGCGTTTTGGTGGTGTGTTCACTTGCCGCATTCGCGCAGAACATGAGCAAACAAATGGGTAACAACGTTAAGGCAGTCACGTCGCATTACCTGAAAGCGAAAGCTGAGCAGAGAAACAGACAGACAGACAGAGAGACAGGTAGACAGACAGAGATACACACAGACAGACAGAGAGAGAGACAGAGACAAGACAGTCATGTGAGGCGAGCCGAGCCGCAGTTAGCCAATTTACATTTGTTTGTTTATAGTTGTTATTTCTCTTTTATTTCGCCTCTGCTTGTATATTGTGTCGCATGCAGCATTTAAAGGCGAATGCCAAAAACTGTGTCACACCTGACTTTGATGGCACCAATCAAGCACACAGCAACAGCAGCAGCAACAACAACAGCAGCAACAGCAGCAGCAGCGACAGCAGCAGCAGCTGCGCTTCCAATAGAAATGCGCGGCACATGCGGCGTATGCGTTATTTAACATTATTTTTAGCTCAGCTTATGACATCGATAGAGTTTTATAAATTGTGCTCACAATTTGTTTAATAATTAAACAGGGCGATAAATGAAAGTTTCTCAGTAATACGCGCTTGAACACATCTGACCGAAATTTAATTTGTAATATATATTTTTTAATTTTGAAATGCCATTCGAGAGTCTCAGCTAACCGGATTTCAAACGCATTCCGCACACATGTGTTAACATTTTTCATTTAAAAATCGTGTTGAAATTGAGTTGTTGCATTCGAAAATGCGATATAATTTCAAATGAATAGAGTGAGCAGTATCATCACAAGGTAATTGATCCAGAGAAAAGAGATAAACACTGTTTGAGTTTCGACAATAATTGATGGCCGTCATAAAGGGTGCAAGTATATTAAATTTAGGTTTCGAGGCTGTTAAACAAGGCAGTTCTCACTGCGATAACTTACGATGTGGTATACCACTTGAAAGTGTTTATTAAGAGGGTATATGGGTGTAGAAAAACCACTTTAATGCCCTAAGACAGTCCGAATTATTTATTATATTTAATTTATAATATATATATACTAGAGGCTAGAGCTAGCAAAATTGGTATGATAATTTAAGAAGAGTAAATACAGAGTATGTACAGGGTAACCCACAGTCCCGTTTACACAGCTGTAGTCCCCATTGTTTGTTTGTTTACAGTATGCATACCATATTTATTACATTTCACTTTTTTATTAGTTTCTCTGCCAGTATATTGACTTCAGTGTTGATGAGTTGCCAACGCATTTGCATATTATTTTCGCATTCTACAAAACTCAGTTAGTCACTGGCTCAAGATTCTCAATTGCGATAGATAATTATAGAACACGTGAGTCTCTTCAAATACCAAATGGAAGATGTAACAAGTTGTACAAGATTTCCAGTTAGTATAGCATATATGGCATATATGGTATGCTGCGATCATCTGACGCGTGCCGCATTCTACAACTCCCTGGCGAACAAACAATATTAATTGCACTCGGGGAATTGCATAAACAACAGCAGCAGCAGCATCATTTGCCTACTGCCTGCTTGGATGGGGCTAATCACATATATCATGGCTAATTGCGCGATTGTTAGCGCACTTAATAAATGTTGTGCAATCTGCACAATTGTCTCTCTTCAATTATGTTCGCCATTTGCATTAATAAAATAAATACAATTACAATAACAATTACAATTACGTGAAGTCTCGCTTTATTTATGCTTCATTTGCAAGTGTTGATAGGCAGCTGCCAGCTACGGTAGCTGTATGCCATGATCGCTTCCATCACGAATTGAAAACCAATTAGAGTCAACATACTACTTAATCAACTCGTTGCGTAAGTTAAGAGTGGCGCCTTCAATGAGGAACAGCTTCAACTTGTGGCAGCAGCTTGTCTGGCAGTTCTGTCTAGCAACAGCTTTGTCTCCATCTCTCTCACTCTTCAACTCTTCAACTCTCTCTCTCTCTCTGTCTCTTCCCTTTTCTTGCACTCCCACTCGCACAGTCTCTCTCTCTCTCTCTCTCTCCCCATGTCTGCACCTTCTTTTGCTCAATGCAAACAAAAGACTTAGGCAACAAACTTGGCGCCAGTTGGCACAACAGTTGAAAAAAAATAACAAAAAAAAAACAATTGCAAAAAGCAATAAAAAATTAAGCACAACTGCATATAAATGATTTATGGGCATGGCTATAGGTTTTGCAAGTGCGTAAATGGGTTACTAAGCCAATGGCCCAATGCGTTATTAGCCGTCTGTGTGTGTGTTGCCAATTGTGGCGAAAACTGTGTGCGAAACTGGGCGCAGGGTGAGCGTAGTAAATTGATTTAATAACTCCATAGACTGCGTAATATTTTAGCCCATATTATTAATTATTATTATGCATATTTATTGCTTAATTAATTATTTGAAAACTCTCTTAACTCACTTATTTTTACTTCCGCAAGTGAGTCTAAAATTCTCTAGGAAAACTGTAGGAAAAACCCTTTAGGGCTTGGGGAAATTGATTTGCTTAAGTTGCTTAGCTTAGCGCCAGTTGCGGAAGTGCAGGGACGCGTGGCAGAGGAGGCGTTGGCGGGGGCGTGGCACTGCTATGGATTGTCGAGTATGTGCATTAGTCATGCGAATGGGTTGTGCCTGTGAAGGCGTTTGTGTTTTCATTATCAAGCAGCAGCGGCAAAAGCTGTCTGGCCAAATGTGCGGGCATGCGCTTGCATCAGCCTGCAGGCATATGACTGCCACACACACACGCACACACACTCGCACAACCAAGCCTGGCTGATAGAGAGAGAGAGGGAGACGCTCCCGCTGCAATTACTCACTAGCACGTAGCCTCAGCGTCGTCATGTGACTTTGCACATGATTTCCTACCACCAACACAGCAGCAGAGGCAGCAGCAGTGGCAGCGTTGCAAACATGTTTTCTTTAAGCAACAACAACAACATGAACAACAACCACAACAAGAGAAACAAAAAAACAGTCAAAGCAAGTCACAAGACCATTTTCACGACTCGTCGTGGTTGTTTTAACTGTTTTTAATTTTTTGTGAGTTTCTTGCCTTCGATTACACAATAAGCCGCAGCAGATGCATCGTTGCAGCGTTGTGGCAGGGCTGGGTGGGTCCGCCGATCAACTGTGCAACTTCTTCTAGGGAAACTCGACGATGGCGACGACTAAGCGACCCACTGCAGTTTCAAGTGCACTTGAATCAAAAATGAACGAAACGAAATAGAAAACAAAATATGACAGTGGCCTGCATACAACATCATTATCGTCAATATCAACATGATCATCGGCACGCTCATCATCATCCTAATCATCATCATCATCAGAGTCGACAGCGACAGCCATTGCGAGTGATGCAACGCGAGCGCGAACGTTCATCGAGTGTGGCTTGAAAATATTTGTTACATTGCCAAGTCTTATAGAGTCGCTGCTGTTGTTGTTGTTGTTGCCGTGGCTGGTGAACGTTCATATGCAAAACGAAGCAGCAGGCGTGAAGATCATAATTCTAGTATGTGTGTGTGTGTGTGTGTTGCCAAGCTGACGCTGGTCACGCGCCACACTCTTATACGGGGCATAGCTTTCGTTTTCATTGCGAAAGTGCATACAACAACAACAACAACAACTTGATATAACTGCACGTCCCTGCTGGCTGCTTGCTAATGCCAAGCTCAACTTGAGCTATAGCTACCCCCCTTCCCCCCCCTCACTACAGACTGGCCACATCAAGGTCGAATTGTGCAATTTCTGCGGCACCAAATTCAAGTGTCCCAAGTGGCGAGCAGCAGCATTGAAATACTTACCATATACAATATTTTCAATTGCCCACACCAACTTTGACAACTTCGAGTGCCCCTAATCGTTCAGAAATACTCGAAAACTGCTCACAAATTATCGACGCACCTTTTCGAGAGGGAGGGGGAGAGGAGGCAGCCTCAGGCTGAGCAATTTGGGTGAAAAGCGACAGAAAGTAAAAAGACTGGGAATTATAGCAGCATAATCGACTCAGCTTGCCATAAACTATTGTACACTGCAATTTGTAACTCAAATTGTGCTATAAATTGCAAACATTAGACTTGTAAATGCTTCAATTAGTAAATCATTGTGTAGAGCCCAGACTAAGCTGCTGTTGTATTTGAGCGAATTCTTCTATAAATAACAAGCGAGAAAGCTCAACTAGGCTTGTAAATCCAAGCTTCCATAGTAATACATATTGCCCCCGAATTTGTTAGGCCTAGCTCCTATGGTCTCTGAGATATAGATGTTCATACAGACGCAAACAAGAATAAAATCGTTTTATGAGCCTGCTTTTAAGACTAACATACATTCTCGCTAGTCAGAAAGATATAATTCCCTTCTAACGTCTATAAAATCCATTCAACTTCAAAATGAGCCTATAAAATCTATAAAATATAATTATGTACTATATAAATCATGTGCGAGACAAGCGACAAGCTGTAGCTGAAAGCCCTAAAGCGAAACCCATCATTAAACACGAACGACAACTCCACTTAAGCGTGTAATTTGAAAACCCAGACGACTTCCCGCTGCTGCTGGCATCTTGTAAAATACAAAAAAAAAAAAAAAACCTCTGTCTAGCCTCCTCTGCAAGGTGCCTTGAAAATGACGGAAGCCTCTTGACGGCGGCGACTGCCAAAAACTCACAGAAATCAACATGAAATTAAAAAAGCGATGAAAGACGATGGAAAAAAAGAGGCAACATAAACTCTCAAAGTGTTTTCTGTTTTTTTCGGTGTGTGAAGAGCTTGGCAAACCTTTTGCCACCATTTGGTTGCCGTCGTTGTTGTTTAACAACCGCAAGAGGCCCCGTCAAGCCTGTATCGGGATGCCCACTTCATCCTGAAGTTGATTACGTCTTTGTCGCTGCCATATTTCTCTGAGTGTCTCTCTCTCTCTCTCTCCTTCTCTTTGTGTGTGTGTGTGTTCGCTGTGTTTTGTTTTACTAAACAGAAAAAAGTTTCACTTTCTTTACCAGATGCCTGGTACCGTTATCTGGCATGGCATACCATACGATATGCGGTATGCTGCGTTCGGGTCGCATCACCATCGCATCGCAGAGAGTTCGCTTAAAGCTGTTAAATTTCTTTTTAACCCAAATAAACCAGTTGCCAGTTGCCAGTTGGCAGTTGGGCGAAACAAGATTTAAAGTCACTTGATAAAGATCGCTTTGTTGTTGTTGTTGTTGCTGTTGCTGCGGTCGATTGTGTCAGAGACCCAGTCCAAGTGCCATGCAAACACTCTCGCACTGCAGCGACAACTGGACACACACACATGAGACACACACACACACATCGATTTTCGGGGCGTCACCGCAGTGCGGCCTGTTTCAGTCTCTCTCTCTCTTCTTGTTGTTGTTGGGTTTATTTTTTGCTATTTGGGTTAACCCGCTTACTGCTTGACTGGTTAGATCTCTATATAGTATAGTATATGTAAATGGTATGTATGCACATTTATCACACTGCAGCAAGATCTATAATAACATATATTCTGCTGCAATGCGAAACTGGTTGGAACTCTCAGACGAAAGACTTAGGCAACGAACTATGTAGCTGACTTCTTGATTTATTTCCCCCGCTTGGCTAAGATCACACACTCAGGGTCAGCTACTTATCGACGCCTTTCACCAGGAAACCGTCAGCATTCAGGACTATCCTGCTAGCTACTATGTCTTCCTGTTATGTCAGTTATACCCATCCATCCCCCACATTCCAAAGTGCATTCAACTTTTGTTTGAAATTCTCTGGGCACAAAACGTAGCTAAAAAGATTAATTATCTCAGACATTAGAGCAGAAACAAAACGAGTCTTCGGAAATCACACAAAAATGATAAATGGCAAAAGATTGAAAAACGAGCAGCCCCAACAACGAGCTGCAAATTAAATTACCAAGTATAATTAGAAAACTTTGGCACTGCCGACTGCCGACTGGCGACTAGACTGGACTGGACTGAACTGCTCTTCAAACCGAATCACTTTCAAAGAACACAACAAAAAAACCGACTATAAACAAGCAAACATTCTTTTGGCATAGAGAGTCTATACATAGAGGGGAACCGTCCTTAACCTTGAACTCGCCTCGGCTGCTGCTGCTGCTAATTAATTATTTATGTGCCCACAAATTGATTTCAAAGCAGTTCTGATGTTTCGCTTTCGATTTAATTTCGGGTATTTCTTGTTGTTGTTCTTGTGGTTTATCGCATATCGCTATGACGATTGTGTTTGTGGCTAATGAATGAATTTATTTGCCATCGCAGATTGAGAAGTGGCTCGAAGTCTCAGAGCGATGATTTGTGTTGGTCTTGGAATATGTTGGTTTTTTATTTTCGGAGTTTGCTTGTCAAAGTCGAGTCTGGAATGCAGGAACAGGAATCGCAGCTTCAATCTAGCGTAATAAATTAAAGCAATTTTTTTGTCTTCTCACATCCGTTTGCAGAGCATTTAAATTAAAGTTTAGCTGCCACTTAATAAATCGTAAAGTCTACGATTTAATTATATATTTTATTTCTTTTATATATGTTATGTTTGTGCTGTCAGCGCGTTTATAACTGACCTTACACGCACATTTTGAGTGTCGGTTTCAAGTGCGTTTAACATTTGTCTGGCCACAAGAAGCGATCATCATCATTATCATCATCATCAGCATCAGAAACAGCAACATCATTACATCATCATTAATCATCGTTGTGTGCAGTGGATGTCGTCTTGAGCGTGTCTTCTGGCGACTTGCCTACGGAAGCGTAGATCCGTTCGGCTGTCAACTTAGTACCCTCCCTCCTCCCTCCCCCGCCTGCTTATAGCGGGGGTCCTTGACAGAATGTGCATAATTATGCAAAGCACAAGAATTTGCATTATGAGAGACACGAAGCGACATAATTCACTGCAACTTGTCAGCTTCTGTCTAACACATAGAGAGACACGATATTATAATATATATATTTATATATATGCGCTCTAATGAATATGTAAATTACGATCATATAATCGAACTCGATTTGAATTTCATCGCAATGAAAAATCAATTTTCGAGCATCCGCAGAGATAATAAAAATAAAAAGAAAAAAACGATTTCACTTTCATTTCTCGCACTTGATGCGCGACTGAAGATGCCCAACGTAGTGTCGAGTCGTGTCGTGTTGTGGCATGGAGAAAAAGTTGTTAACAACCCAGAGACCTTTTTGAGGTTGTCGTTGGTTGGCTTATTGATGTTTGTGTGTCGTGCCAGGTGGTGGTATTCGGAACGATTACCTAATCATGACTTGATTTTTGTTTCTTTCTTTCTTTTTTATGTGTTTATGTGTGTTCGTGCAGCTTTTTCCTTTGATTTTATGTTTCACTTTTGTTTTCTTTTTCAACCGCATTGACATAATTTCGCTGGCATGCTTTACATAATTTCGGCTAATTTATAGATCTACGGCCTACTTTTAATTAACGGGCGAACCAATTCGCAGACGAGCGCCAATTTTGGAAAGTTTTTTCGCCTCTCGCCGCTAATCAAAGTGGAATCTCTATGCAAATCGAAGCTTGATTTGCATTGGCAATTGCGTAAGCGTCGCACCTCCCTCTCTGACATGATAACTGCCAAGGGGGAGGAGTTAGCTAAGGAGGGGAGGGCAGCAGCCTTGGCCGACCGCTTGGCAGCTGTAACTTCTTTGGCTTAGTCATCCAACTGCTCTCAGAATGCAGCCAAGCAACTTTAATGCGCTGGCAAATTAAGCACAAGTAGTGCTGCTAGCAGCGCAGTCAGCTGCGCTGTCGACGTCGCAGTCGACGTCTTTGCTGGCAAGCCACTGACATTGTCTAGTTGACACACTTAAGTCACTTGTTGCGACGTTGCGATGTCGTAGAGTTCTTTGCTAAATGTTTTTTTTTCTTTACAGACCAAACAAACATCTGTATATGCTATAAAGATACAATATATACCTCATCCACAATATTTATAGCACCTTTATAGCACTTGCTGTTGATATTTGCACTGTCCATCTGTCTGTTTTGTTTGTTGTGGCTCAGGTGCATTGAGTTTTTGGTGTTAATTGAAGCAATTGCGTAGGAGCCAAAAACGAAAGACTTAGGCAACGAACTTGACGGCCCCCAAGGCCAGCAGCGCGAACTGTGGAATGCGCTGCTGCAGCGCAAGGTAGGTAAGGAGACTGAACTAAGATTGCATTGCAATGTGGAAAATACTGGGAAATTGCAGCACGTTATTTTCACTGTAAAACGAAAGACTTAGGCAACAAACTAAAAACAGAAAAGTGATTGCACTCATCTCTGCTAGCATAGAAAATACTGGGAAATTGCAAAACCCGTTATTCATTTCACTTAACTTAATGCATAAATTAGAAAAATATATATTTCTGAACTCACCATAAGATTATACTAAATAGCATTTGCTGCTTGTTCATTGTGAAGCAGTTGCTCTCTCTCTCTCTCTCTCTCTTAGTGTGTCTCTCTCTCTCGTTTACACGTTGTTAAAATTACGACTTAATTTATTTATTATTAAACTTATTAGCTCTTTTCGAGTTATTGTTAATCAGAATAAATAGATTAGGATTATTAAATTATATTTGGCACGTTTGCAAATTGATCAAATAAATATGTAGATGTATTTGTGTGCGTGTGTGTGTGTGAGTGAGTTGTTTGTTGTTTGTTGTTTTCTTCGTTGTATGCGTGAACACTTTTTTTGCGTTGAGTGGATAATTTTGGGGAAATCGTCGAATAGTGTGGATTGATTCAACAAACGTCAGACGTCGTCTTGCCAAAGAGATTGTAACCGATAATGTACGCAACGATTTGAATCCTTTCGGTAATTAGCATAACGCAGGCAATACGATGCACAACATTGAAGCGAGAACCAAGACGTTGATAACGAGCCTATTTTGGCTAACACAGCGACAACAACAGCGACAGCGGAATAGGGGGAAACTGGGAGGGAGGCGGCTGCTCACGTAACGGCGCTGCTGCTGCTGCCCAAATCCGGAACGCGTAACACGAAAACCGAAAGGCGAGAGGCGAAAAGCGGAAAACCGAATATCGAATATCGAAAACCGAATATCGAAAACCTTAGCCGAGTCGAGACACTGCTGTAGATCCAAGACCGAAGCCAACAATTGCACGCTGGCACGGCAAAAACGTATCTGAAAGCTGCGAGCGACGGTGCTGGGGCTTAAAAGGCAAAGCACAGCAGGGCCGAAACGGAGTCGAGCTTCGGGCTTAACGAAACCGGTAGAGCAGAGAGCTTTGCGCCGGCAGCGGCTCAGCTCTCACACATACACTCACACTGCACCCAGTAGCAGACAGACTTGAGAGTGTGTGTGTGTGTGCAGAGAAAGTAAAACTGATGCGCCGCCACATACACTCGACTACACAGCATGCGGTCTACGGTCCCGAACGAAAGCAAAATCAGGCCAATTCACACAGACACACACATACACACACATTGCGGTCAGACAATTTCGGGTAATTTCAGACAGATTGTTGGCACGTTTTCCAAGACATATATATAGCCTATATATATCCATGTGTGTGTGTGTGTGTGCAGTCATGCAGACATACTTTAACACCTTTTGTGTGCATCTTTTTCGGTGCTGTGCTTTGTGCCTTGTGAAAGGAGTCACGCGCTTTGTGTCGCTTATTATTATTTTTGTAATTTGCACAAGAAAAAATGAAGAAGTCGTAGAGGAGGCAGAAGAGACAGAAGAGGGTAAAGAAGAAGAAGAAAAACAGATAAAAAGCAACAACAATAAGGCAAGTGAAGAGGCAAATATTTATTTCGAAGCAGCAGCAGCAGCAGCAGCGGCTGGGAAACAAGTTTGTGAGCAGCTCTCGTTCGGTTTTTTCTTTAGTTTTTGGGGCTTTTTGGGGTCTGTCTGGGACTGGCAAACGACTCCTGCTGTGTGATGTAAGCTCCGGCAAAGGTCTCGCCAGTCGTTGAGCAATGCAGCTGTGTGTTTCTCTTTCTTTCTCTCAGCGTCTTGTGGGCGTTGCATGAATTAGAAATCTCAGACTACTACTGCTGCGTACGTGTATGGGCAACCCCCAGAAGGGGCGCAGGGAACAGCTCTATCGAAAGTGCGACGCGCTAATGGGCAGCCCAAGCAATGCGATGTTGTTAATTTGCCAGGCAAACAACGGCAGCAGGTGGCTCATCAGCTGCAGCACAGACAGAGGAGCAGCTGGCTCAGTGCATAGGGGAGTGGAAACGCATAATCAACGTTAATCAAAATCAGGCAGAAATTCGAAGGGGATCTTTTACAGCAAGAGATTCCCCAAAGGTTCCCTCAGCAGGGGGCAGACTTTAATCTCTAATCGAATGAACTCATTGTGCGCATCGCATTTGGCACTTTGCTTCAACTGTTAAGTATATTCTTTGCCTAATCAATTCAAATTTGTTATTTAAACAAACTCGCAGATAAGCAGCAAAGCGAATAAGCAGAAGAAGAAGAACTGCAAACTCATTTCGAGCGATGACATTGACATAGTTAGAATTTATAAAAATTATCAGGAAGAAGACTCATGCAGCGATGAATAACGATATTTAGATAAGAAAACAAAGCTATAAACTATTTTCGGAATTTTCAAAAAAAAGCAAACAGATCAAAGCAGAAGACATTAGAAATATAAGTCGACTTTAAATAAATAAATGAGTAAGTAAAATATATTAAATGAGTTATTCTTAGAACGAACAGCTTCTTATGAATAAAGTCATCTTTTCGGGTTTTTTGCATGCTATAGAAAACCTGAAAGATATATATGATATATAAAACAGGATCAAGTGCAGCGCGACAGCTGTTAAAGCTGAGTTCCCTATCAGGTTTCAGTTTGGCAACTGTGCAATCAGTACTCCCTGCTCTTCTGCAATAACCCATTATATGCCCATCATCATCATCATAATTTACATCATACTGCGTTCGATATGCGAAATCGGCCCTAACTTTCCAATCTGTCCGAGAGGCCGTAAAGCAAACGTAAAGCAAAAATGGCCAAAACTGACAAATAGCCGAGCAAATAGTTCAAAGCGCGTGGTCCAGAGGCAAAATGTCACAGCATTCGCACTGTCAGATGGGGGCCTGCTTCATGGCTAATGGAGGCCCCCTTACATGACCTTGTTGACGGACGAACCTGGCGGGGGGGGGAGGGAGGCGGACCTTAAGTTGTCACCTCACCTCAGCTGAGCGAACCAAAACAGCGAAGCAACAAAAAGCATATTTCAAATTACATTTAAATGAGCCGCTCGCTTAATTATAAAAGACGCACCGAGTTACAGGCAGCTATAAATTTATACAATATATAGGTGTGTGTGTGCATACCAACCATGAGCTATGGCATCGCATCACGTGCTCTCGTCGTCATATGGTTTTTTTTTTTTTCTTCAAGTCGCGACATTAGCAGCAGCAGGAACCCCGCTCTAGTCATAAAGAAACAGACTCAAGAAGATGGAGAAGAAGCAGCAGCAGCAGCTGAACAAGGGGAGTAGAAGCAGCAGAAGAGGGGAGAGGGGGAAGAGGCTGAGGCTGTAGCCAAAGACGACATTTGCAAAAGTTGTCTGTTTGCTTTTTGTTCGCTCTTTTCTTTTTTGTTTTTTTTTTTTTTATTTTTTCTTGGTATTATTTTATTGGATTCATGTGACCAACTCAGATGACTTGTTTTTGTTATTATTTATTTATTTTTTTTTGTGTTACCAAATCGATTGAAGTAAATAAAAAATCGAATGCAATGAAGTGTCATCAATAAAGATTTGCTCACTTGCTAATTACCAACACGGATGTGGAGGAGGGGGCGTATGTGGCGCCTTACAGCCGAAATACCTTTATGGAAATCCTTCAATTTCGATTTCTATATACACACAGTTTATGGGGGCTGGCACTAAAAAGTTTGATTGAACTCATCACAAAAGGTATGTAAATATTCGAGTTTTGAGAATTCTGCGCATAGCCGGTTTTCCCCCCAACCGTTTCGGGATTATTAAAGTTCTATTGAACTCGATGGCGTCTCTTTTAACCATGCCGTTCATAAAGAAGTCCATCTTATCGACGATTGGCTGTGCCTGGCACTGATGCGATTATTCATCACAATCGGAACTGCCACGTCGCGATACTGTAGAAAGGTCCGGTTTCTTAATTACGTAAAATCAAAATATCAAATCCCCATTTAAAATATATTTGTGGCAAAAATGCACGATAAATACTGTATAAAATAGCAGGTGATTAAATACCGTTAGCTGCCAAAAAATAAAAAAAAGCGAAAAAATGCCAAAAAAAAACAACAAACAAACAAACAGCGAAAAACAACAAATAAATAGTTAAAAGAGCTGCCTCCGAAAAGTCAGTCAAGTGTTTTGTGGCTTGACACGAGGCGGCACGAAGCGACACGCTAATAATGATTGAGGCGGGGGGAGTTGGGATGGGAAAAGTGACAGAGAGGTCAATTTAATATATGTATCGCTGAAGTTTCGATTTGTAATCGGACATGAGCAGCAGCAGCGCAGCAGCAACAACCACAAAGAGGCCGAAGATGCGCCAAATATGCGAACAGTCTCTTTTTTTTCCAAGCCACTCTCAACTCCCCTGGTACGGCCGGTACAGGGCAGCACACTTCAGTGTGTGTGTGTGTGAGTGTGTGCGTAACAAAGCCGATATCAACAATGGAGTCGCACTTGAACCTTCACAAGGTGACCGCAGTGAAAGTGTGCGATGCATGTGACATAAACGAAGCATCGACAATGCGAATTAGTGAATGTCAGGCAAGAGAAAGGGGGGGGTAGGGGCAGGGACAGAAGCAGGGCAGGGGCAGCCCTACCTCTACAACTTGTAGAATTCGCTGCTGTCTGGTCTGAGATACCGTATTCTAATCAATCTCGCAAGCATCAGCTTTGCCCAACAAAAACAAAAATCTGAATAAAAATAGCACATATTTTTCATAATGATTGATAGATTATCATATGATGGAATGGCTGGTTGAGCTGGTGGTGCAGAGAAAGTCTTGTGCCCGCTTGAAGATTGACAAACGCAGAGAAAACAGAGCGAAATTTCAGAAAAATGTTCAAAAAAAGCCTATAAAACAGAAGAGAAAGAAGAAGCTGGCTGAGAAAAGTATGAAGGACACAAGAAGCCCTAGAAATGGTAAGTGAAATGATTGTATCATATAACATATGCAACTCAGGTATCTCTCCCACTCTCTCTCTCTCGCTCTTGGTTCCTGCCGAACACTCAAGTATTTTAATTCCTTTTCAAATTCTTCTATCGTCTGGTAAGATTTGCTCTAAGCTCTGCGACAATTCGTTACAGCGGCGACTTACGAAAGAACGTGCAGTGTGTGGGCGTTTTATGATCTCTCTGAATTGTCTGGCAGTTCGTGATTGTCGCCAAGCAACAAGCTGTATGCCATATATACATTTTTTCTTTGCCTTCGATTTTTTTTTTTATTTTATGTTTTCCATTTGCCTATTTCGATTTAATTAATTGGGACATAAATTATTCATGGCAAAATAAGTAGATAACACTGGGCGGCAGCTACCACAGTTAACTTAAGCTGAGGTATTATGCATACATGCCTTAGACTTTTAGCTAAAATCCACTATAAATACATTTGACACAAATTAATTTAATCGTTAATTTCTAAGTAAAGATGTAGCATATTTTATTTGAAAATATTTGTATTTTGCTGCATTTTTCTTTTTTGGCCTTTTTCCACAGTTTCCCATTAGAAATAGCTATTTTTGCTCTAAGTTGGCAGCACTAGCATTGATTGCAAGTAAGTCAGAATTAATTGTGACGCACAGAAGTATGCAATGCTTTTTGCTTTGGTTCATGGTTCTAGCTGAGCACATAAATTGCAGCTTGGGAGTAGGCAATGAAATTTGTGCTTAAATGTAAAAATACTACTGCCTACTTTTATGCTGGCTGTACTAAAAAGTGTGTGTACTAAATTTAGGTCTTGTACTTGCATTATGTTTTCTTGATTCAAATTGTAATAAATCGCCTCATAATGTGCTTATTAATATTGTTGAATTATCAAACCCCTTAAAAACACTTGTTATATTTCATTTCTAAAATTATATCACCATTTATTTGCTTGTGACTTAGGAAACTAGAGAAACATAACAAGCTTCTACAACTCCTTCTTAGCCTGCTCGGCCTGTGTGCTTGCTGCTGCCTTCGCCCACAACTTGTGCAGCTTCTTGATCATCCGCCATGGCAACCACACGGTCAGCCACAACGCCAGCAGAACACATCCAATCACATCGAGCAACAGATACTGATAGAGTGGCATGAAGGCTCCATTGGACTTCAGATGCCTGGCCCCCTCATGCCGTATCACATACTCAATCCAGAAACTCGCCTCGTCCAGCGGATGCATGGCATTGTCTCGGAAACGCTGAGAGGTCTGCAGGGCGCTGCGCTTATACTGCGGATCGTAGATCAATGCCTCAACATTTTGCACCAAATCCTCGGACGAGAACTTGGAGAAGACCAGCGAACGGGCATATCCCTCGCGCACCGACTTGATCGTGTTCCTGTGCTGATCCCCATAGAGGGGTATGCACAGCATGGGCACACCCCAATAGATGCCCTCCTGGGTGCCGAAGATGCCGCCGTGTGTAATGAAAACCTTCACATTCGGATGTGCCAAGATATCGTTCTGTGGCATCCATTTGCTGATCTTCACATTCGCCGGCAATTCGCCTATCGATGCATTCTCGTACTTCCACAGCACATGCTGCTTGAGCTGGCCAAAGGCCTGGAGGATCTGGGCAGTCCGCTCGGGTGGCATATCTGTGCTCTTCATGTAGGAACCGAGACTGAAGTAGACCACACCGTGTGTAGCATTATCGAGGAAGCTCTGTATATCCGAGGGCAGTGGCTTGGCCGGTTGTATGTGTGCTCCACCCACATCGATCAGGCCCGGCATGCTGGGACGCGGCATATCCACACTGCGATGGCTGTTGATCAGCATCAGCGAAATATTCCGCTCCAAATCATGCACGTGGGGCAGAGCGCCTGCAAGGGAAGAACAGAAAGACGAACAGGTAAGCAAGCTAGCCTTAAGAGATCTCTAGGGGATCTCCCCCTCTTCACCCACCTTGGAGAGCTGATCCGAAGTACTTTTCGGCCAGTTGCTGCATCCTGGGCAGATAATACCAACGCCGCATCACGGCATCGTATAGGGATAGGTATGCATTGTAGGCACGCTGCGAGAAGGTCATCTTATCTGTGTGGGACAGCACCAGATGCGGTATAACCGACCAGGGAGTCAATATACCCATGGCATGATCCATATTATCAGCATAACCCATGGTGCCTATGGTCACCACAGGACACTTGAACTTGTGACCAAACATGAGGAATGCCTCATGGAAGAACTGCTCCAAGATGACCAGATCGTAATGCTGATCTTCACTCTCGATGAGCTGCTTCAGCTTCGCATCCTGCAATGCATGCTCCGTGGTCATCAAACCAAGTTGCCACCACATTTGCAGATTCTGAAAGTCGCTGGCAAACTGCATATTGAAGATGTTTTTCTTGGGAACTGCGGGAGAGAGAAAAACAATAAATTATAATCAGTCTACAGTCTGTAGCTCGTTTTTGGATAAGTGTATTTCCGAATTGTATTATTTTCCAGTAAACTACTGTATAAAGGAATCTATCTGCCAAATTTGCTAAGTGCAGATCTTATAGATCCAGAGATCAACGTATTTTTTTTTTTCCAACTCACAATGTTTGGGTATGTCAAACGATGGACTGAGTATGATCTCAGTGAGATTCTCATGCGGCGTCTTGGTGGGATGATTGTTGACACTGGTCACGTGGTGGCCACGCTGTAGTAGATCGCGCTGGAAGTGCTCCAGCCACAGCCAATGACTGGGAGCGGGAAAGGGACCCATAAAGAGTATACGGTAGCCATCGGCGGCACCCAGTCCCATGGTGGCCAGCAGGCAGATCGCCAGCAGAGTTCTCAAGTGCAGCTGCATCTGCAATTAAAAAGTCAGTGGAGCAATTAATGTCATATTACCATAAACTCGTAATACTTGATGCCTCCACTATTTGCATACACGAGTTAAATTCACTTGCAATGCAAACATTAGTAGAAAAAAAATCTAATACTTCCTTATTGTACAGAAATCTGAAACATTATCTCCTACAAGGCTTGCGTGTTTTATTTTTTTTATTAGCATGATGGAAACTCGCTTCAGGAAACGCAGTTGATAATCAGACACTAATTAATTGTCATAATCTGGGTGTGATATGTGTCTGTCTGGTTGTCAGGGTATTTGCTATTCTGCATATCAGTTTGCAAATAGTTTTTCCTATCTGAAATCTCTCAGTTTGATTGAAACACAACCAGTTGATTTCATCATTAATAAATTATTCAAACAGTTTATGAATTGCGCATAAAAAGTGGACTAAACTGCATTCTTCGCGCACTCGACTTATATGGTCTGCTTTTAATTGGGTGTGTTTTATATACTATGTATCCGTAATCTCGGTTAGACTACAAAAAAATAAATTGGGTCACTGTAGGGTTTTATAGCTTGGCCTTGACCAGTAATCTCGCTGAGGTTTAGTGCTTTCGAAATTGAACAAAAATACTCTATCTATGATCAGTCTGCAGTTGGTTTAGTTATGTGTTCGAGCTGTTAGGGTAAGCAAACTTCGATCAGTCATCTATGTCTGCGATTTGTTTACTCAATTTCCCTTTCTATAGACTAATTAACAAACATTTAAAAAAAAACACCTATCACTTTTGGCATTTATTTCCTTTTTTTATTTTTATTTTTATTTTCGTCTGGCCGCACACGATTATTGAAATTTACAGCGATTCATTGTGCGTTTTCGCTATCGCTCCACAAAAAACACGAATTAAGTAACGTTATTTGACATTGGGAGCGAATAGCATTAAATAACGGCACCCAGACATATATACACATAGTACATATGCACAACGTTTATATTTAATTTACGTGTCGTTTTCGTATTACATTTCACATGTGTTTTCTTATAGCGCACATTTCTCGTTCTCGTTTTACTGTTAGTATCTCTAATGGCAGTTATTTATTTTACTATCGATATTTTATAGCTTGAATGCATATCTGAAGGTCTAGGGGAACATAATCGCTTGAAGTTTTTTTTTAATTGGAAAATCACGAAAGAAGTTTAAATAAAATAAACAATGAATGAGAATTTGCTTGGGTTTTCATGTGAATTAATCATGAAATAATAATTAAAAACTTCTGCTAATTATAATTCTCATAAATTGGAACATTAAATGGATTGTTCACAATTTATACTGTTATTTCACTTTTCACACAATTTTTTGAAGTTAT
Organism: Zaprionus kolodkinae; assembly: GCA_018901885.1. Taxonomy (NCBI): domain Eukaryota; kingdom Metazoa; phylum Arthropoda; class Insecta; order Diptera; family Drosophilidae; genus Zaprionus; species Zaprionus kolodkinae. Next base: position 963,888 of record JAEIFM010000059.1, read on the forward strand.
AAAATATATGTAATTATTTTATTAAAATACATTTGATTACAAAATATTTTATATATTTTTCAACCTGGGTGTACCTTTTATGATCCACTTTTACTTTATTATCATACAGTTTTATTTACTTTGTGATATGATTGTGCGTCGTATTTTCAGCTTTATTTCGTATACTTTACGACAGGAGATAATTTTTAAAATGTTGAGATATTACTATATATATAGTTCAGTTTGCCGCGAGTTGCGTCTGATCAGCAGCGCGGTGCAGTTATCACTGAGTTAGCGGCGCACGGTGCGAGCACCTTAACTTTCTTACTTAATCAGCTCACATCAGCTGCGCTCGCTGTCGACGTCGCTGTCGGCGTCTACGTCGCTATCTACGTCTCAGACGCCGGCGACGACAAACACAATTTGTTTGAAAAAACAAACACAATGATTAACTGTGTTTGCACTTGACTTTGTTCTGCGCGTTTGCTTGTACTGCACTGTATTTGTTGTCATTAATCAAGAATTGTTATAATAATACTACAGCCCTGGCCCCGAGATGAGCTAAACAATGCCAAGTAAATACAAGGCACAAGGTGTTCTAAAATATACCCTAGAAGAAGATGAAACAGAAAAGTTATTTGGCATGTTGTATATTTAAAATCTCAATAAAACTGAAAAATAAAAATATAGTAACGAACTGAAAAGGGGTATCTACTGGTTGATCAGCCGATCAGTTCACACTCGCCTGCTTGCCTTTTGTTCATTTCTCTCACTCGTAATTATATATAAGTGTAAGAAATGTTTCTGTAATTGGCACAAACACACCCTACAAAATGCTGCCAAAATAATTGCAAGCGATCAGTCGATCAATTGATCAATCGATCGTCTCGATTCCATATGTCCGTCGCATGTGATCGATGCACGTGCCAGAAATGGGAATATTCGCACGTCTCTATGAAATCTCAAAAGTTCAGCAGACAGTTCACGATATGCAGCCGCAGATCAGTGTATATACATATAATTTATAACTCTTTTTTAATCTTAACCAGTTTCGTGTCGTGTCAGTGAACTTTTTACCGATCCAAATGGCATTGTTCCGGTTCTCAATTTATTTGACGATATGCAATCACTTGTTTACATTTGCATTTTCCTTGGACTATATCGATTAGCAGATACCCTAAAGTTGAAAAATAACTAAAAAAAAACTTTGCACAAAACTTTCTACAATCTTATAGTAAAAAAGTAAAAAGTTCTTGTTTTATTTCGTAAATTTCAATACGTATATTCAAAAAATTCTATTACTATAAATCTTCTACTTTTTTAAAACACTCTAGACAGCCAAAATATACTCTATCCTGAGATTCGAGCCCCCAAACTTGTTATTGTGATTCAAGAATGCAATATCCATATTTTATTAATGATTAAAAACTCGTCTTATTTGGATTTAAAATATTCTCTGGCTTAGCTTTATTTAACAAATCCATATCCATTATCTAAAGTGAATTAAATAGTTTCTAGATTAAATTAAACATATCATAGTGTCACATAGTTATGCAGTTGCGGAATTTAAACAGGTCTGCAAATAACACAATCTTCCTTGAACTGACGTAATTCTATTTGATTTCAAATTAATACGTTAATTAAATATTTGATCAAACAAAATCTGCAACCATTTCTATATAAGACTCTGAAATACTCTCATAAGTCTTGGGATTCCTCGTATAACTTCTGTATATCAGTAAAATGCAAATACTGAATACCGATAATTTTTTTAAATATATATATATAATATAATATAACAACAGCTGTAAGTGATTTACCAGCAAAGTTTAACCCAAAGGTGCTAATAAATATCGCAGGTATTTCCTTTTCCGTGGAAATCGTTTATAAAATCCGTTTGACCCGAGAAATTGAATAAATTTAAACGAAACAATCCAACAAAATCGTGTGCAATTATAAAACGTTACTTCAATTATTTAGTTTTTACCTAGAATTAAGAACTTAATATACCTTGATAATGACTTTGCAAAAACGCGATGTCTCTTTTTTTGTAAACTCACCTAACCCTGTCTGGACGTCTCGCTGATAAGAAATAACTGAGCTCATAATATGGAGCATATAAACAAAAACACAAAAAAAACAAAAACAACCTGATCTATTTAATATATTGTTGCGTAGTGCGTTGAGATAAGAAGGTGAAAGTACCTTATAGATTAAAAGAAACCATATGGTGGCAAAGCTTTGCAAATACCGTCTGAGCTTCATAAACAGATAAGAAGTCTAAAAACTTGTATATTTTTGAACAGAAAAACAATACAATAATAAACAATTAAATTCTTTATTCTATCAGTTGTAATTAATTTTTAATTTGTTGTTGATTTATTGCGAATAAATTGAGTTTTTTCCTCAATACTGTCATCTATTATTCAGAAATGTGGCCTAGATCAGTTCCGAGCTGTTTAATTGAGAACCTACTTAAATCAAAACAAATACAGATAATATATTATATTCTACATATGTTATCTAAGTTAGAATTTATACAGCACGTGACATACTTGAAGTCCCCTCTTCAAGGGTATATGGTTTCCAGGTTATAGAAACATTGGTGACGATTACTGTGTCGCCACTGAATGCCATAAAAAGCACATGGAAACATGCAACAAATTAAAAATGAACTGTAAAAAAGAAAAACCCGAAAAAAGCACGACTGAAGACGCCGAAACATTTCAATGGGAATTGGCACGCTTCACTGGAGCGCACCAAGGAAAGGAAACTGCAGGTCGTCGATGGGGTAGCGAGGAGGGATGAGGAGGAGTGGAGGAGTGGAGGAGTGGAGGAGGCAAGCTAAGGCGTAGGCGATGATGGACTACACAGCCCAGCCCAGTCCCGGTCCCGGTCCCGGTCACATTCCCAGTCCAGTTTGAGCACAGACCTGCCCTGAAGTTGTTCGACTGCGTGTAGAAACGGCACTTTTGATGCACTCAGAGACGGAGGGTTCATTCATGACCAGGCTGGAGATGGTGTATCCCCCCTCCCTGTGGCCACGGTGCAATGAAATTGAATTGCGTGTGGCGAAATGTGTCGAAGAGGCAAGTAAAGAGTCGACTGCAACATGAAGATGCAACTCGTCAAACGGTGGCACATTAAGATACTTTGTAGCCAAGATAAATTGCCCAGCGGCAGTTAAAGATCTGCGATGCATAAGAGCCCCAAGTCAAGATATATCCCACACAAATATCTCAATAGTCTCTATATTAAACGATCTCTCTCAAAAGTATTTTCTAGCCTTAGTAACGATAAATCTATCAATTATTCTTTATCAGCAATTGACTGACTAATTGGTATAGATAAATTATGTTAATTTCAATTGTCGTCAGGGTTTTCCCAAAAACATTTCAATGACAATTTGAAGTTATATTATATACATAGTTCCATCTTGGTTTTTCTGGTTGACAGGAACCTTAGCGATGCACCGGAAATTCCATTTAAACGGAGAAAAGGTTTGTAATTCACATTTTTTCTCTAAAGTACTTCTCTCCGAATCATAGGATAGTTGCAGCGAGTTGCGAGAAATGTTTGGTACTAATTTTTACATCCGCAATCGATTAAAAGTAAAACCTCGCGATTTAAAATTTTTGAAAACATGTTTTTCTGAAATATTGCCTAAGAGGTATAAGAATTTGAAAAATTTTCAAAAGGTCTATATATTTATTTTTTAAATGTAGATTGAATAAACGTATCAAAACATAAACAAAATGTCATTCCCCATGATAATCGCATGTATTTTAAGAAAGTTATGATCCATGGAAAATGATGGTACTAGGCCTGTCGAGCATATTACATGTCAAATTTTTAGAACATTTTGACATGATTTTTAGACAAAAATTAAGTATCGTCTAAAATCGATTTAAACACTTGTTTAGTACTCATTTTTACATCGGCAATCGATTAAAAGTAAAACCTCGCGATTTAAAATTTTTGAAAACAAAATTTGTCTGAAATATTATAGGGGGGACCCTTGCCTACAAGCTGCAAAGTACAAAAATTTTGTATTTATATGTAGACAATATATATCAATTCTCTGAATATGGTACATTAGTCACCCCACCCAAATCCAAATAAAGTTCTCTTAACAAAAGCAAACAATTTGTTAGTTTGCGCCAATTTAATGTTTACTTTGCACTTCAAGCCCATTGACCAATTTTGGGCAAATCGAACAGATACGATATCGATATTGAGCTATTAAAAACCAGAAAACCTTTGTCTACTCTATCCCATTCTGCCATTTGTCTATCTATTTGTGCAAGTTTGTCCATCAATTAAGCCAGCTCGCGTTTTCCCAGGCGCGTTTTAGATAAAGAGGAAAACCACGCACCACGCACAATAACGCACACACACGCTTCTTTTTCACACACACCCCATTGAATCCGGGAATGGGCCCAAGCCCAAAATGATGACATTGCCGATTTCCACGGAACCTATTTGTTCTCTAGCGCAGCTCTTCAGCACAGGGGCAATTAGAAATTTCACCAAAATCGAACGTTGCGCATGATTAGCCCACGAATTCGTGAATCAAGAGCGTCTATATAGTGCAATACCCTGTAGTCTTGAAAATGGAAAGGGCATAGCAGAACTTCTTAGAAGGGGAAAGGTAAGATTTCCAGCTAAATACTATATATATATTATAATACGGCAATTAAAATTGATATTATTAGAGATAGAAAACAAACGAAGGAATGAAAATAGATCAAGTAAAATTTTCCCAGAAGGTAGTGAAAGATAACTATGCAAAAATACATATAGTAACAATCAATAAAAAACTAAATTTTAAAAAAATATATCTCCATCTTAACTGTCAAGCCGCAGGTATAGTGTACTAAGCATTATGCCTAAATCTTCTTAAATAATCAAAATTGAGAAAAGAAAAAGTAATGAAGCTGAGAGTAATGGTTTAGAGGGTAGCCAGCAGTCGACTACTCGCAATGCGATCACCCTTTCTGCTTTAAACTACGCCCGCATAGGCCGATCGAGGCAACTGAGACAGCGGGTGGTCGCTTATAGACTGTAGACTGAGCGACAAGCCCGGAGAGAGTTCAACGTGGTCTGGCATGCGTATACATAGTTGCGTATGTTGGATTGTTAGAGAGGGGTAGGGTTGGGGTGGTATGGTGAGTTTGTTTTGGCAGCCTGTTGTCAGCATGCTTGACGAACTGGGCAGGCAGGCAGTCAGGCAGCTGTCAATGTGTCAATATTAATTTAATATGTCAGAAATAAAATTATAGACAATTTAAAAATTGAGGTTTAATGGGTGGACACATGAGAAGTTGTTTTCAGGGGTGGAAAACTCAAGTGGCTTTCGGCTAGGATAATTCAGGGTGTTCGCACAATCTGTCAAACCAAAACTGTGACTACTGTAGCCAGATAAGATATGGGTTGGTTGGCTGGATCAGGCCTTTCGACGGGCCTAACCTATAACAATTTGTTAATGAGCGAATTACATGGTATTCGGACACAAATAACAACGCTAACACGCCCTGTAAGACCCGATTCCCTGCCTGTCGCCATGCTTGAATACGACCCCCCCGACCCATACGCAGTGATAGTCGAAATAACTATAAAAACTGTTGATGCGTAAAAGGATGCGCCCTGCGTGTAGGTAAGTCTAAGTGCACTTTCCCATTTCCTTTCCAGATATGCGCCAGGGTTGTCAGCTCCAACGAGAGGGAATATTTTATTTTTTTTTTAACAAATTGCCTGGCATTTCCTTTAGGAGATAGACAGAGATAATATGCAACAGGGCTGGAATTTTTTAATATTTGTGTGCACAGTTTTTATTACTTGATATATTTTATTGAGATAAGATTTGTGCTTCTCGACTTAAGAAAGTTGGAGTAACCTTTGAATATACCTCAAGCAAATAGCTTCGATTCGTAAAAGGAATAATAATATTTAGGAAAATAATACTATAATATTTCTTTAAAATATGTGATATTTCTAAAGAAAATTTCAGACTGCTGAGCTAAGAATATAGTTAGACTAGTTTGTCTTTTAAAACTTCAATAAAATAGTTTCAATCTATACAAGAAAAATGTTAGAATGAAGTACGTAACTTAAAGGAAATATTCACGAGGGAAAGTAACCCGAGTTACTTTATAAAGAATTCGATTCCGTAGAGAATTTCGGTTCGCTTGGCCGGAAATGCAGTTAGACGAGTCTTCTCTTTTATAACTTGGTAAATCTATAGCAACATCTCTCGTATCGCATTTAACGTACACCCTATCATAATCATATCTAAAGCATATTTACGACTGCTCGCCGCACGACAACTCTGTTGCAACAGTGTTGCATCTGTCCCCGCTCCCCCAAGACACGCATGTGAGTACATATGAGTATATGTGAGTCTATATTCAAATAGCTTCGACTTGAACTAGTATGGTATTTTTCCTGTGGCTTTATCGGCGATTTGGTTTCGAATACAGCGTGTTGCATTGCCAGGCGCGTCTCCCTCTTTCTCCCTCTCTCTCTCTCTCTCCCACTCGGGCAATTAGGAGAAGTGCAGTTTTATGTGTTTATTTGTGTGCATATGGCACAGCTGTGTGGCCTAACCTACATACCTGCTGTGTGTGTGCGAGTGTGTGTGCGAGTGTGTGTTCAAGTGGTCGCCCTCTGGGGGCAACTCTGGGGCACTCCCCGACATCAAGCTGCAGCTCAAATTGTGCGTGCCACAAAGTCGTTGTCGTTGTCGTTATCACACCCGCGTTAGGCAACCCTGGCCTAAGGGTTGCACACACACACACACACAGCTGAGCCTTGAAAGGGGGCGTGTAACCGATACCGTGGACAAACAAACAGCATATTCGAACTCGCATTCACATTCGTCTTCACATTCACAGTCGCACTCCTATTTTGTGTGATTTTCTGCATTTAATATATTAATGAGCCCAGGCCAGAGAGATTTATGGAGCATGTCTTGCTGGCATTTGGATGATGCATGTCTCTGTGTGAACCACTGTGGGCACGGCACAGTGGGTACGGCACAAGCGGGTGTCAAAGGGTGCGCTGGCCAGGGGCAAAAGGATATTCACACGTTGTGAGTGTGTGACTTATGTAACTTAATAGGCTGCTAAAAAAAAGGCTAAAAAGAGTGCGGCCAAGCGATGTTTATCGAGCAGTGTGGTCACACTGGGCAGGCAGGCGGGCAGGCGGGCAACAGAAGGAGTTGACGACAAACAACATGTGGCAATGGCAGAGCCAAATTGTATCCACATGTGTGCCTCGTCCTCCTCCTCCCACTCGCCCCACAATGCCGATCAGCAGCAACGCCATCATCATGATCATCATCAGCTGCAGCAGCTACACTGGCGGTTTAGGGCAGCGGGCAGCGGGGAGCAGGGAGCGGGTTAGGGTGCTGCGTGCAACTGCGGCAACGCTAAACAAATTGAAAAATTTCAAGTCCTCAGCCTCTTGGCGCTCGCAATTGCTCAATCGCGCGTTTTCGCGTGCTGGCTGCCCTCACGTGGCAGAAGAAGGGGAGGAGGCAGAGGCAGAGACAGAGGGCAAGGGATAAGGCAGTATACGAGACGGCAGCAACAGCAGCAGCAGCAATAGCATCAGCAACGACAACAACATGGGCAGCAGCAGCAGCAGCAACAGCAGCAACATCAGCAGCAGCAGCAGATGATGATGATGATGATGATGATGATGATGATGATGATGATGTTGCACAGCGCAGAGAAGTATAGAGACTACGGTAAACTCAGCTCTCTCACTGCGAATGCTGCCAGAGATGCTCAAGAAGCTCAGCGTGAATGCAATGTGAATATTCATGAGTTCTTTTACCGTTAAATCGATTGATAAACACAGATTATTGTAAATATTTATACTCTTATTGGAATTAAAAAACTAATTGGTTATCTACCTCCTATAGAGAAAGTCAAGAAAAGTATTAAAAATAAGGCTGCTGCAGTGTAATAATTTTAAAATTAATTAAGTACAGATCATCTACAGAGTATCAATGGTTTTTTGAAGTAATATAAAGCTGTCTTCATATCATACTATGCCAAGCATTTAATAATGAATTTAAAAGGGAATTTCGTATTTGAAAGTATAATAATAATTCAAAAAAAGAAAGATTTGTGCATGTTCCTGCACTTGTATTCATAGATATTTGCATAAGCTCAAGAACTTTCTTTAATATTAGGTATATTATATTTTTATATTTTTATTTATTATGAGAAGAGTTCTTTTTGAAATATGAATAGACAATTGGGCAGCGTCTTTAGAACATCAGTGATTAATAAGATGATATAATGGTGGTCATACTTTTACTTAGGCATTAATATTTGAAACTTAAACAATTTTTAGTTATCATAGCTTAAGGCAAAATATGATCCTAACCTTAGATACATTTTTATAAAATCAAACTCGAAATCATAGAAATAGCTGATCTTATAACCTACAGTTCTCTACTCAAATCCTCCTCCCACAAATGTCTATCTAAATCACTGTCAAAATAGAATCACGCCATGACGACACATTCTCGCGAAAAATGATTCATAAAATCGGCAGAAAACACTTCATATATGTATGTACTATATACTATGGTAGATTTAGGAAACTGATGAATATAATTGCAGGCGATCATCAGTTGAGGGGGCGGGGGCAGCTCATCACTGAGAGTGTATCTAGATACATTCATACTTACTTATTGGACTCTGCTCGCCTTCGGCTGAGCACGCCGAGTGAACCGCGTTAAAGTGACTCGCGGGTGCGCCATGGCCTGGCGACCGGGTCTCTCTATAGGTCCGTCTGGCAGTCTGTCAGTCTGTCTGTCCGTCTGTCCGCCTGCCTGCCTGTTCGTCTGCTCGTCTGCTCGCTGTCGGTTTGTCTGTCTCACTGCGCATTGCGCACTGTGCCGCACACTGCGTGCGGAATTTTCTTTTTCGAGTTCGGTTCAGTTCGGTTTTTCGGTGCCGTCAGTCTGTGAGAAAACGTCGGGCTGTTAGGTCGTTTTTCGGCTCTCTCTCTCTCTCTGCACACAGTTCGACAGTTCGGGTTCTTCCGTTCGCATCGATTCTTCCTCCTGCTACGGTTTCTTCCTCCTCGCTCGTTTTCGACTGGGGCGGCCTTTGGCTTATCGAACGAATTCGTTTCTTGCGGGTGGAAAACTCTGCGCACCCTCAAAGTGAGTGTGTGTATATGTATGTGTGTGTGTATCTGTGTCTCTGTGTGCAGTAAGTGGAAAAGCGCAGCTACCGCACAGTTAAAGAAAAATTTAATTTATTTTTAAGTTATTTATTTTCCTGCCTCTTTTGGTACGTTTCGGTTTCGGTTTTTGGTGCGGTTCGATGCTACGAAACTGTCGGCGTTTTTTGTCGTTTTCATATCGTCAGAGAATTCTGGGTAAAAAGCGCACAAGAAGAAGAAGAAGAAAACGAAGATAGAATACTAAATGGAAGTGTTTGTTGTTGTCGGTGGAAATGTGAAGAAATGTGCACAAGTCACCCCTTACCCCCCCACACACACACGCTCACTGCAAATTGACCGTGAATGTGGATGCCATAAGGGGATTTCGGGAAAGATATATAGTATCGTGCGAGTGCTCGTTTGCCACACACACATCTAGAGAGACGCGATCCGAAATACTCTGCAAGATGACAGAGAGCAACAAGGCAAATAAATTATGAATATCCCAAAAGTGTTTCAAGAAAACCCCCAACCCAAGAAAAATGCGTGTGCAGTTGTGAAATATGGTGTAAAATAAGAATAAAACAACAAAAAACGCGGAAAACAAGAGGCATAAAAAAACCCCCTATAAAAAAGCTCTTAAAAAGAAACACAGATTTTGCCAAGTGTTTTTCAGCATATGACAAAAAAAAGAAACAAGTTTTTGGAAAACTAAAAAATAAAAGAAATGATATGCGAATAAACAAAAAAATATCAAGCAAAGTGCCTAAAGAAAACCTAAATGAAATTAAATAACATAAATCCTACATAAATATAATAATATTTACAGCTTATCATATGCGATCTATAAGCCGCTTATCTTCATAATCGATAACTAATTTAAAATTCAATTTGCTGCAAATGTTTATACGGATTTCCTTAGTTCCGCCCCAGCGCAGTTAGAGATCTCGCTTGATCGATGATAAATAAACCAGTTCGATCTTACAAACCTCAAAGACTGCAGACGCGTGTCATGCGTTAGGAAAGTGTCGAAAATGGAAAATTGAAACTCAGTGTAGGCGTCGCTATAGACGCCTACTAGAAAGACAGATCCGAAGAGAGCAGATCCCAAAACATTTTGCCTTATCAACTACTTAACGAAGGCAGTCGACGGCGTTTTGTTTTGGGGCTGCCACTAATTTTAATTACCATAAAATGTTGCTGCAGGGGGGAGGACGGGGGTAGGGTGCCTGTGAGTAGCCTAAACAATTTGTAGAAGTTTTCCAAAAATGCTGTGTATCTGGCAGATACATTTATGAATTCCCCTCTCTGTGTATATGTGTGGAGATGGGAACACGCGCTCGTCATAAAATTCCACCAGCGATTGTCACTTTTAGGTGCACTGCGTCGTCGTCGTCGTTGTCGTCTGGAGCGGCATCTCAAATTGTATTTTGACTGCGCCTTGGGGCTATAAAACTAATGACAAGCCAAGTCGCGCCGGCACTTACAATATTCATACATACATATGTATATCATGCACATATGGATACGTATGTGTTCAAGAAATTAACAAGCAAAATTAGCTGCTCGAGCGTTAACAAGCCGAAGACGACTGCCGCCTCAATTGACCCCTCCAGGATGTCGAACCTGGCGACGCGTTGCTTTTGCATTCGCAGCATGTGCCCCTCCCCTCTTCCACACACACTCATCATAATATGCCGTCTCGATCCCGATCCCGATCCCGATCGCGATCCCGACTCGTCGCGTTCCATGGTATTTTTAGATATCCGTGCGTAAATAATTCATTTTCCAGTCACAGTTGTTGACGTTCGTCGCACGAAAGTCCCGCAAAACCGACGCCAGTACGAGGCGAGGGGATATATTTTTGGGTAATGCAACGGGAAATGCCATCCCAAGGGGAATATACTATCTCTCTCTCTCTCTCTCTCTCTTTTCTGGTTTTTATACTCACTCAAGGGATTTGCGTTGCTTCGTCGCTCCTAATTTGCATCTTAACTTGAAAGTGTTTTTGCGCCCTATTTGGCCTTTTGATATTGTCTTTATGGCATTTTCCAATCGTATACCCTATGTAGGTCTATGCAGTTGGTAAAGGGTTAGAGAAGCGATCTTGTGAGTTTCAATGATTTTCTGCAGCAGATCTCTAAGATAATGTCGTAGAAGTGTATATACTTTGATTTCGTTTATAATAGTAATATTTGAACTTAAATCAGAAAAATAGATCTATATTTCTGGGAAGTTTCTGCTAGAAAACTTAAAAAAAAAACTCATGACACATGAAACTTTGCATAATATTAAAAGAAACTATTATATTCAATTTTTAATCAGTTAGAGTATCTAAGAGTCGTCTTCAGCTTTTGCCCCTTTTCATTTTAATTTTTTTTACTTCCAGCGTTGCAATGAACTTTGACTGCAATTGCTGTGGATTGCGAAAGCATGAACTAGAAATTCCACTTTGGCAATTTGTTTGGCCTAAAACGAAGAGGCGAAAAAGAGTAAAGGCAGCCAGCACATACTGCAGCTATCCCTCTCTACCTCCCTCTCTCTCTCTCTCTCTCTCCCTCTCTATCCCACTTGCAGCTTAGCTGCGTGGCATGCCACTTAAGTCGCTTTTTATGGGCGTCTCTCACTTGGCCCAAAAATATAATAAATTTTACTCAGCGCCATCCGCAGTTTCCACTGAAGTGGAGGATCTCATATCTCTCGAAAGAGGGAAACGGGGGTAAGGGGTAACACGCAAGCGGGGGCTGCAACTCAATTAAGTGTCCATAAAATAACCAGATACGCTAATCAATGATATATATTGTCTGTCGTATCGTATATGTATGTGAGGCTGTACAAATTGCGTATTTCTTTTCGAAATTGAACGAGAGATTTGCTTCTAATAAATGTTTGGCAATTGAGTTGGAGCGAGAGTCAATGGACTCCGGTTTTAGTAGAACGCAAAATCGCACAAACCATATATAATATAAGAAAACAAGCTGACAGCTAATCTTGCCAGACATAAAGCTGCAGATCGGGGCTTTGACCCATAGAACGTGCACGTGCCGAGGCAAAGATTACTCAGCTTGGCTGCGACTTTGATCAGAACTGGCTGGGGGTGAATGAAACATGTGCGATAAACAAATGATTAGCAGGTGCTATTATTAAAGTAGCATGTTCTTATTATTAAAAATAAATTAAAATATAAATATTATTGAAATGTCGCTCTACATATACAAAACGCAATCTCAAAATACCAAAAATATACAAACAATTCAACTAAATTGCTGGAAAAAAAGTAAACTAAATAGAAACAATGTTGATAATAATATCTTACCATAATAGAAATACTAGTTAATATATATATATTAAAAAAAACGCACAGCCAATACAAATTACAGCCCCAAAATATTAATTAAATCGAAAATCAAACTACAATTAATGAAAAAAAAAATAAAACAATAACAGGTTAATAAAAAAGTGATAATAAAACAATTTAATTGCCTTAGACTGACAATAAAAAACTTATTAGTTAAGCCAAATCCAAAATAGTCTCTCAAGTGTCATTAAATAAAACAACTAAAGCGAAAACATAAAAAATCATTTTAAATAAAAAATGAATATAATAATAAAAATCATTTAGTAATCTAGTAATATATATGTTTTTCAGTGCGCTGACATTATTCATCAAAAGGAAATCGGGGAAAATCGAGTGTGGAAAGTGTGAAGTGAAAAATGCAAATTGAAACGTAATCAAGCAAAAGTTTTCCGATATTGAAGGGAAGTTGGAGGAAGTCAGATCAGATCCTACACAAAGTGTGTGTGTGAGGGAGACAGCTTCAAAGGCCTGCTGTCTATAAGTGTGGCGGTGCGTCTGTCCTGCTCCGTCTGTCTCTCTCTGTCTCTGTCTCTGTCTCTGTCTGCTGCCCCCCCTAGTGCAAACGCATGAGTTCTGTCAACGAAATGACATGCAGCATCTGTCTATGTAGCTGTGGACCAGGACGTGCTGCTGTGTCTCAGTTCTTGCTATTTTTATGAGCACACACACACACACACGCACACACACACACTCATAGCTACCCCGACATACGACGACGACGACGACGACGGATGCGTGGCCCCATGAAAAATCAATTAACACGCAGAATTATTAAAAACGTCGAAAAAGAAAAACGAAAAATCGAAAAACTCAACTCGTTTGTGCTCCACGATCTCTGCACAGTGTAATCTCTTGTGGAGCAGCTCTACATCTATCTCTCTCTCTCTCTCTCGCTCTGTGTTTGTCGCTGGGTGCATCCACAGATCAAAGCAGCAGCTGCAGCAGCACAATGTCGCGCCTCTGCGGATTCGGATATGGATTCCTGCTGGCCGTGCTGCAATTATGGCTGCAAACGGCAGTCTCTATGAAAGGTAAGTCGAAACCGAGTTAATTAAATGTTACAGGTTGCAACTACGGTTAGGCCAGGTAGGGGGAGGGGGAGCGGGCAGAGGGTACGCTCTTGAAATCGCAGTCGGTAGCAAACAGAATCTAATACCCATGGCATAAACATGCGATTTATCATGGCAAATGATCAACGCACGATTTATGCTCATTACAAATATGGCCAGCCACGAATTGGCCACGTTTTTGGCCACCACAAGGCACCTAGAGCCGAGTCGAGCAGAAGCTGCCGGTGCCGCTGCCAGAGCAACTGAGAAGACGTGGGCAATGTCCAAATTGCATTTACCTGGCTGACAACAAATAAATAAGAGTCAAAATAAAGAGTTGCAAATGGTGCAGTCAAACAGTCAAGACGCAAACATGCACCGTGGGCAGCGGAATGTAAAAACGATGCAACAGTGCGCACAGTGGGCATACGTTAGAAGAGGAAGAAAGTGTTCTAGTCATGGGAGTGGAAGCAACTTAATTGGGCGCAGAAAACACACCTATGAGAACTTAATTTTTCTAATTTGTTTGCCAAAAAAAAATCAAGTAATAGATAATTTAAGAATAAATATAATATATAAATAATATATATAATAATATTATATAAATCGACCAAGAATATTCCCTGAATAAAGTCATAAATGCCAGTAGATAGATAATATAGTTTCAAATAAAATATATTTAAATATATTTTGATTTTTTGTAAATTAATTAAAATTCAGTTTATTTTTCAATATCCACCAAAATATACATAATAATAGATCTAAAAATAATGCACATTTAACAGAAAAAAAAAAAACTATTAGAAGAAAATTTTAAATTTTATATGTTCATTAATTTCGAAGCTAGTAAAAATCTTCGCAATGAATAAAAAACATAAATCTTTCGCATAAAGCCCTAAAGAAAACTGAAAATATAAACAGGCAACCGAATCAGCAGCTATCTCACTCGATAGATCATTAGATTATATATTTATTTCTGCTAGCTTGTAAAGCATCTCGAATTTAGCCAAGTCAAATTTGATGCTGGGCCCAATTGGAGGCAACTGCTGTGGGCTCTGTGCCAGTTTCACTGCGGGTTCGTTCTCAAGCTCTCTGCGGATCTGTGGTAACATAAAATCCAACTACTTAAGTAGACTGCGCCGTTGCGGTGCACTTAACGCATTTTTCACGCTTGACATTTGACTCGGGGCGCACTTTTTGTCGTCGTCGTCGTCGTCGTTACCATCGTGGAAGCCTCCAACTCCTCCACTGCGTGCTCCTCCAACTTGCAACTACGTTGCGGCAGATTCACACAGATACACACAGGGACAGCAGGCTGGCGTGCTCTTAATTCTTGGCACACTATATTTAACACCAAATACATGTATGGTATATATACATATATATAGTTGCTATTGTATCTGATGTAGTATATATATTTATATATATTTCTGTGCTGTTTGGTCTTGGCGCGCCGCAAATGTATTTTTAATGATATTTTTAGTTGGCACGTGACGTCACTTGCAGCAGCAGCAGCGCCGCATGAATCATTCGCACGCACTGCGAATTTTCCCTTTTCCTTTTTATTTTCGTGTTTTGGCTTTCCTCTGCTTCATTTGATTTTTCAGCAAACTTTTATTTATACAGCATAAAATGTAAATGATTTACACGCGCTGCGCATTGTGCCAATTTGAGCGCTGTTAACACAGATACGCGTGTACAGCAGGCGCAGATACAAATGTATCTATAGCCAGCCGGCTGCGTATCTGCTGCTGGTGCTGGTGCCATGTGCTGCTACTGTGTCTGTTGATTATTCATTTGCCAAATAAATAAATACCCTGCAAAAGTGAGATTAGGCTGGCAAGTAGGCTCTTAGCAGTATCTTTAACTCATTGCATTAAAATTAGTAAAGTATCTGGAACTTTGCAGCTGTATCTGAGAGATTTTAGAAGCTGAAGTTGGCTAGATTTGTGGAATATTCTACATTCCAATTTAATCATAGATTAAAAAGAGTTAAGAGAAAAGACTATAAAGTACTATGAATATGTTTTAAAATCCTGTTAAAACAATTTAAATACAATATCTTAATTCATTCAGTCATTATTTGTAGCTCAATTTAGTTACTTATATGGAATATTCCTTAAGCTGAAGATGTTTTTTTTAGAATTAGCAGAAGTGAGCATAATATGCAGAAATCTATGAAAAGCACCTTAAACTCTTTCATCCAACTAATATCTAAAAGTTTCCTTTTGAAACTCAATAAAACTCCTAACGAACCCGCTCTGTAGAGCATTCCCACGTCGTCTCTGTCTATGCTCCAACTGCATTGCAATATATATATCACCATATGTCAGCCAATTTCCCTGCCCGGCTGCATTTGCATTTGAATTTTGTAAATTTTGTATAATTTATTTTGGCGACATGCGTTGTCCATTGTCATCGTCGTCGCCGTCGTCGTCGTCGTCGTCCTCGTCGAGTACATTGTCATCGCCCACCGACGCAATTGAGTCATGTCATTTGAGAAATATTCTTTACATATGATAGTCGATTGCAGTCTTACTTGATTATCTCTTGGCTGCCTGATACAGCGAGAGACCGAGAGGAAGAGAGAGAGGGAGGATAGATACTTATAATTGATTTTTATGTGGCCCCCGGGTGTAATTAGACTGCTCCATGGACATTCCACATGTTTATCGGCTTAGCATGCCATAAAACGGATGCATGGCGATAGAGAATGGGGTTCTTGAAAATGATGTTTGCTATACGCTCAAGCGGCAATTTTTATTTGATTTAAATTGATCTCTAAAGCTATAGAATAGAGTCATAAAATGCCGAAATAAAACACCACGGGATAAAAGTGCCAATGGTTGTGAAAGTAGCAAAGAGAGACAGAGAGAGAGAGAGAGATGGATAAAGAAATGAGTTAGATGGGAGCAATCTAGGGGGGGAGCTTAAGGCGATGAGAAAATGGCCAAGGAAAGTAAGAGTTATACTACCAAGAAGTGGGCAATATGTAAGCAATAACAATGAAGTTGCTTGGGGAATTTATATCAACTTCAGCTGGGAAATTGTCGAGTATGATCTGTCTTAGTTTAACCTAGGAAGCTTTAAATATTTTCTAGCTATATTTAGTTCTTTCTTTTCCTAGTTTTATTTTAAATGCATTTCCAAAGTATCAATTAGTTGCAGACCATAACTTCATAAATTCTACCCATAATTCCCTGAACCACACGTAGTACGGACACAAATCACATTTTCAAGCAATAAACTGTGACATTATTACCCAAAATTAACTATAGATGGGAATGTATCAAAAATTATAAATTGTCAATGTCAGTGGGAATGCTGTAATGAATGCCATAACACGAAAGACAAGCGAAACTCGAAGCGCATTAATTAAATTTGAGAGAAAATAGAAGAAAATTGTGAAGAAAAAATAGAGAAAAAAATGCATTAAATGCCGCTGTGTGGCCATCAAAGCGAAAGCTCGTATAACGCATTGGAACAGGGGATGGAGTAGGGGAGTAGTGGGGTAGGGGATACTAAACGCGACATATAACTCAAATAAAACAAACATTGGCCATAACATAAATATTCGCTTCTTCTGCAGCGAACCATGGGCCGAGACAGAGCATAGATAAAAATAAACATAAATATCCACATAAGGTGTGCAGCAGCAGGCAGGGAGACAGGGAGACAGGGGAGTGGGCGAGGAGGCAGTGCAGCGTGCATAGGGTGAGTCGAGTCGAGTCGAGTCGAGTGTGTGGACCATGTCACATGCCGCCCGGCAAGTTGCAACGCATCTGTTGCCATAATTCTCCGCAGGCTGCAGCCAAAAAGGGGAGAGGGAGGAAGAGGGAGGAGAGGCAGGCAGAGGGAGGGAGGCGGGAGAGCGGGGCCAGCGCAGCGGGGGCGTTGGTGTTGCCTTGATGATGTCTCATTTGTTGCCGCGAATGCAAATCGCTTTTGGGTTTTTTGCTTCCTGAAATGCATTCATTTTTTATTTTTTTGTTTACCCAACCAACTGTGCGGGCGTTTTTTATACTTTTCCATCTTTCTCTTTCTCTCTATCGTTTTTCAATTTTCTTTTGTTATTATTTAATGTGGGTCAACTCGCTGCCGCTGATGATGATGATGATGATGATGCGTGGCATGGCGGGAAAGTGTTTTAGGTTTTCCGCCAGTTTTTGACGCCTGATTGCCGCTAATTGGCGTCAAAATGGCTCAGCCAACGCAGCTAAAAGAAAAATTGTATCTTTGTTTATCTTGTTGACTCTTGTCAGCTGTGTGTGTGTGCCTGTGTGTGTGTGAGTGTGCAACATCTGTGTACAACTGTTTCACATATATTCCCACTGTTTGTACAATCCCACCATCCATGTGGGTTAGGTCAATACGAGATTTGGTCTCATTGTTTATACTACAAATTGCTGCCGAAAATGGAGACGCCTCCATCGAATGTAAATACTATTCGAATCTCATAAAATAACTCAATTTAAAATGCATTTGCATAAAAATCCCTTCAAAAGTGACAAATAGTTTTTTTCCCCTCCTATTTATGATTTATGGCGCAAGCATGGAATATTATAGAAAAACAAAGAACATAAATCATGCATTTTGCCTTGAAACTAATACGATGCTGACAGCATCAGTGGAGGGATTATATAAGTTGCAATGTACCGCATTTAGAAATACCCTACAGATTTGAAACGAAAAAGAACACAATTACATATAAGAGATCCTAAGTTTTTGAAAGTTCTGGATTAAGCATATTTTGATAAAGAATTAATCTTATGTCCAAATCATGAAGATAATGTCGTCTCCCACGATAATCCGATGTTTTTTGACGATGTTATGAGAGTTGGAACTTGAGGTAGAGTCTCTCAAGAGGATGTCATGGTATGAGGATGACATGCGAAAGATCCGAAATTTTTGAAAGTGTTAAAATCACAATATCTTTATATCAATCTTTTGGCCAAATCATGAAGATAATGCCGTCTTCTATGGAAAACCGATGATTTTTAATGAAATTATGATAGATGGAAATCCAGGTAGGGTCTCTCAAGACGATAGCATGGTATGAGGATGACATGTGAAAGGACCAAATTTTTTAAAAGTTCTGAATATAAAATATTTTGATGAAAAATTAATCTAATGGCGAAATCATGAAGATAATACCATCGATTATACGATGATTTTAGACGAAGTTTTGAAAATTTAAGGAACGATTAGCAGGGTATGGCATCGATTGGAAGCTGCAATCTTAGAAAATTCTAAATTCCCTTTGTTAATATACCCTACATATATATACCCCAAGGTATATCAAGCACAACTACTCAGAATGAGGGCAACAGATATTGGCAAAGAGCAAACGAGGCGCACAGATAATTAAGAAAATCAAGTAGAAGATGGATCTAGATAGATAGATAAATAAATAGATGGATAGATTGACTGACAGACTGAGTGCGCCAGCGCAGTAACTGAGTGACGGACAAACTGACAGCTGGCCAAGGGAGGAGGCTGGACAAATTTGTATATGTTACAGAGTGCGAAGGGGTCGCTCTCGATTGCCAATCAACATTGCAACATGCCACATGGCAGGCCAGGCCAGGGGGAGAAACCTTCGCTTGTTACACGTATCTGATCAAATGTCTATTTCCATTTACCCTTGGCTCTCTTACAGTTTCACTCTATGGCGATGGTTACGTGACGATGCCGCTGCAGGAGGCCAAAATGTCAACGAACATTCGCGTCAAGTTTCGCACCAAGCAGGAGGATGCATTCCTCTTTCTGGCCGCGGGACGCACCGATTATTGCCTGCTGCGTCTTGAGAATGGCCTGATCAGCTTTAGCTATAAAATCGAACGGGATGTGGTGCAGGTGAGTGTGGTGCAGCTGCCAGCATAGCTGGAATCATGTTCTTGTCGTTCTTCAACTTGCAGCTGCGTTCGCCCAAGAAGCAAAAGCTCAATGACTTCGAGTGGCACGATGTGGCCGTGCAGCGTTTCGAGAACAATGTGACCTTGCAGGTGGATGGACACATAATGCGCAAGCAGCTGCCCGACAATTCCGCCGCCCTCAATGTGCACTTTGGCACCTTTCTGGGCGGAGTAGGTGATTTTACGGCGGAATTTCTAAACGATGTCATCGGTTTTCGAGGCTGCATTTCGGATGTGAGTTGAGGGGGAAAGTGAAGATATCTCTAGACTAAAAGCTAATCCCTCTGTATTCCTCCCACCAGGTCTTCTACAACAACATCAACATCATCAAGCGTGCCAAGGATCGCACAGGTCACACCACCAGCATGGCCGTCTCCTGGAACTGCAGCAATGAGTTCGAGGGCGGAGTGCAGGATAGCATTAGTTTCCTGCACAATGATTCCTTTGCTCTGATGCTCAAGGAATCCCATGCCGTGGGAGAGAGGTAAGTGTTACTGTCAGTTCGGCTTCCTTTCAAGCGTTCCGAGTCTGCAATCAATCATCATTAAATGCAATTCACCTCACGCTCCCGCTCTGCAGTCTCTCGTTTCAGTTCCGCACCATGACCGAGTCGGGCACTGTCTTCTTCAATGGTGGCTACGATTTTGTGCTGCTTGAGATTGAGGATCAGAGACTGAAGCTGACATTCAACAAGGCCGGCAGCCTGGTGCAGTTCATGACAAATGAGTCCATCTCCGATGGCAAATGGCATCGTGTGCTCTTGCGCTACGATGCCAGCATGGCGGAGCTGGTGCTGGACGAGGGAACGCAGGCGTACCGGGGTTGGCATGCCAATGAAACCAAGACGAGCATAAATCTCGAGAAGAGCGTCTTCTTTGGCGGCGTGCAGGCGTATATGCGACGTCGTCTAATCAACAAGGGACTGCGCATCAATGAGCTCAGCTTCAAGGGCTGCATGCGTAATCTGCAGGTGAATAATCTGGAGCTGGGTTTCGCCGAGATGACAATCTCGCGTCAACTGGCTCTGGGCTGTGTCTGGAAGTATCCGTGTGTGGAGTTCAATCCCTGCCTGAAGAGCGGCATATGCAGTCAGCATGGCGTCGATGAATTCATATGCTACTGCGATCAATCCTACTGCATCAAGGCAGATTTTCAGGGTCCCTTCAAGGTAAGAACTTGACCCTTTCTTCCCAAGCTTAGCTAATGCCTGTGCCTCCTTCTCAGATCTTTACAGAAACCAGTCCGGAGCTGGAACTGCTGCATGTTTCCCCCATGCAGCTGCTTGAGGGCGGCACCGCCTTCCTCACGCAGCAGATCATCGATGTCCTGCTCGATATGCGTCGCTATCCGAGTCTCGGCGAGAATTCGATCACCTTTCATGTTGTCCATCAACCCAAATACGGTCAGCTGCTGCAGTCCAGCGGCGAGAAGTCCAACTTTGTGCCCTGTCGCAACTTCAAGCTGGTCGACTTGGCCACCGACAAGCTGAAGTATGTGCACAACGGATCGGAGAACTTCAACGATCATGCCACACTGGATATGCAGATCTATGGCGATGCACATAAGATACCCGAGAATATACTGGGCAAGCATCGGTTCCTGCTGCATGCGAATATCACGGCTGTCAATGATCCTCCCCAGCTGCAGTTGAACTCGCACAAGATCCTGCGCGTCATTGAGGGCATTGAGCGAGTGCTCGACATGGATCTATTCAATATTGCGGATCCGGACAGTGATCCCCTGGATCTGATCTACACCATTATGCCCTCGTTGAATACCCAGGAGGCATATGGTCGCTTCATGGTCGGTGGCATCAGTACCATGACCTTCTCCCAAGCCGATGTGAATGTGGGCAAAGTTTCGTTTCTGTATAACTCGACGACAACCGAATCCTTTGGCTATCAATTGTTGCTACACGTCTCCGATGGCATCGAGACCAGCGACACAGTCTACCTGCCGGTCTCAGTGCATCCCCTAGAACTGCGTGTGGTCAACAACACCGGCCTCATCATGATCCACAAGAGTTCGCTGCCCTTGACGCCAGCGAATCTTTCGATCGGCACCAACGCTGTGGACGAACACATCGATATACGCTATGACATTGTCAAGGCACCGCAGCATGGAGTACTCCAACGACTGCGCCAGATTGATGGATCGTGGGTGAACGTGGAATGGTTCAGCGATAGCCAAATGCTGCTGGGCCACATTCGTTATCTGCACAATAGCGATTTCCCCTGGCAAGACGAATTCAAGGTGCGTATTCAGTTCAGGGAGGGGAGGAGGGGAATGGGCAATGTGCCAAGTCAGCCGGGTGGGGGAGGGAATCCCCAAGCGATCGGACACTTTCTTGGCCCTGAAATGAAGCCGTAAATTTGTATTACGAAATTGGGTTTACTTTCATTATTTTACCTACTGATCATGCCTTCCTCCTCTCTCCCCACAGTTCATTGCCTCCTTCGGCTTTGTGACCACGCAAACCTTTGACTTCCGCATCACATTCACCAGGCTGCGCATTGCTAGCACTTCCCCAGGCATCTTGGCCATCAATGGATCCCGTGAGTTTCTGCTGACCAACAATCTGCTGAACTATGAGACGATTCCGATTGGCAGCTTCGCTCGCAATGTCATCTACAAGATCAGCAAGACAACCAAATATGGTGGCATCTATGTGGAGGGATCACGCAAGGCGGCCAAGCAAATGGATTCATTCACACAGCAGGACATCGATAAGAGACGCATACGTTATAGAACCCATCGCAGTTGCTACTCCAGCTTCAAAGATCAATTGGAATTTGTGGTCTCGGTGGCGGAGTGTGACGATGTGGCTGGCAAGCTGGAGATCTACTTTAATCCTCAGCAGGAACTAATGCAAACCTTGCACTATCAGAAATTCGACACTGTGCAGGTGCAGGAGGGCGAGCGGGCACTGATCACCAAGAATCACTTCGAGATTCGCTTCAACATCTACGAGAGTCTGCTCTTCCAGGTCTCAGTGTCGCCGCAGCATGGTTTGGTCTGCAAATATGATGAGCAGTCCGGACTGACCACGCCCGTGGAGCAGTTCACACTGGAGCAGCTGTTCCGCAATGATATCTACTATTGCCACGATGACACCGAGTCCACACTGGATGGTTTCGAGCTGCTCATACTCTCGAGTGAAGACACTGATCTGCAGTTTGTCTCCAGGATGGAGGTGCACATCAAGTTGGTCAACGACAACGAACCCTATCGCACTGAGGTGGAGCGTGTCTTTCATGTGGTGCGCAATGGCATTCGCACCCTTAATCCCACAGTGCTGCAGTACCTCGATGCGGATGTGAATACCAATCACACGGATATTCATTTCACCCACGTGTCCAGCACAAATGGTGCCTTCTACAAGTCCGGGCACTTTATCGACACCTTCAGTCAGGATGATATTGCCAATCGCAGAATTACGTTCCAGCACAGTGGTCCGGATGTGGGCACCGCCTCGTTCATTGTCACCGATCGTGAGCATGAGGTGAACGGACAACTGGAGATCCGAGCCTCGGATCCCTTTGTATCGATGCTGCCGGCGAATGCATCCATTGTGCAGGAGGGAAAGTTTGTCATCCTAAAGGATAAGGATTTTGTGTTAGAAACCAATTTGGATATGAAGCTGGATGAGATCTATTACGAGGTGATCAAGCCACCTGCATATGGTCTGCTGATGTATCTGAGTGGAAGTGGAAGTTCTCTCAGCAAGGTGACCAACTTCACCTCGCTGGGTAACTTCACGCATATGGACATCGAACGAGAGCGTCTGGTCTACTGGAACACGGAGATCGCCTCGATGGATAAAGTGAGGTGAGTAAAGGAACCCTAGACTCTTCAGTCTATAACAGATGGATCTTTCATCCAATCTCTATAGATATCGAGTACACATCAAGAACATAACAGCCGAGGGTGAGGTAGTCTTTCGCATCTATCCCTCTGCCTACTGGGAACCGCTGCAGGTGAAGCAGAATCACACGCTCTACGTGGAGGAGTCAACCAGTGTGCTCATCTCACGGGATATTCTAGAGGTAAGTTGTGTGGGGAATCCATCCAAACTATATGGCTTATACCATTTCAATTCAGGTGGTGCATCCCAACATATCACCTGGAGACATAACCTTCCTGGTCACCTCATCACCCATGCACGGTTATCTGGAGATGCAGTCCATGTCCTTCGATGATGAATACAACTGCAAAGTCTTCGATCAATCTTCGGTGAATACGGAGAAGATGTTCTACATACAGGCAGGTGTGAATCAATCCTCCGATTACTTTGTATTCGATGTGACCAATGGCATCACGTGGCTGCGTGAGCTGATGCTCAAGATTATGATCATACCCGAGAAGCTGTACATGCACACGAACACCATTTCGGTTGTGGAGGGCAAGACGGTGCAGCTGAGCGCAACGGATATACTACCCTATTCGGAGTATTATCGTGGCAAGATCTTGGAGTATATTGTCACCATTACACCCACTTCGGGTCACATACTGGCGGGTAACTCGAAGGTGAAGCGCTTTACCCAGAAGCAGCTGGAACAGGGCAGCATACAGTATGTGCACGATGGTAGCGAGAATGGATCGGATAGCATCACCATGGTGGCCATGGCCAGGAACAAGGAGAGCGTGCCGTTCGAGCTGGAGTTTGCTGTGGTCCCAGTGAACGATGAGGAACCCATGATGGTAACCAATACGGGTCTGCAAGTCTGGAATGGAGGACGCTACGTCATCAAGAATACCGATCTCTGTAGGTCGAAGAGTTCTACTAAGATTCGCTCATATTTCATAGTTCCATTGTTTGCTTTCAGTGGCCCAGGATTACGATACACCGCCAGAGAATCTCACGTACATTGTGCATCATGTCTACGGAGGCTACCTGGTGGAGAAGTCCGCAGTGATGCAAAAGATCGAACAGTTTACCCAGGCACAGATCAATGACGATCAGGTTTACTTCATACACGATGCCAACTCCCGCAGGAACGAGCTCTCCTTTGTGGTCACCGATGGACTCTTCAATACCAGCCTGCAGTTGCTGAACATCGAGATCAAACCCATTGAAATCCTTGTGGAGCACAATGAGAATCTGCATGTGTTTCCACACACTAAGAAGCAAATCTTGCGAGATCATTTACACTTCAAGTGCTCGGATGAGGATCGAGAGATACGCTATAATGTCACAGTGCCGCCGACCTTGGGACGCCTGGTCAACGAGTATCTGGGCAATGGTACGGCCAAAGAGATCAGCGAGTTCACCCAAAACGATGTGGACAATGGACACATCTTCTACGAGCACAAAGCAGTCATTATGGAGTTCCGCATCAATGATTCCTTCTTCTTTGACGTGATAGCTGAGCGCAGCGATCGCCTCTTGGATCAGAAGTTTAATATAGAAATATCTGTATCGTCGGGAGGTTTACTGCGATTTTTGCCCGTCTCCAAGTTGGTTGTCGATGAGGGTCAATCGACACCCATACGCCTGGACTTCTCCAAGATATTGGATTATCTGAAGACACGCGCAGGCATCAACAATCCCGAGTTGTATATTGAAGGAGTGCAGAAACCTGCGCACGGCTACATAGGATTGGGTTATGAGTTCAAACCGTTGCCCAGATATCATCACAGTGATTTTACGACCAAGAAGGTTTACTACATACACGATCACACAGATACCCTGGAAGATACCATACTAATGGGAGTGTACCTAACACAGGGGTAAGTAAGAGTGAGAGTACGAAAAAAGGCAGAACTTATAAGATTTCCTTCTCTTCCTCTGCAGCAACATCTTTCTGTGCAATCTGACGATTCCCGTGTCGATCAATCCCATCAACGATCAACCCTTCAAGCTGATCACACATCTGCCCCAGATGACTGTCATCGAGGGTGAGAATCGTACCATAACACGCGACATACTGCTGACCGAGGACAAGGATACACCACCCGAGGAGATTATCTACGATGTGATGAGTGGACCCACACTGGGTGTGCTCAAGAAACTGAACAGCGATGGCCAGGCGGAGGATCTACTGGCGTACTCCAATCACTTTACGCAGGCGGATATCAATAACGATCGCATCATATACGTGCACTTTGGCCAGCCCCAATCGACGACCTTCTGCTTCACCGTCAGCGATGGCCAGTTTAATCCTGCGTACGAGGTCTTTACGGTTATAGTGGCTCCCATAAGTCTGCTGCCATCGGGCACACAGACTGCTGTCAGTCTGCAGCAGGGAACAACCAGTGCAGCGATGCGACTGGAGAACATTGGATTGTCCACGAATGTGAAGCTGGATCGCCTGGCGTATAACATAACCAATTCCGCCCTGTATGGCATCGTGCTGTTTAAGCATCAGCCCACGCTCAGGTTCAATCAGGAACAATTAAAGACATCGCAGATTATCTACATGCAGACGATACTCAATAGATCCAATGACACTTTCCAGGTTAGCGCCTATGTGCCGGGCACCAACTATGCCGCACAGGTGGATGTGGTGGTCAATGTGGAGCCCGTGATTAAGATCAATGACATATATATGCATGATGCGGAGTCCACAGCGATGGCGACAGGTGGCAAGATCCGTTTGGGTAGCACGCTGGTCAACCATAATTCTCTTTCGCTTATGTTGAACAAGTTCAATCCCAAATTCGTCATTACACGCATGCCCGCCACGGGTCAAGTGAGGAAGATCATACGCAGCAGCAGCAGCAGCATGGGCATGTCCATGACACCAACTGGCGGCACTGATCCGCAGAACGAGCGATCCACCAATATATTCTCGTACAAGGAACTACGCAGCGGCGTCGTCTACTTTGTGCCGCACAACTCGGTGGAGCAGACAGAGGTAGATAGCGATAGCTTTGACTATCAGCTGCTCATCAAGACAGTGCAGCCGGCACAGGCAACGGTGGCCATTGAGTATCGCGCCCAGGTGGTCGAAACGGAGACTGTGCCTCTGGGCAATGCGGATATATCCATCAATTATCTGGCAGTTGGCTGTGCTCTCTTTATCCTGCTGATTTGCCTGCTCATCGTGCTGCTGCTGGTGAAGATTAGGAACATGCGCAGGCGTAAGGCAGAAATATCTAAAGATCAACCGCCTGCGTTGCCCTGTCCACCAGATCTGACATCAGTGAGTCCACAGCATCATCACCAACATCATCATCAGCATCATAACTATGCCAGCTCTGAGGCAGACTCTGTGCCGGCAACGGGCAACTCGACACCGTTGCCGGGTTTCAGCAATATACCGCACTGTAAGATCATACCCGTGGAGTCGTACAAGCACGAGTATCCCGACTATGATCCCGATGAGGATGAGACAGACGATCAGTGTGATCCACAGCAAATGATGCTGCCGCAGCGCTACAATCCCTATCATGTGGATCACGATGCCTGGAGCTCGTCGTGTGACATGGCCAACGATTTTGCTGGCTATGCATCGGTGCCGCAGAGTATATCCATATCCGGTTCGGTTAGTTCGCCACCATCAGCGCCGCCAACGAATCCCTTGCTGCGCAGAAATCAGTATTGGGTTTGAGTCCAGAACAGAGAGAGATTTTGTGGCAAATTAGTCTTAAATTATTTATTTAGGCATAGACTTACGTACATACATATATTTAAGGCTGATTTATGAGATTCGCACGTTCTAGCTATAAGGAAACGGACTTTGTTAGTTTTTATAAAGCATTTGATATATATACATAATTAATCTATACATATCGAAAAGCCATACGAATCAGCTTCTCTTACACATTTTTGCCATATACGGTTACGAGTGCCACTTGTTAGCTGTAAAACAAAGAGGAATTTATCAACTTTCAATATTAGTTATAGGTATTTGTGTTAGTTAACGATTTAAATTGCGAATTTTTATAATAAATGACAATATTTATAAGCTAACAATTCTCTCCGCCTTCAAACGCCTTTACTGTTTATTTAAGCATTTTGCAACACTGCATAACCGACCGCCACAATTTATCGAAATGAAAACCAACTACAATCGATCGCAATCGGGCTGCCACCACAATTTACTCGCAGTGACATTTGAAAATTGTTTTGATTTGATTTACTCGTAATATCATTAGGTTTTATTTATATGATTTAAAGCTTAGCTATAGCTATGTATTTTTCAGCATTGCTTAACAGATTAAAGATATTGCTTAGAGTAGAGTAAAAATATCACTTATTTCAATGTGATGCACACTGTAATCAATTTGCAGGTTGCAGATGAAACATGAACAAAATCTACGATTGTTGCAAGATTTGCGCCGATGGTTTCTCCGCGACGGGCGTGACAACCATCGCCTGATTATCATATCCATTATAGCTATTATAACCGACTTCAGTGACTACCGTAGTGGGCGTGGTGCTATTCTCGGCCGGATAGCGAGTGCTCACAGGCGTCGCCATGGTCATCACGGAACCCTCAGCAGCGCCTGTAAAATAAATATGCAAGTATGTTAGAAGAGACTCTTCCTATCAGGTAGTCAGATCTTTAGTCTTACCTGTCACACTATAGATCTGCGAAGGTGCTCGCTCAATGTCACGATTTATGGCACTCAAATTTGTTATAGTTGTTGCATTGAGATCCTTGCCATTGTTCACCTGGCTCTGGCTCTGCTGCTTGGACAACACTCGGGATAGCCAGTGATGCAGGCAGCGTCGACGTCGCAACCAGCCCAGACATTTAATCATATAACGCACTGCGATCAGTGCCAGCAGCAGGCACAGCAGCAGCAGCACCACGTGCAGAGTACCCTGTATGCTGTCGATCTCGGCCTTGAGCGGAATGTAGCTGTTATAGGCTGGAGATGAGGAAACAAAAAGGAGAAGAGTTAGTTGGAATCTTAAGAGCAAGCTGTAATCTTATCTACCCTAGAAATATCTAGCGAAGTTCCTGACTTCCTTTCCATAACTCACTCTACTCTATAAGTATCCTGAGCTACCTCTTCTTTCAATAACTCACTCTTTCTATATTGATCTCTTAGAAGGTATCATAATAGCTTCAATCTCTAAGTATTCCTATCTATTATACGTCAACTGAGTTACCCCTACTTTCTCATGTTTCTTCGTACTCTTCTCACACCTATCATCAAGATGATCTGTCAGCCAGCTCAAGTGACTGTCTAGCTAGGCAGTTTCTATCAGTTTAACAACTGTTGATATATGATAAACACACATACATATGTATATTGATGTGCATACAGAAGTTAAAGATCACAAGTCTTACGAGGGAAACGAGCACTATAAACACTTGTCTCTAAGGTAAATAATCAAGCGGAGATCGTCTGTTGATGATGTTGGAAATTCCCAATAACAAATTCCGAAACTTAAGCAAGTTTCTCCAGCCGATTCGGAACCCTATAATAAGCTTTTTTATCATCGTATCTCTAGCGAGACGTTCCGCACTTGCAAAGTCAACAAACAATGAGCTAATCGACGATTAAGACACGATCAGCAACAGCGCGACCCTATATACTATATATATCATATAGTTAACGGATATGCAGGCAACCCTCTGCCCGCTCTCTCCCTCTCACTCACCTGCACACTCCTTGGCGCATGTGGTGGCTTGATAGTTATGCGATTTGGTATCGCAGATGTCCGTGCAGGGTGCACAACTCTCCGCAAAGGCGGAGCAATACTCATCGATGGGATGACAGATCTTGCCATGGCAGGCACCAGAGGAGGCAGAGACCAGCGAGAAGCTGGGCAGCAGCGAGGCGCCTATGGATAGCGACAGTGGACGCAGTAGCTCCTTGTTGGACATGATTAGTTCGATGTGTTGTTGTTGTGCTGCTTGTGATGTTGTTCAGGTACTCGCTAGCTGTTGTTGCTGTTGTAGCTGTAGCTTTGTGGCTTTTACATAACGCGGCGACTCCTCGAAAGTTGGCTATGATTCATCCAGCCAGTTGGCTCAGTCTGTGCCCCAGCGAGCTTCTTCTTCTTAATTGTTGACTTCGCTCGCGGAGTGACGAGTTGAGTGGAGTCTGAGTGTGTGTGTGTGTGTGTGTGTTGTTGTGCCTGTGTGTGTGTGAGTGTGTTATGCCTGTGTGTGTGTGAGCCGCTTGACAAACGAGTTTAGCTTGGCCAAATTCCTGCGCTCTGCCCAATGGTTTTTTTAGTATATTTCTTGGAAGTTTACAGCGCGATTTCTTAGTTTTCCATATATATTATATAGTTTTTATTATTATATTATTTTGTATATATTTTTTTATTTGTTTAATGCACTTTGGGAATTTATTCAACGTTTCGTAGCGCGTTTCACCATGTCAGGCCGACAGCGACTCGCTTTGAGCCACACTCAGTTCGTAACTGACGATCGCACGTTCGAGTGTTACCAACCACACACGGTTGGGCACAGTGCACACAGATACTCACACGCACACACACACACACATGCACACAGTGCCAGCTAGAAGTTGCACACACACACACACACACACTGGCAGCAAATGCTCTCAATTGCCTGACTTGACTTTTGTTTATTTTTGTTTACACAGCGAACGAGTCGAAAGTATCTTGTATCTACAACTGTGCGTGTGTGTGTGTGTGTAAATGTATCTGACGCAGGTAACAG
Organism: Zaprionus kolodkinae; assembly: GCA_018901885.1. Classification (NCBI taxonomy): domain Eukaryota; kingdom Metazoa; phylum Arthropoda; class Insecta; order Diptera; family Drosophilidae; genus Zaprionus; species Zaprionus kolodkinae. Next base: position 993,970 of record JAEIFM010000059.1, read on the forward strand.
GTATGTACGCCTATAACCGAGATTTGTTTTCTATTCCGAGCAGGCAAAAATTGAAACTCAGTTCGGATTGAAGGTGTATCTAGCAGGAAATCGAAGCTCACTCTCAAGCATAGTATACCCAATTGCAGGGTATCTCCGCACAGGGTATTATGCTATGCAGTAATGAATCTGACAACAGAATTATTGCACAACTCGAGAAGTATTCAGCATTGAGATACATAGTCAGGTATAGTTTTTTTTTTATTGTGTTCAAATACTTGACGTCATATTTGTAAGTAAATACAAATAGATGTTTTCTTATCTTACACATGTATGTACGAGATAAGTTTATACTGAATACAAGGTAATTTGTGCGACAGTTGGCATTTAATTGCAAACACATTAGTCATGCTAACTATTTCTTATCCTTGCCTGAGCTTAGACTAGGCAAAGCAAACAGTTTGAGGTGCACTGTGCACAGTTTGACGCATGGTTTGTGTCTGTGCTAAAGCTGCTCTAACTGACTTAAATGAAATGCCAGATTTAATAACAATTAAATAAATGCACAAAAGCAACAAAATTTCTTGAAAATATATAATGAAAATTACAACAAACATACTTTAATATATTAAATATTTTTAATAAGTTAAATCAACTACTTAAAGCTGCAAATGAAGTCATATCGCTGTTTGCAACAATAATCGATATGTTTGCACTGTGTAGCAACATTTAAAAAACAATATTTATAAATATATAACAAAAAGAGTTTAAACTATTATTTAAACAAAATTATTTGCAAATAAATAAATAAACAATTCGCTCGCCAACTGCTACTTCTATCGATTTGCGCAATTAAACTGTTGGTATTTTTGTTATCGTATTTTTCTTCTAAACAATATATCGATACCTGTCAGACTGCAAGCCAGCTATCGTTTTGCCCGCATTCGCTGAGCGGCTTTCGCTTGTTGCAGGCCTGTTGCGAGCGCATTGACGACGACGACGGCGACGGCGATTTCAATAGAGCGGCGAACGGTTCTGCCAATTGAAGCGAGTTCTCTTTGCGGCAGATAGAAAATTGCAGCTGCCCGAACGAGACGCGCGCGTTATTTGTGTGTGTGTATGTGTGTTTGTGTGTGTTTTGTTATGTTGTTGGTGTGAAATTTATAAATAAATCGCGTGGCGTGAAAGTGAAATGCGTTGCAAGCAACATAACTAAGTGAATACGATGCCGCAGCAGCAGCAGTCGCACATACAAAAGCGACGCAATTAAGTGAAAATTTATAAAAAAAAAATAAAAAAAAAAAAAAACGAAATTCCAAGTCAGGTTTGCTGCGTCGCTTTTGTTTATCCACAACACGTCGCTCTCTTTTGCTCGTTCAACTGGAGAAGGCGCGGCAGCATCAAAAAAAAAGCGCAGGTTGAAACTGAAGTTGAAATTGAAATTGAAACGAGCTGCGTCCTTGAGCTCATCAATTAAACACCTGTTCAACGGCAGCAGCGTCTCTTTTGGCCAACAAATAAAAAAAAAAAACATGAATAATTTCACAACAACAACGGCGGCAGTGCCAAAAAAGGAATCACTGCCACGATCAGGACACGTTAATGAGGGTAAGAGACGGACATAACAACAACTACAACCACAACAGAGAAAGAGACAGAGACAGCTACAACACAGATTGCTCGCTCTCTGTTTGGCTCAGTGAGCCGAGCGTAATTTCAATTTGAAGCGGGTTGGGCAAGCGAGGAATGCAGGGAGTAGAGGGGGCAGGGGAGCGGGTGCGGGGCATATTTGTTAGTGAATTAGTTGGGGTGAGTTCATGCTCTTCACCGATATTATCGTTAATTTGTTGAACAGGAAGCTCTGGCGTGTTCTTGACGTGAGAGAGAGAGAGAGAAAAAGGGAGGGCGGCTCATTAAGAATGAAATGCGTTAATTTGCATATTATTCACGTATAAAGATTTTTTTTTTTTTGGTTTAAATATTATTTCTTGAGAATTTCAAGTGTTTTTGTTATTTTGCAGCTTTTCTTTTGTTTTTTTTTTCGACTTTCGTTATATTTTTACAAGCTATACAATATGATATAGTGCTTTTCACATGCTATAGTTATTTTTTCTAGATTTATTGCGATATTTGACATGGTATACTAGATGATATAGTGTTTTTTCTTGTTTATGACAAGGTTTACTACAACAAATTTAATTTTTCTTGTTTATTATTTTATTTCACAGCATTTTTGCTAAATTTGATATGGTATTTTATAATTTGTGGCTGATGCAAAATAATTCCCAATAGAGAGCGAAGTTCTATGAGTATAAGCATTCCTAGAACCCATGAATATTTATCAAAAACCTCGAAATTCTGCCTTGACTCACAGTGAGATAAACAAAGCGTTTGGGTTTCCAGACAGAAAAAAAAAAAACCGAAAAATACTTATATAATAGCTCGAAAAGAAATGATTAAATTCGAGATGGCATGAAATATGTTACCACATAATTGGGTTCGATAAGAAAGAAAAGCTTCAGCTTCGGTTAGGAGGGGGAAATGCATACTGTATATGTATATGAGAAGTGAGCGCGCGATCAATTAAAAAAGTTACGACATCTGCGACAGAAAAAATAAAAAAAACATATTGTTGTGCAAAACACGAGCCCCAGAGGTTTCTGTCAGCAATATTGTTATGCTAATCAAAGCAGAGAAAGAGAGGAGTAGAGAGAGACAGGGAGAGAGAGAGTAAGAGTCAATAAACTTTCTCAACATATTCCCAGCGTATTAAGTTGAGGTTTTTTTGAAAGTTTTTTCATAAACAAAAACAATGAGAGTTGTCTATGCCGCAGATAGTTCGGAAAATAAACAAGTGCGTTGCGTACTTGATGCGAAAGGGAAAATCTACTTATGCGAGGTGCAAAAACACTTTCCATTTACCCCTCTCTTTCTGCTCTGCCCGAAAGTATCTTGTATCTTGAAGATACGCGCGTGCAGGGGCAACAGCTGACGCTGCTTGCGGCCGCTTCATTTGCGCCCAAGCACGCATGGCCAAAGACAAAAGATCCCCAGCAGCAGTTGGAGACGGAGAAGGAATCGAAGAAGGAGAGGGAGACGGAGAGAGAGAGAAGGAGTCGCAGCCGGAGACAGCCCCCAGTGCGGAGCTGTCGAGCTGCTGGCACTCAACTTCTGCTGGCCTCTTTTTACTTTTTTCTGTTTCTTCTATACGCTTTAGCTGCGTTCTTGCCGACTGACAAACTGCCTGCCAGGGAGCGGGCAGAGGGGAGCAGGCAGCGGGAAGCGGTAGAAACCGTCGACAGTTGCATGACGAGATGCCTGGAACTGCCTCAGTGAATGCAGTTTAAGTAGCATTTTTTCTTTCTTTACTCTCTGCTTCTTTACTACATGCCACGAATGATTCACTTGTCGACGGCGACGACGATGGCGACAGGATGTGCAAGTGCCACAAAGAGGTCTCTCCAGCTTAGAGATGCCACCTAAAAGGCAGCCAGAACTACCTACATAATTGTTTTGCACACACAAAGGATTTTAAAAGCCTCCATTCATGGCATACCCCAAAGCAGAAGATGGACACAGTTTTCCAGTAGACTGCAAAACCGGTGGGGAAAAAGTATGATTAAAGTGGAGTTAACCCTCTTTTTTTTATTTATACGAATTTATAGTGAAGTTATTTAGGTCTCCACACACACACACACACGTGTTTGTTTACCTCATAATATTATGATGGTTTTTTATCTTCACAGTCTTTCGTTGCATTTGAATTCGGAGAATCTGACAGAAATTTGAGTTTTACCGCGAATCAATCAATCAGAATCAAAAAGCAAACAAGTTTGTTATGGTTTTCTTTATTCTTTATGTGGATAGATGGGGCTCTTTGTTTCCTGTCAGCTTATAAGACACATCAGATTTGAGAAAAGCGTTATATAAAGCAATTGTTAAGGAAATTACGAATTGATCGCAGCTTTAGCTTATGAATAAATCATATAACTAATAAATATCATTATTTTTATATAATAGATCAGTTTCCGTTGTGTAGATTAAAGAAAACTGCTCAAAAACCCGACTTAGTTTTCCCCACAAATTTTCACATAGTTTAAGCTAATCGGATCTATAAACTGGTTATTAAAAAATGCTAATTACATGTTTGTTAAATCCGGCGATATCTTATGAATTTTATTGTTCATTTCTGCAAGATATCTGCAAGATAGATGGAGCTGAAAAGCTGTTTGGAAAACTGGTAGGAAAAACAGTTTGAAATGTAGTTAGAACAAGTGCAGATACAGACAAGTCTGTGGCAAATTCCAATTACGTATGCAACGGTAAACTGTGATAAAAGATAATGCTGTAAGTCTTAAGAGGATTCGAACTATTTGCTAAGTTCGACTATGAAATTTGCTAATGAATGAAGGAGGAAAAGCTGAAAATAAGTCATGAAACTTAAAGATACTCTAGGGTATGGGAATCTTAAGATATTTTTTGCATTCTTCTGCTTACTTGAAGCACTTTAATAAATGGTTAAAAATACAGATACTCTTTGGGAAACTTAGAGCTTCTTTTAGGTTATTTTGTTCCCTCCAATATTCGAAATATTATAATAGTTGGCAGGTTTTTAGAGAAACAGATATTCTTAGAACTTCTTTTGTGTGCTTTTCTATACTCAAACTGATTTTATAGATAGAAATTTATACTAATATATATAAATAGATAGAAACATACATAGTAAGATATATAGATAGATATATAGATATTTATATAGATACTCTATAAAGAAAGATACTTTTTACAAACTTATTTTTGTCTTTAATCTCACATTTGTATAATATTATACATAGATACTTAAGATACTCTGCATCTATCGATAGTTGCCTTTGTTTAGTAGCCCATATACAGAATAAATATATATATATATATAAGATACTCTTAAGCCCCAATAGATCTGTGAGAACTGTGAGCTGAACAAGGTCAGTGATGACGATCGTCGTCATGCTCCTCCATGCGTGCTTCATAGAGAGCGAAAACTATTTATGTCTGCTCTACTCCCAAACTAGTTAGTCACTTAGTCTAGTCAAGTCATCTTCGGCTTTGGCTTTGGCTTCCCCTGCTTCTTCTTCTTGTTGGCAAATGAAAAAGCAATTTTTGCCACAAATTGGGAGAAAGCTGACAGCAGCAGCAGCAGGTTCGTAATGAGTTCAGTAAACGCTTCAAAAGGCAGAAAAAAACTAAAAAAAAAAAAAAAACAAGAAATTACGCTAATTTTGAAGCTGGCCAGAAAAAAGGTCGAGGCAGCTTTTGGCTTAGCTACTTAGTCAGTCAGTCAGTTAGTCTGTTAGTCAGTCAGTCCCTCATTTACTCAGTCAGTCATTCATTCAATCAATCAATCATTGTATAAATGCAGTTTAGCCCGCCTTTTTCATTCATCTTATGCGCTCTCTACTTGCCACAGCTGCAGCTTCTTGGCTTATCAGCGCGATGATCTTCCCTTGGCAATGGCTAAGGTCAATGTTTGGGCACCGTGTACAAACATAGATACACGCAGTTGTATCTACAGCTCGCTGTGTGTGTGTGTGTGCGTGTGTGTGTGTGTTTGTGTGTGTATCCATCAGCTGCAACATTCAAATAGTCGCGTCGGCGTTGCAGCCACATTTTTGTTTGGGTCTCTCTCTCGCTGTCTCTCTCTGCCTCTCTCTCTCTCTCTCTCTCTCTCTCTCTCTCTCTCTCTCTGCCCTCTCTCCCTCTCTTTCCCTCTGCCAGGCAGTGTGTGGCATGTTCAACAACCTTGAGTCAGGTTTTTCCACTTTCAGCCGCTAATCAATGCAGACGACGACGCCGCCGCCGCATTTTTCCTGCTTTTCAGTTTTGGCTCTCATAAATTTTCCAGCCTGAACGTCAACAAAAACGACTTTCCAATTTGCTTTTCCGCTTCTGCGTCAGCTGCTGCTTCTTATTCATTTTGATGATATGTTTTCCATATGCATATGCATTTTTATTTCCAATTTCCATTTTCGTTGTGTAACTCTTCACGCGATCCCGCGTCCATTCATGCCTGAACTGCAATCTCTAGCGGCTTGTGGGTGGAAGAGAGAGAGGGAGAAAGAGAGAGGGAGAGAGAGAGAAGGCAGTCAGGCAGGTGAAAAAGAAAAACCTTTGATGGAAGCCCCACAAAGTAAGAGACAGAGAGAGAGAGGGAGACAGAGAGAAGGTGCGTGTTATTGCAATTGTAATTGCGAAGGTTAATTGAGGTCTGCGTTTAGTGAAGGTTCACAGATGAAAAGTCATTGAGAAAATGACATAGATAGAGGGGGGAGAGGGAGAAAGTAGGGTGAATTAAAGGTGAAAAGGTTGTTGTGGCATGTAAATTAGGGCATTGTGTGTAGAGCTTTAATATTTGAGATACTTTTGCGCACTAGAAAAATTTAATGAAATTTTTCTGAAAACTAAAGAGGTATATAAAGTTAAACGTATTTATTATATTATATTTTTTAAAAAGGGAATTACTCTATATTACTCTCTTACCCTTAAAAGACCTTTTTCCAAAAGAATTCCCATCACCAACTACAGTTTTGCACGCCTGCTACTGCAACAGGTCTCAAATAATAAGCAGCTGGACAAATAGATCATGCAAGTGTTCCAACTTCGAACCACTGTTTGAAACCAGTTTTCCCAAGCAGTAGCCAGTGCGGTGCAGCTGCTCTACTCTTTGCCTGATCATAGAACCTAAACTAGTTTGGAAAAAAAATAGTTTTATGCAAGCGCTTATTAAATAATAAAACAATTTCGAACCCGCTCTGAACTAGGCCGCTTTAGAAGTTTATATAAATTATATATGGAGATGATATGAGCGTTTAGCATGTGATTAATACTACTAAAAGTCCCCCTTGAGAACTCGAGTTCGAAACGTGTAAATTGTGTGAAAATTAAGCTATATTAAAGGGAACTTAAAGCAGTATATGAGTTATATTAGGCGCATTCTAGTATAAACCGTATGATTCATGGCTTAGAGACTATACAAATTCTACAGAAAAGCTAAAAAAAATTTTGAAAAATCATATGAATGTTTATATTTATTGTAGAGAGCAAAAAGGATTATTTTATGCTTAAAATTATATTTGCAAGTCAATTTTTTCGATTTACGTGAGCTGAATAGAGTTAGGGCAGATTTTAAAACAAATATGCAATAATAAGAAATATTGTCAGCAAATTTGGTAAGCCTAGCTCGTATAGTTCCAGAGATCTAGATGTTCAAACAGACAGAAAAACGCATAAAGCCACCTACTACCTGCTACAGTCATTTTCGGTTGTTAAAAAGTGATAATAATCCTGCTACACTATGGTTAGCGTGTTTTCAAAAAATAAAATATGTTGTCTTGGAATTCCTATGAACTGTCTGGATGACGCACGCGTCGCTGGCTACTCCGGTGACTTACTAACCCGTTCCCGGTTGGGGAGGGGGGGGGTGACTTCTTTTTTGGCCTTTTTTTCGAGTCAATAAACCTGCGAGCGACCCACATTGCAGCTGCAGCAGCGGCAGCGGAGGAATGGGTGTCAATACAGAGGTTAACTGTTCTTTTGGCGCAGTCAGAGTGAGAAGGAGAGAGAGGGCGGAAAGGAGAGCGAATACGAGAGAAACCCGTTCCAGGGCCAGTTAAATATTTACGAATATTTATTGCACAATTCATTTGGCTCGTAAATCAGTCTGTCATTAGTCGTATACCATGTCTACCTCGCTCTGTCTCTTTCCCTCGCAAAGAGTTCCCCCAACTTGCTTATCAATGAGGTTCTCCACGTAAAACGGATATGGAAAGAAATTCAATAAAAAGTTGAGTCCATTTCGAGATGCACATAAACAATTTTCCTAGACTTATTTGCAATATTGTGTATACTGTTCTTTCTTACGGTCATTTCCTGTATGTATAGACAGAGAGAGTAAGAGAGAGAAAGAGAGAGGGAGAGAAATATTTAACGGCGTAAAAAGTACAGCAAGTTTTCAGAGATTTTAACAAAGTTTTAACTTATGTCTGTGTCTGTTTTTTTTTACCATTTTTATAACGCTGCACGCTGTGCATAATAACAAGTTAATACAAAGCCAAACTGACTATAGTATACCCTGTAAAAAAATCTAAAGAAATTGCTACATTCTTATAGCCTGTGGCAATTTTATAGGGTATACAAGTAGCGCTTTAGTCCGTCATTATAAGGCAAAGCGCAAAGCGAAAGAATAAAACACAGAAGACTTTGTAAGTAATATGTATGCTGAAAGCACAATAAACACACACAAACACATATGCCACACACGAATAGGGTAGGGTAGACCAGGGGCAGGGGGGAGGGGAGTGGGAATACGCTGAAGTCAGCGCAATGTGTAAGACGAGAGGGCCAACCTGAGCAATCACGCCGAACGTCGAACCAAAGCGACAGAAATAACACAAATAAAGCAGCAGCAAGCGAAGGCCAAGGCAGGGCATAGGCGACTAGCAGATGCGCTATAAAATTAAAAAAAAAATAACAAATATAAATAATTTCCTCAATAAATACTTGATTATTTCGTCTATTCGAATAGCTATACCGAATCCAAAACTATCTGCAGTTGTAAAATAAAATCACTCATATATAAACCAAATTTAAGAACTGCAGCGCTTCGCATAACTGAGATAAATATATTTAAGTAGCAACTACCCTATAAGCACGTTTTTACGATACGTTTTTCAGCTTGTTTATGCACAGAGCAGCAGCTCAAAATTTTGTTGCAATATCATATGCAGAGACACAGACATATAGACTGGGGTATACTTAGTCTACTTGGAAAGCTTCTTACTGCTGTGGTCAGTCAGAAATCAAATGCAAAGGCAGCTAAATTGATTATGGCTGCTAGAGGTTTTTTTTTCTCCTTTCTTCTTCTTCTTTCTTCGTGTTGCATTTCCGCAAATTGCAGTTAATTAAGCAACAGCGACCTCAGGGTCGAAGGGGATGGGGAAAGGGAGAGGGGCAGGAGAGTAGACCACATAATTCAACTATGAAAGTTGCTCTAATTGCGGTCTGTCTCCCCGCACCCTCCTCCCTCCCCATCTCGGTCAGAGTTCAGCTAATTGCCCTGACTGACAGCTTAAAGTTGTGGAACCTTTAAATTAAAACAACGACTGGAAAACTGTCGCAGCTGGAGAGATAAGCTCGAACTTACGATAGGGGGGGAAGGAGGGCTCTGTCTAACCTCAAAAAAATTAATGTGTAGAAATCATGAGAGTGCATTGACACACTCAATGATTGCTTTACGAGTTCCTCAATCAATGATGCGAGTTGCGAGTGGATCGCATGATATGCTCATATATATGTATAAGAAAACCATTAACGTGATTGCGTGTCGTTTGCGTTTAATAAAGCTCGAAGATTCCCCCCAGATAGCAGAGAATTCTCTCTAAAGTTTCTGTAGAAAAGATCTATAAAGGAAATTAAAGATAAATGTAGTTGGCATCTATTAATCATGATGAAGTTGCAGAGAATTGAGCTTTAAATTAAATTAAAGCAGCGTGTTAAAAGAAATTATAGGGACGTGGAATTTTACGTTTTTTATGATCTTGTAAATTATTATAAGGCATGAAGGCATTCATAAAGATTGTATATGCCCTATATAAAGCATAAACCATTAGCTGCAGCTATACAAAAAATGTATCTTATAAATAATATAATTTAATAAAAATATTTTGCAACTTTTATTAGAATTTCTTACATTTTATTTGTAAGATCTTATTTAATAGGTAAAAACAACTTTTCTTATAGCTAATATTTTTTTTTAAGAGATATTTACAAATTTAAGAACTTATTTTATTTATTTTGGGTATCCATTTGGAACTCTCTGCCCGTTGCCCCCCAGCAAGAGTTCAAGTTCGGATCGTGCCTGCTCTAGAGCTTCGCTCTGATTACTCCATCATTATATTTACCCAATTTGAACGCCCCCAGGCGACAGTTGATCATTTGGGGGGCGGGGGCTGTGGCCTGCCACTTTCGTCTGGCACTTTCCATTTTATAGGAAAGGCAACCAGAACTAGTGAGCAGGCCCAAGGCGAGCAATTACCAACTTAAGAACTTCACGACTAATGATAAATGACAGCGTGGCATAAACACAGACGAGAAGAGAAGAACAACTTGAAAGACGAACAAGAACTGTAGAGGTTGCCCAGTTCCCCCCCCCTCGTTGTCAGCTGACAATCTTCGAAAGAAATTCTACACGCAGACAATTAAAAGTAAATTTTGTGCTACGCTTTCGCTTATCAACAGCACAAAGATCGGTCAAATCGATCAAAAATAACTGACGTACCCGGGTTGCCTCCGTATGTGTCGCTGTTTCTCCCGCACGTAGACCTGCTTCATGTAACTCCCTGATGTACCCCTGCTCCTCCTGTATCTGCCCCTCCTCTCTGAAGTTCCCTCTGTTCCCTGTTACTCTGTAGCTCCCCTGCTCCGCCTGTGCAGCCCTGTAACTCCCTGTAAATTCCCCTGCAACATGTGCATCTCTCAATGGCATCTCTTTGTTCCCGTCCAGCCGTACGTGACTCATCACTAAGTGGACTCGTTTCGTAGGGGAAGCTTCATTAGATTCGGCTTGTAATTTAATAGGCTGCTTTCTGCCTCTCTCTCTCTTTCTCCCCTCTCCCTCCCTCTCTCGTTAAGTATTTTTATGAAATGTTATCGACAAGTCCCTCTCCCTCCCCCCTTCTCCTTCCCCACTTGACACTTTATTAGCCATCAAAAGGCGATTAGATCGAGCGCAATAAACCACAACTCTCTCTATCTCTCTCTTTCTCACTCGCTTTCTCCCCTTCTCTTTGCAGTCTGCAAGGAATGGCTTGTGCGTGAGGACGGCGCCCTGGCCTACAAGCTGCAGTCCCAGGAGAGTAAGTATCTGCATTTTCTCCATAATAACTATGATTATATATCTTTCGGTTTTGTTTGCAGTTAACGACTTTTACAAGGGCAATCGCTATAGGAATGCGGTGGTGCGCGAAGATTTCCCCACAGCGCTGCACGAGCAGATCAAGGAAACGGAGCAGGCCCAGCGCCAAGTGGAGGCCTATCGCCGACGCCTCACTGAGCAGTAAATTTGCATATATGAAATTTTCTCCAAATTATTTAACTAATTTCTCTTTTATTTCTTTGCCCCTTTTGTGCCAGGGAGGAGCACGATAAGCGGGTGGCCAAAGAAATCGCTGATAAGCTGGAGCGAGATCTGCAGGAGCAACAGCAAAAGGAGCTGCAGGAGAGCGAACTTATAGCACACAAAATGCAGGTGCGAAGGGGAAAGGGAGAGGGAGTGAATGAGAGAGAAGGAGAGAGAGAGGGCAGAGCAGGGAAAGAATCCACATAGATGAGACATGAGTGAAGCGAGTTGGGATTTTATAGCAAAGTGTATAACAAAAATATTTATATATATAAAAAAATATAATTAAAAAAAATATTATATAAAACAAAATATAATAAAAAAATATAAATCTAAAGAAAAATTATATAAAAAAATATGATATAAAATATAATTCATAAAAAAATATGATATAAAAGCAATATAATATATAACAAAATAAACAAAAATATACATTATATATTAAAATATATATATGCTAATGTCATAATATAATACTGTATACTAACTAAAACTTTAGTAAATCATGTAAAGTTTTATTAAAGTTGAAGCTAGTTTACGTTAGAGGTATCTATATGTCTAGTTAACTATTATAAACTGTTTTAAAGAGTCGCTTATTTATGTAAACAGTTTAGTATACTACAGACAGCTTTATTATTTATATAGTCAAGGCCTTAGGCAGTCTAGAGCGCACTAAATTTGTGAGATATATATGTACATACTATAATATGCTGTATTATATACTAGATCAACTGGCATATTAAAATATAAGCCAACATTTTTTAACGCATTTTAAAGACACTTCAAGCTCTGCATGCTAGATCTATTTGCAGTATATGCCATAAATATATATATTATTTTTGAAAAATTTTAAAAATATATTTTAGTTTTTACTTAAGAAAATAATCCCTGTGCTTGTCTTGTGGCAACTGCTATAAGCTGTGAGATTAAAATATATAGACTAGAAAAGCAATCGCATCTGCCCAAAATCTCTTTAGAACAACACACAATTCCACTCCGAGAGTTTAGAGAGCTTATAAGGCATAGAAACTATATGATATATATTTGTATTAAATCTATACAGTCTTGCAGTTAATTTTAACTATAATTAAATAATAATTATTAGTTATTAATCATAATTATAATTATATAATAAAATATTTTCTTCCAATTGCAGGAGATCTATGTGAATCTGCCGCCGGTGCCGCCGCCAGCAACACGCGATAAGAGTCGCCCGCCGCCACGACCAGCCAAAGCAAGTATACATCAGCAGCAGCAACTGTTGCAGCCGCAGCAACAGCAGCAACTGTTGCAGCCGCAGCCGCAATCCAATGGCAGCCTAGAGCCCAGCACCTCACAACAAGCTAGATATCACAGTCAGCAACAGCAACAGCAGCAACCATTGCAGCTGCAGCAGCAACACTTTTCACAAACAGACAACTATGTAGGACTTTCGCTTATACCAAATATGTTAGACACGTCAACAGCAGCAGCAGCAGCCCCAAATAGCACACCCTGTAGACAGAAAACCGCACACAGCACACAGACACACAATCAGCTGTTGGTGAGTGAGACTGAGTACGTGCCACAGCAGCAGCAGCAGCAACATCAGCAACAGCAGCAACATCAGCAACAGCAGCAGCAACAGTCACGCTTCCATCAATCAGCACGTCGCACCACATGCACATCCACAAACACATCCAACCAGCACATCAATCCAACACCTACGCACATCAATCATCTAGCCGCTGGCGCTGACATCGATAAGCTGGTGGATTATGCCGATGTTGCTGACAGCATACGCGGTCTGTCAGCAACAGCAGCAGCTGTCGATGCAGCAGCAACATCGACTCATACCAAACTTTCCGCCTCCCATGAGAACTTACTGCGAACTGAACCCAAATTTCAGAAACTTTCACCAGAGAAATATGATCAGATGGTGGGTAACATGGGGCTGGTTGGCAGCAGCGTGGCCAAGGCAGCGGAGCGTCATATGCAGCAGCATGCGGACGATATTGAGCTCTATGTGGATCCCTGTGACTATGCGAGTCTGCGGGACATTGGACTGCCGCCGGAGGAGATACACGAGCTGAGCAAGAAGCTCAAGCAGGAGCAGAAGGATGAGGTGCAGCCCCAGATTGAGCTAATAGATGTAGCCTCTTTTTAACCTCCCTCTCTTCCCTCTTCCAGCTGCTGGCTCGCCGCCTGCAGGCCATCGAGAGCAAGGACAGCGTGCGGCAGGAGCAGCGGGATCGCATGCTGGCCATTGAGGCGCAGGACAAGGAGCTGGCCAAGATGCTGCAGGAGCGCGTGAGTGTAGAAAACAACATGAAAGATTTTTCTAGATTTTATTTCTTGCTTTTTTTTCTTTCAGGAGAAGGCCAAAATGAAGCGTGCCAAGGAGAAGGCGCGTCTGCGCAAGTCACAGCAGAAGCAGCAGGAAGCTGGCAGCCTGCTGTGCGGCACCATCCCGGGCTCACATTGTGGTCCGCTGCTCTCACTGCCACAGGACTGCATGTCCACATCGCAGTCGCAGGCAGATATCGATGTGGAGGCCTATTCCAATCCCATAGATGTGCTCAACAGCAGCCGCACGGAGCAGCGTCAGCCCAATGGTTGCCTGACCAATGGCAGCCTGACGCGGGATAGCAACTCCTCCGCACATGGTTCGATGCAGCGACAGCAGAGCTTGGCACGTGGCGAGGATGATATCTATACGCTGCCTGTGGACAGTTGTCGTCCAGGTCAGGCCAGGCCCATCTCGCTGCACATGGCCGCCGAGGCAGTGCAGCAGCAGCAGCAGCAGCAGTCGCACAGCAACTCCATGACGCGGTAGGGCAGCAGTCTATATAGAATATATATATCATATAGGGTTTATAATTGTTATTCCCTTTCGAACACAGCTCCGAGCACTACGGCTCCGAGGCGGGCTCCCATGATAGCACATTGTCGAGCGGGCAAGACATATCGCCGCACATGAAGTACTCCAAGTCCGGCAACTTTGGTATATATGTATTTGCAGCGTATTCTATCCGAAACCTAAACTTTTTACTCATATATATCTTTTATTTTACAATCCATAAACAGATCAGAGCGCCAGCCCCACGCCGCCTTATATGCCAATTCAGGGTACACGCCGATCGAATTCAAGTGAGGATCGTAAAAAGAAATCCAAGGACAACAAGTGCACGCATCAGTGATCCGGCAGCTCCGCTCTCATAGCACACACATACATACATATTTACTTAATAATCATATATCATATATATATCATCTATATATGTCTGACAATGAAATTGTTCAACTCTTCATCTCTCGCTCTTTCTTCCTCTCTCTCTTCACTTAGCTTCTAATTGTAGCTCATAGATCATGATCTATTTTAATTATTTTGTTGTATGCGGTAACAGATCAAAGATGCAACGTCTTCAAGTTTACAATAAATGTTTGTTAATAAGTCAATTTATCAATCATATTTGTTTTATTGCAGAAGTTTAACAATTTTTATGAGGTTTCTAGCTTATATCTATATAGTTATGCTGGTTTTTCGAAGAGTTTTATAAAGTTATATAGTTTAAGTTTGCATAGCTGTAGCTTCAGTTCTATATCTTTAAGGAATTTTTGTAGAATCATGTTTTAAGGCTTTTCCATTGCGCTGTAATTACAAAAAGAAGAGTTTAGTTTGGTTTTTTTTTTAGGTATGATTTTACTTACTATATGATATAATAGTTCAGGCAGTTGGGCAGTCGTTCATTTGTACAATAGTTTAAAGATATTTCATGGCTATAAGTTATACCATAAGCCTGGCGCTTTCTCTTCTCCTTGTTGCCTCTACATTTCCCTAGAGATCCAGCTTTAAAAAAAATTATTTCTAGTATAGTAAGTAGAAACTTTATAATAATTATTATAATAACAATTTACCAGGTATCTCTTCAGCTCTTTGTTGCCTCTAGTTCTCGTTCCATATAGCAGAAATCTAGAAAAGTTAGGAGTACTTTAAATATGCAAAAGTCAAGTAAATTACCATCGCTGCCTTCTGCTTTCACATTTCCATTGAGTTTATCCATTGTACTCCTTCTTCTGTTCTTTTTCTTCCTCTTCCTCTTCTGTTTTTCTTTTTCTGTTTTTTTTACTAACATCAGCAAGTTTGCGTCCAATACCGGAGATCAAAACTTGTGAAACTGGTATTAAAAGTCACAAGTTAGGGTCTCAGGGAATCAGCCATACAAACATTTGCACATGTCACTAATACCAATAAGTATGTGTATGTGGAATATGCAGGCAAATATCGTAGATATATATCGTATACTATATATATGGGGTTCAATTATAATACTTGCACTAATCAAACACTTTTTCACACACACACACACAGAGACACTCTTTCTTTTCGCACTTGGCTTGGCTGGAACTACAAATGGGGTTTATGTCTTCTGATAAAGGGGGTCTCGAGAAGGGGCGGGTTTTCTTTGCGGCTTATAGTCAAGCAAAGAAAGCTAGCACGCTGTATAGTATGCTCTATATAAATACTACTATACAACCTACTACCTCAATTTGCCAGAGAGAAAAAGGTCCATGGTGTAGTCCTTTTTGCTAGCTGGATATATGTCTGGTTGGTTGGTTTGGTTTACTGGGTTCGGGATCTTTATATATGCTTATAGGTATTGCAGGGGTAAGAAAATTAAAACGAATAAAAATATAGGATCTATAAAAAATTAATATTTATATTGTTGATATGATGAAATTAGGTTTAAATTATGGTAAATCAATTGAGAGATTTGTGATTGTTTTTAGATTGTATTAGCACAATGATAAGTTATTATTTATGTTATTATTTATATATTTCGTTAATTTTATGTTTTAATTTATTTAGATTTAGAACTTCATATAATAATAGTCATTTTAATCGGTATAGTTAGCTTCAGTTCTTGCTTATACACTTTCATTTCATTCTTTTTTTTTTTTTTTATTATTATATTATTATATTATTTACAATTTAGCGCATATATGCAAGGTATATTAGTTTATTATCACTTATTATTATTATTATTTTTTATTATTTTATTTATTTTTATCATATTTATATTATTACTATGTTTTTTTTTTTTATTTTTTTCGTTTATTATTAAATTATTTTAATTCTTTTTTGTAGTTTTAATTTATTTTTGTATATTATACTTTTTTATATATTTACAGCTTTTTTTATGCTTTTATCTTTTATTTTGCCTAGAGTTTTTAGCTCTTTTTATTAACTGGCAAAGTTTTTTAGTATTATTTAAAATTTTCTTCTGTTATTATTTTATTTTCTTTTCTATTTTCTTTCGTAGCTTCCTTTGTTGTTGCCAAAAACCAGTTGTTTGCATTGACAGACTCCCATAATGCCGGTCTTGTAACAGATATAAAACAGCACAAGTTCGGATTTACGGGTTTCTGTTAATGGTCCATATTATAAGTATGCACCATTTGCTGATTGAATTGATTTGCGAAGCTTATTGCATATTGATTTATAGAGTCGTAGTTCTTGTTCGTACTTCCCTTTGCATCCCTTGTTAATATTTGGTAATATTGTGAAATTCCTGCAAGATAAAAAGGAAATACATTAGCATCGGCAGTGAGTATAGAAATATATTAAAGACACTTTTTACTGCTTTTTCGGCTTAATTCCATTTTGCTTGCAGTTATAGAAAATATAACCATATTTAAGACACTTTTTAAGCCACTTTTTATTGCTGCTTTTCCATTTGCTTTTCCTTTGCCTTCTCCCGTTTCCAATAACTGCAAATAAATTAGTAGAAAAATGTACTTTAATTTTGTTGTATAGTTTGTGGGTAGCTTAGCTTATTCTCTCTATAGATCTGTCTTCTATTTTTTTTTTCTCTAGCCACGCAGGCAAGCTTCTCTTCTTTGCTCTCTCCTCTTCTCATCTCTTCTCTCAATTCAATTTGCAACAAAGACTCACCGGAAAAACTGCATTACATATGCATAGCCCCAAAACAACAACAACAACAGCAGCAGCAATGTGTGTGTGTGTGTGTGTGTGCGTGTGTGTGTGTGGCAAAACAAACTAATGAAAACATGGCAAATCTGTGCAGTCAGACATAGTTATAGCCACTTTATATGATCTCTATATGCAGGCAGGCACACACTATATGCACGTGTGAGTGTGTGTGTGTATGTGTGTGTGCCTGTGTGTGTGTGTGCTGGCTTTAGTTTTGCTTCTTTGGGCAACTTGGCGTTGCGCTTCCTGAACGGCAAATGCTCGAAACAACAAAACTCCAACTGAAATGCCACAGAGCGGCGGCAGCGAGCAGCGCTGCTGCTGCTGCCGCTGCTGCTGCTGCTCCGACTGCTGCTACTGCTGCCAGACGCTGCTGCAGCTGACTGTATGTGTGTGTGTGTGTGTGTGTGCTGTATCTATCGAGTGTTTTGGCTATATGTTGCTTATGTTTGTTGTGCCTGCTGTTCAATGTTGCTGCTGCCACACACACAAACACACACACGTGAGAGAGACGCTGCCAAAATGCTGCTGCGTCTTCACCCATTGGCCTGCCTCACACACACACACACACGCACGCACACACAAGCAGCGCAGCGCCGTCTGTCTGCGCTCAGTTCGTTGGCTGTACCTATTTTAGCCAGGACCTGCCTCAACAATTTCACACAGACAACAAAACGTCACACTCACACACACACACACACACACACACACGCGCGCACACTCTCGCACGCTTTCTGGTTTCCTTCCTACTTATGCTGCGCGCAAAAAAAAAACCGGTAACAGCAACGACAGCAGCGACGCCAACAGCGACAGCGGCAGCGGCAGCAGCGTGCGAGCCATGCCGGCAGAGCTTTGGAATAGGCATTGCCCCTTGCAGCGCAGCAAAGCTCTCGCGAGTGCAGTCGCTCTCGCGCACTCTGCCAGCGCTCTCTTTTGCTTGCGCTCTCTGCTGCCTGCGCTCTGTTGCTGCCTGCTGCTGCTGCTTGCGCTCTCTTCGCTTGCCTGCGCTTTGTTGCTGCTGCTCTCTCTTTTGCTGCCTGCGTTCTGCTGCCACAGCTTGCGCTCTCTTTGCCTGCCTGCGCTCTTAGTTTGCCTTTTGTTTACTTTTTTCACTTGTGTGTTTTGCTTTTTGCCTTTGCTTGGCCCGCATTGCACTAAATTAAGCCAGTGCGCTGTTCTATTCTCTTCCCTCCCCCTAATCCCACTCTCCCCGCCCCCCTACACACCGCAAGCAGCTTACTGAGTTTTGCATTTTGTGTAAGCTTCGCAATTATTTTCGGATTTCGGTCGAGTGCAGTTTTCCAGCACAATTTCTATTCATTTGTGTCTTGTGCGCTGCCTTTGGCTTTATACAAATATTACGCATACGCAGGGTAATTACATTGCCTAACCCCGCGCCTCCTCCCCCTTCCTCTTGCATTACGCATACGCCGCGTTGTGCCAATATTATTGAAATTCACTTAAAATTGCATTAATCAAAATCATTTTCTCATTCAGCGACGCAATGACGTGAAAATGTTTACATGAATAATGAACTCGCTCTGCGACTCTCTCGCTCCCCCTCTCTCTCTGTCTCTTTCTCTCCTAGGCTGCTATTAATTTTCATATTTGCCGGCTACTTTTGTGCCCTTTGTGTGTGTGTGTGTGTGTGTGCCCATTGGCCATTTTAATATGTTACTTTGTTTGCTTAATTGCCGCATTTACCGCTGCTTTTAAAGCACACTTTCATTTAATGCGAAAACTTTGGGAAATTTATTGGAAAAACTATACGAAAATATTCAAGTAATATTATAATATTTAAATCTGTATATTTATTAATTATATGTTTAGTTTTTAATTAGTTAGTTGCATGAATATCGTCCGCAATGTCGTAAATTGTTGCATAATTAAATAGATAATAATTAAATATATAATTCAGCAATTAAAAAAAATTTTAACATTTTTATTATTAATTTATTACTTATTTATTTTATTTTTATTTTTTTATTATCCTTTTTAATTATTTATTATTTTTTATATTATTTTTTATGTTAGCATATTACAATTAATTTATTACTTATTTATTTATTTTTTTTGTTAAACTTTTTATTTACTTATTATTTTTTATATTATTATTTAATAGTAATATTTATATTAGCAAATATCCATTTATTTTTTTTAAGCATTTCTATTCATGCTCAGGCTTTTAAATATTTCTCTCTATTATTCACTATATTCTCCCTTAACTTTCCATTTGCCAAACTGTCTTTATTTATTTTTTCCCTAATTTATGCAGCCCATTTAAACCATTTTTTTAGCCTCTTTTTTATTGTATAGCAAATGCAGCCCATTTCGCTTCGTTTCGCGGCGTTATCGAGGTGCCAACAATTTAAATCCCCCGAGATACATTCTCATTTCCCGTTTCGCAGAACAACAACAAAAAAACCAAGGCCAAAAGCGCCTTTGCATAAAAGCCAATGCCACACACACACGCACACACACACACACACAAGTCTTTTGCAACACTAGCACAGCAGCAGCGGCACCTACACGAGCTTCGCTTGCATTATGCAATACGCCATTTGCAATGTGCGCTCTCTTAAATGCGCTCTCAGCTGCAGCAGCAAACTCTCTCTCTCTCGCATTTTTGCATTTGCTTGCGCGCTGCTCTTTCAATGCCATTGTCATGGGAGCCGCACTCACACGCACACACACACACAGGCAATTCAATTAGATGCCGCTTGTTGTTGTTGTTGTTCTGGTTGTTGCCTGCTCCTTGCTTCGCCGCGGCTGGAGCCACAGACAATAACATGCTGCCAGCGTCGCTGCTGCTGCGCTGCCATTTGAAAAATCGCGTGTACTCCAGTGTTGGTAAAGTTGGCAAAGCCAAACGCAGAGTTGATTAACCTTTGCGCATTCTGTTTTGCAACTTCATTCGCTGTGGAGCTCTGCCGCTGCTGCTGCTGCTGCTCCGATTTAAATGCTGGAGTTGTGCATGTGCGAGCGTGTGTGTGTGTCTCTGTCTGTTGCGCTGCTGCTGCTGCCGCTGCTGCCGTTCGTGTTCGCAGCCATGTTAGCAGCCATTTTTAATAGCCACATGCAGGCATGTATGTGCATGCATATGTACATACATACATTTTACATACATACATACATACATACATACATACATACATACATACATACATATGTGTGCGTATGTTTGCCCATGCAAATAGTACGCTCGCTTTGCTCATTTTTTTTTCTGCTGCCTCTGCCTCTGCCGCTGCCTGCGTAGTTTATGCTTCATTCACACTAAGCTGCCCCCCCCTCACTCTCTCGCACTCTCCGCTCAGTTTGCATATTTCGGCACTGCTTGTAATTGAAATTCGGCGTTGAGGCGAGTAAACGCAGCTCGCTCTCGCTCTGCCTCTGCTCTGCCCGCTGCCTGCGTCGCTGCTCTGCCTATGCTGTGCAGTTCTACCAGAGTCGCTGCGTTGCTTTTTTTTGTTGTTGTGTTTTTTTTTGGCAAACTTGTTTTCGCTTCGCGTTTATTTTGTCGTTCCGCTTCCTGCTTGTTGGTGTGGGTCATGGTTGTTGCCGTCGTCGTTGCCGTCGTCGCTGTCGCTGCCGCGTCATGGCTACGCTGCGCCCTCTTTTGTTGAATTTTTGCACCATCGACTGCTCCTTTGAGCTACACCCTCTCGCTCTCTCTTCCTCTTGCTCTGCCTCTCACACACTGTCGCAGCCACTGCCCTCTGTTAGCGTCGCCGTTGCCGTCTGTAGGTCTGCCCGTTTGCCGTCTGACCGCCGCCGTCACTTGCCTTGTGTTTTGACTGCGCTTTTGTTGCTCTTCTTCCCCTTCCCCTTTCTCCCACAAATTGCACAATATTGTCGCCTTTTGTGCAATTAAATCATATCACTTTTGATTCTCTCTCTCGCTCTCTCTCTTTCTACTATGTGTATATGCCGCTAATCGATAACAATACTATCGATTATACTAAAGAATTGAGAGAGAGAGAGAGAGAGTGGGAGGGAAGGAGAAACGAAGAATAAATCTAGAAAAGGCTTAATCGATAATCGATAATTATCGATTGATACTGATCGCTTGCACATAAGGTTTATATTTTATTTTATGATTAAACAATTTAGTTGCATATCTTTTTTTTTGATCATGTTTTTCAGCTTGTGTCAGATTTTTATGGCATATCATTATGGCAACTGATAATAAAAGACACACACCTCATATAAGAAGTGGTAAAACCTGCTGATAATATACCATGTAATTTAGTATAATAATAATTGCACTCATAATATTGATCACTTTCGCAATGATCGAGCATGAATTGCATTATATGTATATATACACCTTGCCCAAAACCGGTTGCACTAATAACCGTTTCGTTACACACCTGTTAAAGCGATCGAATCGGTTACTTTTTATGGCGCATCAACAACTGCGATAATCGTGCGTGCGCTCTCTTGCAATATCAGGAAAATGCGCGTGTGTGTGCGTGTGCCTGTGCCTGTGCCTGCGCCTCTGCCTCTGCCTGCAGCCAGTGCTGCTAGGGCGCTGCATCTTCGCCTTCGCAACTTCGCCGCAAACGCAAGCACAGATTCGCCGTCTTATTGGCTGCTGCTGCTGCCGCCGCTGCTTCTGTTTATTTGCGCTGTGCGTTCGTTTATTGAGTTTGCTTTATGTCTGTGCGCGTTTTCGTTCAATGAACTTGTGCGCAGGGGGCACACCCCCTCCCCCCTCAGTTACTTATCCCCTCCCCCACCCCCTGCACCCTTGGGCGCATCTCTATGCAGACAATGCGCCTTGGGCTGTGTCCGCGTGTCCGTGTAATTGGCAAAAGTTTTTGGTTTTTGCGAAATGCTCTCAAGCGATTAGCGAAGATGTCGATATAAGCAAACAGAAGGAGGCAGAAGGAGAGGGAGAAGAGAGAGAAGAGGCAGGCAGAGGAGGCAAGTGAAGATATTGAAAGAAGATATTAAAATAACTTGCACAATGCAAGCATGTGGAGTGAGCAGTGTGAGGGGGAGGGGGGAGTATGGGTGCAGAAGAATGGCAGATAAGCAGCGCTTCTTCTTCCTCTTCCCCTTCTTCTTCATTTTATTTGCTTCTTTTATTTTTTGCTGCTGCCTTAATATAATTTTATGTTATGGCAAAGGCGCACAAACAAATACACGTGCAGCGAGCGAGTTTGTGTGTGTGTGTGTTGATGACGAAGTCACAGCAAAGGCAGAAGGCAAGCAGCAGAGGCAGCGACAGCGACAGCAACAGTGACAGAGGCAGCAGCGAAGGCAGCACAACCGAGGCAAAGGCAGAGAGACGCAGAGGCAGAGGCGCAGGCAGAGGCACATGCAGAGTCACAGAGCTGCACGCAGAGGGACGCAGAGGCAGCGGCAGAGGCAGAGAGTCACAGCAAAAACGTTGAGGCAGCGACGCAGAGGCAGAGGCAGCGCCAGAGACGCAGAGAGTCAGTGCCAGCAGTGACTGCGACGACGACGACGACGGCAGACACTGACACTGGTGTCGCGACGACTGTGCAATGCGAAATAACGTAGAATGACGTAGCAAAAGCAAAGCAGAGCAAACTGGCAAGCAGCAGCAGCAGAGACAATCGCAGCAACGACAACGACGACGACAGCGACGAAGCCACATGCAATGCAATTTCAAAGGTCAATGACACGCAGCGTGCAGCGCACGCCAGCAGAGACGGCAGCGCCAGCAGCAGCAGCGGCAGATTGCGAATGTGAGAGAGCAGCGAGAGAGAGAGAGAGAGCGCAGCACACGACAGCAAAGAGAGCGTGCGCCACAGCAGAGCAGAGGCAAAGCAAATGCAAAAATCAAATGCAAAGCCAAAGGCAGAGGCAAAGCTTTACTCTCGCGCTCTCTTTGACACGCGCTCTGCTGGCTGCATTTGTATTTGCGTGCGTGTGTGTGTATGTGTGTGTGTTTGCAAATTGAATTTTGCACCCGTTTTTGGGCAAGCGCTGCTTTTATTGTTGTTGTTGTTTTTGCTTTCGCTCTTGTTGTTGCTTTTGTTGTTGTTGCTTTTTCATTCACACACAGGAAATACGCAAGCTCACGTTGCCCACGTCGATGCTGTTGTTGTTGCTGCCGCTGCTTGCAATTTTTCATTGTTGTTGATTACATTTTACGCTGCTGCTGCTGCTGCTACCGCTGCCTCTGTCACTGCTTCTGCTGCTGCCTCTGCTGCTGCCTTCGAGCTGCCTCAGCCACGACACCCACATGTGCCACAAATTACTTGGCATACTCCCTTGCATTGACAGACAGCCACAAGGGGGGAGAGGGGGAGGTAGAGAGGGGGAGAGAGGGAGGTAGAGAGAGGGAGAGAGGGATAGTAGGGACAGTTAGGGACCAACATATCTTTAAGGCTCTTGAGCCTCATCTTGCGCTGCGTGAGTTATGGCCATGTGTGCAGCCTCGCTCTATCTCTGTCTCCCTTTCCTTCCCTCTCCCTCCCCCCTCTCTCCCAGTCATAAATTATGCAAAAATATGCAATTATTTTCATTAAGAGAATACCTTCACCTCAGGCGAGGCAACTTTGAGGCAGCTGGAGGTGCCACACTCCAAAGTTGCCTAATAAAAATCACAGTTTTCTTCTTCTTCTTCTACGAGCGAGCAACATTGTCTTCTACACTCGTCTTCTTTCTCCTTTTTTTTGCCGTTTTCTTAACTCCTCTCTTGTTTTGCTGCTAATTTATAGCTACCTCCCTCGCTCTCTCTCTCTCCCTTCCCCTCCTTCTACATGCCCTCACTTAGTTACTGCTCTAGCTGTCTCTCGTTCGCTGCCCCAAAAAACGTCAAAAGTTTCCCATGCGAAAGTCGAGAGTGATTAACTTGTTATCCAGTCTTATATACTTGCATTCCTTTACTATTTTGATTTATTTCTGTATTTGCTGTAGAGTTCTTACTTTAAGAAACTTTGAGAGAATCCAATGTTTTTTAGAGGATATTCCTGTTGTTTTTTTGATTTCGATTTGATATGAAAACTATTACTACTAATACTGCTACTACTACTACTGCTAGTACTACGATAGTACTAAAGCTACTACTTCTACTTGTACATCTACAACTACTTTTTAACTACTACTGCTACTACTACTATTCTACTACGTATACTTCTTCTTCTACTCTTCGACAACTACTGCTACTTATACTTCTACTCGGTGCTACTTATACTTCTTTTACTACTGTTCAACTACTACTCTTCTATTACTTATAATGCTACTACTGCCAGTGCTACAACTGCAACTTATTCTTCTACTACTACAACTTCTACTACGATTACTTCTACTACTACAACTTCTACTACGATTACTTCTACTACTACTACTACTTCAACTTCTTCTTCTACTACTACAACTTCTACTACGATTACTTCTACTACTCCAACTTCTACTACGATTACGTCTACTACTACTACTACTTCAACTTCTTTTACTACTACTTCAACTTCTAATACTACTACAACTTCTACTACTACTACAACTTCTACTACTACTACTACTACTACTACTACTACTACTACTACTACTACAACTTCTACTACTACTTCTACTACTACTTCCGATTCTACTTCCACTACTACTTCCTACTAATAATACTTCCACTACTACTACTTTCCATACTTTTATTACTGATTATTCTACTACTGCTTTTATTTATCTTACTACTTCAAAAACTACTCCTACTTTTTCTAATGAAAATACTACTATTGTATATGGTACTATAATACTTTATAACAGTTCATTAATAATGTAAAACAACAGTTTAAAATCAAACCCTTCTACAAATTTTAAACGTTTTCAAAGCTTTTAAAATTCCTACACTCTTCACACACACAAACCAACAATATTAGCTTTAACACCCTACCTACTCCCTGGTCAGCCCTCCTCTTAGCCAATTGTAATGCGATTAATAAATGAATTAACCCTACACGCAATCGGGTTAATTAAACAATTAACACTCGCTTTGTTGCAATCACTGCATAAACAAATACACACACACACACAAACACACACACATATGGGGGCAAAATAAGGTCAGTATAAAGAATAAACGGGTTAAACTGTTGTTAGGGTATTTAAAACGTTTAACACACACAAAAGACCGCAAATCCCACAGAGCGCATAAAAACAAAAATAACGGAAAATGAAAAAAAAACGACACCAAGGGGTTAACACAACACGCTAAATTGCAGCAACAACAAGGGGTTAACAAAGCACGCGGCGAATGGAAAAAAGTTAGGTTAGGTTATGGACGCGCCACATGGAGTGCAACAACGGTGAACGAATGAGCGCAAAAAGAGGAAGATGGGAAGAGACATGTGAAGAAGGAGGAGGAGGAGGAGGAGAAAGAGCAGGGGGAGGAGAAGGAGGCGGCTGACATGACAACAAAACGGGTTCAAAATCCTATGCAACATGGCAACGCAAGCGGCAAAGAAATAGAAAGAGAGAGAGAGGGAGAGAGAGAGATAGGCAGAGAAAAAGAGAGAGAGCAGTAGAGTTAGACAGAGAGTGAGAGCAGGAGAGCTAGACGAGCCAAAGTCAACCTCAAACCCGTAATCCCAGCACCTCCCTCTCCTCTCTCTCTATCTCTCTCTCTCTCTCGCTCTCTACCAGCCCTCCCCTCCCGGCTGCCCAGCCAGCGTCTCCAATAGAGCGTAGCTTGAGCTCACTCTGAGGCGCAGCGAGAGAGAGAGAAAGAGAGAGCGAGCACAGGCCGCAAAACTCGTTTATTGACGCTGCACGAGCACACAAAACTTGCAACGTCATCGCGTGGCACCCCTTGCCCAATGTCATCAGGCAGGAGGAGGAGCAGCAGGAGGAGAGGCAGCAGTAGAGGGGGGTGCCGGAGGAGGATCAGTGAATGTTCTGCAGCCAGAGCATACTATATATCATTATCACAGCAAGCTGCGTATACTGCAACAATTGCCTGACTTGCGAATACTCTGTAAAACCAAAACAAATATTTAAAAGATTATTTAATATACTAAAAATGCCTGATTCTCTGTTCTTATAGCGCATATGCCCAGAAAATTTTGTAGACAGCTAGCTTAACTCATTTCAAAAACACTCTACCCTATATGGCATAACTGCGATTTGATTAAAACGAAATACAGCGTGTTTTCCATGCAATATATTTCGCTTTTTCTTGCTACAAATTAAAAAAATGCCAAATTTAGCTATTAAGCTTTAATAAAATTGTAAATTAGGTATACAATTTACAAAAATGCCTAGATCTCTGTAGTTATAAAGTATATACCCATTAAATTTCGTAGTTAGTTAGCTAATATTATTTTATATGCCATTAACCAAAAACCGATATAACAAAAATGCCAAGATCTCTGTAGTTATTAACAATATACCTATGAAATTTCTTAGCCAGCTAGCAAAAATGTCCTCTTAACCCCTATAAACCATATTCCTTAAAGTTGACCCCTTTTAAACGAAATACACACGTTTTTTTCTGCGTAATTCCTGAGTTGAATCCAATTAGCAGGGCAAACACAAATCTAATTACGCATACGCCGTGGCAAACAACCCGAGTAACCCCGCACACACTTTCCAAAAAAAAGATATATACACGATACACGATATAAACCTGTTATTCCCTCGATATTGCAGCTGCTGCTGCTGCAAGAGAAACAAAAAGAAATACGCGAAATGGAAGCCAACGGTTCTTTGCCACTTGCCACTTGCCACTTGCCACATGCCCCTGCAACCTGCAACTCGCTGCCACTTGCTGCATTCAATTGGCTTCTCCACTGCCACTACAACTTCCGCCTTTAGAACAATTTCTCTGCAAGTTGTGGCATAAATTAGCTGTACCGTTAAGCGAGAGAGGGAGAGGGAGAGAGAGCGGGAGAGAGAAGAAGAGAAAGAGAGAGAGCGAGTTGCCAGAACGTGTAATTTGTGCGCAATTTTAAAGACAAAAATCTGTTGATTTTTATGGGATTTCGCAAGTTTACCAAAGTTCTATATGATTAAGATACGAAAGTGGAAGATGTACAACAAAATGAGTGCCTGAAATTGATATGTTCGGGTGTTATCAGAAAATTATACCCATACACTGGAGAGAAGAGCATTAAAAGTGTAAAGATGTTTTCTCGGAGGTAACTTTGTAAATATAACATATTTATATTATTATTAGTATATATTAAATATTATATATATTTTTTGCATATCTCTATGTTTAACTCTTTAGATATGTTTCTTGAGTTTTCTAAATATTAATCTTTAAGAAACTGGCAGGATTTCTTAAAAATTCAACAATATTTCGCTTATCGCTTTTAGATATATGTATATTCGCAGGATTTCTAAAAATAACAATATCTTGCATATTCCCTTTATAAATATAGTAATTACCAGTTTTAAAATTCATTTCTTTATAACACTAGTTATCTAAACGGAAATCGCATTATTTGTAAATAATGTGACGTTTAATCTGAAAGTATCATCTAAAGTACTTTGAATATTGAAGTAAAACTACATTTTTGCCCCCATATTATTCACACATTTAATTGCACTAGTTATTCCAGATAGTACTCGACTCTACCAGGCGTGTGAAAAATTCCATTTTAATTTCAATGTTCCATTATATTGTGAAACTATCGTAATGACGGAGAAATAATTTTGCTAATTTAAATTTTGTTTCAACACTCGTAAAGGCGACAGGCAAATACCCTGCAATTTCAAAAAATACTTCCAAATTATTCTCTGGGTATATAATATGTGATATATATTTTTTACAAACACATTACTCTCTCTATCGCATTCAAGGGGTATCCCACTAACTGGCAATGAAATATTTCAACAAGTATGACAAATCGTTGAGAATGGCCGCCATTTTGGTCTAGGTCTGACGCACACAATGGGCGAATATCGAGAGAGAGAGAGAGAACGAACTAGAGAAAGAATGGCGGAAACAGACAGAAAGAGAGAGGGAGACAATGCTAGAAAAAAATACATGGCATATGTGGCTCGGAACCCGTTTCTGTGGCAGAACTGGAGCCATTAAAACTTTTATTCGAAACCATCGCACAAAAATATATATATATTCTAATTTTTTCATGAAACTTGTTTGCAGTTAGACAACTTTTTAGATACTTCTTTATAGAGAGAAGCTGTTAGTTTATACTGATAAAATTTCAGAGAATTTACTAACACTTTATAACCATATATATTATCAGCTCAAAGTAATATATTAAAAAGCTTAAAGTGTTATAGATTCCCAGAAAGAAAAGTAGCTCACCTTGAGCTCATTTTATTAGTTTATATTATAGCTACAGATATTGCGCAATATTCCTAAACATATCAGCTTACTATATAATATTACAATCCCCTCCCCTCCCATAGTAAAATTAGTAAGAAAAATGTTCTCTCTGTGTGCAGTTCCCATTGGTCAGTCGAAAGTGGAAGAGAGTGGGGAGAGCAAGCGTATATGGGGGAGGGATTATACTATGTAGGAGGGTGTCGCATTGGAATGGAAACGGAAACAAAGCGTGTATTGGTTAGCGGGTTAAAGAGGGAGAGGGAGTGTGCAAGAGAGAAAGAGAGAGAGAGGGGAAGGGCAACACTTTGCTATTACTAATGAGGCGCAGTTGTTGTTTGGCTTTGTTAAATGTATCGCATAGAGTATGTCTGTCTGTTTGTGTGTGTGTGTGTGTGTGGAATGTGTGTCAGCTCATGTGTGCGTGTGTGTGTGTGTGTGTGTGCGTATGACATAATTTAAATGAACGGATGACATTCATTACAATGCATTCGCAATTGTAGACAAGTGTAGGCCCTCTCCCTGCCTCTACCTCTCTCTTTCTCTACCCAACACTCTCTCACTCTTTCATCCTCTTTCTCCCTCTCTTTTCCCTATCTCCCTGCCTCTCTGCTGCTTCCTTTTAGCCTCCAGCTACAGTCTTCCTGTCCCTTTTTTGGTCACGCTCTGAAAATGCCCCCTTCTGCAGCTGTCAGGGGCGTGCCATGCGGGGACCTCCCCTGAGTTGCTCTCAAAAAAGTTGAGCCTAACCTCACTAATAGCTGCTCGCAACAAATCCATCTTGAACCTGCTGCTGCTCACAGAGCACTCAGCCACACACACACACAGTGCGGGGCAAGTGGCATGAGGCAAGGAGATTGAACTTGCCACACACAATGTTGCCAATGGCCAAATTCCAAATGGGGGCAGATACAGGACCCTATAATGCAGCCTAATGGCCACACACAGGACAAGGGATTATAACTGTTGGTTAATTGATGACAAGCCGGAAATGTGTAGCACACCGGGCGTATACACAATGTTTGGGCAAATTGGCTTGTGGTTGCCAGAGGGGGAGAGGGAGGGAGTGGCAGAGAGGGATCTCTCATTGTGAACAGCCTAAAGTGAGAGAAGCTACTGTTTCCCAGTCAGCTCATTGGCAGTGGAACATGCCGTTGAAGGGTTATTTAAAATTACAAAGTAAATTTATACTACAGAAAGTCATCTCCAAGTTAAAACAAATGATATAAAATAAAATATTTTTTATAATATATATATATATTAATATATATATATTAATATATTTTGTTTTATTATATATATATATTTATTTCGTTCTGCATTTCAATAATACATACATATAAACTTTTTGAAATTTTTGAACTTCTTAGACAAGGGTCCCCCCTGTAATATTTCGGATAAACATTTTTGTTCAAAATTTTAAATCGCTAGTTTTCACTTTTAATCGATAGCGGAGGTCAATATTAGTACTAAACAAGCGTTTAAAATAGTTTTGGACGATACTTAATTGTTGACCAAAAATCATGTCAAAATGGTCAAAAAATTAGACATGTAACAGACCTGCAGCCTCATATGCCACTCATCATAGCTTTCTTAAAAAT
Organism: Zaprionus kolodkinae; assembly: GCA_018901885.1. Taxonomy (NCBI): domain Eukaryota; kingdom Metazoa; phylum Arthropoda; class Insecta; order Diptera; family Drosophilidae; genus Zaprionus; species Zaprionus kolodkinae. The sequence goes on from JAEIFM010000059.1 coordinate 1,023,939, forward strand.
CGCTCTATTTTCACGCGGAATGACATTTTGTTTATGTTTCGAGAATTTTAGTCATTCTGCATTTCAATAATACATATATACACATTTTGAAATTTTTGCAATTTTTAGACAAGGGTCCCCCCTGTAATATTTTTACTAAAAATTTTTTTCCAAAATTTTAAATTGCTAGTTTTCAATTTTAATCGATTGCGGAGGTCAAAATTAGTGCTAAAAACGTGTTTAAAAAAGTTTTTGACGATACTTAATTTTTGCCCAAAAATCATGTCGAAGTGGTCCAAAAATTAGACATGTAACACCCTCTACAGGACCTTCAACCTCATATTCCACCCATCATAACTTTGTTAAAAACAGCTTGATTTGCACGCGGAATGACATTTTGTTTAAGTTTCGAGATTCTTAGTCATTTTGCATTTCGATAATTCATATATACTCTTTTTGAAATTTTCGAAAATTATTGAAATTTTTGGACAAGGGTCCCCCCTGTAATATTTCGACTAAAAATTATTTTCAAAAATTTTAAATTGCCAGTTTTCACTTTTAATCAATTGCGGAGGTTAAAATTAGTACTAAACAAGTGTTTAAAAAAGTTTTTGACGATACTTAATTTTTGACCAAAAATCATGTCGAAGTGGTCCAAAAATTAGACATGTGACACCCTCGACAGGCCTTGTACCCTTTTATTGCAGCCGTCATAACTTTCTTAAAAATCGGTCGATTTTTACGCGGAATGACATTTTGTTTATGTTTTTACACCCTTAGTAATTCTACATTTTAATAGTGATAACTTTGACTCATTGAAAATTTTTAACTTTTTCAAGTTTCAGGTATAATTTTTTCAGTAAAATTATTAAAAGAAAAAAAAATTCAATTCTCTTTTCTATTATTTCTCCACATCATCATCAACTCACTCTTTTCTTCTTTGCTCTCATTTTATTGCCATAATCGCATTTAGTTTTTGTGCATTTTCCACAATTTTCTCTGTGAAAATTCCCTTCCTTCTAATAGTTTTATTGGCTCAGTAAAATTTTATTATTTTTCAGCTTTTTATGGCCAAATTTATTAGCTACAAAAATGCATTTCCGTTTGCTTTTTGTTGCTGTGCTCTGCGGCACACGCTGCGTATGCGCAATTTGTGTCTAATTGAAATATTTGACAAGAATCCACGAATCGATGCGAGATTGGCGAGAAATAGATGGAAAAGTATCTGTGAGATACACATTAAACGCGACAAGTCGCGGACTTGACTCACTGCAGGGCAAACTGCTGCATTGTTCTGCTTCTTCTTCTTCTTCTTCTTGTTGCTAGTTTTTCTCTCTCTCTCTGTTCTTGCCTTGTTTTTTTCTTTTCTTTTTTTTTTTTTTTTTTGCTATGCGAACCGCCGCCATTACTAGCGTTGCCTCTGCCAACGTCGCCGTCGCCGTCGCCTCACGACATCGCCGCGAGTCGTGGCAAAGGCGATGACGTCGTTGCCATGGCGGCGTTGCTGCTGCAGTTGTTGTTGCTGCTGCTGCTGCTGCTGCTGCTGCTGCTCTCGGAGTACAGTCATAGAGACGGAAGCAGAGGCACTTTATATCGTCTCTTGGCTGCATCCATAAACTACAAAATTCCTTTTAAAGCGTTAAATGCATTCGATAGATACACACTGCGGTGTCGACAAGCGAATGGAGAGACAGAGAGACAGAAAGACATAGATACAGAGAGACAACGTGGACAGACAGACAGGCAGATAGACAGAGAAACACACTGAGAAACACATAGAGAAACCGACAGACAATCAGAGAGACAGATAGATAGGCAGAAAGACAGACAAATAGACAGAGAGACAGAGCGATAGATATAGAGATAAACAGACAGAGAGGCAGACGAACAGACAGACAGACAGAGAGACAGAGACAGACAGACAGACAGACAACGCAGTCAGTCGCATCGCCAGAGCGATCCAAATGGACTCGAGAACTACGCGCATTGCACAGATACAAACGCAGCTACAGATACATCATCAAGCGATGCAGATACAGAGCTAAAGATACTGCCAATGCAGATACTAAGATACGCTAGTCAAGCACACACACACACACACACACACACACACAGCTTGTTGCTGTTCGTGTATGCGTAAATGTATCTACACAAGTTTCGCTGCATCTCTGTATCTGTAGCTGTAGCTTCTCTATTTGTAAATGTATCTGTATCTATAGCTGTAGCTTCTCTATTTGTATCTGTATCTGTAGCTTCTCTATTTGTAAATGTATCTGTAAGTTCTCTATTTGTATCTGTACCTATAGTTGTAGCTTCTCGATTTGTAAATGTATCTGTAAGTTCTCTATTTGTATCTGTAGCTGCTTCTCTATTTGTATCTATATCTGTAGCTTCTCTATGCATTTCTATCTGTATCTGTAGCTTCTCGATTTGTATCTGTATCTGTAGCTGCAGCTGTAGCTGTATAAGTTGCTTTGCATTGTCCACATTCACTTGGAAATTCATTTTGAACACATTCTCTACGCCATCTTCTCTACTCATTCTCCGCTTTTCAATTAATTTGCATTATTTTTGCCCTTATTACGCATCGGTTTTGATGGATTACTGAACCCATGAGGGAGCAATCAATTATTCGCTTGAAGAGATCAGAGTTCATTGGAAGATTAGCTATAGAAAGTTACTCGGATACGCCTCAAACTCTTCCCAAGCAAGCAGATCGCTGTAACGCGTATAATTCTAGAGTATTTCCAGCTAGACATATATATATACTTTACATGATGTAATTAACAGTCTATGAATATACTTTCATATGTCATGGATATGATGCAGCTTTAAGCAACTCATTCTGAAAGTGATCTACTGCATTTTTTGCAAATTTCTAGCTACTTAGATATTATATTATGGGTTTTACTTAATTTTTTTATTGAGGATGTATAATATGCTGTCTTTTAAGCTGTTTGTCTGTATGAACGTCTAAATCTCAGAAACTATAATAGCGAAAACTCGAAAATTTTATCAGAGCACTCGTTGTAGCTTGAAGTTTGTTTTAGAACCCAAACACGCCTACTCCGAAGCTATAAATCTTGAGGAATTAAAATAAAAACATTATTATAACATTAAAACGTGCTGTTTAAAATAATAATTATTATGTCAGAGCCATAATAAACAAAAGTTGCTAATATACTAAGCATACAGTTATTTAAACACTTCACCCATATTATTTCGAGTATTCTGATATCTAAATACTGTCATCAAACCGCGCATAAACTGTTACAAAGTCATTGGAGCTGTAAACGAACCTAACTAACTAACATATTTTACAATTAGGTAATCATATTTCCCCTCGCAAGTTTATTTATAGCTAAAAATTCATTGTAAACAATTAACTAATCGACTTCCCCTTTCATCCCCTTCTCTCCCCCCTTGGGTGACATATAAACAATGCAAAATGTGAGCGATATCAAGTCGAATTACATGATATAAGAGCGAATTCAGCTGCCAGCTGAGGCAACATGGCAACCAGAAACCGCAGAGCACACACACACACAGGGACACACACACACACACACGCGCACCCACACACACGAATAAAGAAATCAATGTCAAAGTATGCAAAGTTCACTAAGCAAGGACACTTCGGACTTGTCCAAGTGCATGAATATGGAATCGATGCTTGACAAGCCTGACATATGCAGCTGCAGCTCAGCCAACCCAAGCGCAGTGCCCAGACACAGTGCCCCCATCCCCCGACCCCGATCCCATCCCCAACCCCATCCCCGACCCCGACTACATCTGCAACTGGTTTCCAGCTGTGAGAGTCGAGATTGTCTGGCTCTGAGCTGCAAGCTTGATATGTGAGTGGGCACAGAGTGCGCAGAGGAATGTGTTGTAGGTTCAAGGGCGATGGGACAAAACTCTGGAGTACTCTTTGGGGGGCTGCAGAAACAACTAAAAATAGTTGCAGCGTGGCTTTAAAGGGTCTCTCTCTCTCTCTTCCTCTCTTTCTCGCTCTCTCAATTCGATTCTCACCACGCGGCGTATACGCAATACAGTGGGCGATAGATAGGGTTACCTTACCATATAAAAAATCTTAATGATAAGTCAAAGTCTGATCAGACTTAAAAATTATTTTCTTTTTCTTTAGTTTACAAAAGTTTCAGAATTCTAGAGCACTTTGTAGAGAGTATTATGCAAAAAGAATCGAGTGTGAGTTTATTATAAATAAAAGATTAAAAGATCTGTCTTTTTAAGTTGCATATTCATGGGATTTCTGTAGAAAGCCAAAGTTTTAGAACTCTAGAACATATCGTAATGAGTATTATGAAAAAAGAATCAAGTGGGTTGTTTATTATAAAGAACTCGCGGTAAGTCTTTTAAAGCTGCATATTCAAGAGATTTTTGAAGATAACTAAAGTTTTAGAACTTTGAAATAAAATATAGTGCCTTTTATAGAGAACTAACTAAGAAAAGTCTATTTAATTAGCATATTTCATGCATTTCTCTAGTTTACTAAGGTTTCTGCACATTAGAAGTGAAATAACTTAAAAAGCCATTATATGTGACCCTATTATGGTGAGAGAATTCAATATTTCAGCTTACGATCAGTTGGTAGAGTATTAAAATGATGAGCAATCTTTATATATGCACTTTTAGGCTAAATATGCCCAATAATTCGATATTAATGGAGTCCTATATTTTCTTCTCTTTTTTTTATTCCTTTCCCCCCTTTTTCACTTTAGTTTCGAGTTCTCTTTAGCGTGCGTTTACTGTATTTACGAATGCAATGCGAACTCACCACACATACAGCGGCAGGCACAGTGGAAATGGCAGTGGTAGTGGAAGTGGGAGGGAGATGGAGAGGGGTAGAGGCGTCCTTGCACAGTGTCTCCCTGTTGCACTTGAACCATTGTCCTTAGCGGCCAAGCAGCTGCTGTCCCACTCTCTCTCTCTCTTTCTCTCTCTCTCTTTCTCTCTCCCACTCGCACGCTCTCTCTACGAGCTGCGCTTCGGCTTTTGCTGCTTGGTAATAGTTTTCGGCGTTGTTTTTGTTGTATTGTATTTTTTTTACTTTTACTATTGCATTTGTTTGTATTTGTTTTTTTTTTGTTTGTTTATTTTTTATTTATTTATTTTTTTTTATTGTTTTTTTGTTTGCTTCTTTGGTCTTGAAAAAGGGCAACGCGTGCGCAGTTTTAAATTAATTCTTTAAATTTATTTGCTGTTATTTATGTAATTGTTATTTGCTCTCCCTCTGTCATTCCCTTTTCCTCTTCCATTCTCTTTCTCTCTTTCTGTGTGTGTTTTGATTTCGCTGAGTAATTTCCGTATAATCCATAAACTATATTGGATATATAGATATATAGCATGCTTGCATGTGCGTGTAGTACAGTAGACCAATTCAAGGTCATACGCAAGCCCGGTATAATACCGTTATATATAGATAAAATACTAGCATGACTCAGCTGCGTATTTTATTATTTCTTTTCTTTTTTTTAAATCTGTTTTTTTTCTCTTTTTTTATAATTAAACTTTTTCCATTATCAGCAGAGTGCGAGTGCATTCAACTGACGCGTTCATTTCATAAATAATGCGTATAATGTATATAAATAAATATTGTACAATATCAAAAAGGAAAAACAAGGAAAAGCGGCACACTCACACACACACACACAGACACATTTATATATAAATTTATATATTAAATTTATGTATTATATTTATGTATTAAATTTATATAGTAATTTCATATTTAATGCATATATTATATTTATATATTTGCATATTATTTATATTTTATTTTTAGAAATAGTTCTCTCAAGTTTTTCTCTCGCTATTTTTGCACCCAACGTCAGCGAACAAAGCGCACAGTGCATTTGCCTGTCTGTGCCTGTGCCTGTGCCTCTGCCTATGGCTGTGGCTGTGGCTGTGTGTCAGTGTATGTGTGTGTGTGCATGCGCAGTGCAAGCGCAAAGACGACGTCAGCGTCAGCGTCGAACGTCAGCGCTGCTGCTGCTGCGCTTCGGCTCGCTTTGCTGTCGTTGTTGTTTGTGTACGTTAAGCTGACGCTTTCTTCTTCTTCTTCTTCTTCTTCTTGTTGTTGTGTATTTTTATTGCGTCTGTTCGCTTGCCTAGCGCTGCACTCGAGTGCCTGCGTGTGTGTGTGTGTGAGTGCTGCGCTGCTGCCGCTGCTTTTTGCTTTGTGTGTGTGTTGGTATGACTTCATTTCCTTTGTCGTAGGTCATCGCCAATGCGGAAAAAATTCATTTTTATAGCCATGAAATTTCGTACGTTTGCGGCGAATTCAATGCATTGTTAATGCATTTTTTGGGCAGCTGCAGTGCATTTTGTGTATTTTAACATATTAATTGCGCATTTTATTTAATAATTAATTAATTTTATTTTATTTATTATTTTTTTCACTTAAGTTTTTTTTTTTTGCATATTTTTTTAATACGATTTCTTGCATTTTTGTTTGAACTTTGAGTCACTTGCTGAATACACTCCGCTGCCGTTGCCGCCGCCGCCGCCGCTGCACTCAACGTTGCCGTTGCCGCTGCCGCTGACGTTGCCGTGCATTTCAAAGTCGCGCTCCACACTGACAAAAGGGTAGAGAACTTTTTCTCCAACGTTTGGCCAGAGTTGCCATTTTTCGCACGAAAAAAACCGATGCCGATCAAAGTCAACGCGTCGCTCTCGCCGCCGCCGTCGTTGCTGTCGTCGCTGTCGTTGTTCGTGCAATTGCAAAAGCACAGAGCCCAAAACGAGGAGGAGACGCCAACGCAGGCAGCAGGCAGCAAGCAGAAGGCGGCGCGGCAGCAGAGAACAGGCAAAAATGGTAATAAAAGCAAATGAATCGCACCAAGTGCATCCAAAGCACACACACACGGACAGAGGGACACACATACAGCTGCATGGAACAATCAGACAATTACACACACGCACACACACGCACGCAGAGCGAGAGAGAGAGAGCGAGGGAGAAAAGATGAGAGTCGGCGCAGGGGAAGCTTCCAAGTGCCGGCCGCCTTTGCCTTTGCCTTTGCGTGGCAAATTCGTTGGTGTGTGTGTGTGTGTGTGCGTGCGTGTGTGTGTGTGTGTATTGCAATTTTCATCTGGCTGCTCACTCACGCCCCAACAACACCCTGGCGCTGTCCCTCTCTTGCTCTCGCTCTCGCCCATTCGCTCATTCACATTCGCAATTGTTGTAATGCAGCCGCGCACTTGCTGGCAACTTTTGTGCGCTTGCTTGTGTGCGTGCGTGCGCGCTCGTGCGTGTGTGTGCGCGTGTGTGTGTGTGTTGTAATCGAATGAATTTAATCATCTGCAGGAAACTGGCAACGGCGACGACGACGGCGGCTGCTGGGATGCTTACCAGTGTTGGACAACGTGTCGCCCACACGCAGCGATCGCAAAAGTACAACGCACCTTGCAGAGAGTACACACAATAAACAAAGACAACAACAGTAGCAGCAGCAGCAGCAGCAGCAGCGGCAGCAGCAGAGGCAGCGGCAGCAACAACAACTACGGGCAATGGCCCAACGGCAATGTAACGGACGCGACGCGCGATGACGACGCGAAAAGCGCAAAAACACCGTGAAACATGAAAATAATGCGCGAACGCGAAGAAGAAGAAGTGACGAGAACACGAATACGAATGCGAATAAGAATGCAAATGCAAGTACAGAAAACATGTAAGTAAACTTTGGCAAAGCCAATGCGCGACGGCGACGACGACAGCGACGGCGACTGCGACGACGAGCAGAGCGGCAAAAAGCGCAAGCGACGACCGCGAGGTGCAACGAATCTTTGGCGAATGAATGCAGCCAGCGTTGGTGACGACAAAAGAAAGCTGCACAGTGGGACCAGAGAGACAAAGTAGCCAGCATTATAACATATAGACGGGCATGGTTAATGTGTAATTCCGTATGTAAGGCTGATAACTTTCAATATGTATTTTTAAATATTTTCACTCTCTTTCTGTCCACAGTGCGCTGCAGTGATGACGCGTCATGCAAAAAATAAAATAACAAAAAAAACCAGAGCAAAGAGAGAAAGAGAGAGCGCAGTGCAAAGAGAGCGTTGCACACAAGTTACTCTTCGCGCTGCGCTTCTGAGTGGGTGTGAGCCTGCACTGTTGATTTACCCCTTAGAAAACCCAAATAGGCTACAATTTGAAGACCCAAACTACAGGTAGGGTTCCTTAAACGGAAAAAGCTAAAAAGATTTCCCTGCAATAAATTATAAATAAATTAGTGATCGCCAAGAAAATGTGCTTCTAGTACTCTTTGTTACGCATTTATTTATATATAATTAAATAAGGATAGTGACTTCATAATTTATTGCTAGACTTGCCGCATCCAATAAAAATAAAAGGGGATTTTCTGTTTACTGATACGCTGTTAATAGTTACAGTAAGCAGTGCTGTCAACTTTGAGTACAATTAAATGCTATTTTTAGCGGCAAGGAGTAAAAATGCTACGAACTGTAAGCATTTTCTTGCAAATCATAGTAAATAAATTCAGTTAGTGTGTAAATTTCATACAAAATAGTGAAAAAAAGCCAGATTTGACGGCAACAAAGCGTTGTGGGCAACACTGACTACTGCTGTTAACAGTGCTCGCTGCTCTGTTAACTGCCAGCTGCGTTAACATAGCGCGCAATTTTGCGCACACATTCTTGTATTTGCGGCTGCTGGTCACACTGTTACATCACTAGTGTGCGCTGCCCTGCGGTTTGTGCTGACCGAAGACAAAAAGATTTTTATTATTATTTTTATACAAAATAATTTAATAATACACAGACACACGCACAATGGCATCCATATTGCGTACTGGTAAATTGCTGCGTTATTTCGCTGGCTTCACGCGCAACGTTGTGGTAAACTCGGTGCGCGACTGCGAAAGCAACAATCTGCTGCAGTCGGCGCCCTGCATGTGCGGTCAGTTCCAGAAGTAAGTTTCGAAGTTTCTACCCGGCATTACGCAATGGGGCTGCTCTGTATAGACCTAGTAGTACGACAGACTAGCATAAATTTATATATTTGTGCCTTGTATAAACCCTTTAAGTTAGCAATTTGCCATAGCCTGTGGATTTCATAGAGAAATTGGTAAAAAACACTCGGGCTGTTTACATAACCTCAACGTGCTGATTTAAGTTTAATGGAAAATTCGTAATATTTGTATATTTTCTTTTTCTCTTTAATCCCAGTGGCTTTGCCAGTAATGCCGCTGCTAGCAAGGCTGAGCTAACGCTGGACAAGCAGATACGACGATTGGATCAGGATGCACGTCGCACGGGTCGCATTTCACGTCGCGATCTGGAGGAAGTTCTCGACGAGATTCGTACGCATCGTACGGCCACGAGTTCGCAATCATTGTTGGTGATACGTTGCTGTGGCAATCTGGTGCCCGAGGAGTTGCCCGAGGTACGCACCGCACTTGTCCAGGAGATCTGGAAGACCCTCAATGCGCTCAATGTGCCCATGGATATATCGCATTATAATGCACTGCTGCGTGTCTATCTGGAGAACGAACATCAGTTTGCACCCACCGATTTTCTGGCCGAGATCGAGGCCAAGGGTATTGAGCCCAATCGGGTGACCTATCAGCGCCTCATTACACGCTACTGCCAGCAGGGCGACATCGAGGGTGCGACACGGATTCTGGAGTTCATGCGCGGCAAGAGTCTGCCGGTCAACGAGAATGTCTTCAATTCGCTGATACTGGGACACTCCCAGGTGAGTACGAGCAGGAGCAGCAGCTTCGCGGCATCTCTCTCTAAGCTCTTGCATCCATTTTGCAGGCCAACGATCTGGAGTCTGCCAAGGGCATTCTGGGTGTCATGAAGCAGGCCGGCCTGGAGCCCACTGCAGACACCTACACGACGCTATTGTGCGCCTTTGCGCGCCATGGTGATATCGATGCGCTGAACACAACGCTGGCCGAATGCGAACCCAAGGAGATCATTTTATTGGACAAGGATTTGCTGGACATTGTGTACACACTGACCATCCATGGGCATGGCGAGCAGGTGGACTCAGTGCTGGCCAAGCTGCGCATATCGCCGGGTTTCAATCAGGATGCAGTGAACAATATCTTGCGTCTGGTTAACAAGGGACACGAGGATGTTGCCCTGAAGTTGCTGCGTCTGATGCCACGCGGAACTCGTGTCAATGGTGAACCCATCGATGTGGGCGCCTTCTTTATACGCCAATTGGTTAAGGCTAATCGTCCAGTGGAAAAGATACTGACCATTTGCCGTACCCTACAGGCCGAGGGACTCAATCCCCGAGCATTAACGATTGCCACCGAGGCGGGTCTTACGCATGGCGCCATGAACAACGCGCTGCCCCTGTTGCAGGAGATGAAGAATCTGGGTCTGCCCATACGTCAGCATTACTTCTGGCCCCTGTTCTGTGCTGTGGAATCTAACCAGGTGCTCGATGTGGTGCGTCGCATGCAACAGGAGTTTGCATTGAATCCCAATTCGGAAACAATTCGGGATTATGTCATACCAAATTTGAAGGAAAAGAACTGGGAACGCATTGTGACTGTGCTGCGTGATGCTGGGGTGCCCAATTCCACGGCTGTCACCTCTGCGGTATATGCTGCACTGAGCACGAATCAATTGTCCGATGCAGCCAAGATTATGGAACAGAATCGTGCCTACTATTTACCCATACTCTTCCGGCAGCCCCTGGTGCTGGCGCTGAGCAACACCAAGGATTATGCCGCCTTCATTCGTTGTGTGCGTCAGATCCACGAGGGTCTGCAGTTGCGTGCCTCGAAAGATGCAGTCGAGGAGGTTGAACAGGCTGGCAGCAGCGACATCGAGGCAGCCGATACCCCTGCATCATCTGCTCCAGCTGCAACACAATCCAAAACCAATGACTTTGTGGGCAGCATTTTATATGATGCCGCTATCTATTTCCGTCGTGAACGTGCGCAAGTGCTGGAGAAGATTCTGCCGGGACTGGTCAAGCAGGGACTGTCGATAAGCAATGCCAAGGCAACACAATTGACGGAGCTGCTCGGCTCGGAGTTGACACCGAAAATCTCTGAGCTGCTGGGTAAGCTGAGCTCCGGTGAACTGGAACCCATTCCGCTGCCCAACAGCGGCAAACGCGCACTGGACACGCTGAGCATAGATGGTGAGTAGGGAGAGAGAGAGTGAGGCAGGAGGAGAGTTGTGCAGATTGATTTGACATCCATTTCTTTGCAGAACTGGAACGCTTCATCAAGAACGTGGAGGCCAAGGGCGAGAATGCCAACAACATTAAACGTCAGCTGATTAGCGCCTGTTTCCGTACACAGAATCTGGAGAAGACACTGGAAGTGCTGGAGCGTTTGGAGCAGGAGAAGTTCCAGATACCCATTGGTGTGCATGCGCAATTGATTGATCTGTATACGCAGCTGAAGCGCAGTTCCGATGCACTTGCTCAGTACACCAAGCTGCGCACAGCCGATGGCAATTTCAAGCTGGACAATTTCAAGGCAGTGCGTCTGGCTGATCTGCTGCTGCAGGAGGAACGTGAGGCGGAGGCATTGCAGCTGCTGAAGGATAACGCCAAGGAGGCGCTCTTCAATGAGGCCGACGGGGGCAGCTTTAATTACGCCAACAGCGTGTGGCGTGTACTCAACACGATTGCGGAATCAGGCAATGCGGAGAGATTGAAACGTGTCTTCGATACGCTCATCGAGGGCAACTATATATTGCCAACGAATGTGCTGCTGGGACCATTGATTAAGGTGCATTTGATCAAGGATGATATACCCAATGCCATCAAGACCTTTGAGGAGATATGCGAGAAGCATAAGGCAACACCATGGAAGAATGAGATTGCTTGTCGTCTGATTCAGAAGGAGGATGCGGCGAACCTGCAACGTCTTACGGATCTCAGCACCAGTGTGCATGGTGAGGTGAATAGTCTGTACGATTTGGTCTTCTCCTTTGTCGAATGTGGACGCATCCGGCAGGCGCGTAAGATTCTGGAGACACCTGGACTGCGCACAAGGCCACAGCGCATAAGCACCGCATGTGATCGGTACAAGAACGAGGGAATGCTGCAGCCACTGGAGGGTTTAATTGAGGCTACCAAGGATCTGGGTCATATCGATCGCAATAAGATCTACTACACGCTCTTGCTCAGCTATGACAAGGCGAATGAGGCTGAAAAGGCTTTGGGATTGTGGACCAAAATGCAAGAGGAGGCTGTAACGCCCACAGATGCCTTCCTGCTGCGCCTGAACGAGATGCTCAAGCGTAACAATATCGATGTGCCATTTGTAGTGCCCGAGCAGAGCACACAAAACAGGCCCAAAAAAACGAAGCCAGCAGCTAAGACGGAACAAGCAACGGTAAAGACAGAGCAGAAGGTGGCGGAGAGCAAGGTGCAATCCAAGGTGGAGGTTCCAAAGGCTGTGCCGACTCCCAAAGTGGTCTCCCCTGTTACCGCTTTCCGCCGAGCCATTCATGCCAACGATCCGGACGCTGCCATCGAGCAAAAGGAACGTAACATAAGCGGGGACAAACTGAGCGTGCTGGACACATCGCGTCTGATTGAGCTCTTGGTGCGTGCAGATCGCCTTAATGAGGCTACCAAATATGTGGATGAACTGCTCGCCGGGAAGCAGCTGCCACAGGCAAAGATTTTCAAGTATTTCCTGAATAAAATTGCTGCTGCTGGAGATCTGGAGACATTGGAACGCATTGGCAAGCAACTGAACGAGGAGCAGAAGCGTCTGGTGTCATTCGATAATAGATATTGTCATGCATACATTGTGGCCGGCAAGGTGGAGCAGTTCCTCAAGCAGCTTAGCCAGGAAATCGAAGGGGCCAAGACGCCCGAGGAGGCAGCGGTGTTGGCGGCAAAGTTTCCACGTGGCGGCGCTGTGGGAATTCTGGACAAGCATCCCGAATATGTGGCGCAATGTGAGTGCGAGTAGAGAAGTGTGTTCCAGTTATCCATTTCATTTGTTTCTCCATTCTCTTCCAGATGAATCACTCGCGGAGAAGTATGCGGCCCTCAATCAGCTTGGTCCCATGAATGTGCTGTGGATGCATTTAATTTCCACCGGCCAAGAGACGCAGTCCAAACAAATCTGGGATAAACATCTCTCGAGTGCGCCACGTCTGATGTTCCAGCGTGTTCTGCAAACCGCACGCGAGCAGCAGGATGAGAAGCTGGCCGCGACAGTTATCTCTCAGCTGCGTGGCAGCAAAATATCCGAGGGTGCCATTGGCAACGCATACTCCTGCCTGCTGGACATACAGACCACTAAGGGCAACACGGACAAGGCCATGGAGGTGCTAGCGAATGCCATCAAGGATGTCTCGCTGGAGAATATCAATCGCACAGCTCTGCTGCGTCTCAAGCAGGCCGTGGAGGAGAAGTCCCAGAAGTTTCCCTACACAATCCCAGAGAAGCGCACCAAAGCGGGTGACTCCAGCTCCAGCGATTCGTCCTCGTCGAGCAGCAGCGAAGACGATGTGAGGCCAAAGAAACCCGAGACGACACCACAAAAACCCGAAAGTGTTTAGAAGAAACAAACCCCCACAAAACTAAATCTTAAGATTATTATAAATATATATGCATACTTGATCTGTTAAGTATTTAGCGCGCGCTCTGTTGTAAACGAATTCGTATATTACTAAATATATAATTAGTTGTTTTATTGATGATAAGTTTAAGTTTACGTTTATGACACTGGCTAGGAGAGGCGGATTGGTGGATTGGTTTATATAGAAGTCTTATATATATCGTATCTTCAATTCAATCGAAATGAATTGGGTGCATTGCCACGTCGACTCATATTGGATGTGCAATTGCTAACGGTAATATCCTGATTATATCGCTTCAATTCAACATCATATCCGTCGGGCATCTTTTGGAAATTGGCATCATAGAAGACACGAAACCAAACGGCAAAATCATAATTATCTTTGAATTTTCCCTTTGCCAGCGACTCAATTGGTATTATCTTCTTAACGCCATGCTTATTGAAGGCATGCTGAAGAATTTCAAAATTCTTAACACATTCCTCCTCCTTATCGACCGCAAATTTAACCTTTCGCATTTGTATGGAATTCGGAAATAATATATCCATTGCACAACAGTATGCGGCGCCAGAGCATAGGTCATCTATTTTTTGAATATCGGTCTGTAGACAATCATTGAACCAGGCTAGAAGTGATTTACGGGAATGCAGCTGACAGCTTGTGAAGTTCGAGACAACGTTTACCGCTTGTTTAACCATATTGAGTCTGGGGCATTTGTTTCCATGCACATATATATATATATATATTAATATTTTTTAATCTCTTAATCTCTTACCAAAAATTGTGTTCACACACACATAACATGGATGTGGTTGGATATCGAAACAAAATAATTACAATTTGGCAGTTTTTATGGTATTTTCAAAAAAAAAAATACTCAACCCTAGCGAAATAATAAAAAAAAAAAAAAGTTAATCGAAAACCAAAAGTTTTTTGTATAGCTTTGTTCTGAAATGTGTTTTAAGTAAAAATGATTTTCGAGAAGTTGAAGTACATCGAAATTGGTTTGCAGGGCCAGCTACGTGTTTACAAATTTGAATTCGAGTGTGTTATCGAGTTTACTATTATTAGTTATCGACCGACCACCACAGCTGTTTTCGAGTAGTTGAAGTAGATCGAAATTTGTTTTTGCAGGGCCAGCTACGTGTTTACAAATTTGAATTCGAGTGTGTTATCGAGTTTACTATTATTAGCTATCGACCGACCACCACAGCTGTTTTCGAGTAGTTGAAGTACATCGGAAATTGGTTTGCAGGGCCAGCTACGTGTTTACAAATTTGAATTTGAGTGTGTTATCGAGTTTACTATTATTAGTTATCGACCAACCACCACAGCTGTTCCAAAAATACAACACAGCGTACGCATAGAGTTGTCGAGTTCGGCAAAAGCACAACCGCTGAAAAGCGGCCGCGTTTGCCAACGTTTAGCTGTACAAAATTTTTCACTAGCGTTTTAAGCCAACTAACTAACTTATTTTGCGGTTGAGTGCATCAAGGATGCCCGACAGTGAAGCCGATAGCGACTCGAGCAATAGCTCCAGAAGCAGCAGCAACAGTAGCGGCAGCAGGAGTAGCGGCGGTTCAACCAGCAGCTCCGGCAGTGCCAGTGATGCTGGCAGCAGCAGTCGGCCAAGTGAGAAGGAAGAAGCAGCAGACGTGGAACGTGAATTCAAGCGGGAGAAGACAAAGCAAGGAGATCTCGAACAGAAGACAAGCGATGAGACGGAACGCGAAGGGGAACAGCTGAAAAGCGAAACCGCAACAAATGTTGCTGACATGTCTGAACAGAAAACAGAAAAAGGCGAAGAAGAAGCAGAAGCAGCAGAGGAAGCAACAACGACAAACGAGAAGTCTGAAGTGGAAAAGCCGGCGCCAGTAGAAAAAGAAGAAGAAGTAGAAGAGGAGGAGAAACCAGTGGAAAGCCAAACACCAACTGAGCCAGAACCGCTGAATGTGACCACAAATGGAAATGCGGTGACAGAGGCAACGCCAGCCGAGGGTGCCAACTCACCTAGCAATGTGGAGGAAGGCGAAATTGTGGATGTGAGTAGAAAAGTGGCTGCTCTACGCACAGACTTATTTAATTTTTTTATCCTATCTCATTTTAGAAGGATGACGATATTGCTGAAGATCCTGCGATACCAAGCACAACCGCTGCAGTCGCTGTGGACAAGCAGAAGGAGCTCAAGGAACCCGTCTCGCGGCCACCGCAAATTGCCAGCGAGATTCGCAGACGTAGCAAAAGCGCCACACGTCGCAGCCGCAGTCGGGATGAGGATAAGCAGCGACGACGTCGGCGACATTCCAGTCGCAGCCGCAGTCAGAGTCGCAGCCGCTCGCCACGCAGCCGACGACGACGTCGCACGCGCACACGTAGTCCACGTAGCCGCAGCGTGAGTCCCATACGCAGACGTTCCAGTTCATTGGAGCGACGACGTGTCGAACGACAGAAGCGACACGAGGAGCGCGCCAAGCGTGACGAGGAACGTGCGCGTGAACGTGAAAAGCGACATCAGCATGGTAAACCCGAAGGATCGAAGCGCAATGAGCGTGATGCCAGCTCATCGGGCGATGCAGCAGCTGCATCTTCTCCAGCCGCAGTTGAGAATGCAGACAATGCCACAGTGAGTGAGCCGACGGCCAAGATCAGTGAACGCCAACGACGCACTGTGGATTTGCTTACCTCACGCACAGGTGGTGCGTATATACCGCCAGCCAAGCTGCGCATGATGCAGGCCGAGATTACGGACAAGGCATCGGCTGCATATCAACGCATAGCTTGGGAGGCACTCAAGAAATCCATCCATGGTTATATCAACAAGGTTAATGTAACGAATATTGCGATCATCACACGTGAATTGCTACGCGAGAATATTGTACGTGGTCGGGGATTACTCTGTCGCAGCATCATTCAGGCGCAGGCAGCATCGCCCACCTTCACACATGTCTATGCGGCACTGGTGGCCATCATCAATTCCAAGTTTCCCAATATCGGTGAATTGCTGCTCAAGCGTTTGGTCATTCAATTCCGACGCGCCTTTCGCCGGAATGATAAAATGGTCTGCATGTCGGCAACCAGATTCATTGGCCATCTGGTCAATCAGCGTGTGGCACACGAGATCTTGGCCCTGGAGATGCTGACGCTGCTGGTGGAGATGCCAACGGATGACTCCGTTGAGGTGGCCATATCATTTCTCAAGGAATGTGGCATGAAACTCACTGAGGTCTCGTCCAAGGGCATTGGTGCCATCTTTGAAATGCTGCGCAACATTCTACACGAGGGTAAACTCGATCGACGTGTCCAATACATGATCGAGGTGCTGTTTCAGGTGCGTAAAGATGGATTCAAAGATCATCCTGCCATTGTTGATGATCTGGAGTTGGTCGAGGAGGATGATCAGTTTACGCATCTCATGATGTTGGACGAGGCCACCGAAACGGAGGACATACTTAGTGAGTTTATATAGTTTATAGTTGCATATTCCAATCCATATTTACGCTTCCTTCCTCCTTGCAGATGTCTTCAAGTTCGACGACAACTTTGCGGAGAATGAGGAGAAATACAAAGCGCTGAGCTGTGAAATTCTTGGTAGTGATGCTAGCGGTTCGGGCAGTGGTTCCTCAGGCTCTGGTTCCGGTTCTGAGAGTGATTCAGATGGTGAATCTGGTTCTGGTGCCGAGGGAGATGGCGAAAAGGCCAAGGCGGGAGATATTATTGACAATACGGAGACAAATCTGATTGCTTTGCGGCGCACAATATACCTGACCATTAATTCCAGTTTGGATTACGAGGAATGCGCGCATAAGTTGATGAAGATGCAACTGAAACCTGGCCAGGAGGTGGAACTGTGTCACATGTTCCTCGATTGTTGTGCCGAGCAGCGAACCTATGAGAAATTCTATGGTCTGTTGGCGCAACGCTTCTGCAGCATTAATAAGATCTATATACCGCCGTTCGAGGAGATCTTCAAGGACACGTATCAGACGACACATCGCCTGGACACGAATCGTTTGCGTAATGTGAGCAAATTCTTTGCCCATCTTCTGTTCACGGACGCCATCAGTTGGGACGTGCTGGAGTGCATTCAGCTGAACGAAGATGATACAACATCGTCGAGTCGCATTTTCATCAAGATCTTGTTCCAAGAACTGGCCGAGTACATGGGATTGGGTAAGCTGAACACAAAGCTGAAGGAGGAGGTGCTGCTGGAGAGTTTGGCTGGACTGTTTCCCAAAGATAATCCACGGAATACGCGATTCTCCATCAATTTCTTTACGTCCATCGGTTTGGGTGGATTGACGGATGATTTGCGTCGCTTCTTGAAGAATGCTCCCAAGGCTGTGCCGGCAATCAATGCAGAGATTCTTGCCAGCGGTAATCCATTCAAAGATCCTTCGGCCGCGGCTGGGTCTGATGCCAAGTTAGCGATTCCCTCTTCGTCTAGTGGCAGCAGTAGCAGCAGTAGCAGTAGCAGCAGCAGTTCCAGCAGCGAGGAAGAGGACAGCGACAGTGACTCCGGTTCCAGCTCTGATGCGAGTGAGCCCAAGCGCAAGCGAAAGCATAAGGAGAAGCACAAAAAGAAGGATAAGAAAAAGTCCAAAAAGCAGAGCAAGGCCAAAAAGTCAAAGGAGAAGGAAAGGGAACGAGAGAAGGAGCGGGAGCGAGAGAAGGAACGGGAACGAGAGAAGGAGCGGGAACGAGAAAAGGAGCGGGAACGAGAAAAGGAGCGGGAACGAGTGAAGGAACGGGAACGAGAGAAGGAAAGGGAACGGGAACGCGACAAGGAGCGGGAACGGGAGCGGGAAAAGCAACGTGAGAAGGAGCGTGAAAGGGAACGGGAAAAGGAGCGTGAGAAGGAGCGACAAAAGCTGCGTGAGAAGGAGTCCCGCTCAAAGTCGGAAAAAGAAAAGAAGCCGGAAAAGGAGAAGACAAAGGCAGCTGAAAAGAAATCAGAGCGTAAGCGAAAGCATGAGGAGAGTAGCAGCTCCAGCAGCAGCTCATCCAGCGAGGGCGAAGAAAGCGAGAGCAGCTCATCGGAAACCGCCAGCAGTAGCGACAGTGAAGCAGCCGAGCCGCAGGCCAAGATGCAGCGCAAGGATAGCAAGGAGAGCGGCAGCAACAAAACAAAACCACCGACATCAAAATCCAGCCAGGGCAGGGGGCAGCGGGATAGCGATGACTTCAACCTGGAGGGTCCCAGTGGTTCTCCGCCACCGACGCGACATCAGCACAATGGACATAGCAGGCGTGATGCATCCCCGGAAAGGCAGCCCGAACGTGAGCGAGAAAGGGAGCGGGATAGAGAACGAGACAGGGGGAAGGAGAGGGATAGGGAAAAGGAACGGGAGCGAGAGCGTGATCGCAGACGTGCAACCGAGGACGAGACACGCAACAAGAAGCGTGGACGCGACGACGAGCGTCCAAGGGAACGAGAACGCGAGGGACGAGATCGGGAAAGGGAACGTGACCGAGAGCGGGAGCGCAACAAGGAACGAGAACGTGAGCGAGAGCGTGACCGAGATCGTGATTCGCGCAATTCACGAAGGGATCGGGATCGAGAACGCGAACGCGAGCGACGCGATTCGCCGCGACGTCATCATCACAGACGCAGCGTGTCCCAGGAGCGAGCCTAAACCTGATACCGAATAAGTCCATCTATTGCATTTCTCATGTAACTTGACAACTCTGTACAAATCCTAATCGATCGAGCAACAATTATAAAGAAAAAAATGTACAAAACTTATGGTTCTATTTAGATACCGATTGGATAACCTAACATTCTTTAATCCTCTGCAGAATATTTACAAATATCTCGAAGCAAATGCGTAATAATTTTCGATCTGCTTTTGGGTCAGGGAGGACTTCTGGCGGGCTAGGACGGTGTCGAAATCCTGCAGCTCAATTTGACTAACATCGAAGTTACGTTGGAACGCCTCAATGGCTGCCTCGTTGCAGAGATTACAAAGATCGGCGCCCGAAAAGCGTTCAGTGCGTGCAGCGATCTCCTCCAGCTGCACGTTCGCATGGAAGGGCATGCGCCGTGCGTGTAGCTCGAGCAGCGCTAGACGAGATTTCACATCCGGTGCTGGCACATGAATGAGTTTATTAAAACGACCGGGACGCATCACTGCATCATCTATCATATCCGGACGATTAGTGGCCGCCACAACCAGGATGTGTCCCTGCTGATTGGCACTCACAATGCCATCCATCTCGGTGAGCAGCGTGGAGAGTATGCGCAGCTGGACACTGCCGCCGCCGCCTCCATTGCTATTGCCAACCGTACGACGTCCCACCAGCGAGTCAATCTCATCCAGAAATATGAGGCAAGGTGCATTCTTGCGTGCCGTATCGAATATCTGCGTAATGAAGCGTTCCGCACAGCCCACATAGGGCGAGTAGACCTCAGCCGCCGAGGTGGCTATAAAGGTCATGTTCGCCTCCTTGGCCAGGCACTTGGCTATGCTGGTCTTGGCGCAGCCAGGTGGTCCATAGAGCAGAACACCTCGTGGCAAACTGAGGCCAAAGCGTGCGTGCGCCTCGCTGTGCTGCAGTGCAGCCAAAACAGACACCTGCAGGGTGCGCTTTAGGGACTCCATGCCGCCAATGGTTTCGAATCCTGTCGTCATCTTGAGGACACGCACATCTGTGGCACGAGATGCACTCGGTTGACACTGCAGCAGCACCTGGTGCAGCATTGCGTCGAACTCTGTGGCTGTTGGCGTGGCTTGGGTGAGCATCTTGTGCTGCAGCTGGCGTAGCAAAAGCATCAAATCACCCACAACATAGCCCTGTGTATGCTGAGCCACATAATCCAGCTGGGGCGGAGTAAGCAGCTCCGATTGTGGCTGCTCCTGTTGCCAGAGGGCGGCAAAGAGCTGACGTCGTTCCTCCTCCTTGGGCGAATTAATGCTAACCTCATGGCCAAAGCGTCCGGCGCGACGAGCATGTGTATCGATGGCATCTGGTGAGCTGCTGCTGGCAAGGCAGATAATGCCGCTCGAGCGTTGTGGCAGCTCATCGATAAGCCTGTAGAGCTGTGCGGCAATGCGCAGCGCATTGCCAGTGTTTTTGCTATCTGAAGAAGACGATGCCGATGCGGGACAGAACAGCTCCAAATCCTCCAGCAATATGACCACTGGCAGCTGTGGATGTAGTCGCTCCTTGAATATGTGCGCCGCCTCGAAGATCTGCCGCAGCTGTTGCTCCGTTTCGCCGGGATAGGAGCGCAGCACCTGCGAGGCTGTTATGTAGAAGCAATTGCAGCGATTCCGACGTAGAAACTCGCCCAGTAGACAACTCTTTCCTGATCCCACAGCGCCGACGAGTAACGCATTCAGGGGCAGCCCCTTGAATTGTGCTCTTTGCCCGCATCTCAGCAGATTCTCCAATGCTTGCAGCGGCGCCTCGAAGCTATGTGGCAGATAATTGCTTATACTAGGCAAGGCATCACTCATGGACAGACGCACATCCTCAATATGCAGCTTTGTGTCCGGCGACAGCTCGAAGCAGCTATTTTCCGTTAATCCTTCGGCCTGTACGGCGCTTATCTCAATGCCCACAATACCCAGCTCCAGCAGGCGTGCATGCTGCACATGGCAACCCTGCACCAGCTTCAGGTAGCGCAGAAAGATGCGCACATCGTCGCGCAGATCCTCCATAGAGATTTGAGGACGCTGCAACAGTTGCTCCGTGATGGTGACAATGCAGGAGAGTTCTTCCACATTATTTATGTATTCCAAAGGCTGCAAGCGTGTAAGCTGCTGCTTCTGTAGCTGAAATCCCGCCGAGGCCACAATGTTGTCCAGAAAGCAACAAGTTTCCCTGCCCGCACGTTGTGCCACACGGCAAACGGTGAAGCTGCCATCCTGCAGCACACACTTGCACCAACGTCCAATGGTTTCCTCTGCCTGCTGTCCAGGTATATAGCAACGCTGTGAATCCAGTTCGCTGCTGCCCAACAATTTTAGCGGCAATATTAACAAATTAGTACACATGCCGCACAATGTAAACAAACAATTTATGTTAATTACGCGAAACTCACCTCGAGCGGCATTTTTAAAATTTGATCAACTCCAGTAATTCATAGATAATTCAAGTGTGGCCGTAATAATTAATTTAAGATTATATTTTTGCATTTTAATTTCGCTATTTATTTCTATTTACATTTAATAAATTTAAATTTATTTTATTTTTCATAAACGTTGCTACGCAACAGTTGCGCCTCGCGAACGCAGCCGCGCTGCTGCCTTGCTAAGCAACTCTGTTTCACGCATGCTGGCAATGCTGTACGCACAGCATTGCAGCTGAAAAAAATTACCAGCTGGCAACTCCCTTTCCGTACGAGTTTCGCCTGGCGTGAACACGCGGATTTTACTTCGTGGATTTTTCAATTCTTAAATAAGGTAAATATTGGTGCCATCGAATTAAATTAATATGCCACAATGGCTAACGAGTGCCCATTGAACATTATGCAGCTGCCAAAATGACCAAGAAGCGCCGCAATGGAGGACGTAACAAGCACAATCGTGGCCATGTGAAGCCCGTGCGTTGCACCAACTGCGCCCGTTGCGTGCCCAAGGATAAGGCAATCAAGAAGTTTGTCATCCGCAACATTGTTGAGGCCGCCGCTGTGCGTGATATCAGCGAGGCCAGCATCTGGGATACCTATGTGCTGCCCAAGCTCTACGCGAAGCTCCACTACTGCGTCTCGTGCGCAATCCACTCCAAGGTGGTGCGCAATCGTTCGCGCGAGGCTCGTCGCATCCGTACACCGCCACTGCGCTCCTTCCCCAAGGATATGGCACGCAACAACCAGAATAGGAAGTAAAATTCGTAAATAAAACAAAGGCGGCTTGCTTATAGAGATCCACACACAACACACTATTGTAGAACTAAGTACGATTTTCTTGGATGAAACGGCGTACGCCCGACGCGACGCGCTGGCGTAGCAAAATATAAGCATTCGGTTTTTTAAACAACAACAAACCCAAATCTTCTGGGCATGGGCAACGATTGATTTCAGCTGAACGCGCGCACACCACATTCGCTTGTGTGTCAATTGAGCTGGCAGCTGAAAAATCAGCGGAGCCAGAATTTCAGATGCTTCCTTCCTCCGCCTCTCTGGCTGGCCGGCTGGTTACCTTCAGCCGGATGCGTTATGCATTTAGTCGTGTGTGATATCTCATTTCCGGCTACCATGTCGCCCAGTCTGCTGCCACGCTGTACCTCTTTTTTCCTCCCAGCAGCTGCAGGTGCTGCCACAGTCTTCGCACACACACACACACACACACAGACATACATCTGTGTAGGCTTCGTGCCGGCTGTGTTAGTTTGTGAGGTTAGGTAGAGGTTTTGGAAAATGCTCAAGGAATTCATGTATCCAAGCAAAGCAACTGGCTGGAGCGAAAACAATAAATGTCGGAGTAAAACAAATATGTATTGCATTTAACGCACACACACACTCGCACAACTACGTGTGATTTGTAATCTGTGTTTTCAAAAGCGCCACCCAGCGGCGGGTGCCCTAAGCAGTCTAAGTGGAGGCGAAGCCGGAGTGTAGCATACTTTCGGGCGCAGAGAACAAAGAAGAGAGAAAAAAAAATGTATTGCATGCTGCTTTTTGGCATAAATTTTGCAGGAAACGTGAGCGCAAAGGCAAATGAGTTTGACTTCTTGTAGGCGAGCGTGTGCGAGTGTGTGTGTGTGTGTGTGCGCGCACTTCCGCTTCCTGTTTAACCCCTTTCTGGCCCACTTGATGATATTTTTGTGCTTGTGCAGCAGTTTTTTCTGCTTGTGTGTGTCTGTGCAGCTAAATTATTGTTTTCGTTTTGCTGTGCAAATAAAACGTAGACATAAGCAGCTGCCGTTGATCATTTAGCATAAATTAAAGAGAGCAGCAGCAGCAGCAGCAGCAAAGGAATCCTAATGGAGCTTATGACAAGTGGCCCGCACACACACACACACACGCACAGTAAGTTGTTTGTGTACGTAATTTAGTTGGGGCTTAAGTATCCTTAAATTGCCGGTTCCTATGCATGAGGGTAAGGATTTCTAAAGAGATTCCCAAGTAAAATTAAATATTTTAATTCCATTTAAAAAGTAAAAAGCGCTTTACAGGGTATGCGAGTGCGTGCCAAATTTAAAATTAGCTTTCTTCTTTTTCCTTTGCAGAAATAAAAATAAATGAAAGCTGGAGGCGCCTTAAATCAGCTCGCCTGCGCTAGCGACTCGAGGATTGTGACATCGTGTTCCCGTGCCGATGGTCAGATGGGGTAAATTGTATTCATGGATACCACGTATTTTGGCCTGAGGGCCAGCAGCATGCTGATAGACATCGTAGGCGAGATGCTCTATGGAGAGCTCAGGTGAGCTCTTGGCTTCTTCGATCGCCTGCTTGCACTCGTGGCGCACTTCTTGCTCGATTTGCAGTAGCTGCGCTGATGCAATCTCCAGCTTGTCTAGGCAAAGCTGTCGGAAACTATGCAACGGATCCTGATGGCGACGCACCTGTTGCACCTCTTCGCGACTGCGATAACTGGTGCCCGGATCGGACATGGAATGGCCCGCATAGCGATAGGTGCACAGCTCCAGCACCAGCGGACCACGTTGCTGGGCATGCTCGATGGCAAAGTGAGCGGCACTGCGCACCGCCAGCACATCCTGACCATCCACCCAGATGCCGGGCAGCACATCGCCACGTGTATAGTAATCGGTGCAGCATGAGGCACGCCAAGCACTCGTTCCCATGCCATAGTTGTTGTTCTCGCAAACGAACACGATGGGCAACTGCTGCAGCTGCGCCATGTTGAAGCATTCGAAGATCTGTCCCTGATTGGCAGCCCCATCGCCATAGACGGCCAGACAGACGCTATCATCGCCACGATAGCGACTGGCCCAAGCGATGCCCGTGCCCAGCGCCACCTGGGCACCCACTATGCCGTTGCCACCATAAAAATGTGGTGCATACATATGCATCGATCCGCCCTTGCCACGGGCACAGCCCGCCGTGCGGCCCAGCAGTTCGCCCAGCACTTCCAGTGCCGACAAACCCATCAGATAGGCCAAGCCATGTATACGATAGCCAGCTATGAGATTATCCTGTGGACGCATTGCAGCACACATGCCCACAGCGCAGGCCTCCTGCCCAGTATAGAGATGACAGAAGCCACGTATTAGTTTCTCCTTGTATAGCTCTGCGGCAGCCCATTCGAGACGCCTGATGGCCAACATTTGGCGATAGTAGAGTAATGCCTCATGCTCCCTGATGGCCACCAGCTTGTTGGGTCCCAGTTCCAGATGATGCAGCTTGAAATCTCTTTCCAGAAACACCGTATGCAGTTGCCCGGTCTGCTCTTGATCTGTATCCACCTCCACCTCCAAATCTGAATCTGTCACTGTCTGCAGATGTGGCAGCTGGGCGGCTGTACGATGCACAGAAGAACGGCGTAAAAAATGCGAAACTAAAGAGCGAAGCATTTTTGACAGTGCGTGGAAAAAAAAAATACAAATTTTTTGGTCTACCCAATTTTTTTGTGTAAAATGTTAGATATTAAAAAAAGGAAATGTGAAGTGTGGAATGGTTGAGCGGGAGATCATTTTATTTTTATGCCATTTTCATATTGACAAATCGAGCAAAGAAATTCATTTGGCCAATTTTCATTGCATACTTTTGGGCTTGCTTGAAAATTGTCGATTTTTGCATTTGTTTTACATTTTATTTTATTATCTAAGTTTATATGGTTAGTAAACTTTTTTTTTGTAAATTTTAATGCTGCTTTAATTATTATATATTTATATAAATTATAATAAATAAATAAATAAACTAGTAAAATTCTTTTATTAAATTTTAATGTATATATTTATTTATATAAATTATAACAAATAAAATAAATAAATAAGTAAAATTATTATTAGTAAATTTTAATTTTTATTATTATAAATTTATATTTTTTTCTGCATTTTATTGCCATTTATAGCACACATTTCGTACATTCCGCCCACGTACATACGTCATATTTGACTTTAATTTCCGTTGCCATTTTCTTTTCCTCTCTCTCTCTCTCTCTCTCTCTCTCTCTCTCTCTTTTCCCCCATTCTTTTTTTTGTCGATGCTACTCGTGTTGTATCTATGCCATGGGCAGGACAAAGCACTTTCGCTGAGTACAACCCTCGCTCCCCCCCCCCCGTGCCATGTTCTGCGGTGGTTTTTGCCCATTTCGAAGCGTAAATAAAAACGTTAAATGTTTTTTTAACGTGCGCCACTTAACACTCGGGACAATTTAAAGGCAATTGAGCACAACAACAGCAACAACAACAACAACAACAACAGTGAGAATGGCAACAATGGGCAGCAAGAAAGAAAAAAATAAAAAAAAAGAAAGCCAAAACGAAACTGAAACATCTATATGAGTTATAGGAGGCACACTCTCACTTATGCCTATAAATATATATAAAAAATACTACTTATGTGAGGTTTTTTTCTTGCGAATACCACGTATGCTGAGGGGGTAAGGTATTTTAGTTAGGATATAATTAGCTGAGTTATGAAGTTTTACATTTAAAAATGAAAGCCTGAAAGTAGGCAATGAAAATGTTGAGGCACAAATTTATTAACTTTATATTTATATTTACATATTTTAATATTTGTATATAGTCCAAGCAGTTTCACATTTTTTTGCTATAGGGTAACTGCTAGTTAATATACTCACTTAGCTTATACACATTTTTATTTTATTTTATGCTCCATTTTTCGAGCATTTTAGCAGCAATTTCTCGGCTTGTTTCCCTCTGGAGTCATTGCAGCGGCGAGGGTATCTGCCAGTCTGTCTTTGTGCTCATCATTTTATGATTATTATTTGACCATTTTGTAAGCTACACAGCTCGTAATTTAATATAGATAGGGCCCTCCCTATTATATTCCCCCATTCTGCCGCAGTTGTGCACAATTTTTTATGCTTCAAACAATAAATTGTCAATTGATTTTTGGGCTCATTTATTGTGCTTATGTTGGCTGGCAAAATGTACTGTATACTGTATATACATACATATATATATTTACTTGTATTCCAATTCTCTCCCTTTTTTGCTCGATATTCCGTCAATGTCAAGCGGCAAAAAGCAAAAAAAAGGAAATTTGGCAACAGATGAGAAAATATGCTTGGACTCGGGTTGCTGTCGCCCAACCAATTCTCTCCTACCTCTTATCAAACAAATCATAAAAATAGAATTTCGTTTCGTTTGTCTCTCCCTTTTCTCCCATTCTTCTGTTTTCTTTTTTTTTATGCCTCTTGCTCTCAAATGGCGCTGCCTGCTTTCATTTCAATTATGGCGCAAGACTTGGCAGATTAAAATGCGAATACATTCATCACACATTGGCTCCTCCCTTCAGCCTGTACACATGTAATGCCAGCAGCAATATTATTGTAATATATATAAAAAAAAAATATTGTTTGCATTGAAAGCAGAAGTGTAAAATATGCCCCGCCCTCCCTTTTCTACCACCTGCCACATAAAGTCGAGTGGAATGTTTATTTTGTGATTGATAAAAAATAAATGTTTGATTGTTGTTGCTGCCACATCGGTTGTAAAAGGTGCTGCAACCTGTTATTATTATTATTTTTATTTATTTTCTTTTTATATCTTTGCATTCGCAATGACAGAGCAGAGCGGGAGAAGGGGAAACGGGAGTGGGAGCTGAGTTTACTGAGCTGGAATTGTTGCGGCCTTGGGCGACGCTTCGATGCATTGGCTCTGGGAATGCGGCATGTGTGTGTGTGTGTGTGTGTGAAGATCCGTTGTTATTTGCTGATGGGAAATGCTATAAAAACTTTAATAGTTCCCGTTGAATATGAATGGAATATGCTGCGAAACGAATATTTTATGGCAGATATAAGTGGCAGCTATAAGAGAGCAGGGAACCAAATCTGCTGTGGTATTTTGCTTACCTAACAAAAGTTAGATAAATAAATTCTATATAATATTTATGTATGTATTTTAATTTTATTTTAATAATATATCGCATTCTACTCAGCATTAATGTCTTTCTTTCTCTAGCAATTTTAATATTTATTTTTGGTTAAAAAATTGTAGCATACTTTTAGGATTAATCTTGAATTTTTCTGTATATTTTTAGAACTGTAAGTCGGACGCCATATTTGCTCTATTTACCTGCTTATTCGTCTGAGTTATTCAGTTTATTTGTAGCAGCTTTACGTGTTAATTGCGTTGAAGATGTCCCCTCTCCTCCCACCCTGGATCACAAGGCAACCTTATCAAGTGGAAGTTGTCGTCTTATTCACGGTCTCTGTCTCTCTCTCTCTCTCTCTCATTCTCCTTCTGCTGCACTCCTGTGGCACTTGCATATTGCAGCTGCCTGAGTGTATTTTGTTTGCTCTCAATTCCCTTTTCCTCATGCTTTTCTCTCTCTTTCTCTCCCTTCTCCTTTACCTGTTGGAAAACTCATTTATCGCCCCAGTGCAATTGTAAACCATTCGTTATCGTGCACACTGGGAGCTGGCGTGGGCGTAGGAGTGGGTGTGGGTGTGGCAGCTCCGCCCTTCTTTTTCGATACAATTAAATTTCCATGCCGCTTGATTTTGAACGCACGACGCGTTTTAATTATTTTCATTGAGAATGCTTTATGAAATTCGAGTGCGCCCCAATTGCGATCCGGAGTCCTGTCATGTCTTACCCACTCCTTCCTCCTCTCAGCTGTCCCTCTCAGCTGTCCTTATCGGGCACCTTCTTCCGCTGTGGCAAACGGAAGTGCAACAAAAGGCGCAGGCAGCGAAGCAAAAATGAATGTCATTCATTCAGTCATTCATTTCATCCCTGGCTTTCGCCATCCCTGTGCATTTTGCGCATGCAATTAAGCCTGGAATCGGACCCGATAGTCCGCAGTTGCACTTCCTCTCCGTCTCTCTTATTCCCTCCCCACCTGTGCGAACCGGTCAAGTTAATTACAATCTACATTGTTTATCGCCTCGTTCTTCGGTTTTCTTTATACCGCTCTCTCTTTCGTTCTCTCTCTTCGCCGCCAAATTAATTCCATGTTCTTTAATAGCATTTTTAAATATTTCACACGCCCCAATGCACGGTTCCCGAGGGCCCAGATAACCCCCCGTCCCCCCATACCTTAGCCTCAGCACGGTAATTATGCGAAATTTTTTCAACATTTCACTTTTAATTGTTCGAGCTTAATTAATAATTCAACCTTACTGCAGAAGTTGCTGCAGTTTACCTTGACCACATTTAAGTGAGACAGCTAGCAGGAGAAAGAGAGAGAGAGGGAGAGGGAGACAGAGAGGTAGAGTGTAGCAGCCTTTCTGCACTTTTAATGGACTGCAAAAAGAACCATTGGCTCGTTTGAAGTCGACGCCGTTGGTTATGCTAATGGCCCTGGCTTTTATAGGCGCCATTTTTACTATTGAAGTCTAGTCCGTCCATCTTGGCTTCATCTCGCTCTCTCTCTCTCTCTCTCGCTCTGCATAACTCTTCATTAGCGCCTGCTTAATGCGTTTACGACGCGGCGCGATAATGATGTTTCATAATTGAATTATCACACGGGCCACCAAATGGGTTGCACTTCGCACGCTCAGGACTCTGCGGCTTCAAGGCGTCTCTCAAATAATTAGGGATAATGCAGGAGCATCGATCTTTTAGATAATGTTCTCGATGAGAGCAAGATTATTATTATTTGTGTAAAGTAATTTTCGACGCTTTGTTTACAATTTATTTAGTGTTTGAAAGCGATAGCAGTAAATACAATACGAGCCTAAGCAACACTTGTTGTCAGTTATCGAATATCGTTTGCGTTTTAAATTGATTTATTAAATAAGTTATTAATTGTTATTTGTAGTACTGCATATTAGAATTAATTTGTTAAATAAATAAATAATAAATGCACATTATTTAACATTATTAGTTGTGCTTAATCAAAACTAACTGCAAGTTATCGAAGACTCGATCAATGCCTGCACAAAAGTGGTGGCATGCCGATAATGAATATAAAATAAATGCACATTCTTTTCTATTATTATTTGAGCTTAATCAACACTTATTGCAAGAATTGCAATGCAAGTTATCACTGCTTGCACAAAAGTGGTGGCATGTCGATAACAAACTAATCACTGCTTGATAGCAATAAATAAGTTTATTGCATATAAAATGTAAATAAACACCTAATGAACTAAATATCTTTAATAATTTGGTTAATTTGCGTCCCTATAAAACCTGGCGTAACCCTGTCTAATTGCTGGCCATAATTACCCCGAGCTTTGTTTCCCTTGTTCCTTTGGTTACCCCATCGCACATTTTGCACAATTCTCGTATCTCAATTGACTTTGCACGTGGGAATAGCAGCACGATAGCAATTTAGGTTTTTTTTTTTTTTTTTTTTTTGTAAAGCGTTACTCAGAGCGAGGAAATGGATATGCCGTACAACACCTTGCCTGTACGGCGCAACCCTTCTGCTGACCCTTTTTTTTAACGGAAAAAGCTTGAGGGGGAGGGAAGGGGAGGTAGGCAGTCAAATGGCTGAGTGTGTATAAAACATTTTGTTTTTAATAAAAATAAAATAAAAATGCCCAATACAAATGCGAATGCGAAGTCAAATAAACAAATTGATCAAAGTGAAAATTCTGCCGAAATTCATAATAATAAACATGTGTGAGTGTATGCATGTCTGTGTGTGTGTGTTTGCTTGTGTGGGCTGCCGAATTATCAACAGCTTGAGGCGGCGCACTGACTTTCACTTGCTCAACAATATTGCGTATACGCAATGTGGCGCATTTTAAAGGCAACTCTCGCTCTCTCTCTCTCTCTCTCTCGCTCTCTCGCTCTCTCTCTCTCTATCTCTCTCACTCGCTCACAGCAGCAGCTGCCTGAAATCATTTGTTGTTGTCCAGCAGCTTTGGGGTTCGTTTTTATTATCTCATGAATGCTAAATGCCCTGGCCATAATAAGCCCCTCCTCCCCGTCCGCCCACTGCCCCTACAGGGCAACTTACATGCGAATTTACTCGCACGCGTCGTATGTAAAAATCTACAGCAATATCTTATACAATTTATCATACAACTGTCGCGTTTGTATGCGTGTGTGCCTGTGTGTGTGTGTGTAGGTTGGGACTATATGCGCTGCATGAGGGTTTCCGGTTCACAGTAGGCAAATGGACTCGGATGCGGAGACATCACAGCTACTTGGACTGCTTGTGGCTTAGCCTGACCCATTATCCCACTTATTCACGATGAAGGCATTCACTCAGACAGACAGTGGGACGGAAAGACAGTGGGACAGAGAGACAGACAGACAGTGGGACAGCCAAGCAGTCAGTTAGTCAGTGAAAAGAGACTGTAAGGCAGTCGTTGTCGTTGTCATGCTGGGACTGCGATTGCGCCCCATCAGCATGTAAGGGATATACTAACTGAGAAGGGTATTCGGTATACCTTGTTAGGATTGTAACATGTTACAGGTTGACTTTTTTTTGGCTTCAAACAAGCATAATGTTGCCAAAAATCATTTGATTTCCTTCGGGTATGACTTTTTGATCATGGTATTGTATCTGTAATGATTCTGCTTTTGAATTTTATCGACTTAAGAAGTTCGATATTTTTTCGATTTTTTCGATATTTTCCATGCTTTACAAAAATATCGAAATTTTTTAAAAAAATTAAATTGTCATTTTTTGTTCGAAATCGATTAGGATATTCAAAACTAGCATAAAAATCCATTCCAAAGATAATTCTGACTACAATTGTGAAAAATATCGTTATTTAACCGACTTTTCAGGGCTGTATTCGCTCTTTCATATGGATTTTTTGACTTCACTCATAACTTTGCCTATATCTCTTTTTTTGCAGTGTATCACTGTGTCGTTTTCTTCAAGAAGAACTATGCCACGCCTTCTTTTTAAAATTGCGCACGGTTGCGCCGGTTGCGACTTAAAAGCCAAGTTGGAATGGCGGCAAGTGTAGCCTTTCCGTGTCAGTGTAATGGTGGCACATCCGTTGCAAGTAAATGCCATTTGTCGAAATAAATTTCCGTTTTATTTAAATCCACACACGCGCACACACACACACAGGCATATAGCACACACACACACATGTGTGTGTGCGCCGGCGGACGCACACAAAACGAGGCTTAAGTGTATATTTTATTATTATTTGGACTGCTTGATGACATTTGTCGTTCGCTAGTGGCAAGACCGGATGTCCTTCCTTCTCCTATGCGTGCCCCATGTACTGCTGTGTGTGTGTGTGAGTGCGCGCATGTGTGAGTGCGTGCGTGTGCCATACTGTGTTGACTTTTGTTTGCCGCATTGCGTATGTTCATTTGTATTATACAGATCCGTCTGCCTGCCTTATCCCCCCTGTAGCTCCCTCTCCCCGTCGCAAACATAATACATGCATCTCTCTGTCGCCGGCTGTTTAGGCTTTTATCAGCTGCATAATGTTTGCCCCAAAACACGTTGCCCATCATCGAATCATATTACAACAATTCATAAACGAATTCAATTGGCTGCTGATTATTTTGGGGGACCAACCTGGTGCGGGCTTCCCATAAGAAAAGAATGTGCTGAAGGTTTTTAGTTGAATGTAAATTAAAAATATTATAATTTTTAAGGAATTTATAAATATATTTTAAATAATGCACTAGCAGAAAAGCTAAATAATAAGAACTGCGCGTAAAAGTATGCTATGGTTTTTTTCTTTGCACGAACTATCACTTTGAATAGGCGAATATAAATGCCTTTTGCCTTTTCTTAATAATTTTGTGCATTTTTAAAAAATATTAAAAATTGTTTATATCATACACATTTCTTAGAATTGTAAAGCTATAAACACCAAAAAAAAACCCACACAGAAAGCCCACAAGTTGCAATTTAATTGTTGCGCATAAAAGTATGCTACAGTTTTGTTTTCTTGCAATTGATTTCGATTAAATTGTTGCGCATAAAAGCATGCTACACTTTTGTTTCCTTGCAATTGATTTCTCATAGCAACCCTCAATTAAAAGGCTTTTATTAACTTTCTCCCCCGCCTTAAACATAATTAA
The DNA here is from genome assembly GCA_018901885.1 of Zaprionus kolodkinae. Lineage (NCBI taxonomy): Eukaryota > Metazoa > Arthropoda > Insecta > Diptera > Drosophilidae > Zaprionus > Zaprionus kolodkinae. The sequence goes on from JAEIFM010000059.1 coordinate 1,056,528, forward strand.
CACAAATTGAATATGAAACATATGTATGTACATGTATGTCTGCAATTTCAAAGTAAATTTTAATTACATTTCCGAATTACTTTAAGCTTGAAACGCCACACCGAAAATTCCCACATCATATTCGCCATTGTTTACGAAACGGAACGGAGCAGAGCCCGTTATATTGTTTACGCTTGCTCTCTGTCTCTGTCTGTCTGTCTGTCTGATTTTCCGGCTTTTCAGCATATTCATTTGCATATATGGAAATGCCAGAAACATGGCCCCGAAAAATTGAATTGAACTTGTGCGGCATGTTTTGTGTCAGTCACTCTCGGTCAGTTAGTCGAGTCGCTTAGGCAGCCGCTCTGACTTTTGTTTTATAGATATCTCGCTCTCTCCCTCTTTCTCTCTTTCTCCCTCTGTGTGTGTGTGTGTGATGTGGAGTGACCAAACACTTGGGCCCTATCAGAGCGTTGAGATCGACCCTTTGGCCGCAGAGCGTTGATGAAAACCCTTTTTGACATTTAACGTAAATGCTTCATTATTATTGTTATATGACGCAAGTTTTTAGGGAATGTTGGTTGTTTTGACTTTCGACACGGGTCATTCCACACAGCAAACTTGTGTATCTGTGTGGGGCATGCAACATTTGCTACGTAGTATGCATGTTTCTGCCTACTGATTTCACTTTTAATGAGCGGCACATTTAATTTTAATGTTTCGTCAACATGTGTTCATTAATGTGCGGTCCCCCAGGAGACAGAGAGAGCGAAACTTGTGAACCGACGTTGACACATCTATTAGATACAACTGCTTTATTTTCCCTGCGTGTGTGTGTGTGTGGGGCACACACTTAAAATAATGAGCGCTTAATTTAACACATTTTCCAGGGCCCAGTTCAAAAAGAAAATACAAAAAAGAAGAAAAAAGCACAAACAAAACTTGGACCAGAGATAAGCGCAATCATTACGCTCGATTAAACGCTCGATTCGTTCGCTTTGAGGAGAGTGGGAAAGAAGAGGGGGGGGGGGGAGGGTGGCAAGGGGAGAGTAGGGGTACTGTATATAGCCGTTTTCGTGATTGATTTGAAATTGGTTAGCGCTGATTTCACACAATCTCTTGGGGAATGCGGCGCAACAGCACAGCAACTCGCTGGCGCTTTCAATTTCTTTTTCACCATTTCACTTTCTGGCTGCGAAAATAATTAGAAAGAGAGGAGTGAAAAAAAGAGAGAGAGAGTGGGAAAAAACGCCTCGACAGGCTTTAAAATGAGCGCTGCTTAATTGGGCGTATTTGATTTGCGGTTCTGTCTACCAGAAAATGGTTACAGTCATGCATGATGCGGTGATAACAGTTGATTAGATAATGGCGTGATTACGTATGGTATACGTGTAGCAGATGTGTGTGCGAATTTGTGTGTGTGCCATATGTGACTTTAAGTTGCGCTAAAAATAGCTGAGCTTTTTTATTCGCGAAAGCCTTTTTTACTTTTTATGCATCTCGTAGAATGTATAGGTAGGTAGAGCTCTTTAGTGTATACATTCTTTTACCAGTTATAAGTAAGTAATATTTTCTCAAGATTTATCAGAGTTTTCGGCTTCAAACAGTTATAATTCCGCCGCAAATCATTTGATTTTGCTCGGGAAAGACTTTCTGTTCATGGTATTGTACCTTAATTGATTCTGCACTTCAATTTTATTGATTTAAGAAGTTCGATAATTTTTTCGATTTTCAATATTTTCCATGCTAACCCCTTACAAAAATTTCGAAAATTTTCAAAAAATTTGTATTAAATTTTTTTGATTAAAATTGATTAGGATATTCGAAACTAGCATAAAAATCCATTCCAAACACATTTCTGACTAAAATTGTGAAAAATATCGATATTTTACCGATTTCCCAGGGTTGTATTCCCACTTGCATATGGATTTTTTTTTAGCTTTAATAACGCATAACTTTGCCAAAAATCATTTGATAATCTTCGGGTATGGCTTTTTGATCATGGCATTGTATTCAAATTGATTCTGCATTTGAATTTTTATACATTAAAGAGGTTTGATATTTTCCATATTTTCCCTTATACAAATTTCGAAATTTTTTTAAAAATAAATTTTTCAATTTTGCTGCTTAAAATCGATTAGTATCTTGAAAAGTAACATTTAAATCGTATCCAAAACAAATTCGGTAGCCAAGTGTGAAAAATATCGATATTTAATCGATTTTCCTTGGTTGTATAGTATCTGCACTCTTCAAAAACATAACTCATTTATTTCACTCCTGATATGATGGGTTCTAACGTATATAGAATGCACCTCTTTCAACTTTTCCTTCTCCTTCTTCATCCCTACTCTTTCCCCCTTCCTTGCTTTCATCCCGCACTTAAAAATATCTCACTTCTAATCGCAGCTGGAAGTCATGTGAGTAAGTTCCAGTCTCAAGCTGCAGAACGTGTTCCCGAATTCTGCAAGCTTCATTAGGCTTTCTTGCTCTCTCCCTCTCTCTCTCTCGCTCTACTCGTGAAAAGTTGTTGCCCATCTTAAGAAAGAGAGAGAGAGCTTGGCTTAAACTTTGCACATTAGTTGCTATTAAGTTGGTCTGCGACTAATTCTTGTCATCTCTCAAAATGTCGAGCACAACTAAAATCTGACAATGATAACTTGTGTAGCTTTGCTCGGCCCGACTAAGAAAACAAAAGCGAAAGTCAGAGAGAGGTAGAGAGAGAGAGAGAGAGAGAGAGGAAGAACTATGTGCATGCATATCTCAGACTCAGTCGGCATCTTTGTCTGCATGTGAGTGTCACTCAAATATGCAAATTAGCTTCTAAAACTTAATCGTGGACTTGGGCCTAACCCAACACGGCACTCACAGGTCCACACTAAGGCTCACTCCAGAGTTGCCACGTACTCGTATTTAGGTTAATGAATAGACAAACTTTCGACAACCTCAATGTGCAAAGTTTTGCAGTTCCAGTGAGGCGAGAGAGGGAGTCTAAAACGATGACATTTTTAAACTGCCGCAAAGGTAAATGCGCTGCAATTCAAGTAGGCTAAAGGAGCAGAGAGTGGGAGAGAGAGAGCACTATAAAGAGCGAAAGAGAGTGCAGTATATGGCGGCATTATCATGTGAAATATGTAAAAATGTGAAACTTGTGTTTGACTTGCAGCTTTCTTAGCCGGAGCAAAAGCCACGCGAAGACCAACAACTTTTGAATATTTCAACATTTTTGCAAGGTGCGCCAAGCAAGACAGAGAGAGAGGGGGAGAGAGGTAGAGTGTGTGTGAGAGAGAGAGAGAGTAGCAGCGCCGCTAAGCCTATTAAGGACATCAAACAAACATTTTGCAAAATTAAATGCCATGCAAGGCAAGCACATGTGCCCACTCTCCCTCTCTCTCCCTCCCTCTCCCTCTCCCTCTCCCTCTCTCTCTCTCTCTCTCTTTGTACAAGTTTGCACAAAATATTCCGCATATTATGTCACACTTAAGGGATGTCCTCGCCGTTTATGACCGCACAGCGCTGGGCAGGGAGCAGGGAGCAAGGGACAGGAAGAGGGAGGGGAAAGGGATGGCAGGCTGGGATTTGCAAGACACAGCTTGTGGAAAATGCTAAACATTTTCAAATATTTATGAGCTATTAACACTTGGGCAATCCCCGCCAGCACTCAAGAGTTTTCCCGCTCCGCAGCAAAACGAACCCGACTCCGAATCTATGTAGATCTATGGATACGCCTTGCCTGATATATTATCGTATATGTATATGAACTGTTGCGGTCATTTCAAAGTTATTTATTACTCGGCTCGTCTAGGGGCCAGATAGACGGACTACGTTCTCCCGAGATATGCGTATTTTTGGGGTAACAGCTTGCCAACTGTTGTGGAGTATCCTCTCTCTCTCCTGGTCCCCCTCCGCAGTTCATTATAGCGCAGTAAACCTTGAGGAATCGCCATTAGATTGACTTCAGTGTTAGTATATTGAAAAGATTCTGAGATTTTTACGATTTAATTCAAGTGTGCCAAGCATTTTTGATAATAGTTTTCATGGCAGATAAGAAGATTTACTAACTGTGCAATATTTAGGGCATTTTGGATACTTTAATGTGTTTTACATCAATATTTGGCCTTGGAAATTCTTGAAATTGATTGTGTATGCTGTTTTTTTATGTTGTTAAGCATATATTAAAATTTAATTAAAAAAGCAGTTAAAATATGATTATAACCATGAATAATTTAAATTTTTAATAATTTAAAAAATAATATGCAAGTTATGACAGTTTTATAAATTCTTTAAATAAGTTTTAGGCATATTTTATAAATAAATAGCAAGATTTTAAAGCTGAGTAGCATTTTTTTAAATAATAACAAATTTTACTAATTGTGCAGCATTTTAAATGGTATTTAGGAGTAAAAAACCGATTATAATTAGCATTTGTTTATAAAAACAGCTGAAGTTTGGCAGAAACATAATTTCCGAAGTATTTTATCGATAAACAAAATTTTATTTCAATAACAGCAAAAATAAAACAGTTAGAACAATTTTCATAAATGTACTACGAGTTTTTCTTGCTTCTTTTTTTCCTCAAATTTCACATTCCCCATGCGATAAACCATTTTGCATTTTTTCTGCCAATTTTCAGCTGGTAGAACCAACTCATGCGGCTTTATGCGCGCCATAATCAATGTAAAACTCTCCATACTTTTTAATGCACTTTATGCTACACAAAATGGCTGAAGATATGACTACGAAGGAGGGAAAAAGAGGGAAGGGGAACGCGGTCAATGAACACACATATACGAAACTAGGGGGGGGGAATGGGACTCCGCTCCTCGACACAGTCATAGAGAGACACACAAACTGAAGAGAGACCTTTGCCTAAAATGCTGTTTATCTTGCCGTCCAATACCAAATGAAATGGTGGCATAGTGCGGTGCGAAAGAGATAGCAGTTGTGTGGACAGTGCCAAAAAAAACAAGAAAGCAAGGCTACCTTCGGCATGCCGAAGGTTTCATACCCTTGCAGTTATACAAAACATAAAATATATTTGGATTGCTGCTGGTTTCTGTGGCATTTATTGAACAATTATAACAGTACATCGATTATATCATCCTCTTATAATTTCACATACTCAGCCTTCATTAGGCCGATCGTTGATCGTTAGTTCGATTTTGATGAAACTTTATTATTAAGGACACACTTAGATTTGGATGTGGTAAGCCTGATAGCTATATCTTGAAATATAACGAAAATCGGCCGATAGGCTCCATGACAGCTATACGATATATCGGTCCGATCTGGCCTGTTCCGACTTATTTAAATAAATAAGTCGGAAATAAGAATCTTGTGAGCAAAGTTTCATGAAGATAGCTCAATAACTGGGGGACTAATTTGCGTTGCAACAGACAGACGGACTGACTGATTGTTCCTATAACAGCTATAGAATATAAACGTCTGAGATATTTAAATGGAAAAACAAAGGGCGGGTTACTGTATAACATTAAAAAGTATTGATAATGTGCGGTACTTCCAAAAACAAAACAGGATTGCATAGAAAAACCCTGATTTCAGCCGATTGTTCCTATGGCAGCTATATGTTATAGTGGTCCGATACAATTTTGACAGCATATTAAGAACGTAATAAAAATAAGATTTGCCAAATCTTGTTGCAATATCTTGAAAAACAACAAAAATCGGCCGATAGCTTCTATGACAGCTATACGATATATCGGTCCGATCTGGCTCGTTCCGACTTATTTACAGCCTACAGCAATTAGAAGCTTGTGTGCCAAGTTTCATGAAGATAGCTCAAAAACTGAGAGACTAGTTTGCGTTGCAACAGACGGACGGACGGACGGACGGACGGACGGACGGACTGACGGACGGACGGACGGACGGACGGACGGACAGACGGACATCCATTTTCCGACTCTCCTGGTGATGCTGATTCAGAATATATATACTTTATAGGGTCGGAGATGTCTCCTAAGGTGCGTTGCAAACTTCTGGCTAAAATTAATATACCCTCTGCAAGGGTATAAAAATGCGCTCGGCTCGCTGCGGCCTGAAAAGTGCAAAGTATAAAGTGGGGCAGGGGGGAATGAATGAAGTACCATACTGGTCTGAAGGCTGCTGTTATATGGCCAAGAGAGGGGGGTGCAGTGAGGGGAGAGGGGGTTGGGGTACAACATGCAAACGTTCTGACAGCCAGCACAGCGTACAAACGAAATGCCAAAGAAAACGCCAAGGAAAGTTCTGGCAATGGCGACGGGCGTCGGTCGACGTTGAAATTTTTGTGGTCGAGCAAATTTCTGGGCTTCGATGGAATTGCTGCCAAATAGGTTACAAGCAATTTTTACTCGGGTCGCCTGTTTATGGAGTTGTGTTTTCTGGCCATCATCAGCTTGTCTTCTCGCTTATTGTTGTTGCTGCTGTGTGGTATTTTTGGCCTGCGTTTTTCACTTATTTTTCTTGCCTTTTTCTTTCTTTCTTCCTACGTTTTTGGCCAGTAAATGAAACGGAAATATGTTTTGTGGGCTCACTGCACATGGCGAACAGCAGCAGCAACATCAAACCGAAGCGGCGACTTAAGCAGGTTGCCAAGGGGCAGCTTCGTTAGCTGTGTGTGTGTGTGTGTGTGCGTGTGTGTGTGTGCCAAGTGGCAACTGGCAACGTCGGCATCTTAAAGCAACTAAACTGCTTAAATAGTCTCTTTCTCTCTGTCTTGTTGTCGAGATAAACTCACATACATATATTGTATAGTGCAGAGTTATGTCGAAAATGTGTTACTGCAACTTACTGTGCTGGCAAAGCAAATGGCGAACAGTTTTCCGGGCAGTTGCCAAGACGCAGTAAGTTCAAAGGAAGAGAAAGCAAATAGAAAAAAAGTGTAGCATGCTTTCAGGCTGACTTTAAATTTCTCACTACAAGTGGCTTGCCAAAGGTTTAGCTTAGCACACTTTGGATATATAGTGAATATATATATATTTTATGGTATATTTGTATATATTTATATATATTTCTGATTTCTTTATTCACCAATTTGCATACTCTATGCTGGCAAACTCTATGCACAAAAATATAATATGCAGGCGCTTCAGTTCCGCTGACTGCACTTAGGCTAATTTAACCACTAAACCAGCTAACACACACACGCACACACACACACACACACACGCAGTGCACATCAGTCAGTTGGCAGTGTGGCTATTGTCATAATGTTTGAGTTGTTGTTGTTGCCGTTGCCAGTTGACGCTGATTGTTGCCTCGTGTTCTCGTTGTTGCTGTTGCCCAAGTCAGGCTGCCAAAAAACAAGAACCGCAAAATGTTTAACATATAAATATAATATTTGCTGAAAGCAGAAATATAGTTGAAACTTGACAGCGGCTAGCCGAATGTCAAATGCACTGTGGCAATAAATAAATGAAGTTAAAGTGAAGTTTGATATGAAATATGCACTGAGAGAAACATGAATATGTGTAGAAAATTATAGCAAAACTTAAGGCTGCCTGTCTGTACACATATGTATATATTAAGTATTTTTTATATAATATAAGAGGCGTGATATTGCATATTTACCTTTTATTTTTAATAAATAAATTATAAAATGATTGTATATTATATTGAAAATATTTTTCATTGCTTCATATTGTTATATATAATTTAAATAAATTAATTTGCCACATTTAAATTGAATTTTTATAATTTTAGTTTAATTTCTTTAGTTTCTTTCTTTCTTTCTGCAGCATGCCGAAAAATAAAGTGTAGCATACTTTCGTGCAGTGTCGAAAATGCCACAACAAAATCGATATATTGTATATATTTATATCGTAATCGAGTGACGCTGCGCCAGTGCAATCGTTGTCGATTATTTTGCAGGAAATTAAAAACCACAAATCTAAAATGTTTGAAATATCCGGTGGAACAATTAATTCATTAATGCACAAGCAGCAGCAGGCGTTGGAAACCCGCCCAAACCCTCCCCCTCTCTACGCCATTTTCACAGTTGGAGCGGAAGTGTAATCAGCGTGGTGGCCGCCGTGCGTAACGGTTTAATTGTTGAAGTTGTTGTTGTCGTTGTTGCTGCTGTCGGATTTTTATTTCGCTGCACTGCCGCTTATAATGTGTGTGCATTATTAATTTAAATATCTGAATATTGATGGACTTTTAAATGCAATCCCAACAGCGGGGGGCTGCCTCCCACCCGCCCCCTTTCGCTCGCTCTGCCTGCATTGACATTTGATTAACGCTTGTAATGCAATTTAGCTGGCTGCCGCCCGACGCCAGGTGGCGCCACATGCACACACACAGTTTGTTGCATAATTATTTAATAAGTTTTATGCGCATTGTGCTGCTGCTGCTGCTGCTGTGTGTGTGTGTGTGCGGCATTGTTTATTAACAATTTGCAAAAAAAAAAAGAAAATGGGGAAAAAAAGAAATGTGGAAAGCCATCGGCAATGTTTACGCTTCAATTAGCCTGTACGATCTCATCGCATTCATCGCTGTCGATGAGAAACGCGACAAATAAAACATTAATTGAACATTAATGCACTGTCCGATTGTCTACAAATTAATCAAATACTTAACGGTTAAACGGGAATTATTGCATGTATACAAAACAAATCGCCGCATTGTGCTAATATAATGCAAAATTGTGTTTTAATTGCTGCATGTTCTTCAATATGTTATTTATTATTAATTATTGCATACACGCTTTGTGTGCGCGCTCTTAACACGCCTCTTCTGTTTATAAATACGAGTTTTTTTTTTTTTTTGTAAATCACTTGTATGTTTTTAAAGCTACTGTGGCATAAATAAATATTATTGCTGGCCAGAAAAAAATTAAATAAAAAAATAATAGTAACTTCAATCTGCTTATCCCTTCTACTTGCCAATTGCTTATCAACTGATTTTACTTCACTTGATTTACAATAATTTTGCACGCTAAAAAGCCCATGCCACGCCCACACAAGCTCAGGGCAAAACTCCGGGGACAGTGAGCAGCAACGTTTTTTGGGTATTTTTTTTTTTTTTGGCAGCAGCAGAGATAAAATCGCACAAAAGAATGAACATTTTGCTCAACAAACAAACGAAAAATACTTTTTATATTACGTATACGCCGCATGTGCCGCACAAAAGCCGCAGCAGCTGCAGACACGGAGACAGCCGCAGACAGACACAGACACAGACACAGTCACTGACCTGATTTTGCTTATCAATGCAATGCAATTGTTGGCTTCTCCTGCTCCTCCTCCTCCTCCTCCATCTCCTCCAGCTTATCTACAGCCAGCTGGCGTTGCATGCAGCAGCAATCTGAAATCTGCAATCTGCAACACAATCTCTGCTCAACAACGGAAAAATGAAGTTATTGGAAAATGACTGTCAAACGGAGAAGAGGCCGCCCAAGCAGTGGCCACAGTGCCTGCCATCTAGTAGCTGCCACATACAGTACATATATATACATATACGTATTTCGTATTTCGAAGCATCCCAAACAAAATGTTTGGCATCTTGGGACTGTTTTTCACAGCGGCTTTTGCTTTGCTTCGAGCTGCCTGGCTTTTTAACAGCTTCTCTCCTTCCTCTTCTCTCTTTCTTCTCTTCTCTCCCTCCTCTCCTTCTCAACTCGTGTCGATAATCAAGCGTCAGCGTATAAAACTCAATGCTTATAGATGTCTTGGCATCCGAAGCCATGTCAGCTATGCGATTGCACGATACGGCGATGCCTGACCGAGAGCATCTTAAGTTACTGACTAAATTTACTTTGAATCTAGACTAGAAGTTGCACCATAGAATGCAGAAGTTATTCCATATATTAAATATATATTTTATATAATATTTATTTTCTTTATTTTTAAGAATTTATATCGAAAAAGAAAAACGCTTGATGAGCAAAGGGTTTGATATTTTAGTTTTTTTTGGGTATTTATATAAAAACAAATATACAAATTTCCACAAGATATGATAGTATGACAGTCTATAAAGATTTTAGTCTCTCTTTATAGAATCTTGTCACCTACCATTTAAAGTAAATATTTTCTTAAGTGAACTCTACTTTAATAAACACCTTGTGAAATTTATTTTTATTATTTATTTTACTATTAGACTTTTATACTTTAAAAATAATAAATTTTTTTTTTTTTTTTTTATTATTTATTTTATTATCAGACTTATTCATATCTAAGACATGACTTTCTTGTGTCTTAAGAGTCTTTTATAATTTCTTTATAAGTCAAATAATTTGTTAAGTAATTTCAAATCATTTCCTGGCATATTTCCAATAACTTATCAATTGTTGCTGCTTAAAGAATAAAATTTATTTATCTATTTATTTTGTTCCTTTTTTTTGACAAGCAATTTTCGAATTCATGCGGAAAAATGTGCCTTGCCTTCAAAAAAAAAAAAAAAACATATGTATGTTTAGTATATTCGTTCTACCACAAAAGAACTTGCGATAAGTGAATAACGAAACCGAATACCGGCAAAAGCGACAAGGACAAACGCATTGAACTGTAACTGTTTATTTATACGGTATGCTATACGGTTTTGGTGCTGCAGTGTGACCAGCCAGCTTGCAGCAGGCATTGTCATAATATTTGGCAGATCTGGCAGAGTAAAGCCAGGCCAGGCTGCGTTCGATTTCCCTTTACAGCACGTCCTATTTCGCTTTCATACAAACATAGTAGATGCTACAAAATGCATTTGTGCTGCATGTTTGCATATCTCACTCCCGATATACGCATTGACATGCATTTTGGCTGGCACTGTGCAGTGTCTCCCTCTCCCTCCCTCTCGCTCTCTCTCTCTCTCTCTCTTTCTATCTTCACTGGCTTTGGGGCTGCAAATAATATTTCGACATTCAATTCGACATTTGTTTTCGGGCGTTCGCAGCCGCCACCGGATGTTGCATGCCAAATTTTGTTGTTCTTCTTGTTGTTGTTGTTGCAGCAAACAAACGTAGAAGGTGGCAACCATGTTTCAGATAATTTATTTTGGCATCGCTGACTACGTCGCGTATTTATGGGATTTCTCTCTGTGTGTGTGTGTGTGTGTGCGAACTTCTCTCGCCCAACTGTAAATTTAAATGGGAAAACACGGAGCTGCCTGCTCGCTCGCTATAGGGTTGACTGATGTTAAAGTTGGTTCGCTATGAGTCGAGAAGTCATTCTCTGCTCTTCTCACACACACACACACACACACACCTACACACACACACACCTACACACACACACACCTTTCAAGGTTAAATGTTTTGGCAATTTGAACGCAAACTTTGTTTCCCAACACGTAATCGCTGGGAACTTCTGCTTCTCGTTGTTGTTGTTGTTTTTGTTGTTAGGGGGGAGGGTTCTGTGCTTCGCATATCATCTGAGTTTAAAGGTAAATGCGAAAAGAAGCTAACTTATAGATATACCATGGAATGAAGCGGGGGTAAACTGAGAAGTTTGTGCGATAGGCAACTAGTTAGGGAGGACAATATGCAATTTTTATCGATAAGAAACAAAAGTTTCCTTGTGTTGTGTATGAAAAATATGAAAATAAATAGTTTAAAAATATTGTAAATAATATTGAAGTGTTGCTGGATGTGTACAGTATAAATAGATACAGTCTAGTTACACTTTCGATATAGTAAAGATATAGAAAAAAATACAGGAAAATATCAGATTAGAACATAGTGAAGAGTTGCTGAATATATACAGTATATAAAGATAACGTTTAAATACAGTTAAAATATAGAAACAAATACTGGAATATATCAGCTTAAAACACACTGAAATATTATACTCTCTCTAGACATGATCTATTTCCTTTCTAACTACTACATAAGGCAAGTATATGCTCAGTCTAGAACTCACTCTGTGACCAAAACTTGTCTCCCAATATTCACAACTCTTCAGTCAACCCGTGTATTCCTACTCTGATCCCGCCCCTGATTGTGCCTCCTAAGTTCCCTCCCCAAGCTCTGTTTGCTGCCTCGTCATGTCGTCAAGCTGCTGTGTCGCCGTGTTGCACTCTTCTTATTCAATTGCAAATCACGCAACATTGTAAACATTTGTAAAACGGCTTTAAAAAAAAAAAAGAAAACAAAGAAAAGAAAACTCTGTGTGCTTTCGGCTGAATGATGAGACATCAATCACGAGCCAGCACGTTTGTCATGCGTCCGACGCACTGTCAAATTCACTGAATACACCCTGTGTGCCCTGTGCTCGTGCACCCTGTACCGCCCAGTGGCACGCCTTGCGCCCATGTGGTAATCCGAACACGCCCACGCCATGCTAAGGAAATCGCAGCGTTAAAGTTTAAACGTTTCGATTTTTCTTCGACGTTTTCTTGTTTTTCCACATGTTTTTTCTTCCTATTTTCCCCTCCGTTTTGGGGGTGTGTATTTTATTTTTGGTTTTCTTTTTGTTGTTGTTTGTTATTTCAGTTTTCCCACAACTCCCTCCCCCCCCAGGGAGAAGCTGACAAAAGTTTTTACTTTTTTTTTTTTGCCTGTTAACTTGGCTTGAACTGAAAATGGATCGTTCGCATTCCTTTTCACCTGCAACATTTTCTAATGACATCAGAAAACAGCAACAAAAACTTGGTATAACAAAAGCAAAAATTTGTTGCTCGTTGTGACATTAAGATTGATTAGTTTCTCTCGTTCTCGACCTATCTCCCTATCCCTCTCTCTCTCTGTCTCGCTCGCTCGCTGTCTCTCTCTCTCTCTCTCGCTCTGGCCAAAACGAACTTTTGGCAAATTTATGCGCTTCCGCTTGATGATGGAGATGCTTTTACAATGTCGAGTAATTTGGTTCCAGTTTCCATACGCTTACAGTGGGTGTTCCTAAATTGTTCTACGATTGGGGTGATCTTAAGTTCGCCTGGAATTGAAGTTTTTAGGTTATGTCTGATCGGAATTGGCGACAATTTCAATATGCGCATAAAAGTATGCAGTGATTTTTTTCAAACAATTGCTTGATCTATTTGTTGCCTTCTTGACCTTATATAAATTTATTAAACCTAATATTTTGCCTTCTTAAAGAGTATTCTCAACTTCGATCAACATGCTAGCTAATTTACGTTAAACTATAGAACATTCTTAAGCCAAGTTTCATAATAAAAACTTTGTTTTTTACGACTTATATGCATAAGACAAATTTAATAACAAAATTACCATAACAAAATCGATCATAACTTTAGTAGTCTGACCTTTATGTAGGGTATAACAGTCTTCTACTACACATAGTGAAATTCCCGCTTATGTTTCCCTGTATACACGAAGCAAATAATTTGTTGCTTATCGTTTACATAAATTTGTGTCAGTGTGCGAGTTGGAAAAAACAAGCACAGACACACACACACACACACACACAGTATTAAGCTGTATAATTTCTTTTTAATAAGCGAAAATAGTTGTTAACAACAGAGAGCAGAGAACAGTAAAACGCTTCATCATCTGTGGCACAATTAGAGAGAGAGAGAGAGAGAGAGAGGGAGAGAGAGACAATGGGGTAAAGCCGTCGTTAACTGGAGTGGCAGTTGCTTAGTTGCTCGCACTGTTGCCACATGAAGCACATTTGTTGCTTCTGTCCGGTAAATGTGTTGCAAGAGTTGCTCATTATGCATGCCAGTGTGTGTGTGTGTCGACTGTGTGTGGGTGTTGGTAAGAATTTAATAAACAACAGTCAACAATTGAGATTCTTCTCGACACATTTGTGCCAAAGAAGTTATTTACTCATATGCCATAGAAAGTTACTTGAAGTGTTCATAAGTATCCCCAGCAAAATAACTACAAGTGCTTAAGTAGTGTATATATTCTGTATGTGTGTGTGTGTGTGTGTGTAATTATAAGCAAGTGTTTGTAGATATTTGTTATAGTTTTAGCAACACTTGCGCAAGTAAATCAAGTAAAGGAAAATAAATACATGGCGAAGATTGGTAATATGTACTTAACACGACTATGGGATACCCTGTGTGTATGAATTATAGTAATTATAGTTTATATATTAGAGAGAATTAAGATTTTCTAAAGGATTCACATGCAAGCAGCTTTTAATTTTTTGTAGCATGCTTTTATGCGCGCATAAGAATTAATTTGGATGCGCTCAGCAATATTTGACATTTTTTGTAGCATGCTTTTAAGCGCGCATAAGAATTAATTGCAGAAGAGCTGCAGATGCATGTTAATGAAATATGTGAATTTTTATCTCGGCAAATATGTTGATACTATTGGCAAACTTAACATATTTTAAATTCTTTTCAAACAGAGCTTTTAATCTGAAATTAATTTCTGCTCAGCTGCATTTATTTTCTCAGTCTCAGCATAATTAGCAGAGCAAACAGTTTTCTTGTTTTTTCCAATCTTAACAATTGGCATTAATATTGTTTTAATTCTCGATGCTGCACTGATTTACTCTCTATTTGTTTTAGCGTTAGTTTTTCCAGCTTGCTTGCACGTTGAAATCAATTATTTAATCGAATATAATGCTTCATTCCCGTTCCCCCTCCCCGATTGCATTTCTCGGGCAACAGATTGCAGATTGAATTGTGTGGGGCGAAAACGAAAGCGAGGTGGGGGGAAAAACAATGAAACTGGAACCTCTTGAGTTTGGGGAAATGGCAAATGAAGTTTCACGCTAAAATGAATTACAAGCAAATACAAAAGCAAACAGTTAACGATTCGCTCGAGGGTGAAAAGTGGCAGCAGGTGGAGGGGGCGTAAATCGAATGCAGCAAAATTAAAATTCGCGCAAAAACGTTTTATAGTCAGATATAAAAAAAAACGGAAGAAGAGGGTGGAATGGAAAACTATGGAGCAGCTAATTTGAGCGCCCTTAACCCCCCCGCCCTTTCCTCGCTGGCAAATCAAAGAAACATTTGCGCGCACAACGAGCTTGTGCTTTATTGGATCATTTCGACGGGATAGAGAGAGAGAGAGCGGGAGCGGGGGCAGGGAGCTCGGATTGCTAGCTGGATAGATGAGGTTACAGTCGGCCACTCTAGACGGCATACGAAATCAATTTCCTGCTTCGCTCTCTCTAAATCGATTTGAGTTTGGTTAACCTGCCAAAGTTGCAGCCATAAAAACCGAACCGAAAACAGCCAACAAAACTTTGTGCGCTGGAAACGAACAAACAAACAAAATTTTTAACAGGATTATTGTAGGTGTTTCGTTGGTTCAATGCGGCCAGAGAGGGGGAGAGAGAGAGAGGAGGGAGCAAGGTACCCGGCTTGGCCTACAATTGTTACGAAAGCGAAAACTTTGTGGCGCTTCTGTTTTTTGCTACTTGGGGATTTCCTGTGTGTGTGTGTGTGTTGTGTCCTTTATACGCTCAAATAAATCAAAAATTTATATACACACACACACACACTGAGACAGATTTCTATTGTTTGCAATATATACGACTTATTTGTTGTTGGGTGAGCCACTTGTGCGGCTTATTTGTTACATAATCAAATCGAGACCGCCGCAACACAAATAATATTACGCATACGCCGCATACGCCGGCTGAACTGAACTCATTTTTAGTAACAAATAAAAAAAGGGTTCTCCTTTGCTTTGCTTTGCGTTGCCTTTTACCATTGTTTGCCTTTCTGTGGCACTGTGTCAGGGCTGGACAACAATTAGGCAGCAGCAACAACAACAACAGCAACAACAACAGCAGCAACAACAACAGCAACAACAACAACAGCAGCAGCAACAACTGTTGCCAACATTATGAATACGAGCCTAGCAAATTAGCAGCATTTTCTTGTATTCTCTTTTCTCTCTTTTCTTGCTTGTCATCGCTGCTATCACCATCCCCGACATCATCATCCACATCATCATGGTATTGTTTCCCATTTGCCTTTTGGGGCCGTGTCCTTTGGCAACTTAATTTCTGTTTTCTCATTTCGTTTGGTCATGAATTGAAAACAGAAAAACAAAAAACTAAACAGAAATGAAACGAAACTGGGCTATTCTAATAATGTCAAGCTTGTCCCTTTGTTTGCCCTGTTGTCAATCATAATTTGCTACATTGAGCTTTAATCGACCTATTTGGCAACCAATTTGTAGAAGAAGTAGAAAAGAAGAGCAGGAAAAACCACTTTCAGTGAATGCTTGAGGCTTTTACTGTGGAACCAGGTTAATAATTGTGGTTAATCTTTAAATACTTTGTAGGATCCCAATCCCAACTTCAAGTACTCATAACTTCGCCGAAAATAATCGGAATATAATAGGAGATGGCATTTTCCTAACGACATGGTCATTGAATTGATTTTGCATCAAAATACTCTGAATCTAAAATATTCGAAAAAATTAGTACCTTCCATGTTCCTTCCTGGTCTCATCAGCCCCTTGGACTGGCCCTACCTGCACTTCCAACTTTCGTAACTTCGTCAGAAATCTTCGGAATATCATGGGATAATGCATTTTCTTCATGATTTGGCCAATGGGTCGAATCTGCATCGAAATATTGTGAATCTAAAATATTCGAAAAATGAGTACCTTCCATGTTCCTGTCGGGCCTTATCAGCGTCGTGTTAGGATCCTACCTGTACTTCCATTTCTCATAACTTCGTCCAAATTCATCGGATTGTCATGGGAGATGACATTTTCTTCATGATTTGGCCATTGGATTGATTCTGCATCAAAATATCGTGAATCTAAAATATTCAAAAATTTAGTACCTTCCATGTTCCTGTCGGGCCTCATCAGCCCCTTGAACCAGCCCTACCTGTACTTCCATCTCCCATAACTTTGTTAATATTTATCGGAATATCATGGGAGACGGCATTTTCCTTATGATTTGGCCATTGGGTTGATTCTGCATCAAAATATTGTGAATCTAAAATATTCGAAAATATGAGTACCTTCCATGCTCCTTCCTGGTCTCATCAGCCCCTTGCTAGGACCCTACCTGTACTTCCAGCTCTCATAATTTCGCTAATATTTATCGGAATGTCATGGGAATTGGCATTTTCTTCTTGTTTTGGCCATTGAATTAATTCTGCACAAAAATATTGTGAATCTAAAATTTTCATAAAAATTAGTATTATCCATGTTTCTATCGGGCCTCATCAGGACCGTGTTAGGACCCTACCAGTACTTCCATCTTTCATAACTTTGTCAAGATCCATCGGATTATCATTGGAGATGGCATTTTCTTCATGTTTTGGCCATTGAATTAACTCGGCATATAAATATTGTGAATCTGGAACTTTCAAAAATTTAGTACCTTCCATGTTCCTGCCGGGCCTCATCAGCCCCGTGTTAGTACCTTACTTGTATTTCCATCTCTCATAAATTCGTCAAAATTCATCAGATTCTCATGGGAGATAGAATTTTCTTCATAATTTGGCCATTGGGTTGATTCCGCATCAAAATATTGTGAATCTAAAATAATCGAAAATTAAGTACCTTTCATGCTCCTGCCGGCTCTCATCCTCATCGTGTTAGGACCCTACCTGTGCTTCCATCTATCATAGCTTCGTTAATATTTATCGGATTATTATGGGAGATGGCATTTTCTTCTTGACTTGGCCGTTGGATTGATTGTGAATCTTGCAATTTCGAAAAATTAGTACCTTCCATGCCCCTGCCTGCATCAAAATATGATTTAAATAATAATACTCATGAATATTTTTGACCTTAAATTTCCGATAAAATTAATTTAGACAAAACAACAAAAATTTAAATGTTTTTCTATTGCAAACTATTTATGAGCTTAGCATGAATATTTCAGTGGGCCATGGCCAACACTTACGAATTCAAACAACAATCAATTTAATGCATTCGATTAATCCACTGGAGGGTGCTGTAATCGTGCCTAAATATGCTTTATCACAGTTGCATTTAATCAAATTAAATTGTATTTATTGGCCACTCCAAGAGAGTTGTACTTTTTTTGCGTCTTCTTCCGACTGGGCTCATGAATATTAAAATATGTTTGACCTTTTGTCCTCTCTCTCGAGAGAGAGCCGTGTCTAGGGAGGAGACAAGACAAAAGGCTGAAGTTGGCATAGAAAACTACAACTTGGTTAGCAGAATGCAATTAAAATTTCCAAGCGGCAACTCGAGCCAATGAACTTGTTCTGCACAGAGAGGGGAGCTGAAGGGGGATAAGGGGGGGGCCTAGTAAATGCCTGTGTTTGATTTATGAGCGCATTTTTCCCTCGAACATTTTACAACAAGCGGCGTAGAAAATTAAGCCAAAAGCGTAATACAATATACACGAAAATATGCTGTGCGAAAAATTTCATAAAACACATAAAACTGACAGGCGTGGGGAGAGTGAGAGAGACAGCGAGTGAGAGAGAGAGGTAGAGTGTAGAAAGAGTGAAAAGTGCAGCCTGCACGTCTTACTATAAACAGCAAAATTATGAAAAGCCTCCGCCTCGCGCTGTGTTTGTGAAAAATGACGGGGCAGAGCACAGACAGTGACTGCAAAATGTATATGTACTTCTTTCTCTCGTCTCTCTCATGAATATTAGATGAATGCCAAGGCAGGACAGTGAAGCAGTCGCACTGTAGAAGGCTTAAGCCTTGCTCAGCGCTGAAATGAGCTGCAGGAGCGAAGATAGGAGTGAGACAGACAGAGAAAGAGAGAAAGAGAGAGAGAGAGAGAGAGAGAGTGAGAGAGAAGCCTCGAGGCCATGCGGTCGGCATAATAAATAATGACCGGCATTCCTTTGTTGTAATTGAAAATGTTGGTCATTCCTTGGGGCGGCAGTCGCGGCCTTAAAGCGAAAAATGATTGCCATACTTTGGTGCAGTAATGTCCGCATCCGGAGCGTTGCAGTCCGACAGGGAGGGGGGAGGTTGGTAGTAAGTCCAAACTTAGCTGGCTTCACGTACTTTTTCAAAATTCAAAACAGGCAGCGCCGTGTTGGCATTAGCCAAGCTGCGAGGTGGAACCGTAGCCGGTTCTGCTGCTGACGCTGATTGGTGGCTTAAATGGCGCTCTGCCTGTGGAACTTTCGATTCCCTGCTCCTCCCCCTCCCCCCATCGGATCATGCATAATTATGCAGGCGCGCGCGATGTCGTCGCGCATTAAAAATGAGCCTGAAGGCGCCTGAAATTGATATACCCCACCCGGGAGGTGTCGACATCGCCTATTTGCAGTGATAAATTGCACTCTCTTGTTGCTGTTTCTGCTTCTTCTTTATCTTCTTCTTCCTCCTCTGCTTCTCCTTATTATTTGCTCGTTTATTGATTGCCAATTGCATTGCAAGCCAGCCGGAGGAGTTGATTGATTTATTTGAAGGCACTGCCTGCAAACGATTGCCAAGGCCGCCATGAAGTGCTCAGAGAAGTGTTCAAACTGAGTTTATTTTGAGTTTCAGTTGATAATATATTGTGAAATATGTTCTGTACAATACTTTAAAGACACTTTTCGCAAAGTTCGCTTAATTTAAGAGCAAGTTGGCAGTTCAACTGCACAGATCTCTGGTTCTATGGCAGCTAGAGTCATAAAATTTGGTAGACTACATACTACTACTATCTGCTATGGATTGGCATTATTTACTCTACAGAAATGGTACTGAAAAATGCTAAAATTGCAGTCTTGTACAGTTTACTCTAAGCTAGTATGGATATATTATAAAATATGTAATCTACAATACTTAAAAGACGCTTTGCATGGAGTAGTCTTTCAATTCTCAAATTCTGTTTGTTTAACTGCGCAGATCTCTGGACTTATAGCAGCTAGAGTCTTGAAATTTTATAGATAAATTATTGTATAGTTTTTATATGCATTTTAATTATATTTACTTCGCTATCTACTATATATGTGCCGTAAACTCTTATTTACTGTCTTGCTCTGCGCCTAGTAGAGATAGCGTTGTCTTGCCGATAAATAATAAATTCGATTGCACAGCTATCGATGTCTAGAGGCTAATCGAAGTCAGCGGGCGATTTGAAAATCAAATATGCCATGGCTAATTGTGTTTGTAATCAACTAAATGGGCCACATTTGGCTCAAGAGACAAGATGGAGCAGATAGAGGGAGAGAGAGAGAGAGAGAGAGAGAGGAAGAGATTCCAGACCAAACACAAATACGCACTCGAGTTAGTTTGACTCGGCATGTGTACATAACCTCACTTAACCTGGCCGTGTCTGGGACTGCTGCACGTTCTGATCGTTTTCCGCTCTCACACTCCAAGCGTGTAATTAATGATGGTGTAGTTCCAGGCAGAAGAAGGAAAGGAAAGGCCAAAGCAGCAGAGAAACTGAAGGCAGAAGGAAAAGGAGGAAAAAAATTTACATCGCTTGGCAAAACAAACAAAAGTTTCGTCGCACGGCTAGACGAGGAAGCCCGAGTTGGTCCTGGGTCCTCTAGAAACCTCTAGGATGGCTATCAACGCCTTGGCCGCTTTGTCATCATTTCATTACCTTGCAGAAAGTTCCTCTTCCCCGTCTCTCTCACTCTCTCTACACTTTGATAATTTGTCTTCCAGGTGCGCCTTGAAATTTGTCAACAATTTGGCCCAAAACGAAACTCTTGTGATTCTTTTACCTTGGCCTTTTGGCCCAGTACAACAAAGTGGCATCTATTAGTGATAAAAATACTCGTAGTCAGGAGGGGACGGGGGAGGAGGAGGTGTACAAATGAGGCAGCAGCAGTTGTGTAAGGTTCTCCTCCCCCTCCCAAGTAATGGGCCAAGGCTGCAGCAGATCGCTGCTTGTGCTTGAAGGTTGAAATATTATTGGCATTTGAAATCAGAGTTTGGCGAGAAATTTAATTTGATTGGTCATTAGTGGAGGGAAAAGCTGTGGGAAAGCCCTGGGAAAATAGGTTGCAGCTGGGCTGGGGTCAAGCAGTTGATGTCGCTGCTTTAATAACGCCAATTTATGTTTGATATTTCAGGAAAGAGAAGTTTAAGTTATCACAAGGTAGAGAGAGCAGGAAAAGCTGCGGAAAAAGGCCACATTAAATTATGACTGCAGCCATTTTGGCGGCCATAAATGACAATGCTTTGTTAAGGGCCAAAATGATGATGGTCACTAAAGGATTTTTGGAATGGTTAATGCTGCTCAGGAGCTCCAAAAAGTAACTGTAAGTGTAACTATAAAAAAAGTTGATAAGAGCTAAAGGATTATAGCGCAAGAAAAGAGCATTTTTTAGTATGATATTTTAGGGTCAACTGAGATACGATTAAGTTATAAAGTTATTAGGAGTGTGCAAAGTGAGTAAAATGGTTTTTTAGAGAGTTCAAAAAATACTTAATATTTTACTATATTTTGTTACACTTTAAATTTGCTGTCTAAAATGTATTTAATTTCAATGTATTGTTTTATTTTATTTAGTTTTCATAATTTGCATTTGCATAAAAGGGTTAGTAATATAGTTTCTCTTAGTTTAAATACCCTGTGAGTAATAAATATACAATAAAATAACTAGATAACTAATTAAAAAGTGTCTTAGACAGCGCTCTATACCATTTATAAAGAATATTTAAAATTCTTTATACTTTATGAATAAATTGTATTTATTTTTCTTATTTTATTGAGCATATACAAAGTAAAGTCCTGTATAAAGCGTAGTATCTCATGGGCTAGCCTAACAAAAACCAGCATAAATTTGTTTTCCATTTCCACTTGGTCTCTAATTAATTGCACATTTATGTAAATTATCATATTTTGTGTAGCAATTTGTCGAATTGTTTGTGTATTATTAAAGATTCCACTCAATTAAAATGTGATCTAATTATTTGAGGCATGTGCAATTTGTAAATTTGGCAACTATTTAGGCAGCTTGTATGGCATAAACTACAGATAGATATATGAGGAACATTTTCTTTTCTTTTCTGTTTTGTGTTCTAGTTATTTTCTCATACTGTTTATTTTTTTTATCCCTATTTTTCTATTTTTCTTTGCAACCCTTTTGGCAATCTGCAATCTACTGCATCATTATCTTTTTTAGAGTCTAATCAATCGATATAGCTTGAGGTTCTTTAGCTTTATGAGCTTACAGCACGTAAAACGCTCCCTCTCTCTCTCGCACTCTCTGCCCTACTCTCTGCCTATATATAGGGTATTTTTACTACAGGGTATTTGGGTTATTTTGGCGCTTTAGCTGTCGTTCCTTGCAATTCGCCTAATTGAAGACTTTTCACGCAGCTTCGGTAAACACAGAAACTCACTCAGAGGCACACATACTCAGACAGACAGACACAGAGAGAGAGAGAGACAGAGAGAGAGAGTCTGACAGTGCGAGAGTGAGTGAAAGAGACAGGCTGACTGACACACAAAAGGCAGGTGAGCGACAGCTTTCATCATTATCAGGTACACAAGCCCGAGACAGGTAGAGAAAAAGCAATATTTGCAGCTGATGTAGATAAATGAGTAGACTTCGTGTTTCAATTAAAGTGATTGAAGTGTGCTCTCTCTCTTTCTACCCCTCTCTCTCTCTCTCTGCCTGTCTCTGTCTCTGAAAAGGTGCTAAACGTTTTAGCTAGCCAAAAACTTGTTCTTTTGCTTGGCAGCTGCATCTGCCGCGTCTGCTTCCGCTACTGCACGCAAATTAATAAGGCAGCTCTCTGCCTGCTGCCAAGATCAATCTAAATTTGCCCCGAACTGAAACTTCTACTTCGACTACGACTTCGACTTCGTCAGCCAAGCTGCAAGTTGGCCCTCAAAAGTTGCCATGGTTGGTGTCAAATAGTTTCGACGGCATTTGGCGACATTCATTTAGCAGCTAAATGCTTTTGCATCCATCAATGGCATGCGTAATCCGGGCCAACTTTGTTGGCCAACTTTTGTCCACGCTCCATGCGTGTCACTGTCTCTCTGTGTGTGTGTCAGAGGTTTCAGAGCATTCAGTTTATGTCTGCACTGGAAAAAATAATATACATAAATGTAGAAGGAGAGTGAGAGTAGTTGAGGATTAAAAGAAGATTAAACTAGGTTTATACATGGAGTTGTTAGTTATTTCTGCTTATATATTTATAGATTTAATGCTATGTTTATAGTTCGTAGATAATTTGTAAAATATAAAATACATCAAAAACCTAAGGCAGCTGAATGGCAGTCAATAAATGAGAACATTTTAGCGTGTGTGTCTGTATGAACAGCTATAACTCAGTGACCAGATAAGTTAGGGCTACCAAATTTGCAGACAATAATGCTTATTAATGCAGGCTACTCATGATGACCTTAGAATTTAGCCACGCCCACTAACACCCTGTGTAAACCGGAAAAAATGGGAATAACAAGCGTAATTTTAGAGCTTAAACATGCATTTTTTATGATTGCATTAATTATTGCATAAATATTATAAATAAATTATTGGAATAATCTTTAGTTATGGACAAATTATTATAGATAACTTTTAAGTGATGATATCTTACCTTATTCTGGTAGAACCTGTTAAAATTCATTTATTTTCGCTGAAGTGTTTCTCTTTCTCTCAGTGTAGTCGCACAGAAATACACACACATCTATACAGGGTATTTTGCATATTGACTAAAGTTGTTTTTAAAGCTAAAGGTGCAGCTGGCTGGGCTGCTTCATCATCTGCGTGCACTGTGGCAGCAGCTTATTGCATTCTTACCTCCGCTGCCGCTGCTGCTGCTGCATCATTTTATCGCACGTTGCAAGCATTTGCATGCGAAATGCGGCAAATGAGACAACAGCTCAAGCTGAGAAGGGGGTGGTAGCAGAGGGGGAGGGATGAGGCGATGTCCTTGCAGCTGGCAGCTACCTGGCGAGTGGTGGTCTCTGGCCTCGTCAACGGCTTTGAGCTGCTGCCGCTGCTGCTGCTTTTCTGCTCCATTGCAGTCGTCCTCGTTGTCATTATTGCCCTGCTGCCATCATGCATCAAGTGTCGTTGTCATTCCCTCCCCCCCTCTCCTCTCTTCCACCTCTTGCCTTGCTTTTCTGTCTTATAAATGTGCCCGCTCTCCGCGCTTTCAGAATTTGTCACTTTTCGCTGTTTTCCTTTTTTTCTTCCTCTCTCTCTCTCTCTGCAAAAAACTTTGCACATAATCATTTTTTTTTTACATAATAATAAAATGGCTGCGGGAATTTCGGAGTCGAATTCTTACTCGAGTAGCATGCGTCTGATTTTTCCAGTGAAAATTTAAAAATAAAATAAACGTACGTGTATTTACCTAGAAATAGGTAAAACAAATTTTTTTCTAGCATACTTTTAGGCGCAAGTGTATCTTAAATCCGAACCGTACAATAGAAGAAACATAAAATTTCTTAGCATATAAAATTCCTAGTATCCTAGGCGCAATTGTGCCTATTATTATTATTATTTTCTACAATATTATTTTGGAAGCTACATATAAGGTTAAGTTCAAAAGAAACTGAGCAATTTCTTGTGAATATAATAAATAATACAAGTATTTTGAAAAAAAAAGGATTTTTGCAGTCTTGGCGCCTTGGCTTATGCAATAGAAATGCTAACACTCAACCCGACTGTCTGTGTGTGTGTGTGTGTGTGTGTGTGTGTGTGTGCGGTCGCAGCTGTTGTTGTCCTGATAAGCAGGCCGCGTGCTTAGATTCACCTTTGCCATCGCCATCGCCTTCTCCTGTTGCTGTTTCTGTTGTTTTTCTTCTTATTCTCGTTGCTGTTGTCGCCTGTCAGCGCAGTGCTTAAAATTCGCTTCATTTTTTGGCACCGAAAAAAGAGATAGAAATAGAGACAGAGAGAGAGAGGAGAGAGAACCTTTTGCGGACAGCCAAACTGGCAGGTGGTGTGTGTATTAAACAACGAGGCGACGCGTCGCGACGCGTACGTGTATCTGAAACAACATTTTAAAATTGATTTTTATACTCATCTCGAGCAGCCTAATCAATTTGAGTGAAAAAATAAAGTTTTTGTTAAAATTTTTTGCAAAAATTTGAAATTTTTGTAAGTGGCAAAAAAAAGTTTTTATTTTTGTAAGTTAAATTTTGAAGGGAAATAAAACTGGGGGGTAAAAACATAAATAAAATGTTATACCTGACCAAAATCGGTTGATTTTTGACAAAGTTATGAGCTTTGGAAGGCAAGATAGGTCTCTCAGCTGATCTTAGATCTTAAGACTTCGACAGCATACAGAAGACCCAAAATTCTTAAATTTTTGGATACTTATATTTTGATTCAATCAAAATCTAGAGATCAAATCATGAATAATATGAGAAACCACAGTAATATTGGAAGATTTTTGACAAAGTTAAGAGAATTTTAGGTCAGGACAGGTCTCTCAGCTCTCAACGTAGATCATGAGACTGCGGAAGCATGTAGAATACCCTAAACTCAAAAATTCTAGGACTCTTGTATTTCGATCCAATATAAATCAAGAGATAAAATCATGAACGAAATGAGAGTTTTTAACAAAGTTACTACGATTGTTATATTATAGAGTGTTTCACGCCTTAGGCTGAGACAACCCGCCTTCTTCAAACTCTAAGCAAGTGTAGGGTATTCAAAATCTCAACATTTTTGAGTTAATTCAAGCAGTTGCACAGCAAACAAGCTCAGAGAGAGTTCTCTTCACCTAAATCTCTCTATAAGGCATTTTTGTATGCAATTTAAAATCGTTTCTCTTGCTTACTCCCTCTCTCTCTCTCTCTGTCTCTCTCTAAGAGAATGCACTGCAGGCATTTGCCTAAATACAAAAGTAAATTTCCTTTCCACCTTGCACTTTTCCTCACCCAGTTTTCCCCTCTGCCCTCTAGACCATGTGCAGTTAAATTGTGCAGGAATTTTAATTTCTTCAGTTGAGCAATTTGCTTAGATAAAGCATCGAAGGTAGTTGGCCGCAAGCAGAGGCCCACGCAGCACCTATACCGCAGGCTTTTCCTCAACTTTTCCTCAAAAAAAAAAAATCGTTTGCTTTGTGGCAGTTTTCCTGCTGGAAAAGGGGCGAGGGGGGAAATGGGCAGCAGGCAGAGGGCAGATGCAAAAAACCTTTTGCTGTCAACAATTTGTGTTGTCAAATAGTTTACTGCGGGGCAATTGCTACAGTGCCACGCCCACACACATGGCCGTAAGGGAATGGAATCACTACCCCCTCTGCCCAGCTCCTCCCCCCCTCTCTGCCCCTGCCTATCTACCTGCCTGCTCTGGCTTGGCACATTTACCTTTTTTAAATTGAAAATAAATTAGAATCTGGTTACGTATTTCGCACCGATTTGTGCTCCTAAGTGATAAGAGGTGTACGGGTGTGTGTGTGTGTGTTCGGGTATATGTGCGTGTGTGTTCGGGTATATGTGCGTGTGTGTGTGTGTGTGCAGACATGGCTGCATTTGACTGACAACACACGCAGTATGCGCCAGACAAGTGAGGTACGAGTCGATTTGCCTGCCGGGCAGCAACATGTGTTGTGTGTTACATTTCTATTTATGACGTAGCTGCTATCCCTTTTCCCTATATTTTTTCCTTTTTTTTGAAAAGAAAATGGGCTCTGAAAAGCAATACAGTAGGAGCAGCGACAGCAGGGAAAATGCGAAGCTGAGTGAGAAGAAAATATGAAATGTTCATTACAGTTGACAAATATTTGCACACACTTTTTGCTTTCTTTCTGTTAATTTCTCTCGCTTGCTCTCGCTTCCCCTCTCTCTTTATCCCTCTTTTTTTTTTGCTGGCAACTAGGTTGACACGCCCCCCCTCTCTGTATAGCAAACCCGCCCCTGATCCCGTGTCTTTGATGACGTTCCCTGACTGCATGTTTGATTAAACGCATTTGTTGCCTTTCGACGCGCCTGTTTGTTTGTCTCCTTGTTTACGAAACATGATGAAGAGGGGCGTGGAGAGAAAGAGAAAGAGAGAGGGGGAGAGGGAGCTGCTACTATTTTGCAGCTTAGTCAAATCGTTTCTATGTAGGCCCATTTAATTGAAAGTACTCCTAGTACAGCCCCTAGCACACGCTCCATTTCCCGTTTGCAGTCGCTTTTCTGCTTTTCTGCTCTTCTGTTTTTTATTGCGTGTGTTTGCTTTGGATTTGCGCAAACTAAATATCACAGAATAACACTTTTTTCACACCTAACTGTATATGGGAATCTATGCTGTGTTTACGGTATTATATAGAGACTAAACTGGAAATCAGCAGAGCTCAAAACCCAACTCAGTTGTGCAGTCTGTGAACTCAGTTTAAAGTTGTTTTAGTTTGCTTTAAAGATTACATAAATTTAATTAATATATATAGAAAAATATAAATTAGAAAAATTATTAATTATTATTATTTTTATAAAATCATATATAAATATTGTTAGTTATTTTTTTAAAAGCTTTAAATATTTTGTAGCTATTTTTTTATTAGCTTAAATATTTTGTACTAAAACTAAATATATCTTAAATATTAATTGCAAACTTAAATAAGCAAATATCAAATGGAAAACTAGGTCATATTTATTTTTAAAGCTTATTATACATAATATTTTTATATTATCTTCCACTGAAAATATCAATTTAAAGTTCTTTTGTCATATAGATATATTTTAAAGCACATTGAGTTCGCTTTTCTTTGAGAAACTAGTCCATTATTGCGCCTACATATGCAGGTATATAATTTGCCTCAACCGAGTTGGTTTCTGCTAAACTGCATTTGACTTTATCTCTTTCTAGCTGTAGATCTCCCTCACCTCTATCTATGTAGATCTCCCCTTTACTTCTCTGACTTGCACCTTGCACAATCTTGGCACATTTGACCCCCAAAACAAGCTGCCCTCAAAATATTTGCTCAGCACTTGCAGTTGGACAAAAAAAAAAAATATATATGCCGGAAAATACACACACACTTACACACACACACACACTGGCACACATATGCTGGCTGCACGCACACACATGCGTTTGCTTTTCAATTGCCAAGAAAAAGTTTGCCTCAAGTTTCGCTTTTGTTGACTATTTTGGCCAGAAATAGTTTGAGTTATTTTTAGCCATTTTTCTCTCTCTCTCTCTTTTTCTCTTTCTCTCTCTCTCAGGCGAGAATTAACAAACATCGCAGGTCTTGTAAAATAAAGTTGAAATACGAGTAGAGTTTATAGGGCTGGAAGAGAGGGAGAGGGAGGTGCATAAGGGGGTAGCCATTGCAGCAAAAGGAATTTGAATATTTATAAACATTTTTGCATTTTGGCAACAACAGCAGCGCCAACAGCGCCAACAGCAGAGAGACTTTTCCTATTGCAAAATTTGTTTATTTGGCCAAGTTAAGGCCAAGTGAAGTCTGCTCTGAATGGGGGCTACACTAGCTACAAATATGTGAAGCAGAAAAAGAGAGAGAGCGAGAGAGAGAGAGAGAGAGAGAGAAGGGAACACTATCAAAAGTTCTATCCAACTTGAGTAAATGCGACTCTCAAGTTTTGTATTAAAAACTTCTTTCTACATTATGCGACCAAGCGTTGCAAGTCTATTAAAAATTACATTTAAATGTAGTAGAAATGAAAGAATACACGAAAAATAATACAAAGAATTGACCTACCTAAGTTAGCGCAGTTTGAGAGCGACTGCATGAGGCTTGAGAGGCATTGCTGGCTTGAGAGTCATTGTGAAAGAGTCCCTTGACTTTAAATGCCTTGTTTATTTAGAAAAAATAAATCCAAAATTAAAAAAGTGAAATTTCTTAGAGCATAATTTATATAATATTTATGCAATCAGTCAGTTGGGCCCAGACGTTGCTTTAGATGAATTTAAAAATTCTTTTGCTCTCTGCACAAATCGAATCGCAAAAATATGTTAAGCCCCAGAGGAGAAATCTTCAAAGCGCAGTCTGCATAAGGCTGCCTACTAATGCGATTAAGGTCCTTACCCCGCTATACATACATAAATACCCCACACACACACACACACACACACACACACACACACACACACACATACACACCCACACACACATATGGTAACCACCTGTCGCGAGTTGCCTGTGCGCCGACAGTAAATAACTGTGAGTAAAGCTCAAAGCTTGCGCATTTTAATAACTTTGTCTCGAAATGTTGGCGGGGGCGTAAGGTCGAATATGCCACACCCCCCTATATGCTGTATATGAGTGAAGACGGTTCGCGTTATTGAAGTCATAAATAAAAAAGGCAAAGGCAGCGGCAGAGGCGGAGGCAGAGGCAGAGGCAGAGGCAGAGGCAGAGGCAGAGGCAGAGGCAGAGGCGGAGGCAGAGGCAGCGGCATCGAGGCAGTTGTGTGCCACATTAAATTGCGGTTAGGCGTGTAAATAGGTTTTTGAGGTTAGTTTCTGCGGCAGCAGCTGTGCGATTTTAATTAAAAATGCTTAAATCATTTTCGGGTACCATTTTCGGGTAAGCATAGACCCAAAAACATTCCCAGATCAAGCCTGAAATTCTTGGAATGTGTTGTTTTCTTGGCAGGAGTGTAGGAAAGTTTGTGTAATAATGATTAATAAATAAATAATAATTATAAGTAATATATTATATTGCATGCTATAAAGAGTTTTTCCATTTATACATATTTTTCTTTTTATGGCAGCTCACATTTATTTATTTTCCATATTATTTATTTTCTCTGGCAATTTTCATTTTTATTATATTTATTTTTTTTTTCCATTTCTTGCAAATGCAAATAAAACTTTTCTAAAACAACTTGGCATTTATGATCTAGCAAACTTTTATATTGCAGAAAAAATTTAATTAAATTGCAGATGGAAAAATGTTGCAGCTAAACCTTTTTAGCGTGTTATACCCTGTAAAACAGGGTGTGGAAGGCGCCTTTAATTGTAGAAGAAAGTAAGTGAATTTTAAGCAGAAACTCTTAAAGTAAATTATATTATATCTAAAAAATAACTTAGATATATATATTATTCCCTTTTCTATACAATTTTGAAACAATAGAGGTTTGCATATATTAAAACTCTTAAGGTATCGCGTATTATTTGATTTAATTTCCCCCAGGTTAGTGCCAGATCCTTCTCATCGTCATCGTCAGGCTCATCCTGTTGGCCCCCATTTGACTGCACTTGGCCAAGAGTAAACTGTTATTCAAAATTAATTTATAAAGCGTTGGGCCTGGGCCGCGTCGCAAGGACACTCCAAGGATCCGCTGGAGCAGGCAGGCAGCCAGGCAATTGGCTTAAATTGTTCATGAAATGCAATGAAATGAACTAAGAAAAAGCCGTTTTAATTTTGCGGCATTGCGGCAAAAGGAACGAGGAATGGGCGATGAGGGGCACAACAAAACGGGTCAAGGATGTGCGGCCAGGACGAGCACGAGGATGGGGGGGGGACGATACGAAGCCGACAGGCGATTGCAAGCCTGACAAGGCTGGGCGCGTCGCTGTCGAGCTGTGGCTCCAACTTGTGCTCCAATCTTCTGCGACTTTCACTGGCTCCCTCGCTCGCTCTCCTTCTCTCTCCCTTTCTCTCTCTCTCTTGTCTTGCCTCTTGTTCCGCCTGCTCTGTGGACGCTGCGGATTTGCAATTAATGTTGCCTTCAACTTTTGTCCCTTAGCCGGCAACTGTTCCAGTTCCTGTTCAGGCCACGCCTTCCTCGCCTGCTCTCAGCCTCCACTCAGCTGGCTGTAAATTTGCTTAAACGAAAGTGTGAGCATGAATTTAATTAGAATCTGCCGGCTATCTACCAGGCCAGGATCTGTTTCTCCTCTCTCTCTCTCTCTCTCGACTCATTTCCAATTATCCCAGGACATTTTGTAGTGCAACACGTGAAGTCAAGTCTGTCGTCTGCCTCAGCTTCTCCAGCTCCTGCTCCTGCTCCTCCTCCCTCTCTCTCCACTTGTTGTTCTTGTCGAGGCTTTTTAAAATGTCAGCCTCTTAGGCAAATTAGTTAAATCAACGCGCTGCTAAGTATTTGCCGCCAGTTTCGACTTACATTTGTCAACTGCCGGCAGATTTCTCCCCTAGCCACGCCTACTCCTGCTCCTCCTGCTCCTTCTCTGTCTTCCTTGACTTATTTGAGGGCATTATTAGGGCAAGTTTGCCAAGGGAATTAGTCTGGGAAATTATGGTGTGACTTGTTATTATGGAATAACAATTAAATTTGACTTATTTAAAGGTTGAATTAGGCAGTTTAATGTATCTTTATTTAATCCTTATAAGGTGTCGCTTTGAATTATCATATGGTAATCAAATTCTTCAGTTTCTTTTTTTTTTGTTAAATATCTATATAATAATTAAATTTCACTTGTTTCAGGATTTCATTCGTCAGCTAAATGAGTCTAAATAGAATCGTTATAATATAATAATAATTCATAATATGTATATATCCAAGCTCATGAGTAACTTAGCTGTCTTCAATATATTACATATCTCACTTGACTTACAAATTTTCTTCGACTTCTATGTTTACCTTATCTTCTTTATTTCTCTTCCCTTATTTGCATGAATTTCTATATCTGCCTAGCAATTTAAAATATATGGCTTATTCGCTCTTTAAAACTAGCGATTTCAAATTAAAAAAAAAAATTTAGTTGAAAAATCATAGGGGGGACCCTTACCTAAATTTCCAAAATATCAAAAAATTTCAAAATCTGTTATGTTATTTAGTTTGTTAAAACTTAAACAAAATGTCATTCCGCGTGAAAATCGTTTGATTTTTAACAAAGTTATGATGGTTGCAATATAAGGGTACATGGCCTGTCGAGGTTGTTACATGTCTAATTTTTGGACCACTTCGACATGATATTTGGTCAAAAATTAAGTAACGTCAAAAACCTTTTTAAACACTAGTTTAGTGCTAATTTTGACCTCCGCAATCAATTAAAAGTGAAAACTAGCAATTTATAATTTTGAAAAAAAATTTTAAGTCGAAATATTACAGGGGGACCCTTGTCTGAAAATTGCAAAAATTTCCAAAAATTCAAAAATGTTATATATGTATTATTGAAATGCATGACTAAGATTCTCGAATCATAAACAAAATGTCATTCCACTTGAAAATAGCTTGATTTTTAAGAAAGTTATGATGGTTGCAATATAAGGGTACAAGGCTTGTCGAGGTTGTTACATGTCTAATTTTTGGACCACTTCGACGTGATTTTTGGTCAAAAATTAAGTATCGTCGGAAACTATTTTAAACACTTGTTAAGTACTAATTTTAACCTCCGCAATCGATTAAAAGTGAAAACTAGAAATTTAAAATTTTGAAAAAAAATTTTAGGTCTAAATATTACAGGGGGGACCCTTGTGTAAAAATTGCAAAAATTTCCAAAAAATTTAAAAATGTTATATATGTATTTTTGTATTTTTTTACAGAGTGACTAAGATTCTTGAAACAAAAACAAAATATCATTCCGCGTTAAAATCGTTTGATTTTTAAGAAAGTTACGATTGGTGTAAAATGAGGGTACCAGGTCTGTTGAGGTATTACATCTCTTATTTATTGACCATTTCGATATGATTTTTGGACCAAAATTAAGTATCGTAACGTGATCCTCAGCAAGAATATATATATATATATATATATATATACTTTAAAGGGTATGCCACGCCTGCTCGTTAAAATGTATGTTTATTTTAAATTATATTATTTATCGTTTATTATATATATTCCCCCCAACTGTTGATCTTAAATTGTTTCCCCCGAAATTTGTGTCGCACTTTCGCTAATCCAATTACAACTGTGCAAATATTTGATGGTCGCATAAAATGCAGATTTACGTGTTGCACAATGCGCTGAAAGAGAAACAAAAACCAAGAGAGAGAGAGAGAGAGAGAGAAAGAAAAGAGACGCTTGTAAAAGCAAACTGCAATTGAATAATATATATATATAGTATTGTATAGTAATAAAAACTAACACCAAAAGGAAAGGGAAAAGGGAGAGAGAGAGAGAGAGAGAGAGAGAGAGAGAGAGAGAGAGAGAGAGAGAGAGAGAGAGAGAGCAAACGAAACGAAAGCAAGAAAAATGATTGTGTATGCGGTTTGCTGGCAAAGAAAAGAGAAATAACATGAACATAAAAAATATTTACAATGTTTATTGTTGTGCTTCGCAGAGCGCAAATACATTTCGTATGCAAATATGGAATGTGATTTTCTATGCACTTGTTTTCCCCTCCCCCTCTCCTACCTACCTTCCTACTTCCCTCCCCCTCCCCTCGCTGCTCACACTGTGTGTGACCGCACATAAGGTATGCATGGGCAGGCGTTAGTTGGGTTTTTCCACGCTGCTTTGGTCACTTCGCTGCTCTGGGCAACAGTTTTCAGCGAGGAAATGTTTCAACTTGCTAGATAATCTACAATAACAGAGGTAGGGTGTAGGAGGATGTAGTTAGAGGGGCGGGGCAGGGACAGAAAGAGTTCTTTCCAGCTGGTCAAACCTTTTGCAAATGGCGACAGGTTCTTTTGCCTAATTGCTGCCATTGTAGAGCGTTGCCAGACTGCTCGGTTACACTGTTAATTCGCAGCACGTGTTGAAACTTTACTTCCGCTTCGCCCCTTTGGGTATACCCCCCTCACTCCCCTCTCCTCTCTCGCTGCGTCACAAGTTGTTAAAAACTAATCAATCTTTCAACTTGACTAACGGTTTTGCCAGCTTCGACTTTGCTTTGGCGGCCATTGATGGTCAGGGTTGCCAGCTCGCTATGCAAAACTATGTGTGTAGGGCAGGGAGTGTGTGTGTGTGTGTGTGTGTGGGAGAGAGTGGAAGTGTGTCTGCTCTGTCTCCCTCTGTCTCCCTCTTTGTCTCTCTGTTTTGTTGACTTTTTTTTCACGCTTGTCGCGTTTTTCCAATGTCTCGCTAGCTGCAGTCAGCTTAGCCAGGCCATAACTGGCCAGCTTGGCCTTAAATCAAACTGACTACACACACACACACACTAGCACAGTCTCACACACACACACTCACACACCCACAAACTTGTCTAGGTGTCGTTTCTGTTTTGTGCAGTGTCTTTTGCCATTGACACATCACAATAACTGACACAAATACCAACAGCAGGCATACACACACATGCATACACACACATGCATACACACACAAGCACATACACACACACACACATATACACCTACTCCCCTATTGCACACACACATCGCTTGCCTATTAGCCATCGATTTTCAGCATCAATTTGTGGCATCCACTTTGAAGGTTAACGCCAAAGTGAGCGGGTTGCAACACAGCGTTGGGGGCGTGGCACAGTGGGAGTGTGAATACATTGCGGCTTTTTTGATTGATGTCTCGCTTCGGGTTGCTTATTAAGCGATCACCCCCCCCACACCGCATCCACCTGTCAATGCGAACTGTTGGCCAAATTGACTACGAAATCGATATGCGAATTAGCGTGTTTGCTCTTTTTTTCGATTTTAAAATGGCAATATTGCGTTTTTGTAAGGGGTAGCAGCCCATTAAATGGGGATGTCTAAGCTGTGGCATATAGAGAGTTGAAAATATGCCTGGCTTTCGTTTAAGTTATTTCTTGCTGAATTTTCCGCATATTTTGCATTTTGGGAATTTGATTTAAGCCTTGATTAACCTTTTATCTACTTTTTACCTTCTGTAAATCTGCTTAGGTTTGTCCTGTTTATTGTTTAGAGTTTCAAAATTCATAAAACATTGACAAACAGCAAATACTCTGCCTAATTAAGGCGCCTATTGAGGTATATTGTCAGCGAGAGCGCTGTGAAAAAAACGGTAGCATACTTTCTTGGGCCAATATGGCTGGCGCTCTCTCTGCGCCTTTCTCACTCAGCTCTCTTACCTCTTCCATACTTATATACTCTGTCTTGCACTTTCTCTCGCTGCTTCTCTTATTTTCGCTCTTTCTCTCTCTCTTTCTACCCCTCTCCATCTTCCCGTCTTCCTCGCTGCAATTTCATTTGCAGCCGTCACCTTTTTGCAACCAACGCGGTTAATGCATTCGCCATCGCATCGCAGCGGACGAAGTGTTTGCCATATTCATGAAATTTTATGGCCCAAAGGCTGCTGCTGCTGCTTCGGCTGCCGCTGCTGCTTCGGCAGCTCTGGCTGTGCCTGGAGTGCTCTGCAAACGTCACTTATGGCTTAATTACCCAAAGGTATTAAGCTAAGAGCTGCTTATGGCTTAAAGCGACGCTGTGATTTAAATGCTTAACGGTTAAGGCACACTTTTTGGCTTGCTTGCTCTCTCCCTCTCTCTCTCTCCCGCTCTCTCTCTGTGTCTCTTTTCAATACGCTAAATTGCTCAGTGAGCTGCTAAACATGCCAAACAATTCGAACTTGCAAATTGAATAGATCTATCGCAAGCTCGCTTATACAAGCGTGCTGTATGTGTGTGCCTGTGTGTGTGAGCGATTTTTCGCTCTTGTTTCAGCTGCTTATGGTAGATAAAGAAATCTGGCAACAACAAGCGAAATTGTTGCCAAAGCCGCGACTCTGCCGCACAGCCCAGTCCCCCTCCCCCTTCCTCTGCCTTCCCTATCGCCCTCCTCCCCTCTACCCCCACGACGGCACCTACGGCGAATCGTGCCTGGCGCATATACTCGGAATAACAAGTTTAAAGCCATCGCTTGGTACGAGGCTGAGGCTACGGATTCGTAGTACGAGTTTGCTGTTGATTGAGGGATTGAGCGGCAAAAATCGAAGGCAACAACAACACGAACAACAACACGAACAACAACAATAGCAAAGCGCGTGTGTTGCAAGCAATTTTCACGTATTTTCACGCATGCCACTTTTCCTTTTCGTTTTGCCATTTACGGGTTGTGCACAGCATGCGGGCAGGCTAGGCGGGGTATATCAGCTGAGGGAGAAGCTGAGAGAGTTGAGGCTGAAAGTAACGATTAAAAAAATGTAAATTAATAAATAAATAAATTATAGATATAATAAATAAATATATAATAAATAAATTATAAATTATTAAATACATTTTAATTAATTTTTTTTACTCTATTTTTAGCTTAAAAAATTAAAATTCTGCACAATTTTCTAACAGCTCAAGTTACTTATTAAAATATTTAAAATTCTCTGCAATTTGTATAGGGTATCTGCTAGTCTCTGCCTCCTCTTTTGTCGCTTTCGCTTATTTTTTTTTCCTTTTGCCACGGAAAAATTACATTTCACTGCAGCTCTACGCGTTCTATTTTTGTTTTTTTTTTATTTCTGTTTATTTTTTTTCGGGCCTCGCGCTGCAGCGCGTATTGCAAGACAATATTTTTGTGTGTGCAACTCAAAAGCGTAGCATACTTTGCGGCGCTGGCTGTGAAATTGAAGGCAATGCACGTTGCACGCGTACAGCGGCACGCTGCGCTGTGCTGCACGAAATCAATTTGATGCACGCTGCTTGGTTAAGCGTTTCAATGCAATTTTTATTGCCCACTGTTCTCGCTTTGGCCCTGTCAGTTGGCAGTCATCGGTAGCCTTGGCGTATACGCAATCTGGCAGGGGGGAGGGGGGATGGGCTGCTGTGCTCGTCCTCGTCATCGTCATCATTCGCATTCGTCGCCTGCAAATGAAATAAAATCAAAGTATCGTTGCAATTGC
The DNA here is from genome assembly GCA_018901885.1 of Zaprionus kolodkinae. Classification (NCBI taxonomy): domain Eukaryota; kingdom Metazoa; phylum Arthropoda; class Insecta; order Diptera; family Drosophilidae; genus Zaprionus; species Zaprionus kolodkinae. The sequence continues at coordinate 1,092,825 of JAEIFM010000059.1, forward strand.
GTCAATTGTGCCGCAGCTCCTGCTGCTCCTGCTCCTCCTCCTGCTGCTCCTGCTCCCTCTCTCGCCTAGCAGCGACTTCATTTCAAAAGTTGTTATGGCAATCAGTGCAGCTGGGCAGCAAGTCAAAAGAGGGGGAAGAGATGAGGGAGTGGGGGTGGGGGTCTCGCTTAAAGCCTGTGGAAAGGTTTGTGCGTTAATTAAAACACTTTATTGAGTTTTGTCATGCGGCGTGTTGGAAATTAAAAAGTTTTTCCCAGGCTAGAAATTGTTTTTGGTTATGTTTTCTTATAAATAGCCAGTGCAGCTGCAATCCCTAGTGCAACTGGCTCTCCTCCCCCCACATCAGTCACTGCGTCTGAAAAGCCAATTTTCAAATCAAGCAATTGCAAAAAAAAGGAAAACTATATATAACACACAGCTGACTAACCATAGCCAGCCCTTATCAGGCAGCCTCTCTGTCTGCCTCCTCCTCCCCTCTTTGCGCTGCCTAAGGTCAACTGACAGTTGTAGTTGCTGTCGCTCAGCAAGGTGTAAATTATAACGCGCATTGTGAACTGAGCTGCCACGCTCTGGCAGCCGCCCCTGCTCTCTCTCTCTCTCTCTCTTTTGTTGTTTATGTTGCTTTTGGCCAGGTACAAAGCCATCCCAATGTCACAAAAAATGACACTTAGCGCACCGTGATGCTGATTTATGGCTTAGGCAATGAGAATTTATTGACTTGGCAGCGGGTCAACCTCAACACGGTCCCAACCCAGCACTCCCATCCTCCTCCTGCCCTTTCAGTCCTTTCGATACTTATAACAGCGACCGCAGCGTAAATATGTTTGGGGCAGCTTTAAGTTTTGGCCTTGGCGCAAATTGATTTTGGCCATAAAACTAAAACAGATTTTAAGCACACAAAACTTTCATTTCAGGCCGCCCCTTTTATGACTCTCCCTTTGCTTTCTCTCTCTCTCTCAGAAAACGAAATACGCCGCACGAAATGGCAAATTTTGCTATTTATTTTATTTATGGCAGAGTTTTAGCCCCAAAAACGAACATAAAGCGTCATCGAAATAATTTGCGAGCATTTTGCGCTGCCCACTTGGCTGCTACCTCCATCTCTCTCTCTCTCTCTCTTTCTTTTTTTCTCTTTTCTCTGCTTTAGCCATTGCTTTTGCACACGTGACAGAGTTAAAGCAGTTTGCCAGGTGCCTGAAACGAGCAGAAATATTTTTTATAAATTTATTTTTTTTTTATTTATTATTTTATTATTTACGCTGCTAATTAAAGCGACGCCTTTAAGAAAGATTTACGTGAGTGCGCACAAAAGTATGCCACAAAGAGGCAAAGGCAAGCGTTGTGCGAGAATAAAATGAAAAAAAAGTGTAGCATAGTTTTGTGCGTTTCTGGTTTACCTTTCGCTTTTCTGCCTGGCAGGCCTGCGCCTGGCCTGCGCAGCCTTCGCCTTGGCACACATTTCCACGCGGCGCATTGTTTACCCTCTCTCTCTCTCTCTCTCTCTCTCTCTCTCCTTCTCTCTCTGTGTGTGTGTAAGGGTGTGTGTGTGTGCTGTGGAAATTAAATACTTTGCCTGAAATGTTACACTGACGCCCTGACGAGGACAGCTGACAGCGCGAGGAAGAAGGCAGAAGGCAGAAGGAACGGATAGGCAGGCTGGCAGGCAGTCAGCGAGGCAACAACTTGTTAGCGATGCTGTCGCTGCTTTCGCTGCTGCTGCTGCTCTTGTTTGTGTTCAACCGGGCAACATTTCACTTTTCATGTACCTCACACACACACACACAACCTCGCACACATACACGGCAGACCTTTGTTGCCTGCTTTGAGTAATTAAAGCGCAAGCTGCCAACAATTTGCTTGCACTTATTATGCTCAAATGGTATTCTTTTTTTTTTATTTTTTTTTTTTTTATATTTTAAAAAACTTACGCCACGCAATGGCACATTTCATTTATTGTCATAGTGTGCGTGTGTGTGTGTGTTTGTTGCGACATTTTCAATTTCCGCATCAAAGCCGCAAAAACATTTCGCTTGTGAAAATTGAATGTCAGTGTTTGAAAAGTGAAATTGCAAACAGTTGACCCCCCTGACGGTAACCTGCTGCTGCTCCCCCTGCTTCCCCTGCTGCTGCTCCTCCTCATCTGCTCTGCTGCTGCACTACTTAAATGTGCGCTCTGCTAGATTTGTGGTTTTGTGGGTCGCACATTATTTTTAGCTACATTTCGCTCTCTTTCTCTCTCTCCCTCTCTCTTTCTCGTGGCAAGGACAGCTCATAAACTCTCAACAGCAGCAGCAGCTGTTGTGCCCAATCCCGTTAGGTTCTGCACCAGCTGCACTTCATTATAAAATATATATATATATATGTACATGTATGTGTACCTGTATCTGTGAGCTCTGCACTTGAATCTGTGGCACGCGCCACTTATTATCAACATATTTACATAAAACATATATGATTTTCCGCAATTTCAGAGGGGAAAAAAAAAATATGTTACACAAATATAAACTCCATAAAATAACTAAAATTGTGAAATTGTGGTGACTTTCTCGCTGGGCAAAGCGTTTGTCGACTAAATATTTAATGTGGCGTGTGAAATGTGCGTTTTTAGCGATGCGCGCAAAAGTAGGCAACATTTTTGGCCCCAACTAAATGCAGTGTGCCGCCGAAAAGTAGGCAATGCTATTATGCAGTTGGACTTTAATGCGCTGCAAAATGGCGCACAAATTGCTTATGTAATTTAATTATAGATTTCACAATGTTCACGTTTGATTTGTATTTATTTTTTTTTAATTTAATATATTTTTGGGTGACTTAAATTAAAGAGTTCATATTATTTAATTTTATTTTAGTTTAAGTCGAAGCATGTTTAAACCTGTTCGCATTTTAAGCTGCGCTGTGTTTGACCCGTTTGTCATTCCACGTGCCGCCTAAAACTTTGTCGAAATTCATTCGTATTTATTTTTTTTTTTTTTTTTTTTTTTGCCTTTATTTACATATCAATTTTGACGGCGCCAACTGTACACAGAAAAAGTTGAACTTGTTGCACGAGTTTGTTTTGTTTTTTTTTTTTGCAGGAGTAATTAATTGTGTCCCTTTTACTCTGTTGGCTTCGCTCTCTCTTTCTCTCTCTCACTCTCTCTTACTAAAACCACAAATTTTATAAAAGAAATTTGCGTGGTGGCTGGCTATAAAATGCCAAAACAGCAACAGCAACACTAACCCACAGCTCGCAACCGAAGAGTAACTACAACAAGGGCGAGAAATATAAACAACGGAAATATAATTAAGTATGCGCACTGTTGCCTTTTGCCGTGCCAACAACCCAGCCAAGCGCCAGCAAAACCGACCAACTCTCAACTCCCAAAACGAAAACAAAGTTTTTGCTTACTTTTATTTTGTTCTCGATGTTGTCAGCTCTTCTTCTTCTGCTTCTTCTTCTTCTTCGCTTCTCATCTCTTTTGGTGTTTCATTTCAAGTTTTAATTTACGCATTTTTGTGGCAATCAAGCGTAATTGCAACCTGGTCCAAGCGAAAGTTCTGTCTCCATGCAGCTGACAAAGTGTTGAAATAATAAGCACAAGTTGGGTTCATTTACAGGTTAGAGATAACAAGAGTTTAAACTGCAAGCGGAATGTATTTACTTTTATAAGGATTAGCTTACTATCTTGGTAGATAAAGAATTATTCAACTCAGAATGTAGTTAGCCTAGTTGAAAGATTTTTTAAAATCAAACCTGTTGCTACTGCAAATGTTGGCGCATAAGTAGCACACACACACATAGACAAACACACACACACTCACACACACACACATGTGCGTAGCGCGCGTTATGAAGGACGCAAGCAAAAGCTTGTTGACTGCTCAAGTGGCACAGTTCCTTCATGAATTATCATTGTGTGACTGTGTGTGTGTGTAAGAGAAAGAGAGTGCGTCTCGATTACTCTTAAAATATCCGTTTGCACTCTTAAGAACTTATCAATTAGCCAGTCTGGCTTGTTCTGCTGCCAAAAAGCAGAAATAGAACTGAAGTTGAGGCCGATTTGAGATTTAAAAATGCGCTCTTAAAAGCTCAGGCAAAAGCAAAGAGAGCAAACGTAGTTAAGAGCATTATGAGAGCTTTACAGAGCTTGCATTCCACACGCGCGCTCTCTGAGCTTTTTTAAATTCAGCAGAGAGAGAGAGAGAGAGTGCCTCTATTGATAAGAATTACTGGAACAGCTGAGCTAAGCTTTTGTCCTGTTACTTTTTAAACATTTTGTTAGCGGCAACTTTTGATTGTTATCTGCGGCTCAAAATGTTGCGCAGGCTGAAAACTTTAACTGGCAATGAAAAAAAGCTAAATCCGCAGGGAGAGAGAAGTTCCATATTGTCCTAGGTTAGGGTAGGCTTTTTAAATGTGGTAAATTTTATTTAAACTGTTATATCTTTAAATATTACAAGCCTAAAAATTCCCAGAAAAGCTGCTCAAATAATTCCTTCAAATTTCGCAACTTTAAAGAGCCCATTGGAAATTCAATTCATAACCAAATTACCGTGGTAATTAAAGATAAGATGCTCGACACGTGGCACACACTATGTGTACATGCAATCGACACACTTGTGTAACAGATATCTAAGCCCGAAAACTGATTATATAATCAGGCCAGAAATGCATACGGCATTAATTACGCCCAATTAGACAGCGAATGAATGGCATGGCATATCATTCGAAAATGTTATGCAGATCCGCTGCAATTAATAAACAATGCACTGGGACATTGATTGAATTACCAGACGAAGGCAGGGAAGGCGGGGGAGAGCAGGGCAGTTCCCGCTTTAACCCACTTTAACTACAACTTGAACTGACTAAGCGAGCATAACTTTTAGTTTGTTTACTTTACCAAATTGCACTTATACAGCACAAATCTACATACATTTGTCAGACAAACAAACAAAACACACAGCAGAAACTACAACAAGAACAATTGGGAAAGTACAACATTCATTAAACAAACAGAAGCCCCCAAGCCAGTTGAGGCACAGGCACAGGCCCAGTCTGAGGCTCAGGAACAGGTTCAGGTTCAGGTTGAGGCTGAGGCTGTCCCCTTGAGCGGCAAAACTCAAATACAATCAAACAAAAATCAAAAATCAAGAGTCATGTAAACTGAAACAACTAAGGAGAACAACTACAGCAGCAGCAGCAGTTAAAAGAGTGCGAAAGAGAGGAGAAGCGAAAGTTGGAGAGAGAGAAATAAACAAAGCGACAGAACAAGAAGTAAAGAAGAAGTTTTTGTGCTGCGCTTGTAGTTTCTTTTCTGTCTCTCCAACTCTCCTACTCTCCAGCTGTCCATCTGTCCACTCATCCATCTCTCGCCTGCTTGTTGTTCTCCAGGTGTTTTTTGCCCACTTCTCCCAGAGGGCAGAGCTCAAAACAGCCAAAGCAATCTGTAAAACTTGTCGCACATTTCTTTCTCTCTTTGCGAATGTACTTTGAGTAATAAGCGTAGCTTAGCATTATTACAAATCGAAGCGGTTAAAAATGCATTATAAATGTATTTCATAGTCGGAAAAAATATACAGGAATTTTAGACATCTCATAAAGCAAGAAATTATATAATGAGTATGCTGTAAATTATACAGGCAGTCCTAGAAGGCATAGTACAAAATTTTAAATAAAAATCAACTGATGTTTAGGTTAGTTATATATATGCCTAAGTTCACTGATGATGAGCTACTTATATCCTACATATTTTCAACATTGTTTAGAAATATTTTTAAGAAGCTCCTAGAAAATCTCTTAAAAAATCATTTAGTTTCTCTATATTTTTCTCTCTCTTGATGAGAGTCACAAAATTAATTAAAATTGTATATAATTGTCTAAAAAATATACAGATATTTTAGACAACTTATAAAGCAAAATATAATAAAAAAAACCTAAGGTAATATATATTTAGGAAATTTTATTACTTAATATAAATACAGAAAACTCTAGAGATTGTAGTAGAAGATTTTGAGTAAAAATCAAGTGCTGATAAATAAGCTATAGCTATGCCTATATCCACATTACAACAAGGTTTGACTATCACTATCCAATCTCTTCATTTATTCTACAAGAAATAAATTTGCTAGAAAAAAATCTGTAAATGTCACTTAGTTCCTCAGTCTTTTTGCCTTCTTTTTTTGGTTGAAGTATCACAAAGTGAGATTATTGATTCGAATTATCTGGCACAACATGCGAGATGCCACGAACCTTTTTGTTTTTTGTTTTTCTTTTTTTTTCAGTGTGTAGAAGAGGAAAATAAATGTACAGCGAGGCTCATTTAAAATGCACAGGGTTGCCATGTCAGCCCGAAACGATTCCATTTGCCTGGAGTACAAAGTGCAACCTGGCAGGCAGGCAACCTGAGAACTGTCGTAGATTGCAGCGGGAGCAGTTCCTTCAAGTCAAATTCGATGTACAGCCGACGGCATAAAAATGCAAAATTGTATTTTACTTTTACGCTGTCGCACCAGACGCGCGCTGCGCTGCGATGCGATGCCAAAAAGTGATGCAGAGACTGCTGAAAGAGGGACGTTTTTTTCTCCTCTCCCTCTCTCTCCTCTCTCTTAGCTATTCTTGCTCTCATTCACTCGCTGTGTGTGTGTGTTTTTTGGTCTAATGTAAAATGCGATGCTCGGGGTAATGCGCAGATTTTGAGCTTTATAAATTGAAATGTCAGAAAAAGTTGAGTGCGCCCAGCGCATGACTGACAAGCAGGCAAGCAAATCCGCTCAGTGCGGGGACGGGAGAAGCGAAACCACAAGCAAATGCGGGACTCAGCTACAGCTACAGCTTCAACTTTGTGCCAAAGCAAATGTAAAAGTTGAGGAAGGCGTAGGAGGAGCAGGAGTAGTAGAAAGCATTAAAAAACAAGTCAGAGATTGCGGTCATGCATAATGCGCGACTACGACTCATTGCCTTGTGCGCGACGCTCATAAGTATGCTACACTTTTTGTGTAATTGCCATTGTCGCTAGGCTTGCCTTATAGCTCCCTCCCTCCCCCCGCCTACACTACTTTCAAAGTCAATTTGTAAATCTATAAAACACAAATTCAAATGCCAATGTGGTTTGATTCAATTACGTGACTAGTGTAGACTCGCAACTCGATTACCAATTTCAATTTACTTTTCCTACATTTGGCATTTCATTAGGCACTCAAATAATATCATTTTATCCTTGATGTTGTTGCTGTTGCTGTGACTGATATTGTTGTACCTGCAGCTATTGTTGTTCTATTGAATTTGTAGTTTTAATTAAACGTATAAAATCGTTCTTTGACTGCCAAACTCGACTTGTGGCTTAAAGCGCGCACACACGCACAGGCACACCCACACACACACACACACTTGAATACTCACTGGCACGCAACACATGTCGTGTGTGTGGTTGTCGTGACAGCAGCGTGTGTGTGTCTGTGTGTCTCTGTGTGTGTGTGTTGCATGTTTATGGGGCTTATAATTGAAATTAAGTATACGCCCGCGAGCACAGCCAGGCCGACGCGTTGCTGCCTCGCTTTTTATGGTGCACAAAATGCTTTGGTGAACTATGATGATGATGATGATGATGATGATGATGATGATGCTAAAGGATTATTTAATGTTGCTCAAGTGAAAATGATGAACTTAATTTCACTGAAGAGCGAGAACAATGAAAGATTCCGCATGTGTGTTACGTGATGTGAAAGTTAAATAAAATAAATCTACTAAATGTTCTCTTAATCTTTTCACATTAACTTACCAATTTCAATGCCTAGAAATACCTCTATAACTCGAGTTAAAACAGAACGTTGCTTACGGTAAAGAATTTTATTCAAAAAAGTTGCTCATCTTAACTTTATACAAATGATATATGTATAACTTACGATACGAAATCAATAATAATCAAGGTATTTTGTATAATTAGTTATGCACTTAAATTAGCCGTAATTAGCGTAATAATTATCATGTAATATATAGTTTGTATAAATTAACATAATATATGCCAGTGTATGGTTGTAAAAAAAACATAAAATAAAAGAATATTATTATTACACGACTGGATGTTGAAATTGGATGGAAAATGTTTTGTTGAAAATTCAAGCATAAAATAAAATACTCTCGGTTACAATTTGAATTGCCTTTAGCTATGTGAGTAGATGTTTTCTTCTTCTCTTTTATTTCTCTGGGTTGGTTTTCTCTTTTGATAAATGCTTCGCTCTGGCTCTGTCCGAAATGCTATCAAAAAGGCTTAAAATAATATTTCTCATTTTTTTTCATTCATTTTCTATTTTTTTTCTTCTTGTTTTTGTTGAGTGTACAAAATCGTTTAGTAATAATTTAAGGTTGATCTAAAGATTTCTTTCGGTTTCGTGTTTCTGCATATTTTCTTGGCTTAAATTACATTTAGCTTAGTTGCGAGACATTTATGTAAATAATTGAGATTTTTCAAATATTTTTTTGTTTTTCTTTTCGTTTTTTTTTTGCCTATGTAAATTTAATTTATATTTTCTGTTCACTTTTTTTTTTGTGCATTTTCATATTTATTTTATGTTTATTTTTGTAAATTTTATTTAGATGTGTGGACTGTGTGTGTGTGTATGTCTCTGTGTGTGTGTGAAGAATTCTGTGCGCGTTTTGTATGAATTATTTATGGGGAAAAATGTTTTGCATTGGTTTTTTTGTTTTGTTTTATTATAACACATTCATTGGGTTTTGCATTTAATTAGTTGGGTTTTTTTTTTTTTTTTTTTTTTTTTATTTTTAGATTTTAGTACACACATTCATGGAGTTTTTGAAAAACCACCTAAGACTTGTTTGTTTGTTTGTTGTATTTTGTATTTTCGCTTTTATATATATTTATATATATATATATTTTTTTTTTAATATCATTAGTATTTAATGTTGTTGTATGTTTTGTTTTGCATTGGGGTTTTGTGTTCTCTTTCTTTCTTATATAAATGTTGCTGCTGTTGTTGTTGTTCGGGTTGCTGTTGTTGCACAGCCTCATTGGGGCATTCTGTGAGTATTTCATTTCTTCCCCTCGCCCTTCTGCACATAGACTATCTCGGCATATTCCGTTGCATTCTTTGACGCTGCATCCACAGGTGTTGCTGCTGTTGTTGTTGCTGCTGCTGCTGTGGCAGGTGTTGTTGTTGTTGCTGCTGCTGCTGCTGTTGCTGCTGTCTTCTCCTGGGCGGGCTTTAGTACAAGTTCAGCATAGACGAGTTGTTTGTCTTGCTGTGGGCAAACACAAGTGAAAAACTTTTGGTTAATATTCCATGCAAATGCAAATGAAAATTCGAACAGAGAGTTTACATTTTCTTAACAATTTTTTTTTTTACAATTTTTACAGTCTTGTTTTTACAGTTTTTTCTACAGTTTTGCTCTAGAGTTTTTTTATGGTGTTTATTTTGAGGGCAAATTGCGGTACCTTTTTCTGTTATTTTTTTCTGTGTTGCTTTTGCTCTCTCTCTACTTAAAAGTCCACACGGGCGAGGTGCTCTGCCAAACTATTGCCTTTATATGGTCGATATACATATATATAGTAGTATACAATAGTTATAAAGTATATATAAGAGTTTATACACAAGTTATACGAATTTAGCATGCGTTACAGAGTACGTGGAGAAAGAAAAAGAAAAAAGAAGTACGGTAAGCCAAAAAAGAGTAGGCAAACGAGAGAAAGAGAGAGGGAGAGAGAAAAACGGTTTAAATTGTGTATTTAATTTTTAATTATTTTACTTTTTAAATTGTTGTAAATCATAAGGCATAATTCAAGCTTTTACACAGCGCCTACAAGTATGCTAAACAAAATGGTGTGGAAAACGAATCTCACACACACAGGCACATTCTCACACACACACACACACACACACACTCACTCACGCACACATATAACAAGAAGAAGTAGGAGAAGTAAAAAAGGGGCAGCAGTTGTGGGTTCTGTGTGCTGGGTGGGAAGGGGCAGGTGTTTTGGTTCTCCGGTTTAAGGACTGAGTCTGTTTTTGTATACCTTTGGTTCATTGTCATTGCCATCGATTGTTGTTGCCGGCTGGGCTGAAGCTGCCGCTGCTGCTGCTGCTGCTGCTGCTGCATTGTTGTCCTCCACTGCCTGCTCCGCATCGTGTCCATTGTTCTCCTTGTTGCTCTTCCTGGCGCCATCCTTCTCATTGAAACGCTTTAAAATGGCCACAGCAAAGGCGGGCAAACGCTTGGCCCGCTTAGCCAGCGATGGCTCCACAGCGACGGCGGCGGCGGCGCCGTTGGCATCCTCACTGGCATCTCCAGCCTCGCCAGCACCACCAGCACTTCCGCCCGTTGCCAGTGTTGTTGTTGCCGTCGTCGTTGCCGTTGCCGTTGAGCTGGAGGTCGCTTTTATGTCGGCGCTTTCGGTGTCGCTGCTGTTTTTGGTTTCAATTGTGGTTAAGGGATGGCACTTTGTTCTTTGTTTATGTGGTTGTTGTTGTTGTTATTGTTGTTGTTGTTGTGGGTGTTGTTGTGGTTGTTGTTGTTGTTATTGTAGGTGTTGCTCTGGGTTGTTTTTTTTATTCTTTTTTGGGCTACTTATTAAATGTGTCAAAATAATTGTTGTCGTGCAGCCGGGACAATAGATAAACGTAGTAGGAAGATAGCAGGAGATAGAGAGGGCAAGATAGAGGCAAAAAGAGAGGGAAGAGAGAGAGACAGAGAGAGCAAGAGTAGGGCTAAAACGCGCTTTGGTTTCAGCCTTAAAATGGCCATTCAAGCGGGGTTAGTAGACAGGTAAGTTGTGTGTGTGTGTGTGTGTGTCCTCTCTGTGTGTATATGCGTGTGCTTGGGGATTAGAAGTTTGTCCTGGTTGTTGTTGTTAGTCGGGTAAGGTAGGCAGGGGGCTGGGCATAGGGAGGGGGTTATTGCGTAATTGTTATTGTTGTGTGGCACCATAAAACCAAAAGTGTTAGCTCAACGAAAAACTTGAACTTTGCACAGCGAAAAGTCGCAATTAATAAAAGGGGTTTTAAATAAAATCGGAAATTAAACAGTTACAGCAGCTCAAGAACGTGGGGCAAAAAGGGGGCTAAGGTGACTTGCTCAAGTGTGAAATTAATTGGGTTTGCAAGGCTCTTGAAACATGTAGCTCGATTAAGGCCTAAAGTCCCTAAATATTTCTTAGTTGTGGCTGCTTGGCTTTAAGAAACTCACTTACATTTTCAATTCAATTTTTATTTTAAATATCTCATTAATTTCCTAGCTTTATCTCTCATATTTAAGATTTTTATTTGACTTTCTCGAGCGAAAACAAAAGCTTAAGGTTTATTGTTCTAATTTTTAATTCAATTTTAATGCTCACTTGTTTTTAATACATTTTTTTTCTTGAAATCTCACATGCTTTTAAGAACCTAAAATGGTTTTTTTAAAGTAAACAAATAGATTATAAAGCCATATATTTATTAAATCACAGCTAAAATTCTTTTGTTAAGCCTAAAGTGATTTTCTGCAAATTAGAATTTTTCTCTCATTGTTTTTCTACAATAATCTTGAGTTTCTAAAGTGCATAAGAAACCTTCAGTTCAATTTTATTGAGAATAAACTACAGTATATAAAAATATCTACACTTTTATGTGGAATTAAAGCTCATTTGTTTATCTGAACGTGATTTTCTTACAAGAGTTTCTTTTATTGTTTTCAGTCAGCTTTAAACAGCATTCTGGGAAATTCTAATCTATAAATCTGTGGAACAAAAAAAAAAAAACTGCTTACGCAGAACTCGACACGAATTTATTTGGAAAACTTTTGTGCTGACCTTGAAGATTTAGCCGCATTTGACTTCGTGCTGACCCTCATCTCTGCGGCCCAGATGGCTTATGGCCGATAGTGTGCCGCAAAATATGTTTGCCAGACAAAAAGATGAGGGGAAACAAAAAAATGCTTATTCAACGGGTATCGCAACTCTATAAATACCTAATCGGTCTTATTTAAATGTCTGGCACTTGTCTGGCTGCGTGTTAGCCCGTTATCGGCCCTAATTTGTGACTCAGACAAATTTTATTATACTTTCTATTGTATTACATAAAGTTTAATTTAAGTGTATATATAAAGATGTAATGTGGTAACCCCTTAGGACCTTAACACACACACACACACAACAAACACACGCACGCTGGTTTGTTTATTTTGCGTTCTGTAGGTTAATTTATTATAAATATGTTACATATAAAAAATATACAAAAAATGATGAACAACCTTATCGAAAAAGTCACTAACTACAACTTAAGATAGGCACGTACAAAACTTTGCTCATATGTTAAAAATAACTAAGTTAATAATTAATACAAAATATTTAATTAAAGTGAAAAAAAGGAAATTTCGTTTGGGTTCTTAAGGATATTTCGAAAATAAACTCTTTTCGTTTCTAGTATATTTGGATTTGTTCCACGGTGACTAAAGTAACAAAGCAACGAACTTGTGCTCGGAGTAAGTTTGGCAGCTGACACAAAGCTGCTTGCTACAGAAACGTAACAAAAAGTTATTCGAAATAAAATTCTAAATTTCATGCGATTTCTCTGCTTGTTTTGTGTTCATGTTGGATGTGTGGGTCGGATGGTGAGGAGGGTCTGTCATGAGTGGAGGGTCCCAACTGAGTTTCATGGCTCGCAGCTATGTAACTGCGTGTTAAACTAGATTACGTTTTGCCTTAGGCATTTTAAAATCTACACACACGCACACACACACACAGACATCTAGATTTCCGTTTCCTGCGGCAGTTTGGGACTCGTCGTCGTCGTCATCGTCTTGGCCTCTGGCTGTGCCTGCTTGACCGGCTTGGGCGGCGCTGCTGGCGGCGTTGGCTTTACTGTGTGGCTGCCGCGTCCGGACAGCAGCTTGGCCTGTTTCTCGAGCAGCTCACGCTGATCCTTGGGCAGCCAGCGTGAGAACCGTGACTCGGGTATGCCCAGCTGATTGCCACGCTGCAGCAGATCCGCCTTTGCCTCCTCCTGCTCCTGCTCCTGCTCCACGCTCTCTGGCATATGCTTTGCCATCTGTCGTCCGCCTGCCTGCGCCATCAGCACGTTGCGCAGCGGCTGTGTGGTTGGATTGTATACGCTGCTCTCGCGATCTGTGCCATACTCAAAGGAATCATCCTCATCCTGCATGCGAGCACGATGCTCCACAGATAGACGCTCGTGTCCATTCTGGTTGCCATTCGCCTCGTGCAGCTTCTGGCTGGCGCCCAGCAGCGTGATGCCATTGGGCGTCTCTAGCAGCGCCACGTTCTGACCGCCGGACTCGAGCTGCTTGTCGCTGCTGCAGCGTAGAGGGGGAGGGAGGCGTGTGGGCGTGGCAACAATTTTTGACAGTTTTTTGTGTGTTTCATTTTTTTTCATTTTTATTTTTGTTTTTTGTTTTTCCATATGAAAATACACAAGAGAAGAGAGGAGAATTGTTGTGTGGCTAACATTTTTTTTTTTTTTGAGGTTCTTTGAGGACAGCGACTTGACGTTTTAGTATATGCAGATTTAGTTGTTGTTTTTGTTTCTTTGCGATACGGCACAGTGGTTGGGTGTGAGGTGGAAGAGTGGAAGAGGTACAGAAACAGAGAGACAGAAAGAAGGAGAGTGGGAGAGTGGAGGATAGTACGACTGGCGAGCGAGATATATTTTGGACGAGGCGATACGAGGCGGGCGGACGAGCGAGCGAGCAGTGTGTGCGTGTCTCAATGTGTGTGTGTGTGTGTGCGAATGTGTATATATGTGTGTGAATGAGTGTGAAATTTGTTTGCAGAACGCAAAGTGAATTTGATTTGATTTCGACGTACGACACGATTCGAAAATGAGACAAAACACAGTTTTTTCATTCTTTTAATTTCCACTGACAAATAAAAACAATTTGCACTTCAAATAAATTCAGAGAGAGCAGCAGCTAAAAGCTTTGCTGACAGAGATTTATTTGAATGTAATTAAATATAATATATTTTAAAATAAAATGAGCATAACTCGACTAATACTCATTAGATTTTAATGAAATTTGCAATATACATAAAGAACAAACGCAGCTTCAACTCTGCCAAATCTTTCTGATATTGTATGCAGATATACCGAAATAAACGGAAAACAAGTCACATTGCCAGTGGAAATCCTGTATATGATGCATCAATGTGTGTGTGTGTGTGATAAATGTTTGTGTGTGTGCTTAAATTAGATGCCTACAATATTAACTGACTATGAGACTAGCCTAATGATGATTCTCTTGATATACGATTATCTTTGCTTGATGATAATAATGATGTTTGATGTAGTACAAGTTTCGTTTTAAGAGCGCAGGTAAATGAATAAAATTACACAAAATGATAGAAAATGATAATAATGAGAGAGTCTCATACTTATATTAGAAATGAATTGAAATTACAATTATATGGTCTATATATGTAAAGCCACAGACATGCAACAAGACAAGTACGCACAATTCAACTCAAGGCAATTATTGAATTATTAATTAAGTATTTCGGAAAGTAAATGTAAGGATTAATGATTACAAGAGGCAAACAGATAGATAGATAGTTAGATATAGAGATAGATTGAAGGAGTATATCGACTACAAGTACCATAAACAAATGGTTTAGTGAGGCAGACAGATACCGCATCGGGTTAGTTCGGTTGGTTGGTTGATTGACATGATGGACCTGGCCCCGTTGCACTCTTAACTTATTTTGACAAACACATTTTCGATGGGAATTGTGGGGTGGGAGATGGAATAGTACAATAGATCTATGTCTGGCTAAGTACTTACGTTTCATTTGTGGGCGTCTTGATCGATTTTCCTGTGAAGATAAATATGGAAAATGTATTATATTTGATAAGAAAATAAACTATATAGATATTATATTATGCTTTTGCGTTTATGGAATATGTATATGGGATGCTCTATATACCATCATCATAAGCTAACTGAATCATCATCTTCCAAGGGGTGGGGGCAGTAAATGAAAACCATCGTGTATTATTAAATAAAAACAAAATTTATTCATATCTTTAAAGTATGTTTTGTTTTTACAAATTCTAAAATTATATAGAACTCAAGATAAGTGCACAGATTATGATAAATGTATTTAGCCAAATTCTCTTTTTTTTTCTTTCTTTCACATAAACCTACATATAATTTAAAAGGGTTTTGTTGGGTGATTGCGATAGGTTTTCGGAAAATATCTGGTATATTTTCATTGTCACTATCGACTTATTTCAAATTAAGTTGAGCAAAAAAGTAGTTCAAGAAATGCAAATTGCTGGCAGGTCGAGGCTTATAACTTAAATATTTTGCTGGCAAATGAAAAAAAATATGATACAAAAATAAAATATTGGAAACTTGTAAATCGTAAATAAGATTTTGTTGATATTCTTCTTTTCATTTGAGATTCCGGGAGATTCCGCATTAACTTAAGAAAGAGAGCTTACAAAAATACTTGGCCTAACATAGCATATAGGGTATTTTCGTATTCGTATTCGATTTAGTTGTAGTTTTTGCATTTTCTTTTGTGATTTTTGTGCGCTTTTTGAGAGTGCTGCATAGAGAGCGAAGATTTGTTTTGAATGGTGGATCGATCCATTGCTTATAGCGGGTATCCTACATCCTATACGGATGTATTGGGTGGCTTGGGGGCATCGATGCCCGCCTGCTGTTGCCCATTACCCGCTGCAATCACTGCGGCAGCGGTCGCTGCGGCGCTCTTCTTCAGATCGGCCTTCTTCTGGGCCTCCAATTTGTCAGTCACTGGGGGCGTGGCCTCCTCAGACTGTTGCGTGGTATCGATATGCTCTTCGCCATTGTCTTGGCCATCGAGTTCGTCGTCATGCAGATCGGGATGGATCTGTGCCTCGGAATCGGGACCGATGTCTGTATCGAGGGTGGCGCCTGCAAGAACAACAACAACAAGAACAACAACATAAGCGACGGTCGTAGTTCCGCTAGCTCCATGGCTAAATAACCGTACTAGACCCATATCATTTTTTTCGGTTTTTTTTATCGGTTTCGCCTGGGCCAAACTTAATACGTGGGTTAGTCCTTATACCAAATAAAGCGAAAATAAAAAAAGGAATTGATAGAGTAGAATAGAAAAGTAAAAAGAAAGATTCTTTCATAGAGATAGAGTACACAATCTTGTTAGCATAAACTTGTATAAAATGTAGAACACATAAAAACAAAAGAATAATTATTATAATTAAATAATTGAAGCGTCATTTATGTTAGCTCTTCTTGTTGTTGTCATCTGTAGACACTTTCGAGACACTTTTCATAATTATTTGAGGGTTCTTTAGATTTTTTTAAATTTTCGTATTGATTTTTGTTGGGATTCCGTGTAATTTTGTTTTTCACATTATTTGACTAAATACATTTATTATTTTTGTGTGTAATTTTAAGAAAGATTCGTATAAAATATTTTTATGGATGATTGAGTTTGCACCTCCTGTGTTTATTGTATAAGGAATTTGCGGTGTTTTATTTTTGTGATATGATATGTGATATATGATGGTTGTAGGTTGATCTATACTTGGAAATTGTTCAACATTTCGTGGGTTAATTTAAAATTGCTATAAAAGTAGAATATGTAGCGTTCTGAGGGTCTTTTAATCGAAGATTATGCAAATAAAACTATTTTTTAGGTTGTTTTTGAGGTTAAGTACGAAAACTAGGGAAATTAAGCTACTTTTTAATTGATCATGAGTCCTTTTCAGTTGCAGGGTATTGCAGTCGAATTCTCTTGATTTTCTCAATTTCTTTTTTATTTTTCAGAGAGAACTCTTTAGCTAATTGAATCTTTTCTCACCCAGTACTCCCCCATTTTTCCCTCTAGCCAGAAAATATTTTTGTTTTAGCTGCATCAATGTGATTACTAATTATGTTGCCCCTCCCCCCCTGTCCATACCCCGTTCTAGCCTGAAGATTCTCAGAAGACTCGTCTCGTCGAGTCAAGTGAAAATGTTTAATTAGAAGAGAAGAGTTTGTAGGGTTGCCACCGCTAATTAAAATTTAAAAGCCGCACAATGAGTTGAAAGTTAACAAGGGGCTGCGGCTTGAAAGGGTGGCAACGCCCCCCCTCCCCCAACTTGGCTGGCGTTGCCATGTGTTTGTTTGGCAGACAAGTGTTGGAAAAGGCGATGATGCAGGGGATGGAAGTGAATGGAAGGTGGAGGGTGGAGGGTGCAGTATGCTTTGGGCCAGAAGTTATTGTTAGCGTAGCTGATGATGATGATGGCATATGACAAGATAATAATGATGCTGATGCTGCTGATGATGATGATGGGCACCCACGCAGAAAAACAGAAAGAAGTCAGAAAAGAAAAGACTTACCGCCAAAGCACCATCTACCGGTGGCGCGCGCAAACAGAACGAGGAGCACGATCAGCACGAGGACAGCGACAGCGACAACGATGCCCACAATGGCGGCCACATCGAGGCTGCTGCTGGGCGGCTTGCTGGACGAGCTGATGCGCACCTGGTAGTCTGTGGAGCCCAACTCATTGCTGGCACGCAGATTGTATGTCTTGGTGGTGTCCTCCAGGGTGAGTCCAGCGATGGCCAGCGTCACATTGAACTGATCGTTGCCAATGTACTGTGGTTCCGAGGCGGAGTAGCGTCCCTCGATGCGACCCGGCTGCACGACAGTGCCATCGATGGTCCATTCGATGGTTGGAGGCGGGCTGGAGCGGATGGTCATGTTCACGATGGCAGTGTGCTCCAGATAGAGTCCATAGACAGAGGCTTCGGGCTGGGGAACGGGAGCATCTGTGGGCAGGAAAGGATTAAGGCTACAGCCGGAGATGGGGCAGCTTCTTAGCTTTACTTACATCGCACATTGATGCCGTAGGCAGCCTCCTGGGGCGGCACACTCTCGCGATCTGTTTGATGATGCGAGCGGCAGACGAGCTTGCGATTGCTGTCCTCCGCAGACAGATGCCACCTGATCTCCTGCACGGAGGTGGAGAGCTCAACATTATCGTTGGTATTGGTGGAGATGATCTGCAGGGGATCGGTGCGCTTGTTGGCGGGCATGTCGTTAATGTACCACGAGATGTTGGCAGGCGGGCGACCATCACGTACGCTGCAGCGTGCCTGGAACTCGGTGCCCTCGGTAAAGAAGCCATCGCGATTGGGTTTAGTGAGCAGCTCGATTATGGGCTGCTGGGGACGCACTGCAGGCGGTTGGAACAGAAGATTAGAGTGGGATTTAAGAGGAATAGAATTAGGTGTACTTACAAGCCACTACAAGATCTATGGTGCCGGATATCTCCTCACCCTCCACGCCCAGGAAGCACTTGACCTGCCCATTGTTGCTGGCCTTCACCCGCTCGATGCTGACGCCGCATTGGCCGCCACTGAGCCCAGTGCCATAGTACTTGAAGCCAGGTGTCTTGCTCCAGCTGGGCGAGAGATTCAGTACCTTCTGCTCGCCGGGTATCTCAATGCGACAGTAGTTGATAACGCGTCCGTAGCGGCAGAGCAGCTCGACGGGATCGCCCTCGTTGAGCAGGGCCGTGTTGGGTTCCACATTCACCTGGCCAAAGCTGAGCGCATCTGCAAGGGAAAGAGGGAGGAGAGAGAGTTAGTGATGTTATGCAATGCACAAAGTATTATGTATCTTGTATCTTTCAGTTCGTATCTCATAGCTGGTAAGTGGCAAAAGAGAGAGAGAGAGAGAGAGAGAGAGAGGGAGAGGGAGAGACAATCAGCTAAATGACTCTTTGTATCTTTGCACTAAGCACTTGCACATTTGCATCTCACAGATACGCATCTGCATTCGCATTGTCTCCAGTTACACACGCAGGCAACCGTTCACCCCTCCCCCTTTTCCATCCCCCTCCCACGCCCCTGGCACGCCTCGTCTAGCCTCAAATATGCCATGCGGCTGCGGTTAGCTGCCTTCTCTCATTAAGTTTCAATTACGCCTCTTTTTTTCTTTCCATCTCTTGCAGTCGCAAACAGTTTTCGAATTTTCCTTTTGCCTGCATTGGCATCTGCAGAGCAGAAGACTCCCTACCTCTATCTCTGTCTCTCTCTCTCTCTCTCTCTTTCACTCTTGCTCGCCAATTAAGACGTTCGAGCTTGAAAATTAAATGATTTAGCTAAAGCGAAACTTTTCCTAAGTTTTCCTCGCTTTTCCTGGCTTTATTTCTGCATAAAGTGGCAGCAAAAAAAAAAAAATATTAAAACGATCTCTAAGTGAAGTTTTGACTAAGCTTATACCTATAGTTTTGCTCTAAACTAATAGTTCTTCAGTTTTCTATTGATTTTATCTTTAGTTTGTTGTATATTTTAGAATGAATACGCACATTGTCTTTATAGAGCCAACAATAATCTTTATACAAAATTTCATTGTCGTATCTCTCAGGGTTCCCGAGATCTGCGCATTTTTACTGTTCATATAGCTGTAATTTCCCCCACAAAGGCAACTGCAAAGTTTTCGTTAGATCTTCCTTATTCACAATAAATATTTTTACATTTCAATGACTTTTACTTATTACAGACTCCATAATACTTGAGTTTTCTTAAGATATTATCATGAGTTGTTTATCTATAACAAATTTAAAACATGCATTATATGCATAAAGCATACATTTATCTTTCTACCAAATTTCATAGGCCTCACTCTTATAGTTCCCAAGATCTTGAGAGATTTCCCTCTACAACTTTCACAAAAATCGCGTTCTCCACATTAATTTGCGCGCATAACTTTGGTTAAACATATTTATACAGAGTGATAGTATCATATAATTTTCACTGATTTTCTCTGGCCACTTCCTTTCGAATTCGTTGCACTTTCTCCCCCCGTTCCCCCTATACGTGTAAGGGGGTATGCAAAGTGCGCTTTTCCTCAATTCGTTTTTGTTTTTTTGTTTTTTTGAGGTTTGCAATTATTACTCAGATCGATTGAATTGCTGCTGCTGCCGCCTTATCGCATAGGCTTCATTTTTCACAGCCTGCCAAACACTTTGCCAATTGCCACGCCCCCCCTACGCCTGCGCCCTTTAACAGCTGCAATCTAACTAATTTTGTAAATGAAAGCCGCAAAATTGCAAAATGTGCCATAAATATGAGCAGGCTGTTGCTCCGACTCCGGCTACGGCTCCATATGCAGCTGCCTGCCTGCCTGGTCTGGTTGGATCGGGCCTGGTTGGCTGGCCAGCGGGGGGTAGGGGGCAGGCGGGCTGCGGCTGTGGGGAACGGCCAAGTGCAGCTGGCCATGCATTGATTTCAATTTCGTTGCGCTTTTTGGCTTTTGACTGACTGCATGACGCACGGATTGACTGACTGACTGGCTGACTGAGTGACAGGCCAGCCAAGACTTTTGTTTGCCCAGCCACACACACACACAGGCAGGCAGGAAACAAGAACAACAATATCGCTTCCTCCGCTGCCCTCCCCTCCCCCGCCCCCCATCACGGATATTTGCATTTGTTTGGCTTTAAAGCGGGTCAACCAGTTGGCCTCAGCTGCCTGTCGGCGCTGTAATTTAAAACCCGCCAAAAACGCCGACAATGTTCGATTGAGTTGTGTGTGTGCGAGAGAGTGAACTCGTTTTTTGCAGCACACTCACACACACTCACACTCATACACTCATTTCACACTCGAAACCACTTGGGTGAGTGCATAAAGCAAAACGCTGAATTTATTTCGTAGACAACAAGCAAAAGATTTCAGCTTAAATTTCCAGCATCAGCAGAAAACCAAAAAAAAAAAAAAAAACTCCCACACAGGCAGAGGGGGAGAGGGCAAGGAATACAGGGAGGAGCAGGAAGCAGGGAGCCAGCACATGGCATAGCGTGGACAATGTCACATTCACAGCTAGCGAAGCTATGAAAACAAAGATGATGATGACGACAATGGAAACGGATGGAGCCGCCGTTTGTACTGTGTGTGTGTGTGTGTGTGGGTGCTCAGGCGTATGCTTGCTGCTCCTCCTGCCCCAGCTGCTCCCTCCTGCTCCTCCCTGCCTGCTGCCACCTTACAGCAATTCAGAAGTGAATCTATTTTTTATTCGTGCTGCCCTTCGCCTTTCCTGCCCAAGCAGAGTATCGCATACCCACAACGCGTTGCTGCATCGTGATATTTATTTATTTAGCTTTTTTGCAAGCGGAATTTTCAGTGGAACGTCGTCGTGGATGTGGACGTAGATGGAGGAGTCGTCGTTGTCGTCGTTGGTTTCTGTGTTTTATTTGATGCCATGTCTGCAGTTTTCAACTTCAACCAGGCAGACCCAACGGCAGCAGCAGCAGCAGCTCCATGGACTGCCTGCCTGCCTGTACAGACCGGTGTCCAGTTCAGTGGACATGCTGCCGAGCTTCTGCTATGCCCGGCTCCGGCTCCAGCTGCCCCCATCCGCAGCCACAGCCACAAAATCATTTCACTTCACTTTCCTTCAATAAATTGTACAATATATTTAATTTAAAGCGCAATAAAATCAACTTGCTTGACCATTGTCGAGCAATCCTACCGAGCTAGCCACCAGACACGCCCCTTCTACACACGCTCGCCCCTCCCTGGACTATTGTTTCCATCTGACTTTGGCCACGTTAGCGTCTTTTGTGTGTGAGACGTGATTTTTTCCTTAAATATAACGCTCAAGTATTTGATTTTCCCCGCTGGCGGGGCGAACCGCATCAACAATTTTTCGCATCTGAGCGTTGCTCAGATTTTAATCGCACAGTGGTGCAAGGGTTGGCGAAAAAGGGAAACAATTTTAGGAATATTTCACACACACAGCTATGGCTTATGGAAATGTTGAGCATATGTGAATAATTTGAATTTTATAAGAAAGTGTTCTTTATAATATTTGAGAAGCGAAAAAATAAATTAAAATTTATTATTATTGAGTTTAATAGATTACTTTGGAATATAAAAATTAAAAAAAGGAATTGTTGCGTATTTTTAATTTATTAATTTATACCATAGTAATTATTTAAATATTTTTAATGTTTGAATTTTTAAAGCACTTTTAAAGCAAGAAATCAAATTGATCTTTGTTTTAGAAAAACAGAGAAATAATTTTTTAAATGTCTTTCAAATATTTTTACCCAGTTCTAGCTCTTCTATCTCAACTGTCTGCTCTCTTAGTGTGTTCGCCTAAAATCTTTGCCATTTCGCTAGTCTTGGCACCACGGTAAGTGACGTTGCTGTGGCTTGGGTGCAAAGCAGAAAAGGGAATAAGAAATCAGGAAACAGGAATTGCGAATAAGCCAAGTCGCACTATCTCTCTTTCTCGCTCTCTCTCTCTCTCTTTCTCACTCTCTCTCTTTTTCTCTCTGCGAGGCCGGTCACAAGAGGTCGGCATGCAATTTGAGCATAAAACGAAACAGGCGCATATTGTGTGTTCACAATATACGGATGTGTCTATATGTCTATATGTGTCTCTGAGTCGGATACATAACGCGATATACTTGCGCCATTGTATTTTCCTTAGTAATTTTCAATTTATCTGCGGCGATTTATCAACTTTTGTTGCCTGTTGTTACCTGCAGCGGCAGAGCAAAGAAAAAAAAAGATAATTATTGTTGATTTATGGCACACGGAAAACGCTTTGCCTTCCTCCCTCTCCCTCTTTCTGGCCCCTAATCCTGCGCTATATGATATCTATATGTTCATATCTTGACAGCGACTTGAGCTTGACTTTGCCACGAAATTAAGCAGGTAGCGGAAAAAGGTGGAAAAGTCAAGAGAAAAACCCGTTATTGCCGTATAACGAGGCTAACATGGCGTGTGTGCAATTTCTTTCCATTTTTTTTTGGCTATTAATAATGACTGCTTGTTACATCAGACGATTTTCCATTATTTATGGGGTTTCCCCACATGAGTTACAAGGTGTCAAAATTTTTATTAAATACTTTGCTTGATTTATGCGCACAGATTTAATTGAAATCGTTAGGCGACAAGTTGCCAAAGTTATAGAGAGGTCAAAAATATATTATAATATACCGAAAAGTGGAAAAAACCTTGTGACTTTTCGCCCATTTGCCACACGTGCCACCGATCGAGAGGTGGGTAAAAGTCAAAACCGTTAACCCATAAGGCCAAGTTGCAGTCGCCTTTCGGCTTTCTCAAATTGCACCACAGCGCCATCTATAGTATGTCTATGGCGATTGGCTATACCACTTAATGCCGCTAATCGAGGCCATAAATTGCGTCGGAAAAGTGAAAGACGGTGCCAAATTTGCACTACAAAGTGAAAGTCAAAGCGCAAGCGCTGCCTCCTTGGGTGTAGCGAATCCCTACAAAGAGAGAGAGGGAGAGAGAGAGAGAGAAAGAGGAAACTCTCTGCCTCAGTTCCATTCCAATACAAAGGTAATTGGCAGTTCTCTATCTTCCTCTCTCTCTATCTGAGTCAAGTTCCAAACTGGTCTATTATGAACGCTCGAGGGGGCCTCGAAAGAACTAACTTTTTCAGCTCAACTCGAGACAAGTTTATAAAGTATTTTCTTTTTTTTCGAAGCACACAAAATGAAATGAGCAAACTTGCATTCTACAATTTTTTTTTTTTTTTGGGGATTTTTTACACTGATTTGGATCTTATGAGCGAAGTAGAAAGAGTTGAAATAGAGTAGGAAGTAAGATCTTTTAATTAGAGGAAATTTGGAAAGGAATCTCTTATTTTGGGTATTTTAATTACTCGACTCATACTCCAAACGAGCAAAAAATCAATGCGGTGTTTGGTTACACATGGCATGGGTATAAAAAACACCGCATTTCGTTTTATTTCTTTTATTTAAGCATTTTGAATGTGAGTTGCATTGCACTACAGTTGTGTATATCTATTGCTCTACTTTCTGATAATATTAAGATATATATTTTATATTATTATCATATATCTTAGTCTATTTAGCATCATTTCTAATGCATATTATACACAGTTCTCATTAATTGCAAGCAGAGAAGTAATTGTGATGAAAAGCCTTAAACGCTTCCTCATCAATATTGCAGGCGACTAAAGCTGTCTCTGTCTCTCTCCTTCTCTCTCTCTCTTTCTCTCTCTCCTATCTCTCTCTCTCTCTCTCTCATTATTTACAGTACAACCGCAGCGACAAGTTCTCTGACATCCAATTCAGCAGCATCCAGTTATTTATTGTAAAATATGCCAAAAACACAGTGCGGGAGGGGGGGATGCTTTGCTATGATAGGTATTTGCGGTTAGTAAAGGAAGGGGGGAGGGGGGGTTGACTTTGTTTACTCTATAGAGACTAAGAAGCTGCTGTCGCTCGATACAACTCTCAGTTGGCGCTTTAGTTTTCGATGAGCTTATAAGCGTCTTATTGTAATTACCTGACAATGCAGTCAAGTGGCAGCATGGCAGCAGCAACTACAGCTTCATATGCAGCCACAAGTACAGCAGCAACAACAATGGCAGCAGCAGCAACAATGGCAGCAGCAGCAACAATGGCAGCAGCAGCAGCAACATCGAGAACAACAACAACATCGAGAGCAACAACTACTCCTGGGCAAGTGCTGAGCTGTTTGCATATTTGAATAGCTCGCAGGGCCGAAAGTGGCCACAGAATACCAAATGCTTATTAAAGCCTCAAGAATTATTATCATAATTAATGCATTGCAATGGGCTGTGATTTGGCCAGTGCAGACGAGGGGGAAGAGAGAGGGAGAGCAGAGGGGGAGTTGAGAAGAATGACCGCAAAGTTTGCCTGGCTGGCTCTGGCTCTGCCCTCTTGACTTATTGAGAAATTTATGCAAATATTGCTCATTATACAAATGTATGTATGAACACGTATATATGTGTGTGTGTGTCTGGATTATATAGAAAACGATTTGCCAGCCAGTCAAATTCTCAGTGTGCTGCTGCCCCCGTATATGTGATAAATTTTGCGGTGCATTTTCCTCATAAATTTTACAGCAGTTTCAACTGTAAAAGCGATTTATTTAATACGAACTGGCTGTCGGATTGCCCTCTCTTTCCCTCTCTCTCTCAATCTACCTCTCTCTTTCTTTCTCTCATCTCTGCAGCTTGTGCTGAATGCGTTTCCCACAAATAGTATGGCAAATTAATTGCGCTAGTTTTGCGACCATGAGCATTAATATGCGTCAGCTTGGCCAATGGTCGAAAGTATTCCCAGTTGTAGTTGTATTCCTGGTTATATTTGTTGTTGTTGTCGTTGTTGTTGTTGTTGTTGGGGCACTTGCTGCCTCAGTTGTTGCCACAGCAAGCTGCCTGAGCGAGCAGCGGTCTGAGCCTTTGTTTGAGCCCAGCATAATCATCGCTTTAATCAGCTTCTTGTCTTCACAATCCAAATTAAGCTCTTATTCACACTTTGTGCAGGCAACTGGCAACATATTTATGGCTAAGTGTGTGCGATGGCTGCCCGACTAGCTGATACCCTGTATGCAGGTGGTACACTTAGAGCTATAAACAATAATAGGAAATTCTGATGATTTTTGATTAAGTTGTTGAAGATGGAAGTCCAGGTTGGATCCCAGCTCGGGGCTAATGAGACCCGGCAGAAACATGGAAGGTACTCAATTTTTCGAATATTTTAGATTCACAATATTTTGATGCAGAATCAATCTAATGGCCAAATCATGAAGAAAAAGCCATCTCCCATGGAAATCTGATGATTTTTAAAGAAGTTATGAAAAATGGAAGTCCAGGTAGGGTCTCCGGAAGGGGATGAAGAGACCTGTCAGGAACATGGAAGGTACCCAATTTTTCGAATATTTTAGATTCACAATATTTTGATGCAGAATCAATCTAATGGCCAAATCATGAAGAAAAAGCCATCTCCCATGGAAATCTGATGATTATTAACGGAATTAGAATATATGGAAGTTCCAGTTGGGTCTCTGGAAGGGGATGAAAAGACCTGGCAGGAACATGGAAGGTACTCAAATTTTCGAACATTTTAGATTCACAATCTTTTGATGCAGAATCGATCTAATGGCCAAATCACGAAGAAAAAGCCATCTCCCATGAAAATCGGATGATTTTTGACGAAGTTATGAAAAATTAAAGTCCAGGTAGGGTCTCCGGAAGGGGATGAAGAGACCTGGCAGGAACATGGAACATACTCAATTTTTCGAATATTTTAGATTCACAATATTTTAATGCAGAATCAATCTAATGGCCAAATCATGAAGAAAAAGCCATCTCCCATGGAAATCTGATGATTATTAACGGAATTAGAATATATGGAAGTTCCAGTTGGGTCTCTGGAAGGGGATGAAAAGACCTGGCAGGAACATGGAAGGTACTCAATTTTTGGAATATTTTATATTCACAATATTTTGATGTAGAATCAATCTAATGGCCAAATCATAAAGAAAAAGCCATCTCCCTTGAAAATCTGATGATTTTTGACGAAGTTAGGATATATGGAAGTGTAGGCATGGTCCCTGGAAGAGGATGAAGAGACCTGTCAGGAACATGGAAGGTACCCAATTTTTCGAATATTTTAGATTCACAATCTTTTGATGCAGAATCAATCTAATGGCCAAATCATGAAGAAAAAGCCATCTCCCATGAAAATCTGATGATTTTTGACGAAGTAATGAAAAATTAAAGTCCAGGTAGAGTCCCTGGAGGGGCATGAAGAGACCTGGCAGGAACATGGAAGGTACTCAATTTTTGGAATATTTTATATTCACAATATTTTGATGTAGAATCAATCTAATGGCCAAATCATGAAGAAAAAGCCATATCCCATGAAAATCTGATGATTTTTGACGAAGTTAGGATATACGGAAGTGTAGGCAGGGTCCCTGGAAGAGGATGAAGAGACCTGTCAGGAACATGGAAGGTACCCAATTTTTCGAATATTTTAGATTCACAATATTTTGATGCAGAATCAATCTAATGGCCAAATCATGAAGAAAAAGCCATCTCCCATGGAAATCTGATGATTATTAACGGAATTAGAATATATGGAAGTTCCAGTTGGGTCTCTGGAAGGGGATGAAAAGACCTGGCAGGAACATGGAAGGTACTCAATTTTTGGAATATTTTATATTCACAATATTTTGATGTAGAATCAATCTAATGGCCAAATCATAAAGAAAAAGCCATCTCCCTTGAAAATCTGATGATTTTTGACGAAGTTAGGATATATGGAAGTGTAGGCATGGTCCCTGGAAGAGGATGAAGAGACCTGTCAGGAACATGGAAGGTACCCAATTTTTCGAATATTTTAGATTCACAATCTTTTGATGCAGAATCAATCTAATGGCCAAATCATGAAGAAAAAGCCATCTCCCATGAAAATCTGATGATTTTTAAAGAAGTTATGCAAAATGGAAGTCCAGGTAGGGACCCTGGAAGGGATTGAAGTGCCCTGGCAGGAACATGGAAGGTACTCAATTTTTCGAATATTTTAGATTCACAATATTTTGACGCAGAATCAATCTAATGGCCAAATCATGAAGAAAAAGCCATATCCCATGAAAATCTGATGATTTTTGACGAAGTTAGGATATATGGAAGTGTAGGCAGGGTCCCTGGAAGAGGATGAAGAGACCTGTCAGGAACATGGAAGGTACCCAATTTTTCGAATATTTTAGATTCACAATCTTTTGATGCAGAATCAATCGAATGGCAAAATCATGAAGAAAAACCTATCTCCCAAGAAAATCTGATGATTTTTAAAGAAGTTGTGGGAAATGGAAGTTCAGGTAGGGTCCCTGGAAGGAGATGTAGGACCTGGCAGGAACATGGAAGGTACTCAATTTTTCGAATATTTTAGATTCACAATATTTTGACGCAGAATCAATCTAATGGCCAAATCATGAAGAAAAAGCCATCTTCCATGAAAATCAGATGATTTTTGAAGAAGTTTTAAGAGAGTGAAGTTCAGGTAGGGTCCCTGGAATGGGGTTCTGGAAGCTGCTTTAGGGTCTTAAAAACTTGCAAAGAAAAGTAAGGTTATCTTTTCGTTTGTCTTGAGCACGTGGGCCACTTAAACCCTTTAATACGTACGCACATACGTTCGCAAAAGCAATTTACCTGAGTCTGCCAGGTGACAGCAGGTTTGGAAAAAGAAAGAAAGAAGACAGCAGACTTTGCACTCTGCCCTGGCACCCTACTCCTCCTCCTCCTGCTGCTCTCCCTACTCCTTCTACTTGCTGTGCTGTCCTTGCTTAAGGTTTCCTAATTTAATGCACGAAGCTCACGCACACACACACACACACACACACACGCAATATGCCAGCGTCCGCTATGTATGCATGTGTTGGGCGCCTGCTGGGCGTGGCGGACTAACGTAATACCCTGCGATTATTTATTACGGCAATTTCATATTAAATTTATTATTGCAGTTGATTGCGGTGACCTTTAAAAATTTAATTTCACATTTTGATTTATGAAAGTGAAGAATTGAATTTATTATCGCACTGAACTAACGCAATTTGCGAGGTATTTAAAACTCGGTCAGTGTGTGCGAGCGAGTCGAGGAGGGGAATCAACCAGGCGTTCATTAACATAATTCTCATATGCACGCGCCACAGTTGGCCACACCTTTCTTTTTTTTTCTCTCCCACTTTTAGCCTTTTTCTAGCTAGGTGCGGCGGCTTGCTTAAGATATGCAAAAAGCGAAGGCATATGAATTTATTTTCTTCTTTTTTATTTTTTAATATTTTTCATTTTTTCGACAGAAAAAGAAATATGAAGAAAAAAAAGAGGAATATCAAAGCAAATCGACTAAGGATGAGCATGCAAAATGACAGTTATTAATGTAAGCTGTGGATAGCATAAAGAAGAAGAAAATGGAAATGGGATAAAAAAAAAAGGAAAGCGTTGCCTACTTTCAGGTCGCTTGGCTTGGCTGCCAGCCAAATGTCGCCTGCTATTTGCAAAACATTTATCAAAGCGCGCAGACAGAGAGACAAAAAAAACAAGCTGGCCAAATCAGCGCCAAAGGTAAATAAAGTTAATGGCTAGAAGAGAGAGAGAGGGAGAATAACAGGCAGCTGAGAGAAAGAGAGGGAGAAGCACAAGCCCGAAGCTCGTAAAATGTCTAGGAGGCGCTTTTAATTGTTTTTGTGGCACAACGTTGACAGAGCTGAGCAACAGGAGAGTGAGCAAGCAAAGGAGAGAGAGTGAGAGAGAGGGAGAGAGACAGTGTGAGAGTGAGAGAGAGAGAGAGTGAGCCAGTCTGCTGCTGCTGCTAGCGAGAAATGTCGAGGACATTTTTCGGGCCACAAAATAAATTGATCTGCGGCTTTGCTCTCATAATTTATGTGCCATTACCACGCCCCCATTACCACTCTACTCCCCCTACCCTCCACTCCCTCCCCCCCGAGAGAGAGAGAGAGAGAGAGAGAGAGAGAGAGAGAGAGAGAGAGAGGGGGGGAATTTGACAAATGGCTGCGAATCGTAAAATGGCCTCCAAGTCGCATTGTGAATCGGCATTAATTTTCTGTTTGTTGCAACTCGCAATCAATTAATTATCGCCGCGAGTACCGCGAGGGAGCGAAAAAAAAACAATTGAATACGTTGGGAGAAAAACAGAAAAAATATTACATTAAAGGTTATCGATCCCAGCGCACATTGACATGACCTCCGGCATTGGGGGTGGGGAGTGTCTATCTGTCTGTCTGCCTGCTGATAGAACCTTTTTGACTTTGATGACCTTGTCTGTTGTAATGCAGCAAAAAGGCGCGTTATTAATTTGCAGAATTATTTATGCGAATTTGTTGCAAAAGTTTGAAAATTGTACTTCATTAAGAAAATATTGAAAAGTTTTAGATACATTTTTTTAAGTAATATCTAAAAATTGATATATATGTTTTAGCACAAATAATATTCAACAGTTTGTAAAGAAAAGTTGTAGTTTTAAATGTCAATCTCTACTTTATACTACTGAAAGATCTTTAAATAATAAAATTTTTCAAAAGTTTCAGATAAGTATTAAATTAGTGAGATGTTTTTAGAATCTAAATACTAAACCGTTTTCTAGAAGAAGTGTCTCATTTTAATTTATATAAATAAAACTTTTATGCTTATTGAAAAATAAACTGCATTTTGTATGTTAAAGGTTTAGAATAAATATCTCACAGCATTTTAAAAAATTTTAAGAATCCCAAACAGTTTAACAGTTTCCTCATAGCAAGTACAACTTACATATATATATCTCGAGAAATCATCTACAAAAACTAAACGATTTTAATCCAACCAGGGATTCAAAACAATGACATTATAATTAGTATGCAGTTAATTCCGTTTCCAATTCCTGATGACACAATGAAGCAGACGTAACGAGGATTAAATTGGCAAATTGTTTGGGCAATTTTTGCATTGAGTTTTCGTTTTTTTTTCTTCTTTTATTTTTTGTAATATTTTTTGTAATATTTTTTAAACACCTTTTGCAGGCGTTCATTGTGTGTGTGTGTGTGTGTCAAGCGACGTGGAGGCATTTTAATTGCATAATTAATATGCGCAACTAATTTATATGCTAAATATGTTGCCAGTATATATCGTATATGTGTGTGTGTGTGTGTGTGTTGTATGCGTGTATATGCTATATGGTTTTTTTCCGTGTAAGCAAAAGAAATTCGCTGGCGTGTGTCATCGCAATAAACAACAACTATGCGCACTTTTTTCCGGAGGTTTTTTTGTTGTCGCACATATATTTTTTTTTTCTCTCGCTTTTTTGTTTAAATACATTTTTTATGGCGTTGCTTACTTGGGCATAACTAACGGTTGTCATGCCACATGAGTGTCTTTGAACTCACTCGGCTAACTCTTTTTAAAGTCGCAAACGCAGTTGAATTTGCAAATTTTGTAGATCTGTTGAAGCGATAAAGAGACAAGGTGTGACAGAGAGGGAGAGAGAGAGAGAGAGAGAGAGAGAGATAGAGCTGAAGAGGTTGGGGAAGTTGCTGACCCGAAACTTTAATTAGTTGTAGCTGCTTTTTGCTGTCGCTTCACTCACACATGACTCACAGAACTTGCTTTGTTTTTCGCAAATTATGAATGCAGAAAGAAAGAGAGCGAGAGATGTGTGTGTGCGAGAGAGGGAGAGGCAAATAAAATGTATTAATGTATTTGACAGCTGCAAAGTGCAGTAGCACAAGGAACGTGCCAAGTCTCTCTCTCTCTCTCTCTCTGTGTGTGTGTGTGTGTTGAAAGTTTTCCTCAACTTTGAAGCGACAAATGCAAAAATTTTCATTTTGGTTTCACATGTCACTGTAGTCAGCATACACACATACACACACACATACACTCACAGAGTACCCAATCTACATCTTGCCATATAGCATATTAAACTTTAAAGAGCATATATATTTACAGCTCACATAGAGTATTCCCTATGCGACTACACTCTCTAGGTTTCTTTATTTTATTTGAGCTTTTCTTTAGTTTTTCAGTTTCAGCTTGTTTGCCAAGTTTATCGTTTAATTGCCTCGTCTCGTATTTGCCTTACAGCTCTGAAGCGATGCCAAAATTGTTTGGCAATTCGTCTTCCGGCAAAGAAAACAGTTTAAACAATTTCTTAGAACATCAACGTCTAGATAAGTGAGTGAGTACAGAAAGAAATCTCGAATTATTGTTAGTCTTGGGCAATATTCATATGAGGCGGCTTAACCTGTTCGTGCTTCAGTTTCCCCCTTCCCCCTATTTTTCCCTCTTTTTCCCCCCTCTATTTGCATGCAAATTGTGCAAAGTGGAAAACGTGTTTTTCAATGAGGTCTTTTTGTCTTTTATCTCTACTTCTTCTTCTTTTTTTCTCACACAGTTGATTGGTGGGAAAATGAGCTGAGCTGAGCTGACGAGTAGCCCAAGGTTATGCAGCCGCACTGCAGTTCGCTGCAGTTAGATTAGACAGCGGGGGGTGGTTGGGTTAGGGGGGGAGGCCACATTTGGCCACATTGCCCCAAGGTGAACCGCTTCGGGTTCGAGTCGAGTTCGAGTCGAGTTCGAGACGAGTTTGCTGATCTGTGGGTGTATTCACTAGCGGGTCTCGAGGTTAGATCATAATTGTTTGTGTTATGTTTTTTTTTTTTAAAGCACTTCAAGCACAAAAGAGATTTGGGTTCGCCATGGTATATCATAGTATTATTTACATTTCGCTGTCAAAACTCATTTGCATATTTACTCGGTTGTTTTTTATTTTGCTCTTTTATTCACCTGATTCACAGATAATATAAATTATTATGTGAATTGTAAATGACATTGGAATTAACCCAGTTTTGTATTAAGTATACCCTGTGATAATGAGCTAAGATTGTGAGAGCAGGCTTGAAAGTATTTAAATAGGTTGCAAGTTGCAATAGGTCGAAAATAGGTCGGAAATTGGTCGAAAATAGGTTTTTAAATGCTTTGATCTTTCTATTTTCTTTGCTTTACAGAGTTACTTATTCATTTCTTTTTAGGGTATACTCTGTAGATAATTGTAATAAAAATCTGAAAATCTTAATCAACAGATCTTGATTGCAAATAGGTTTGTATCAAGTTTTATACTTTATAAATTCGATTATATCTTCATACCTTCTACAGCGTATGCTTTAGTCATGTCTATCCATTTTTTATATATTTTTTTTCTTCATGTCACATAATTATAGTTTATGAAATTGCATTTTTATTAACTGCCCAGTCAAATGTTGTAACAGTATTTTTTTTACAGTATTTACTTTTTGCACAACCTTATTAAACACATTTTGACATTAATACGCATTGAAAGGGGCGTGTAAAAAGAGAGAAAATAATAATAAAAATAATATTGCAATTCATTATAAATAACATACACTGTGTTGACATAATCATGGCAAATGAGCTCAATAATTAATATTACAATACTGTGAATCTGGGAATCTCTGATAATTGCATTCACTCGCTGCAAATAACCCAAGGAATCCAGCACGTAATGGAATGAAGGAGACGATTATATCATTAGAAAAGTTAAGGTGACAACTTTTTCACGCACACTTTGTGTGTGTAATTTATCATAAATGTTTGAGTGAAAAGCAGTCCCAGCAGTGTGGCCAGAGGGTAATCAGCTAGGCCAGGCCAGGTGGGTGTGGCACAGGGAGGAGGGGGGGGGGAGGGTAAAGGAAGGGCAGCTCAGGGGGCTCGTTGTTTTTGGACCTTTGTTGAAAGTCTAATTAAAAGCGAAAGGTGACCGCACCTTAACTTGTGCGCTGTCTCGCTCTCTCTCCCTCTCTCTCTCTCTCTCTCTCTCACTCGCTCTATTCGCCATCTCTTTCGCTGTGTCGTTGCTCAATTGAAGGTGACGACAAATGTGTAGCATGCCACGAGGCGCAACGCTGTGGCAGCTGCCTCCGGCCTGCCTGCCTTTAGAGGGTTAAGTGCGCCTCACTGCGCCCGTTTAACCCCAGAGTGTGTGCGAGTGTGTGTGTGTGTTTGTGTGTGTGTTTGTGTGTGTGTTAGCCCGTTCGTGTACCGGCCACGGGCAAACATAATTGAAGTCATAAATAACGAATTATGTTGCGAAAGTTGAGCTCGGGAAAATGTTTGTTTAGTCAACTTTTTCGCTCTTTTTTTTTATTTTTTTTTCTCCGCGCTTCACACTTTTGCATAATTATGATGTGCAGGGTAGGGTAGGGCAGGGCAGGGCAGGGTAGGGTATTGCCTGCTAGAGTTCGTTGGGTCACTTCCTAGTTGCTCTATGGACTGAGCTAATTATGTGTAAGCTCAGGCGTCTGCCGGCCCCTTTTCCTGCCTCGTCTCGTCTCGCCTACCACTTGCCGGGCCAAAGATTTATTATGATGGAATAAGTTTTTGCCGGGCCTTAACTGCTGGCTAGAGAGAGAGAGAGAGAGAGAGAAGAAGAGAACTGGGGGGTTGGGTAGGCGGCGCTACGCACCTCTAATTAAAAGCTTCACTGCCCTGGGAGGGGGTCAGTTTTAATAAATGTTGTGATTTGTTTGACAGCCGCGAGGTCTTTAGTTTCCTTTACTTTTTTCAAAAGCAGCTTTTGAAAATTGAAAACTCTTTAGAGCAGTGAAAGAGATAGCCAGCGAGAATCTATCTGTCTCTCTCTGGCAAAGTGTTTTTAATTAATGCACGAGTGCTGGGGCATTTCACAGGCCGTTGAATGTCAATAAAACTGCATTAAATTGCAATTATGTTGTGTTGTGTTGTGTCTGCTGACAACTGCAAACACTTTCCCAACAGTGCAAAGAACATTCATCAGTCAGTCATTTACTATATATTATATATAACGAAGTCCCTTTTTAATGCCATGCGTAATACGGGGCGTATGCGT
Organism: Zaprionus kolodkinae; assembly: GCA_018901885.1. Classification (NCBI taxonomy): domain Eukaryota; kingdom Metazoa; phylum Arthropoda; class Insecta; order Diptera; family Drosophilidae; genus Zaprionus; species Zaprionus kolodkinae. Next base: position 1,127,004 of record JAEIFM010000059.1, read on the forward strand.
GTTGCCCTTAAAGCATAAATTCTCCATGCGCATTTTTAATTAAAGTCAAGCCAAACGCAACACTTTCGAAACGTACGCAGTTTTTTATATTTTCAATAATCGTTTCTTTTTTATTAATAATTATAATTGCGGCTGCGGCTGACTTGAGTGACAATTATTGTCAGTGAAGTGAAGTGTGAGAGAAAGAAGAGAGAAGAGAGAGACGCAGCTAGCTCAGAGCACACACTTCAGCTGACAATAAAAGCACTCACTCGGCTTTCATTCATTCATTCATTCAACTTTGCTGCTTAACATTGAGTACTGAAAATATTTAAACTGCTTTTGATGCCACTCGCTGTCAGGGTCGTTGGGTAGAGCTTTAAAAAAATGTGATGAAATTTGCATTAAAAATGAAGCCGTATACAGTTTTACAGGCATTGTCTTGGTTTCTACTGTTATGGGCTACATATGTTAGTTGACAGCGGCTTAACAGCAGGGAAATTGCAATTAACATAGCTGCAGTGACACTTAACAGCCAGGCCACTGTTATTAGCATAGCTACTGTTATTTAACAGACGCTCTATTAACATTAAAGGCAAGTGAAGTTAGCTGCAGTCCTTTGCTAACATAATCTAGTTTACATAACTCAATCTGATATTGAATCCTTGAATTTAGCTTGTTTTTTTTTCTCTATCCTATTTCTCTGTCACTTTTCTCTCGCTCTAACTTTTTCTACATTTTATTTTCTAAATTTTCCTTTGCAAATTCTTTGATAAGATATCTGAGCAACATGCCAATTCCATTGCTAATTGCCATGCTCAATTTTTTGTCTGTCTGTCTCTTCCACAGAATTCCTCAAAAAACTTCAATGTGCATTACACACACGCTCACACCTCCTCACACACACACACACCTTGTGTACCGAGTGTACTGAAATCTTGCAAAAGGAAGGAAAATGGACAAAGTATTTGCGATAACAGGGCGATAATTAATTGCAGGACATTTGTTAGATTTTTGCATCCGACATTTGTGCCAAAAGTTGCCATCATGTTTTCGTTGCTTCCGTTTTCGACATTTTCACTAAGAAAAACCAGAGAGAAAGAGAGAGAGAGAGAGAGATAAAAAACTAGAGAAAGAGAGTAGAGTTTTCGTGCTTGGCAAGTCAAATACTTCGCCTCAATCTGTGGAGAATTATTCACCCATTTTGCAGTCAATGTCATTAGGCGAAGATATAGGGGAATAACTGGCAGGGAGTACCTGCCCGCAGACAGACGGCATTCCCAGATGATGATGATGATGATGATGAGGATGAGGATGATTACAAGAGCTGCTCATTTGCGTTGATTCCAAGCGGAAAACGTTTGTCGCAAAATTTCATTTCGATTCGATTGACATTAATTAATGATTGTTTCAATTCTCACACACACACACGTAGACCCTACTACATTATTTGTGTGTATGTGTGTGTGTGTGTTGCATTGATTTACGTCGTCATCGAGTCCCTGGCCACATTATTATGCTGGCACAGCAACAATTTCCACACCATACCATCTCGTACCCACATAACATAGGGTTCTCTTCTCTTCTCTTCTCTTCTCTTCTCTTCTCTTCTCTTCTCTTCTCTTCTCTTCTGTGCTTCCACTGCCCCTGCCACCCGATCCCCTAGGAAGTTACCAAGTTGCCAGGGACGACAATTGTCCTGAACGTTGTCGGGTGTTAATGATGATGAGCTGTCCCAGCTACAGCTTGAGCTTCAGTCTCCTTGTCCCGCTCCTGGTCCAGTCGGTATTCAGTTACGTGCAGGGCAGAATTTCACTAATTGTCAACGACAGTTTGGCTGGCTGGCAATATTTAATTATGTCCAAGTGAATATACGAAATACTGAATACATTCACACTGAGTATACTCATATATATTCACAATCCAATCGAAGACAATCAGCTAAGAGGCAGGCAGACATTAAAAATTGAAGCCTAATTTGCGAGTTGCCATCACTTCGATTAGCTAATAAAATCACAGTTAATATAATGCATATTTTATAAGGAAAGGTAGGTAGGTAGAGGGAGGGGAAGAAGGAGAGTAGGGGTCTAGGGGACTGCTCTATTGAAATTTCAGCAAGAGCTACACTTTTCGGGGGTCCTTGGAGTGCCACAAAAACGCATTCACAATGTCGACGCTGGAGAAATCAAGGCAAAAATATCCCTCACTCTCTCTCTCTCTCTCTGGGAAAGCTTTTAGCTTATCGCTGAGGCGAAATCCATAAGGATTTCTGCAGTTGCTGACTTGCATTTTTTATACCCCACACTCTCTCAAGCCAGAGGGGGCTGAACTGAGCTCTTGAGGGTTTTGCCCCCACGACGCGTAATAAATGTTTGCTGCAGTCCCAGTTTCGAATACGCTGTAGGTTACTTGAGTAGGGTATGCAGGAAGAGTAGAATTTCACTGCTTTTCTGTAGCTATATCATTATGAAATTTGGTATATAGTTACCCTTTGTTTTCTAGTTTATGAAAGTGTAAAGAAAAATGAACTCGCTCGAATAGCAAACAAAAGACATGCTCTTTTTCCATTTCCCATTCTTACGTAGTATCATCCCTTGCCTGATTGTTGTCGCTCTTGTGATTTCCACAAAGTTCCCTCTTAATGCGCGAAAATGCAGCCAGCTCAATGTGAAAATTTGCATAATTTTTTATTAAAAAGCAAAAGTTTTCATTTAACAATTGTAATGCTTTACATTTGATTGGGTTTTCCCAAAAAGGGCGACTGCCAGCTGTGCACACAAGTGATGAGGGGTGTGTTCCGTCCATCCTCACCCCAATTATGTCATTCAGAGTGAGTGTAAAAAGTCAGATGGAAAGAGGAGGGAAGGGATGACAGAAGAGGGATGGCTGGGAAATACGAGCGGGAATTATGTCACGATAAAGTAGAGAGACAGTGAAAGAATGTAATTAGCTTGGCCATTTGGAAATTGAGACATCCGAAAGGCCTCGAGGCGACGGTATTGTTAGCTACTTTAGGTAGATTTATAGACCGCATTAGGCAACAAAAAATGAGACAAAGAAAGAAAACGCTCAACAGCTGCTGGAAAATGCAAACAGGTGTCGTCATCTTGTCTGCCTGCCTGCCTCTCTGCCTGCTCTGCCTGTTAATCAGCTCCAATTACAATTGGCCAGGCGACAAAGCGAGTGGTGAAAATGTTGGCCAGTTAACTGGATAATGGTAACAGGCAACTGGCAACTGGCAGCTTGCAACTGGCAACTGACAACTGGTAACTGGAAGCCAGCCCGTCGCATTGACAATGCGAGTGCCCTAAGCCGCTTATAATTTGGTTATGTATGAGAGACGGGTAGGGGTAGGGGTAGCAGGGTATGGGATTGGATGGACTGGGTGTTTATTGGTCAGTTTGCTATATAAATTGCAGGGTCTTTCACTCCCCACAACCCCCAACAAACAAGCTGGCTGGCTCTCAATTTACACAGGCAGAGCAAATTAAATGGAAAATCGAAAATTTGATTAATTAACACAGTTGTGTGGGGGTGTGCAGTAGAGAGAGAGAGATATAGGGGGCAAGAGTAGACAGAGAGAGAGAGAGAGAGCAGACGTGTGTGGAACTGTTTAAACTGCTTGTACAAAGCTTAAAATAGGCTAGAAGTTGAAAAGAAAATTAAAACATAACATAGATGAGCTAAGTAAAAGGTATATTAAATTTTTCTTAAGTATTTCGATACTTAAAAATCTTTAAAGATCTACAAAAGAGCTTGAAGTTAATATATTTTATATCTAATTCAACTAGTTACAATCTCTGGCATTTAAGTTGTAAAAAACTTTAGAAAGACTGAGTAGATATTTCTACAATAAATAAATAAGTAAATAAAAAAAGAACTGAAAGATCTTCCATGATCCTCAAAAAAAACTATAAGAACACTCCAAGTAAAAAGCTTATATCTCTTATCAATCTCTGAGATCTTAAGTGATAATTGAGTGTAAAAAAAATAGAAAGAGCTCTAGCAATCAATTAGCTCTCCAGCTGTCATATATCAATACGAAAGGAACGATATAAATACGCGATCAGTTGAGCGTGAATAACGAATGATCTGTGCTTTCACTCGCTCTCCATATGCCATGAGTCTCCTCTATGAGTCTCGTAAGCCAACCGATTCTCCTTTCCAGTTGACCTCATTCGCATTGCATTCCCCGAGCTGAGCTGTCAATTAGAGCTCTATAGGGGGCCCAGACTGTGGTAGAGATTGCGATCCATTGAAGCGTCAGCTTGCAGTCGAGTAGCCTGTCCCATGCGCTAATCTCAGAGCTCGAGCTGCGCTAAGTCGCATTAGACAATTGATATGGAAAGGCTCTCTCTATAGAGCCAGAGAGGGAGAGAGCCCGAGAGGATTATGCCAATTGCGATTAGAGCTACCTGAATTGCGCTCTGACCTTATTAGCCGCTTGGCAAACATGCGCAACCGTTTTTATTATCAACTGTTTCTATTCATGTGCAGGGCATTGTATGGTAGGGTAGGGTAGGGTATGCCCTGGCCCAGCTGGCTGTGTGTCTGGGTGTGTAACATATGTAACTGCCGCAGCATAATGAATGCATCACCAGGAGGGAACGTCCATTTGTCTGTTTGCAATTGGAATTTGCTACGTTCCGTTCTCCTCCTCCTCTCTTCAACTCTCTGCTTTCTCTTTCTTCTGCTCTTTGCATAGTTCTTTGTTGCCGGTGCTTGATTTATTATGAAATCCGTACATGGTTATTAGTTTTTCAAATGCTTTCGGCACAGGCAATAATTTCCAACAGCCCCGGCTGCCGAAAAAAAAAATGAAAGAAGAAAATGTAACGCACCCCCTGCCGGGAAACTCCTCATCGACACGCACCCTGCTACAGCTTCCCTGTCGTACTCCTTTTGCCATTTCAGCGCTAAATTTGATTTATATAGATTTTATTATATTTGCTTTTTTGCTACCCCTGATGTAGCCAGCCTCTTCCTCTCATCCCTGGTTGTTTTTGTTGTTCCGTGTGGCGCTAATGAATTCAAATGTGTGCGTAATTGAGTTATTAAAAAATTTCACTGTACAGCCTCGTCTGCCCCTCGGTTCCGCCTACCTCTCTCTCTCTCTCTCTCTCTATCCCAGCTGTGCCGCTCGATTCTTGAGAGGCGTTCAAGCGCATAGATCTCTCCCTTTTTCACATTTTTCTATATACATATATATATATATATTTTAATTTATGACCAAGTGCAGTGCAATTTATCTCTCTCTTTGGGCTCCGAAGCAGGCAGCAAGTGCAAATGGGGTGCAAAGGGATTTCCTCCAGTGTTGACTCAGTCGAGCCAAGCAACGTTACCCAACACTGAGTAATCGCACCGCAATGCAGGCTGGATTAGAGTTACCACAGCATAGTAGAAATCATAAAATGAAACAATTTAGTGAAGAACTTCTAGTTCAGCTTGAGCACAAAGCAAAAACGCATTCAATATTTTATATTGGTCAGGTTCAGCAAAATGGGGAACTTCCTGTGCACTTGGGTAGAGGAGAAACCCCCCTAATCTCTGCTTTTATTTCAGCATTTTCTTTAAAGCTTAAACAATGCGGGAAACTTGCTTAGGGCCTTTTAGAACAAAGAAATTTTCTTAGTGTAAGTTTGAATTTTGAGTAAATTGCTATAAATATAGTTAGAAAATATGCAGCCTTCTGAAGGTCTTCAGAAAGTCTCACAATATCATAATAAAACCATAGAAATCCATATATTTTTCCAAGAGATTTGTTGCAGCAAAAAAATAAACTTATTAATAAAATATTTTTTATAATTTGTACCCTTTCGTTCAGACTTTTTCTGGCATGTTGTTTAAAAGTTTGTAACATAAGAAGTTATTCATAGAAAGCTATAATTTATAAATAGGTAGCAATAAGTATACTTTAAAGACTCACAGCCTTATGAAGCTCTCAAGATAGTATTTTCGTATAAAAATAAATCCAAAGGAAACAATTTATCAACTTCGTAAAGCAAATCGCAAGTTTTCTACTTGAAAACATTTGATTTTCCAGCTGTTCCTTTTCACTCTCATTTGCATGACCCACAGCGTGGTCTAAAGTTTATTTTTCTATGCTTTAAATTCCCAAAACGCCCCCACAATTAAAGTTGAACAATAATTGTACAAATTTCCCCGGCAGCTAAACAAATACTGCAATTGCGGGAATTGAGGGCAAATTCACAGCTTTTGGGTCCCCCATAAAATGTAACCTGCCCTACTCCCCTATACCACTTTCTCGTACTCCCCTCCTGTACACCACAAGGCATTTAACAGTCAATAATTCCGCTTAAATACACCGCTTAAATTATATATGCGATATGCGGAGCCTCCCCCAAAATTCAACGAGGGGGAAAAACTAAATGTGAGATGAAAATTTACTGTGTGTGGAAAATGACTTTTCATTTTTTATTTGCAAAAATTTCTTTTTTTTTTGAGCCCCCAATTGGCATATATAGCATATATATATTTTTTTGGATGGCCCTCACAGGAATAACCAGCGCCGTTTAAAGAGCGCCGAGGGAATGCCACAGGACTCTTCAGGCCAATTGGGGGCAAAAACACACACACACACACTCACACACACACACACACTCTGGCATAACCTGGATTATTTGATCTGTGGTGGGGAAAGGTCGAACAAATATTACCCTTGCATTTTTCATATAATTCGATGCGGCGCCTTTTTTTGCTGCTCGTGCAAATATTGTTTGCAATCAAACAGAGGAAAGAGAGGGAGAAAGAGAGGTAGAGAGAGAGGGTTGCTCTGGGGTAGGGCATACTACGATTCAAATCTATATAGTAATTTCGCATGTGCTTGATTTTTCACGGTACTTCAAATGCGGTGCTCGAGTGCAGCAGGGGGTTGAGTGAGAGTGAGAGAGAGGAAGGGGGGAAAAGTCAGTCGCCTCGTATATTAAAACCCATAATTTGGCTTAATAGTTTTTGCAATTACCCAAAGGGTTCTGCATGCTACACTCCAAATGTAGCACAAACAACAAGCTGCAAGGGGAAAGTGAGAAGGGGGAAGTGGAAATGAAGGAAGCAGGGTAAGCAGCAGCGGAAGCAGGGGAAGCAACCCTTTTTTTTTTTTGGTTTTGCAGGCGGACAGGAAACGCAGCAATTTGCGAACGCGCCAGGAAGTTGGCCCAAAGGAGGAGGAAGAAGAAGAAGGAAGGCAGAAGGAAGTGGAAACGCGCAGCCTGTTTATGCGTGAAATACGCCGCCCCGCAAGCATTTTGTCATATGCATGGCAGGGGCGTAGTTTCACCAGGGGGGCGAGACAGGGAGTTGTCAATTATGAATTTATTAGAGACTACAATTGTGCGTGCTCACATTATGAGAAGGTAATTATTATGCCAAGCCCCGCAGCAACAGCTGTCGCCAGAGACAGAAAGGGAGAGACAGAGTACAAGAGAGAGAGAGAGAGAGAGGAACTAGGGGAGCGACACTTGATGGGGCAGATAGATAACTGCAAAGGATTACAGGAGTATGAGATAATAATAACAAGAAATGAATGAGAAATAAATTCAATTAAACATGTGTCAAAAAAAAAAAACACTTTGTTTCTACTTTATCTACAAGTATTTTGCAATAAAGTATACCTTGAGGTTATTTGACAACAGTTAAAGATATTATCTGAAAACTGTAATAATTACAGTAGTTTTATTATATATGCATATTATTCTACATGTATTTAGAGGCCTAGAATAGGTCTTAGCACTTCCTGTCTATGAATAGGCACTCTGATATCTTGTACTATACAATATATCAGAAAATTCAGTAATATTTTTATATATTCATTAATTTAAATATATATGCATGTATTGATAGGACTCCTTGAATTTTAGTAAAATTCGAAGCACTTTGAAGCTTACAAATATTAAAAACCTTTTTCTGTTCTGAAACCTTAGTTCATGCTCTCAAAAATCATATTTCTTCTTTTCCATAATTGATCTGTTGTCATGGCAGCAGTAGCAGCTTTTCCTTTCCTTTGAAACATGTACATATTACTTTGTTTTTTTTTTTTTTTTTTTGAATTTTCCGCAGTTTCTTTTGAGTAAGTTTTCCACAAGCTTTTCAGTTTTTCATGTTCATTGATTTGCGTATTTCTCTGCTGACTTCTCTTTCGCTCTTTCTCTGTGCGTCTTGGTTTTTGTTGTTAACTGTTTGAAGTGACTCTCGACTTCAGCTCTCCTCTCTTCCCTCTCCCCTTTTCCCTATACCTACCAAGTACCCCCTTGCTGCCGCCGCCCTTTGTCCTTGTGACCACTTACCCCTCTCTACTCGGCGTGCATCAATTTATGTTGATTTTAAGTGGCAAATTGTATTTGCATTTTAAGTTTATGAGAGAGTAGACCACAAGTAGCCCTTTGTATTCCCAGGGACAGGGACAGGCACAGGGCCAGGGCCAGGGCCAATGCCACAGTCAGAGTCGTGCCTGCAGGGGGCTGGCGAAGTGAAGTCGTGACACGTCACGACTCAAGCCGCAGCTGTGGTCGAGCTCACGAGCTGCTGCTTTGATGGCCTATTAAATCAACAGCCTGCCCCTGCTCCTGCCCCCTACTCTATATTCCCCCTTATCGTGACTAACACATTTTCATCAATAACTTTTCTTGAGTGTGACTAATTGTGGGCGTGTACATGGCGGGAGGCGTGGCAACGCCTTTTATGACAATCACTTACAATAATTCTGTGTTGTGGTTTATTCGCTGTCATTTTGTCTGTCTATGGAAGGCGATGGAATAGACGTAATTACCTGTAAGTAAAAAGAAATTTAAATTTAATTAATAATTGAAGAAATCTATGAGAATTTGTAGGCAAAGTTTTAAACTTAAATTTGTAAACACTTAAGAGCAGCTTAAAATTGTTGTTTTTGTCCCTTGAAAATGGTCTAAATTGACTCTAATTTGCACAATTTTATAGAGAAAATGCTTGGTATAGCATTTTTATACAAATTATGCCTGGCTCAAAGGTTTTGAAGAGGAAATTCGAACATTTTTTTTCTCAAAAATTTTGAAATTTTTGTAAGGGGGTAGCATGGAAAATATGTTAAATTTTTGAAATTTTTAAATTTTTAAAAACATTGTTTAACCAATCCATAGTTAAAAACGTGCGTAAAATGACATTTTAAATCAAAATCCGTTGATTTTTCACAGAGTTGGGTGAGTTAGAATTCACTTAAGGGATCTTAAGAGCAGATATAGAGGTATGAAATATGGAAAAACATAACTTAAACTAGTTGTCTTTTATTTTTTGATATATTATTCACAAAAAATAATAGAGAATCATCAATTTCAGCTAACTTTGTAGTGATTTAAAAGAGTTGGAATGTTTATAAGGATGAAAAGGAACTAGAAAGTTTGCGAAAAATATACCATCTGCAGGAGAATAAATATGTACCATAAAAGAAAAATTATCCGACCAATTTCGCATAATATTTAACTAATTTAAAAATAAGGCCTGCATTTTTTAAGACTTTCTTATTACATAATATATCTTCCCATTTAAAGTCTTGCAACTAATCTTTAATTCAGTTTTATAGCAAATTAAAGTAGGATATCCATAGCAAATCTAATCAGCCCTCAATGATATCATTCCCTTTCGTTTTTGTGTCTCTATTTAACTGTAAAGTAAGAGTTCTTTAACTTTTTCGGATCGTTATAGCCCATTAGGGGATTATGCACTGCAAAAAGATGATTTATGTCGTTTATCTGTGTGGATCTATCTACACACACACACACATACGTGTTTTTCTATGAATTAAATAGAATTTGTTTGGTTTTTGGGCAAAAAACTTTGCATTGCATTGGTTCAATTTGGTTTGGATTTTGGCTTTTTTGGTTGAGTCGACTGTGATGCAAAGGATTTAACTGTCCATAGTACCAATATGTACACACACACACACACACACACACACACACAGGCAGAGTGTACAGTGAGGCTTATTACACTAATTACTGTGGGGCACATTTCAGCCACCCTCTCTCTCTCTCTCTCTCTGCCTCTGCCTCCCCCTACTCACTCTGCCTCTGGCAAGCGAAAACTTTTTGCGGCTGCTGTGCAGAAGCTCGCAATGTTATGGCATGGCCAAAGGGCTGCAGCAGTGTGGAGGTTAGGGTGTAGGCAGGGGGAGTTGAATTGCTTTTTTGGCAGGGCTTATTATGGCCGCCAACTGTTGTCTCTCAGTGTGCGTACACACACACACACACGCAAATGGTCTATGACTCTGCCCAGTTGAGTTAGTGAGTTGCTGCTGCTGCCGCTGTTACTGTTATTGTTGCCACAGCCACTGTTACTGTCTCTGTTAATGGCTTTCCAGGGAATCGCGTGCAGTAATACAATTTAGCACCAAGGAGACCAGAGAGAGAGAGAGAGATAGAGAGAGAGAGCGAGAGAGAGAGGCAGAAAGAGAGCGACTGCGTTGCAGTTTGGCTTATAAAAATGAATGTGACTGTATATGTAAATTACAGCATAAATATATATAAATGTACACAAATTTCTGCCAAGATGTATGCTGCAGATATTTCTATATACATCTATATATATATATATATATATTTACATACTCTATGTCTGTGCGGCGTGTGAAATGCGCTGTGCATTTTATTTTATTTTATTGCATTTTACTTTTACCAACTCCGCGTGTGCGACATTGTTTTACCGCAAATATGCGCCACAAATCCACACTGGCAACACACACTCACACACACACACACATAGTGACTACATGTAACTACTCTTTGTGTGTGTTTGTGTGTGTGTGTGTGTGTGTGTGTGTGTGTGTGTGTTTGCGAGGGAGACCAACAAAGCTAACGCCATCGTGGAATTTTTATTGCCCTTCGCCGCTGTCAGAGCAGAAACTGAGAATCCACATTACTTCCGAGAGGCTTTAAAGTGCCAGCGTGAAATATTTCATAAAAGATACACTGCGGAAAAAAGTCAAGCACATAGAGTCTCTACAGAGCACGACTTGCGTATACCCTGCGATTGCTATGTGTTGCTCTAGCGCAATCGCTGCAAATTTACTCAAAGAAAATAGCTAAAATTTCGCAAAAAGTTTTCAGACCTTTAAAAATTTTGTAGAATTTTAAAAAATATGATAATATGAAATACCATAGTTAAGCTTAATTTCTGCATACTTTTTTCATTACTACATACTGTGCATACCCCATGCCACGCACTTTTCTACAGGGCATTGTGTGCCTAAGGAACTAATACTGAGCGCAACTTGAGTTGCTTTGGTATATACTTTTTCACACACTACAGAAATACTAGAAATTTCAAAAAAATACTAGCATAAAATACAAATACTAAACCTCAATTCTGCATACTTTTCTGTCTGCTGCACACTGTGCATACCCCATGACAAGCACTTTTCTACAGGGCATAACGTGCCAAAGGAATTTGTACAGCGCTGTCGTCATTGCATAAATGCATTAGTATGTGGGGTGTGTGTGTGTGTGTGTGTGTGTGACATAAGCTCTACACTGCGTGTGTGTGTGTGTGTGTGTCTGTCTTTTCAAGCTGGCTTTCATTACAAATTACGTTATTTCCATTTAAGCCAAAAACAGTTTCAGCAGCGTGCCAAAAAAAAAAAGAATATATTTTTTTTTCATTTCTCTCACCTTTTCGGCTCTATTTTCGTGGCCTGCGCTGTTGTTGTTGCCGCTGTCAATAAACTAAGAGTTGCTGCTGCTGCTGCTGTGTTTGCGGTTAACTACGCTCCCTGTCCCCCCTCCGCCCCCCTCTATGAGCCCCACATCCCACTCAAACACAATCAAACTAATGAAGTCGCTGCGCGCACACAGATAGAGGCAGCTTGAAAGGAGTCGGAAAGGGGGGAGGGGCAGTAGCTGCTGCACAGTGGTTCGCTGTTCTGGCGCCAAGAGGCATTAAAATATTTTATTGCAATTTTGGCATAGATTTTTCCACACACACACACACACACACAGAACACACACCTGTCGCTGACAGCACACGCTGATGATGTCAATTGAAATATTTCGATGCGATTGAACGGAATTTGAGCTAGCTATGCAGTGGCGTAGAGGAGGGGAGGGGGAATATATATTGCAGCACAGTGGGCACATGTGTGCAACGAATTGCGGCAGCCCATTGAAAATAAAATATAAAATGGAAAAAAATAAAAAAATAAAATAAATAAAAACTGATTGAATTTGATACAGAATTAAATGCACTATCGCATAAGCCGCGCTTAGTTCCAGCGATATCCGCTCTCTCTCTCTCTATATGTATGTGTGTGTGTGTCCCTCTGCTTTTATAGCCCTTTACAGTGGTCGCTTTTGGTGCTCGCACACGCACGGGCCACAATAATAAATTTCCATGCGCATAAATCAAAAATGGCGATGCAAATGCTGCACAAATATGCCAAACATTTAGCTGAAATATGTGTGCACGCACACACACACACCCAACCCATAGCTGTCCGACATTTTTCGCGTGTGTGTGTTATTTTAAAATCCCCCTCCAGCCCAGGCAAACTAACAGCGAGCCACCCCTGAACTGAACGGAACTGTAAAATAAAAACTTGCTCGAATAATCAAAATGGCAACGAAAATTCGTGCATAGCAAGGTGTGCACACACTGTTTCTAATCGGCGCAACGGCGGCGGAGGGTGACAACCCTGTTGGCCCTTACGCATATTTATGCGCCGTCCCAGTGCCACGCCTCGCATCGACTGGTTTATTAAATTTTGCCCACTGTAATGTGATTTTCGCATGCCAAATTGGTTTAGGCCTAGGCCAGGGTTGCGGCTGCAGGGTTGTTCTACGCATTAACAACATCAGCAGCAGCATCATCAGCATCATCATCATCATCAACGTTCTTTGCATCATCATCCTCAACGCGGCCAGAAGGTTTAGCTGAAGTTCTTTTTTTTTAGTCTGCGGATTTGATCTTTTTTGGGCTCTGCGGCCATTGGCTGATTGCCAACAACAACAACAACAACAACAACAGCAGCAGCAGCAGCAGCAGAGTTGTCGCACGCACCCTTAAATCCCTGCTGCCATTTTTGTGTTGCGCTGGCAGCATGTTGCTAGCAGCATGTTGCCAGCGCAACATCGTGTTGCTTGCTCTGTTTGGGGAATTTAATTCACTTAAAACGCATTTTACTGCTGCATAAATACACACACAGCACACACACACTCTCACACACACTCTCGCATAGCTTCACATTTAGTCAGCTGCTAAAAATTGCAGCTCTAGAGACACATAAATCGCCTGTAAACATAATATGCATAGCCAGCTCTTTTTCTCATTCTCTCTTTCTTCCTCTCTCTCTCTCTCTTGCCCTTTCAGCTGCGAGTCAACTTTAGTAATTATTCAAAGGTGACGAAAATGGGCGTGGCTGTCAGCCTCAGCTGCCTTTTTCGTGCTGCTGCTCCTGCAAATTTAATAATCGACAAAGTTTGCTCCTTTTTTTTACACTAAATTGACTGCACGTGCTTGGGTACATCCCCCCCTCTCTCTCTCTCTCTCTCTCTCTCTGGCCTCTGCCCTGTCCCCTCCCTTCTCTCCCAACTTCAGCTTGTTGTCAGCTTTGTTGACATTTTCAGCTTGGCTTTATCGCAATTTGTTGCTGCTTCTCCCTTTCTTGGCCTTTTCTTTTGACAAGTTTTTACCTGGTCTAACCGACTAAGTGAATTAGAGCAGCTGCAGCTAGCTGAAACTTTACTTAAATTGTTTTCAAAAGCCTCAGAGCAATTGCACCTCTCTCTCTCCCTCTCTCTCTCTCTCTCTGATATTTGCCTAAAGTTTGTCACATCAATTAGCCAAATTCCCCTCTTATGGCCTCATTGTTTGCTTTGCTAATTAAACATAGCGAAATTTAATGTAATTGTAAACTGTTCATGCAACATCTTGCAGCTTTCCCCCTGCTCCTCCTCCTCCTCCTTCTCCTCCTCCTCCATTATGCACATGCTGTTGACACTGCCTCCTAAGCCGTTCGCATGTATATGCATTCTACAGTGCCTGCCAAATGTCTGGCCATTAGTTATTCGCTCTGCAGCTAATCCACTTAGTGCCGAAGCTTTGCAGCTTTGTTTCGACACACATGTGAATATTTTAAGACAAGACTGTCAAATGGATGTGTTGGAAAATGTTATCTTTGGGCGACTAAATTGACCATGAAATTCTATGGAAGGCAACGATAATCCTAAGTAGAATTATAAGCCAAGATTAAGCTCATAATATGAACAAGATGTGTGGGCTGTGCGATGAGCTAATAAATTGTAATCAATTTTAAAATTCCTATAGGCTTATAAAGTGTAATTCAAGCATATATAAAATGTGGGTTATGTGGAGTAAGATATTTAATAAATCGTAGCTCTAATTGCAGATTTCTTGAATATAGAAATATGTAAATTTTATTTACACATAGAACTAGCTCGTTTACAGCTAAATTGCATAAAAACTGCGTTTTTCTGCTAAATAATATGCATTTTTCTACACAACCAGTGGTTTCTAGTTTTTTTTTTAGCCATATATCACATGAACTAGCGGATTTTTTCTAAATAATATACAATTTATTATAGATCTAGCTGTTTTGTGACCCAAAATTAATTTAAATTGCAGGATTTTACTTATAAATCTATAGATCTATCTGTTTTCTAGCTAAATTGCATATAAATACGTTTAGATATAGGCTTAAATAATGTGCCCCTAATTCAAATACTACATATTATATTAATTTTAGTAATCCCGATGCCATTAATTTTGTGCTCACAATCAAATCAGACAACAATTAATTCTAAACGCACTTTAATTCATTATTTATAATGGAATTAGCTGTCTGTAAGTGTAAAATTCAAGTCGAATTAATTAACATAAACTAGAGCGCTGCTGCGACAACCAACTGGTCTGCTAATTAAAACGGCTATAACAATAACAGTATCAATTACAATAACAATAACAGCAGCAGCAGCAGCAGAAGCGGCAGCAGCAGCAGCGACGCATATTCAGCAACAGCGCAAACTTCACTTATGGCCGGAGGAGGCACGTCAAGGCGGCAGAGCAGGATCATTTGTAATTTGTGCACGTGCATGCTTATTCTAATAGATACTCCCCCAGCCCTATTTGGTCCCAAAAAAGGGGGCCTAAGCACAAAGTTACTCAAAATGCTATTAGCCACGCCTACACTTGAACGCCCCCTACTACACTCATATAGACAGCCAGACAGTTTTACTTTTACTTGGGGGCAAGTTTTCTATGTCAGCTATGATGGTAGCCCGAATTTATGTCTTGATTTAATTAAATTTAATTTCACATGTCGCACACGCACACCCTGACAATGCTGGGCGGAAAATCGTAGTGCTGATTACGTTGCCAGCTTAGCGATAAGTCATACAACCAAATGATTATGATTATATCGTGTATATATATATATATGAATACATATCTATGCAAATTGCGTGCACATTGTGTGACGAAAGTTTTCCTGCCATTTGCCAATGAAAATGGGGAAAAGTAATTGATTTTACAGCACTCGGAAAATCTTCATAAGCAGCTGAGACAATGCAGTTGTCTAATTGTTCTCTCTCGCTCTCCTCTCTCTCCCTCTCTCTCTCCCTCTGTCTCATTGTGGTCGATTTGTGCATTTCAATTAGGGCAAAAATGTGAGAATATAATTAAATTGTAATTCTAGTCGGGCCAATAAATTGCTGTTTACACAAAGAGAGAGAGAGAGAGAGACAGAGAGAGAGCGACATGGGGGAGTCTATTAAATTAATGTAAATATTTGAGCATTTTATAGATATATCTACACATAGTATTATATCACTTTCATGTATCTCTTTGTCAATCAAGTTTAACGAGCGTGTATAAATCATTCTGTTTTTTCTACAGCGATTATGTTTGCCATCGATCCATCAATTAGATTGATATACATATGTAACGAAATGATATGCTGTAATAATTTCTGGCCATATCAATTGCTGAAATTGCACAGTTTAATAAAGACAAAATCCCCCTGAAGCCTCATAGACCATACAAATCATATCAAATTCGCAGTTTATTAGCATGAAACACTGCCAAACGGATTAATGAATTTGTTTTCCATTTATTTGCAGGCCATTTAAAATCCATATACGATTCGTTTTACATTTTTCTCTTTTTTCCCTTGTTTCCAGCCCTCATATGATTTTTCCTTTATCACAGAAGTGCGTGCTGCTTTTTTTCTGTTTTTCTTTTATTTTTTATTTTTTCTTTGTTTTATTGTTGTCGTCTGTTCGGTTGCAGTTGCAGTTGTGTTCCACGGTGCCGTAGCCTTTTATTGCGTGAAAATTTATATATATGTAGTTCCAGAGAGATGTAATTCGGCTGGGTAGTTGGTAGTAAAACTGTAAAATGTGCTGTGAATTGTGAGTGAAGTGAGAAGTCAAGGGCGGGAAGTGTGAGCAATTGGAGTGACAGACTGCGTGATACCCTGTTCTGGCACTTAAATAGAGTTTAATTTGAAATTATAGAGAAAATTTTCGCGGGAAATTCGCTCAGGCATTTATTGATTTTATATGAATAGGTATTTTTTGGTATTATTTTATAGCTATTATAATATTTATATATATTTTTTGCTATGGTTTATAACTAATTAATTCATATTTATTTATTATTTATTTGTATTTTATTTAATTGATTTTAAATTGTAGAGAGAATTTTCGCTGGGAAATTCACTCAGGCATTTATTGAGTTTATATGAATTGGTATTTTTGATATTATTTTATTATTATTATAACATTTATAGCATATATTAGCTTATATCTAATTACTTCATATTTATTTATTATTTATTTGTATTTTATTTATAATTTTTAATTTATTTTGAAGAGTTTCCAAGCGCTTGACTAAGCTAAGGTAAAGGCAATTTTGCATACAGAAGGTTTGAAAGCACTTGCATAATTTAGGTAAAAGCTCAAAGCTTTTCGTTGATATTTAAGCACAAACTGAGCTTCCCTTAACATGCGAATTATAGGGTATATTGACAGTTGCATACCACTGCAGTATTGCCACTGCTGCTGCTGCTGTTGCTGCTGCTGCTGTTGCTGCTGCTGTTGCAATTGTTGTTGCTGCAGCATTGTTTGGTCATTTCAATGGATTACCATGGGACGTGTCTGTGTATGCGTGCGTGCATGTGTGTGTGCGTGTTTGTGCATGTGTGTGTAATGCTCAAGTTAACATTATTTTCGTGGTGTAATTCTTTTGAAAACACGACTCCAAAATCGCATTTAACTTGGCCAAGCGGCGCTTTAAGCCGCTTTTAAATAAGAACGAACAGTAGCAGCAGCAGCGGCAACAATAACTCGACTCAATTTGCATATTGGAGCATTGAACTCAGCCGGGGGAGTAGGGCACAGAGAGGGGAAGAGGGAAGAGGGCAGGGGAGTCAGCTGGGAACTGGCCGATTCAGTGCGGGTAATCGTAATCGTTGTGGCTGCCAGCGATGACTTCAAGTTGGGGTGGAGTGTTCACGTTTCAAATGACGTTGGCTTCAATTGAAATGACGGACAGGGGGGTTGGACAGAGGGGAGGGGAGAGGAATGAATGACTTGGCCCGTTTTGTTTGCCAAGCTGATGGACAAGTGTCATGGGCGACTGAAAGGGCTTGGCCAGGCTGCGACTCTCAACTGGGTGCGTCGCACTAAATTTGATTAATTCAAAAGGGGAAGAGATAGGAAAGAGATAGAGAGAGAGAGTGAAAGAGAGAGAGCGAGAGAGTGTATGCATAAACGTAATAAGAGACACGCACAGCCCGCACACACAATGGCCGGCGCCTGCTAAAATATTCGCACAGTGTAACCAAATAAGCACAGTGGGCCACTCGACGCGTTTCTGGCTAATGAAAAACTCAAGCAGCGCAGCGCAGCGGGAGATGAATTGATTTTAAATCAATATTGACAGATGACATGGCTCTCGCGCTCTAGCCCCAGCTACACTCCCTCTTTCTCTCCCTCTCTTCCTCTCCCTCCCTCTCCCTCCCTCTCTCTTCCTCTCTCTTTTCCTCTTTAGCTAGGAAACTGTACAAGAGGAAATGCAGCAGTGCGCGAAAATTTGCAACATGTCGTGAATGCGAAGCAAACGAGAACAGCTGCCAATACATTCTTTTTCACTCGCTTTTCCCTCTCTTTTCCACACTCATTCTGTCTCTCTCTCTCTCTCTCTCTCTCTATCGCAGCCCCTCTAAGTCGCTGCTAAGCAGCGCAGGCTGCGGCTGAAAACTGTCAGTGAAGAAATTAGACAAGCCAAAGCTAAATTGTCAACAGAAGCAATCGCAAAGATAGATGCGAATAGATGACAGATAGAAATTGAAATAGAAATAGAGAGAGAGAGAGAGAAAGAGAAACAGAAAGAGGGAGAGAGGGAGGAAGCAGGAGAATGAAAAAGAGAGCAAGAGATGAGAAATGGAAATGAAAATGCACAGTGAAGCGAAAACAAGATTTCCCCAAAGTGTAGAGACTCCATACTACCCAACAGTGTTGGTAAGCGCCTGACATAAGCTTCACATAGAGACAGCTATATATGATATATGTATATACATTGATATATCTATGTTTGAAATCCCTCTCTGGCATCTCTCTCATGTATAAATGTTTTAATACTGATTCATTGTGGGCTTTACTTGGCAACACTCAGCGAGATCTTTATAGAGCGTGTGACTAACAAATTAGCATGACTTTTTATTGATCTTAATTATTTATAAACAGCGAGAGAGAGAGAGGGAGAGGCAAAAAAAACCTTTTAAGTCTGCCTTGTGAATTCTTTTGAATACTGTAAGCTTACACAAAGTATTATCATATATAATGAAGCAGGGCCTTATAATATCAGCTGCAGTATAATATCTGTATAGAATTATTCTAAAAGGAGAGATCTGCATAAGCTACTTAGTAGATCATTTGAGAGCTCAAGGAAATAATTTGAATAAACAAAACTTAAGAATTTCTAAAGATATATCAAGAAAAAGATCATTTGAGCTTGATATAACTCTATAGTCTATTGAAATAAAAGGGTTTGGTTTGCTTTGGTTTGGTTTGACTTTAATCAGTTGTTATGATACTTGTTTTTCTTGGCGTAATGGCAACCCTGCTGCACAATAGTTCACAGAATGCGTAGTTCATCTTCAATTGTGTGTGTACTATTTTCACCCTTATCCCTTATCCCTCCTCATTCATATTCGCACGTACTTTCTATTCGATTTTCCTCTGCACATTCACATTCTGCACACACACATTCTGCGCTGGCAGGCAACCCGCATGAATAGAGTTGTCGTGCTACCTAAGCAGAATGCAGTGAGAAAAGGGACAGACAGAGGGAAAAGGACAGGACACACGGAATACAATCAACAATTGCGAGTTAATAAATGTCAAAAGTGACAGTTGTGCTGACTCGTCTCTCTTCCTCTCTCTCTCTCTCTCTCTCTCACTCTCTTTTTGGGTTACTTCTTAATTGAATGACTTTTCGGCCTTATCTCGATTGTGTCTAACTCTAGCTAGCTATACCTCTCCCTCCCATTCTCTCCGTTATTTTAATGAGCCTTTCAGCCTGTCAACAGTAGATTAAAACCAACAATGTAACTTGGGTTAAGTAACTAACCCCAGCTCCCTCTCCCTCTGCATCCCCTCGCTCATCTTGTATTTGCGGCTTGGCGATGGACACGCCTCGATAACCGAGGATTATCGCTGCGATAGGGGCGCAGCTGTACCTCGAGATCGTAACTGTTAATTGCCTGAAATTGTGTCAAGGTTCTAGAGTCGATGGCATAAGCTGGGCAGAGGGAAGGGAAGGGAAGGTTTTCCTTTGCATAATTTCCATTGCGTAATTTTCCATTTTCCCAGCTCAGTTGCTGCACCTGCAGCCAACAGTTTTCCTTGACTTTTCACAGTTTTTCTTTCAGCAACAACTTGCGGCAAACTATCGTGAGAGTATCTCAGCAATTTGAAAATTGTATCTGTCAGATAAGCAACGGCTCAAGCCGAGAGTTTCGCTTTTTGCCTGTTGCTTTCTTTGGCTTTTGGCTTCTCCTTTTTTTGTCTCTTTTCTCTTTCACTCGTTTTGTCTGTCTTTCTTTTTGGGCTAACGCCTTCTGGCCTGGCCAAGCCAACGTAATGAACTGCTTTTGTTGCTGCTGTCAGGGTTGTCGTCGTCGTGCCTCCCCCCTCCTCCTGGGGGCAACTCGTCAGCATCGCATCGCATAATCACAATAGACACACTCTCTACTCTAATCCTGGTTAGCTGAGCTGAAATCAGTCCTGGCACGAACACTTGACTCGAGCAGAGCATGAACTGATTGCACAGCAGGAGCTGGCAGAATCCCTTGAACTGGCCCTGGCCACAGGCGCAATCAGCTGACCCATCCCCAACACTTCACTCCACTCCATCTCCAGTTCCAGTCCAGTCCAGTCCCCATCCCAACCCAAACCCAAACACAATCGAAGTCTGTCGCTGTCAACATTTGACAATCGCAGCGCAGCTCGGAGAAATAAATTGCATTAAATTAGCCAGCGCGCATTGGCAGCGCATTTAAAACCGTTGCCTTTCACCATTTTCCGATGCATTTTTCATCAGTTTTCCCCAGTGCAATTCACGAGCAGGGAATGACTTGCATACCCTGTACGTATGGAGAGCAGGGTAGTTCTCTCTCTCTCTCTCTCTATCATCATATTCATATTTACTTAACAGCCTAAGTGTTTCATCTTCGCTTTTTAGCATGTTTTTTAAAGTGATTTTGACTTAAGATATTAATCAGTTTAAAGAGGGGAAATATGCTGTTCATAGTTCCAGAAAATGTTCTTTTCTAGTTTCAGTTTTTTCCAAGAGAAAGTTGAATTGATTATTTTTTATCAACTTTATCTAAAATTTACTTTACATTCTAATTTTGTCCTAAGAAGTTGAAATATACAATCATGAATTTCTAGAGAATTCTCCATCTACTTTTCTGATTAGAAAATTATCAGACACTTGAAGTTAAGATGGGTAAAGATAATTTTTGATATGTTAAAAGTAACAAAGTGATCTTATAAATATTTATTTTTATTTAAATAAATTCTTAAGAATGATCATGCTTTATATAAAATATTTATAATCTATATAATAGCTGAATTAGAACCCTGCTGGTCTTTAAACAATTTTTTATTTTACTCTTCAAACAAATTATTTTTCTCTGCCTTTACAGGATATTTCACAGTCAGAACTTACCAAGTTCATACGTTTTTTATTATTTATTTTTTGAAGCCATGATAAATATGCTGTTGAAAGGTCTGTAGGGACAGCAAGTGTAGGGGAAGGGGAAGAGTTACTACAAGTTACTCAGGCAGTTGATATTAAAGCCCCCCAGCTAATTTTCAACATGCTGCCACATCGATGACTACGCTCATTTTTTAATAATATACCAAAAAAGGCGAATCTTCGTCATATTACCCACAGACTCGACTCGACTCGATGATGATGATGATGATGATGATGATGGGGTTGTATACTATATTTGACTTATTTTCGGTTTTTATTTGATTATTTCTTTTGTCGATTTTTACGCTTGTATTTTTAATCAATACACGAAAACTTCGTGTTGCATATATCTTGTTGTTGTTGTTGTTGTTCCCGTTGTTGCCTCAGCGACCACTGAATGCTTTCAATTTAATTAACTTTTTCTGCAATATTTGCCCACTGTTGTTGTATTTTTTTTTTGACTCTTTATCGAGTTGTAAATTTACTTTTGGCCTGTTGGCGTGGCTAAACTTATTAAAGTTTTTTAACACCGAAACAGACTCGAATACAGCCCCCGCCCGGCTGCATCCATCGTTTTTTTCAATCAATCAACAGAGCATTTTTTTTTCTTTCTATTTTATTTCTCTGTTTTTGGGTGTGAATTTTGAGTGGAAAAAATAATCGAAAATTGAGTTACAGTCGAATGGGATTGTGAAAAATTAAGCAGGGTTAATAAAGTGTAAAACTGGCGATGGAAATCGCATTGAAAAGGGCCTCAATTGGGAAACACGATTGTAAATTGGTTAAAAGAGATGGGGAAAATTAAACTAAAAATCGTAACTAACTTTTTAAATTACAATTAATCAAGCGGAAAGCTTTAATCAATTTATCAATTTGAAAGCTTTGATGTGCTTTGAAAGCTTGCAATTTTGATTAATTAATCAATTTTGAATTTATATGGAATAATTTATTATTTTTTTTTGCAATTAAGAACTTCGATAGACTTAATTAATCGATTATTTGGCAGAGTTTCTAATTAAACCCTATAGAAGCATATTCATGATTTAATGAACTTATTGCCAGTTGAGTGACCCTTAGACTCATAGCAGCTGCCTCAGCCGAACCCTTACATAATCCTAAGCCAACTACACTTATCTGGGGTTGAGACTACATACACTCGATTATTCTCTGCCCAGAGATGCATATCGAATGTCATTCATCTTCGTTCCTAATGATGCCAGAGAGAGATCTAATTAAAGCACGCCACATATACCATAAAAAAAAGATCAAGCCAGGCAAAAGACTCTGGGGGCGTATCCTGGCATTAACATATGTTCCATTTTGGGTCGGCACGCGAACTGGTTCCGGTTCCTCCTCCTCCTCCTTCTCCTCCTCCTGCTGCTGCCTTGTTGTTTGTGCAAAGTATTTAGTGCAACAATTGAGCCGGAAATACACAGAGAAAACACACGGACTGCCTTAAGCTGCACTCGGGTCCGGTACAGCCCTATCCGGAGGCATTAATTTTACGGAAGAGCGCACAAAAAACAAGAGAGAGACAGGAGAGAGAGAGAAAAGAGACGCAAAGAAAACAAAAAGAAACCATCAAAAAACGCGCCAATTGCAATAAATTTGGGAACAACTTCGCAGTTGGCTTTGGTAGTAACTGCGACGCCGGCTCGAGTTGGGTTTGAGGCCAATTAAAAAGTGGATTGAAATGCGTGTTTGATTTGCTCTTGGAAAGGAAAGGGAGGCATATGCCATACTAGCCGGGTCTTTAGGGGATTTGGAGTCAATTAAAAATACTTGACAGTTTCCCAAAACCCCGAGAAGATGTCGGGTATAATTGCTTAGGCTTTAAAAAGGGTTCAAAATGTGTAAGTAAATAAATTGTTATAGAACTTTTGCTATTTCAGTTCGATTGGCAAGGGAAGGGAGGGGGGTACTACCAACTGGCAACTGACCGTGTCAAAGTTTTGCTGCGTTAAGCTGGCCGTAATTAAAATTTCGTGCCGCGTCGTAAGCCTTGGGGCAGATTATAGTAGACGTTGCCCCAAAAACTCGCTCAACTTTTGTTTTCCAACTTGCCTTTCCCCCTCTCTCTCCCTCTCTCCCTCCCCCTGATTGATGGCAAACATGGCGCCCAAAACTTTTGAGTAATGGCCAAAAGATACAAGTATTTTTCTCTGTGTACAAGTTCAATTCGCAACGCTTTAAAGGTTTACTGCACCCTGCAATCAATTGACGAATTAATCGACGCCTAATCGAATTTCTATCGATCCATTTCGATGTTTATCGCTTTTGTAGCATTTCCCTTCTCTAGTCTCTTTTTTTTCATGGCAAATTTCATTTCAATAAAACTCGCATTAATTTCATTTAATTGTCGCAGTTACGTTTTTTTTTTTTTTTTTTGTTCCACCTGTCGTCCCTCTATGCGAACCTGACATCGTCCATTTCAATTAACTCTCAAGGATTATTTTATTATGTCAATCAATTTCCGCAACTAAAAAGGCAGCAATAAACGACAACCCCCTTTTATTTTTATGTTTTTTCTTTTCATTCATTTTCCTGCTTTTCCCTGCTTTTGCCATCGAACACCTTTATTAGTCGTGGCTCGTGACTGGAAAAAGGTTTTAATTAAATGCGCACAGTTCCAGCAAATTGTAATGAAAATGTGTGGGAAAATTGTGCAAGGATTTTCAAAATATTTAAGCAGGAAAAACACTGAAACTTGGAGGAAAAAAACTTCCTTTAGAAGTCTCCCACTCCTTGCAGTCATTTAACTCTATTGTTTTCCGGTAAACTTCTCTTTGTAGATTTATAAAATATTTGGGGGAATTTCTGCAGCCTTTTAAGGAATTTGCATAAGAGCAGGCCTGTTTACAAATTTAAATTTCCGTTCAATTGAGCATTTTCCTTAGTTTTTCCACAAATTACACGAAATTTTACATGGCAATTTTCCCCAAAAAAAAAACAACAAGAAAAGCAGACAGTAGGCAATAAAATCAAAACTAACATGAATCATTGAGCACATTGTAAGCACTTGAGCAATTATAATAGTTATGCGGGCAGGGTGACCCCTACTCCCCTCTATATATATGTGTGTGTGTGTATGTTGGTAACTTGATCTATGACCACAGAACAAACAATTGTTGCGACAAGCCAATTAAAGATAACAAGAGCCAAGAAATAACTTTAAAGTCGTGGCAAGAAATGCATTAGCATATAGAGAAGGTATAGAGGAAAGGCAGAGGGAAGGGTACTGGGCGGGGTAGAGGGCGTAGCAGGCCTATGACTAACCGTCTAACTGCAAATAAATGCTGTATAAAGAACAAACAATTGTTGACTGCAATCAATCAGCAGAGTTAAACGTTTCCGAGTCTGACTCGACTGCCAGACGAGCTGAGGAGCTGCCAGAGCGACTGCCAGACAGAGAACCAAGAAGGAAGTACTAGGGGGGAGGGAGGTAGGGAGTTAGGTAGGTAGTAAGCTTAGCCTACGTACGGCGTAACTTGAAGACATGAAACGGGCTGGAGCTGCAGCAGAGGCAAAAGAAAAGGCATTCGCAATGAAGTGCATGTTGTATGTGTTGCCCATTGTGAATGAGGGGGGTGTGTGTGTAGGTGTGTCGACTAAGCCGACAAGTGGGTAGGGGCAGGAGGTACCGCCCCCTCCCCCATCATAGCTTACGCGCTACACTGGGGAATCTGCAGGAAACTCGAGTCGCAGTCGAGCGAAGCATTGAAAAATCATTGCAAAGGCGGAGCAAACAAAGCGGCAATAAATGCAGAAAATGCCAAGTGCATAAATATGATAAGAAGGAAGGGGGGAAAGGGGAGAAAGGGAAGGTATACCCTTCTGGCATAGCACTGGTACTGTAGCCAGCAGGCTTTACAGCTTTAATCGAGCGTAGCAGAGCTATGGGTCCCCAAAGGCAAAGCAGAGGAGCAACAGTGGAGCAACAGCAACAAAAAGCACCTGATGACACTGTGCAGCCTGGGAGAGGTTTGTAAAATCACTTTACATGATATGATAAATAAACTTGGAGTATTTGTAATGGGTAAATCAAAAATTATGATAATAAAATAAAGAAATAGATGAGAATTTTTAAATTTTAATATTCTAAACTAAAATTAAAATGAAGATTTATTTAAAGCAAAATCTTTTAAAAATTGAAAAAATTAAAACCTTTTTTTCTAGGTATAATATTTGAAAAATAAGTTATTCAAGCAGAAGTGCAGCCAGTTTTATTAAAATTAAAATTCTATTTAAATATGAGATTTCAAATAGAAAACTGCGCTATCTACTCCCCTATATCATGGGCTTCCATGAAATATTTCTGTATGCCTCAAGTTTGTCAAGTCTCTCAGCTCTTTCAACCCAAACCCTGCTGCACAGTGTCTTTGAAAAAAAGGCTAAGCTGAAGTAGTCGGCTCTCAAACTAATTGCAAGCAGTGTAAGCGAGAAGCCGAGAGAGAGAGACAGAGCGAGAGAGAGAGAGAGAAAGAGACAGGGAAAGTGAAGGAGCAAGAGAAATGAAATGCTGAGGAGCTTAGAAGACTTTTAACTTGCCGGACAGGGCTCAGGGCACAGGCAGATTCATGACAGTTCAACTGAGAGATGCAGAGTGAGATCAGCTGATAAAAGATAAGCGCATAATGCAGTCAGGAACGACAGCAGCAGCAGCAACAACAATGCCTGACAATGACAAGAGCAAAAGCAAAAGGTAAAAAAAGAGAGAGAGAGAGAGAGAGAGAGAGAGGAAAAACAAAACTATTGTGAACCAGTGTCGTCGTCTATTGCGGACCCATTGGGGACTCTGTTGTTTGTGTTCCTCATATTGTTTGGCATTCCTTTATTTGGTTTTTCTTTTCTACCTCTTTTTTTTGCTGGCCTATAGAGAGGGAGGCACTTCATTTGAATTTATGAATAGTATTAGTGAGTACAGTTGTTATTCATGGGCTGCCACTCGAAAATGCCAGAAAAGAAGTTTAGAGATCTAGATTTCCGACTAGTTGATAGCACAAGTGGGCAGGCAGGGGTTAAGGTAGGCAAGGGTGGTGAGGGGGGGAAGGAGACCCTTGGGTAACCCTATAAACAGATCGTTAAGCGTCTCCAAACCGGTTGAAAGAGAACTTCCATGTCAGCATGGCAGACCACAAAGATCATGATGAGCGCGAGGATAGTCACGATGATGTTGCTGATGTTGGCGATGATGATGTTGCTGATGTTGTTGTGGATGTTGCTGATGATGATGGGGCCAATATTGTGCTGCATGCAAGACAAAAAGATGCTGCTGCTGCTGCTGCTGCCTGGCACGCCCTCTAATGACCCGGCCATAAAAAGCTCATCAACGTCGTGGCGCAGCTGTTGCTGCTGTTGCTGCTGCTGCTGCTGCTGCAACAGCAACCACAACAGAAATTTGATAAAAATTGCAGCCAAGGTGGAACTTGTTTCCCCTCTAACTCCTCTCACACTCCCTCTCTAAAACCCACACGCAGACAAAACAATTTGAAGAGCCAACGATTACTTAAAGTGCACTCAGGCAACAAATGATAATGCAACAGCAACAGCAACGGCAACAGCAGCAACAGCAGTCACAACAACAGCAACAGCAGCAGCAACAATAAACGAGAAATAGCCCTGAGATACACTGAAAATGTCATGAAGTCAAAATTCATAAAATTGCATAGATATTTTATGTGAAAATGCTGGAAAAATGAAAAGCAAAAGAAAAAACCTAACAAAGACAACGCACAACAATTGCTGCTGCTGCTGTTGCTGCTGCATGTTGCACGTGACGGTTGCTGCTGCAAAACATTTCCGGCAACAGCAGGGCTGCAAGGCTGTATACCCTGGACAAAAGCAGCTGAGGAGTTTATTGATGGTGCGGGTAGATAAGGTTAAATGTCAGGGTAGAACTATTATAATAATAAGAATATTTATTATATGAAACATCTTACGGTTTAATGGATTTAAGATTTGAACTTTCCATGATTAAAAATTATATAGTATTATATAATAATCATTATTATTTTTTTATTTTATATAGTTTTTAAAATAATCAGCTTGATTACTTTAATAGAACTCTCTGTATTATGTAAATATACCCAAGAGATTTATTGCATGCACACATATCTACATATAATAATGATAAAATTAAATATATATATATAAAAACGATACTTAGATATCGATTAAATCTTTTATATATTATTATACTATATAAATATTTAAATTGTATATATTTATGTCGAAAGTCCTATTGATTGCTTTGACATTTTATATAATAGAAATATATCGATTTCCATTTCGATTTCTGCGATAAGTGCTGTCCCTAAGCTCAGTCGATTAATAGCTTAGACCTTTTTCTTTCCCCCACACCTTCCCTGTTCTTCTATATATATGTATCTCCAACATTTTTCTCTGTTTTTCTTTTTTTTGTGATGTTTCTAATCCGTCGCTTTTATCGTTTATTATCGAAATGTTTTTACACTCGAACGCCTTCGCCCCACTTCAGGGAGACTCGGGTTGGGTAGCTCTGGCAGCTGTTGCGGCACTCGTAAATCAAATCCCTATTCCCCTGCCCCTGCCCCTCCCCCTCTACTCAGGGTTAGCATGTCGCGAGGTCACAAAAACAAATACAACTAATTAGAGTCATAAATCGCGAGGCGGGCGATCGTAAAGCCTCGAGAGAACAACTCAATAATGAGTACCCGTTGGAAGAAGGGTTCAAAATCAGAGCTTACACATGGACACTATATGATGTGGGCGGAACAGTGGGGGGAGCGGGTTGGGGTTGAGGCGTGGTCAGTCAGCGGTTGTGGCACATTTGACCCACATTTTTTGGCTTGAGAGACAGAGAGCGAGACAGGCGGGACAGGCGAGACTTTTATGATGTTGCTATGGGAAGGTAGTTGGCTTTATGGTCGACTGGCACGACATGAGTGCAGAGTGTAGGGGGGCAGGAGGAGTAGGGGGGGGGGGTAGTGGGGTACTGCCAACATTTGCATATTGACTCGATACACACACACAAACACAAACACACACACTCAAAGTGCATCGAAAGTCATGGCCTGAGTGCATTCGGTTTTGCTTTATGTTTTTGTTTTATTTCATTTACGATTTTTGTTGCTGTTTGTTGTTGTTGTTGTTGTTGCTGTTGCTGTTGCTGTTGTTGTTGCTGTTGTTGTTACTGGTTTGGCTGGGTCTGTTGCTGCTTCTCGGGTCTGAAATTCGAAAGTCTTTCGAAAGCCCACTTAACAGTGCAGTGTGAATGCACTCGGCATAGGGTCGCCTCTGTCTTTGCCTCTGCCTCTGCCTCTGCCTTTGCCTTTGCCATCGCCTTCGCTTTTGTTTAATGTTTATTAATTTATAAGTTTAAGGTTTATTGCCAAAGATGATCATTAGGGAGAAAGTCAATTTGTTATTGCATTTCCTCTAATCTCTCCTCCTGTCCCTCCCCTTTCTGTATTTATAGGCAATCATTTGTCTTCTTGTATGCACATTTGTTGTTGAGTTTTTCAGGCTTTTCTTTTGGTATTTTTCAGTTTTTTTTTCCTTTGCCACAGACTTTTATTAATGACTGTAACAATGCTTTGGGCTCAAATTATTATTTTTACCGTTTTTTATAAACAGCTAATCATAATGCAGTCAGTTTTAGAGTTTTTTTTTAGGGAATTCATAGCTGATTTGGTTTGAGAATCAAAGTCAGTTTGAGCAGATACTAATACGAATATTGATTATATTGAAAATGTGGTATTTTTTCATGGTTGTAACTGTACACTAAGAGTGTTTAAAATATATAATTTAATATGTTTAGAATATCTATGGCATGTTAATGAAATATGCCTTTTTTATGGCATTTTTTAGGCAATATTTTTTTTTATTTTTAAAGACTTGAATTAATTATTTAGTTTGCGTGTGCACATACTTCTAGCACCTACTGTTTAGCGCTGCTATTGGTATTATTAAGGGGAATTTTTCAAGCAAAAACTAGCTTAATAGATATTATTATATTTATTATATTATAATATTTTGAAGAATTTTTAAAGTTTTTTTGAAATGCATTTTGAGGCAATAAATTTGAAATAAATTTATATTTTGGAAAATCTTTATAAAAACTATTTTTAGCCAATTCCTTTTGTTTCGAACTTAATTTTCCATTAGTTTTTTCTCTTTTACACTTGCCTACACAACTTTTGTCAACTGTATTTAGTATAGCATTTTTATTATATTTTTCTAGTACTTTAGATAGTCTCGAGCTAAACAAGTTCCTCCACTTGTGGCAACCTGTTATTGCTGCTCTCTTTCAACTGGCTTAGCCGCACTTTATTATCAACAGTTGCAGCTGGTAGAGTGCACTACCCCTCCTCCTTTGCCCCCCCCTCGTGCATCTACGCCCCTGCAAATCCCTGCTCGTTTAAAGAATCAAAGGCCAAAGTTTAATTACGCTAAAAGAGTGTTTGTCTGTGTCTGTGTCTGCGGGTCTGCGGGTTTGTCTGCGCATCGATGAGGTCGCTCTAAATACCATAGGGAAAGGCAACCAAACTGACCACGCCCACTCTATAGATAGGAGGAGGGGAAGGCCCTAGAAGATTGTTACTGCATTGCGCTGCCACTAAACTTGGCCCGAACAAAAGCATTTTCGGTTTTGAGTGTTTTTCATTAAGCGCGAGGGTGAGCGAGGCGAGGCAAAAAATGGTTTAAAGGGGAAGAAGATGGGGAAAGGGAGAGTGGGTAGCGGGGCCTATGGAGGCCGGGGAGCTGTTAAAATGTTTAGCAAATACTGCCACAAAAATAAAAAGAAGCAGAAGGCCAGCAGGCGACAGTCCACACGAGAGTCGAGAGGGGAAAGCGGAGACTCGAGGATTGCGTGGAGTGTTGACTGCGGAATCCAATAATCTGCAGAGCACACAAACACACAGAGAGAGAGAGAGAGAGAGAGAGGGAGAGAGAGACAGCTGTGTGTGTGTGTGAGTGAACTGGGAAAGTGGCCTCGAGCAGGTTCTTCTACTTGGTCTAAGTGGTCAGGCGGGAATAGAATCGCGCGAGACTGGGAGAAAGGGAGACAGACTCGACTCGACTCGACGACTCGACCAGTTAACTTGGTCAAGTGTTGCGCCGGAATGTGAAAGCCATCATCATCGTTATGGCCATAGCCATAGCCATAGCCAGCGATAGTCATGGCCAGCGAGCTTAGAATGCGTGTCAGTCGGGCGCAGTGTCGAATCGCAGCACGTTTCTGGGCCAAGTCGAGGCGAGTCGAGTCAGACGCAGTTTTCTAATTTCATTGCACCTGCCTGGCTGCTGGTACCACAACTGACTGCAGTCACTGTGTTTAGTGGCCTTTTGTTATCCCCCCGCCCCCTCCCCTTGGCCACGCCTACACCCAACCGCCCCCGGTTTGGCCCCATTTTAATTGCAAACTGTTTGGCCTGCACTTTGTATGCAACGCTCGTAGTGCTCCTCTTTCTCTCCTTCTCCCACTCTCTTTCTCTCTCCCTCTCCCACTCTTTGTATCTCTTTCTATTTTTATGCCACTTTGGTCTCGCACTCTGTAATTCGTTTAACGCCGCTAGATGGCGCTGTCTCTGTGCTCTGTGCTGTGTGTCCCGTTATGGCCCTGTTGACCCAATTGCAAAGATGGCGTCGCCTCCCTGTCCCCATTTCCGCCTGCCATATTCTTCCCTTTTTTTCGCCCTGTTGTCTCTCTTTCTCCTTCTTTAATTGCAAGTGTGAACATTTTGTCTAGTGGTTTTCATTGTTCTTTTTCTGCCAATCTTCGCGTTTTTCTCGCTTTTTTGCGCGTTCGCCTGCGGCTCAGTTTTTGCCAGCATTTTTTATTTCCGTTTCCGGTTGCAGCGCGAATGTTTTGGTTTATCAACACACAACGCGACTGCAGCTCGCTGCCCTTCTAGAGGAGGCAGCCCCTCTAGCTATCGCTACAACCATCTCTATCTCTCTATCTGACACTGTGGAATGTAGCCAGGCTTATTTGGGAGGCGGTAGGTGGGGAGGGAAGGAGCAGACCATTTACCTGTCCGAGAGGCGGGCTTAAACAAGGATGTTGCAACGTACCTGCAAGCAAAAAGAATAGAGTGAGATTTAGTATGTTGTTTTGGTTATGTTGAAGACTTAAATACAGTTTAAAAGGCGGCAAGATAAAGGCAGAAAAAAAAGAACGTATCTCTGTGCAGTTCTCCTTAACTCGTTATACTATAAAGACCGAAACTCCATGAAGATATTTTTTGAACAAGAAACCAATAATAAATATCCCTACCGTGAGATAGCAAAAATTGCTAATATTTTTAAAAATCATATATTGCCATTTTTTAAATGTAGAATTACAAATGGTGTCGTGCCATAAACAAAATGTCATGCTGCTAGACAATCACGTGATTATTAACAAAGTTATGGTAGGTAGGATGTGAGGGTGGAAGTTCTGCTGAGTGTGTTACATGTCCAAATTTTAGTCGAGTTTTGCATGATTTTTGACCAAAAATTAAGTATCGTCTAAAATCATTTTAAACACTTGTTTAGTACTAATATTGACCTCCACTATCGATTAAAATTGAAAGCTGACGATTTAAAATTTTGAAGAAAAAAAATTTCCTGAAATATCATAGGGGGGACCCTTACCTACTTTGCCAAAAAATCAAAAAATTTTAATTTCAATTTTATGGTACTATATATATGTGTAAAATTACTGATAATAAGATATTTTTCAGAAAGGTTTGTCCCTTAAGAAACCACATAAGAAAGACTAAGCTTCATTAAAGTAATTCCTTAAAGTTTTCTTTGTTTAAGATTAAAATTAAGTACTCAACTTAGAGAGGAACCTCAAAAATCTCTTTAAACTTCCCCAATACCTTTGCAACTATTTTTCTCAATTCGAATGTGATTGGCAACCACACACATAGAGTTGGCTTGTCTCATTTTGCATGCATCGATGCATAGTTCTTCCCCACATACACATACCATACCATACCATACCAACTTTACCACATTATTATAATTTCCACAGTTCGCAATCCTTTTATTTTCTTTTGCCTTTGTATCTATTATTATCCACATTTGTTTGCCCATTCGCCAAGAACTGCGAAGCGCACTTGCCTTATTTCTTATTCATTCCATTGTTCTATCTATGGAAACGTAACTCTCCTACTCCCCCCCTCCTGCTAGAAGAAGTAGGAAAGTAGGGAACCCTCTGGCAAGTATTCTCTATACTTTTTTCTTTCTTTTGCTGCCAGCAAACTTCACATGTCAAGGCAACTTTTATTCCCATGCAAAATGGGGAGGGGAGTGAAACACGCCCCCACTCGGGGGAATATTTATTTACTTAATATTATGTATATCGCACATATGCCCCATTAGACAACTTATGCAAACACACACACACATAATAAAAAACACATTCATAGTTGTTTTTTTTTTAGCGTGGAATAAAGAGTGTGATAAGGAGGGAGAGGGAGAATGTAGGGGGTAGCTTGTGCCACAGGTGGTTAATAGGGTAACTTTTACACTTAATGTCACCAGCATTTGTCTACCCCCCCCCCCCAACAACACCCCTGTCCTTTTTTGCTATCCTACCCCCTGTCACAATCTTGCTTGCTTTCTTGCGGGCGCCTCTGTTTTATGTCATAATTTACATACATTTTGCATGTTCTCGCTCTAGCTCATCCTCTGCCCCTCCTTCCTACCCCCTCCCGTCCCTCCCTTACAGGTACATTGAACCTGCAATCATTGCGAGTGCAAAAGCAGCGTAAAAAATGGCGAAAAAAGTAGCGGGAAAAAGCTATGGAAATAATGCCAAAGCCGCGAGCAAAAAAAAAAAAATAACGCGCCCTCTTGATAAGGCAGCGAGTCGGGCAGGGGCGGAGAAGGGCTGGGGAGGGGGCGGTACAAATAAAAGTTTTGCCAGCAGGCGTGACTAAAGCAACAACAACAACAGCAGCAGCAACAACAGCAGTAACAACAGCAACTGTTGCTAGTTTCCGGCTTCCTGCTGCGATGACAAATTTTCTGCTAGCCAACATTCTGTTCAACCTTTTATCGGGTTCGGGTTCGCATCTGTGGGGTCTGTGGGGTCTGTGGGGTCTGTCCGACTTGCCAGTCTGTCGCCATATTTTGTCATGCATTCGATTTACATTCCTACACATTTTTTTCCAGCCCTTTCCCGCCCTTTCTCTGTCTGTTTCTTTTTTTTTCCCGTTAAAGTTTAATAATGCAGCGTGACAATTGTTCGTTGTTTGCTTATTGTGCAGTTGCATCAGGGAAATGATGATGTTGAATTGTGAATAAAGTTAAAAAACAACAACACAACAAAAAATAAAACTACAACAACAAGTGCTAATAAAAGTGCTGCAAGGCATATCGATGGGACAGAGGGAATTTTTAGGAGCACACATTAAAGTCGATGCTAGAAATTGAGGAACTTAAATTTCCCTGACAGCGTGTAAAGTTGAACAAATTTGAGGCAAATATTAAAGGAAATTGTAGGGAAATACATGATATATATGTTTGAAAATTGTTTGGGATACGCTACACAAGTTATTAGGCATATAAAGAATTTTTAAGAGTAACAAACTAACTTAAAATCCAAATAAATATAAAAAGGTGCATATTCAATATGAAAGATTATACATACAGCTGCATAATATCAAAATAATATTATACGTATATCAAAAAGCACTTTTAATACTTTCATTTGCCATACAACATCTAAAAAAAACCTCTAGAGTTGCCAGGTCAATTAGAGTTCATACAGACGCACAGCAAGTAAAGAGGTTTTTTTAAGTTTTCTTTTAGTCTTCTACTATTCCCAAGGTTTACAAATTATGTAGGCAATTTCCAATTGAGTTTTTCACTTGCGACTTGGCAGTCTCCTTTTCTCTCTCTCCCTCTCCTCTTTAATCCCTCGATCTGCGTCTAAAGTACTTTAAATAATGAAGCTATTTTCGCGCTCAATTCCCATATGCAGGCAATCACTTCAGAGTTCCTTCGAGTCGAGTCGAGTCGAGTTGGCAAACAATGCCATCTCTCTCTCTCTCTCTCTTCCTCTCTCCTCTTCCTCTTCCTCCCCCTTGGGGAACTGGCACGCATGCTGAGCTTCAGTGGAAATCAATAGGAAATCCTTTGCGCGGGCGTTTTATCTGCATCTGGAGCCAAGTCTCGAGCTATCTGGCTGCCATCTTCATAATCGCCATCATCATCCGTTTGGCATGACCATAACGTGTCCTGAACACGTAGCAAGCATAAAAAAGAAAGAGAAAGAAGTGCAAGGAGAGAGAGAGAGAGAGAGAGAGATAGGGAAAGGGTAGAGGTGTCTCTGCTGCGTTATCAACATGCTTCGCATTCATAAGATCTCTAAAAACCAAATGCTACGGGCCCAACGCGAAGCTACTTAAGCTGCGCGCCAGCCAGAACGTGCAGGGGGATAGGGAGGCGGGAGGAGGGTTGGAAGGGAGGGGGCGTGCCCAGAAGGGTTGCCAAGCTGTGCGCTGACAATAGACGACCATGGGCCATGGCGAGCTGCATTGTGTCAGCATTGAAGCGGCAAGAAGCGGCGGCGACGACGACAACCTGCGCTCAGGCGCGCAACCAAATATGCTCAGCGCACATAATACCTGTCTTTTGTGTAGCACTCCCCCTTCTGCCCCGCCTCTGCCCAGTTTTTGCCATTTCCTCTACCCCTTTACTGCGCCACTGGCAGCCACTTGCTTTTGGCACGACAAAGTTTTCAATAAACTCCCTGAAGCGTGTGCATTAAGTGCAGCGCAGAGGAAGCCAACTCAAAGTGCCGATACAGTGGAATGAAAACATTTGCAAGTGGTTAAATTTTTACTGAGAAAATTCAACATGAGAGAATTTAAGAATTCTACTAAGTAGAAGTAGAGCAGAAATAGAGAGTAAATATTGAATATTGAATAGTTAAAAGAGTCTGCTTAAGAAAAAAGATTAAAAAATATATTTGTTCTTGATATTTAATTTTTAAGAAAATATGATATTTTTCAAAAATTCTCTTTTAAAATTGTGTGAAATTTCATTAAATGAAATAAGGCAATTTTTAAATTGATTTCAAATTATTAATTACAAAAGGTTTTTTAAGGTTATTATCTAAAGTTTTAATAAGTTATATAGAGAGCAATATAGCTTTAAGTTATACTAAAATTTGCGTATAATTTTTATCTAAGTATTTCAGTTTAAAAAAAAGTATCAAGGTGATATTTACTTGTTATTCAGCTAGATATTAATTAAATTTTTTGAGAAGATATTAATAAAATTGATTCTATTAAAATTTCTCTACGTTTTCTACAAATAACTTCAAATTGATTGAATATAAATAAATATAGATTTCAAGTATTGTGTTCATATTTCCCTTCTGCTGTCATATCTATAAGTAATCTAAAGCTGTCAATCATATATCTGACATACTGTCACGCATTCTTTTCTCCCTCTCTGTCTTTATTCAATTGTTCCCACACAATGTCAATGTCTTTGCTGCTTCCCTTGCCGTACCCTGCCCCACTGTGCTTGATTAAACCTCATCATTGGCCTCATTGTGGTAGCCCCATACAATCCCAGAGTGTTCCCGTATGTTTGCCAGCATGTTTCCCTTGTCGCTCTGCTTGTTCCTGTGTTTCCCATTGCCGCACAGCAATTTGCATGGCTTGAGATGCGAATTCGAATGTGAAATGGAAAATGTGGAAATGTCATGAAGAGGGGGAAAACTGGGGGAAATGGGAAAGCAAAAAGTAGGAGTAAATCGTGTAATGCGACTGCAAGAAATTGCCTAATGCGGCTGCACATAGGCAGCGCACAGTGGGAGGCGTTGCTTTTGCAAGTGCGTGGGAGTCACATAGGGAAGGGGGAAGAGGGGTAAGGGGAGGGAAGAAAAGTTAAGGGGGAATGCGAAATAGAAATTGAAATGGAAGCGACCGCAAAAGTGCGCCGCGGGATAAGCTAACGAAAAGCGATGACTATGAGGCATATGAGACCTACGGGGGAGTTGCCCCCTCCCCCCTCTTCCTTATAAAGCAGCTGCACAGGGGCGGCGGGTTAGAGAGAAGGGGGGTCAGTTGAAGTGCTGCGTCTAAGGTAACGAGCTGTACGTGAGTTTGCCCATTTATGATGACGATGACGCAGCCAGTGCCACCTGTTGTTGTTGTCGTTGCTGCTGCTGTTGCTGTTGCTGCTGTTGTTGCTGTTGCTGTCGTTGCTTTATAGCAGCAGGTGGCGGCATTGCATGCCTGGACGCCGTCACAAGCCTTGATTGCACTGTGTGGGTTACAAACAGGGTGAGAGGAGGACAGGGGGAAGGGAGAGCAAAGGGGGAGCTAGGGTCAGCATGGGAAAGGGCAGTTCGTGCTGCGTGCTGATGCAAAAGTTAGATAAATAATACAACAAAAAAAGCAGAAAAAGAGAGAAGAAAATGCTTCAAGTGCAGCTCAATGAAAATTTAAAGCGTGGGAGTGGAAGTGGCAGAAAAGGGGGCGTGGCTGGGGGCAACTGCTGCTGCTGCTGCTGCTGCTGTTGTTGTTGCTTGATTAAATGCCCATTTTTGTGCACAGTTTTTAACACGTCGCGCTGCGGTTGAGCACGAAAAAGCGAAGCGAGGCAGCGCATGCCGCACGGCTTACAGCAGCAGCAGCGGCACAGCCTGCCATAAAAAATGTCCATTTGTCCCACTGTGCTCACTGGAAAATCGGCTGCCAATGTTGTCTGTCTGTCTGTCTGCCTTTACACAGAGCTACAATTGCAATGGCGCATTGAAGCTTTATCTCTCTTTCTCTTTTCTCTCTCTCTCTCTCTCTACCCCTCTCTGTCTCTCCCTCTTTCTCTCTCTTCTCCACTGTAGACAATTGTCACTGCTTCAGAGCCATAATTTAAGCTTTAAGCCTCATGTTGCTGCTGCAACAAAATGTAATCAGGCTGCACACGTAACCGAGCCACGCCCCGAGGCCGGCACAGCCTTCTTTGCTTCCCCAGAACTGTGAAAAGAAGTGAAAAATATACAGAGAACTCAAGGAAGCAGTAGGGGCCTTCTTTTTGGGAAAATTTGTTGAAAATTTGCTGGCGACGTTTTTCTCTCACATTGCGCATACGTCACGTGGACACTGTGGGCAGGCAATGCCACTGGCTTTGCTTTTCTACTTCTACTTCTACTTCCTCTTTCTCTTCTTGTTTTTGTTTTTTTTCTATTTTTTTCTCTTTTTTTGGGCCGTATTGTTTCGGCCTCAAGCAAAAATTATACGCATGAGCGCGCCGGAAATGGCAAACTTTACAGCAACAACAACTGCAAAGCGGAAGCAAATGCAAAGGCAGCCCCCAAATTGAAAGCAACACCAAAAAGTGCTGCCAACCCTTCCCCTCTCCCCCTGCAAAAAGAACGTGCTGTATTGGCAACACTGGCAGCATTTGGCAACATTTTGGCCAACAAAACAAAAGTGGGCGATGTATTGTAATTTTGCATTGGCAGAGTGCGATGATTTGGAAATCAATTGAGATTTTAAAGCTGCGAAACGTTTGGAATTGAAACAGGGATCACTTTTAAAGAAACGTTTGGAATTGAAACAGTTTTTAAAGCAAAGCAAACATTTCAAGCAAATTTCAAGCGTGAAATAAACAAATTGGCAGCAACAATGGAACTGAAACATTTTTAATGAAACAACTGGAAATGAAACAGAGTTATTTATGAGCTGCAGGCACAACGTATATATAGCGTGTTATTTAGAGTGTTATTAAGAATTTGCCAGCACTTCATTTCATGCTATATATATAACACTGCGATCCTAATCCCTTAGCTTGCTTGGCGAGCACAGTGCAGGCCATTGCAATAGGGTCACTTTCGACTGGGCAGGGGGGGAGAAGTGCTGCAAGTGCAGGGATAACGATTGCAGTTTATGTTTTTGCAGTTTTGGCCAAAATGGCAGCGGATTAGCCAGCAATGGCAAAACATTTGGATGAACGAGCAGACAGAGAGACCGCAGGGGCAAGAGAGGGTTAAGGGCAAAGAATGCAGTGAGAGAGAGAGAGAGAGAGTGGCACAGGGTGTCGGTTTTTGGCTGCAAACGTGTAATAGGTAAACGCAAATAAACAAACAAACCCAAAATGCAAAGTGACCCCAAGTGTGCCTGTGTGTGTGTGTATGTAGGTGTGTGTGTATCTGTGTGTGTGTGCCTGCACTGGCATTGCTGTGGTTAGCCACTCTTTGTTGCTGGCCCGAAAAACCCTTTCACTTTGATATGCTGCCAGCGACGAGTCGAGTTTGGCCAGCTGAGCCGGTCGCCGCTGCCAAATTGCTGGAGAGGATTAGGCTGGCTTACAGCGCTGCACAAATGCAGCCGTTGCCCGTTGGCCCGTTGGCCTGAACATCATAAAATGGCAAAGCAACTAAAGGCCATAAAAGTGACACGGTCAGCCTACCCGCTGCAGTCCTCCTCCCTCCTCGGCTAACTCGGCTCGATTCCAATCCAATCCTAGCCTGGCTATGGCGACTTATCTGCTGCCAGATGTGAAAGCTGTTGCCACAACTCGCCACGGCCAGCTCAACCAGCTGAGCTCATAAATTAATTGCCATGGCACAGCCTGAAGTGGAGGAGGGGCAGGAGGAGAGGCAGGAGGAGGGGCAGAAGACCTGGGGGCCAAGTGGACACGCCGCGAGTCGAAAACCCGTCGCAAATGGCAGCTGGAAAAGCTGGAAAAGCGCTGCAGACTGGCTAATTGATGTTAGCTTTCCATTTTAGTCCACAGTGCGTTGCACTCTCCCATGCGCCCACTCAGCGTAGCCTGGGGGCGTGGCAAGCAAGCTAATTGAAGTGTCGACTCTGCCTCAACTTCTTCTTCTCGCTCTCTTTAGCGTCTTTGTTTCTTCTTCGACAACTTCTTCATCATCGTCTTCTGCTTCATTGACAGTAATTAGATTGATTGCTCTGGCGACATATGCAAATTGCCCAGGTGTCTGGGGCGGGGCGTGGCAAAAACTAAACGAGCGAAAGTAATTTTCGCTTTTTGTTGACACACGCGTTTTTCTATTGCACTTTTCTAAGCAGTTTCTTTGTCTCGGCCTTGCTTTGTCTCGCTCTACCTCTACCTCTCCCTCTCTGGGTTGCATTTTCCCCCCAGTAAATTATAGAAAAACATAACACACCATTAAAGGCGCGTAATAATTTTTATATTTAATTTTAATTATTGCCTTGCCCGCTCTTAATCTCTTTCTCTCTCTCGCGTCGCGTTGCGTGAAAGTTTCAAAGCTTTTCCTCTTCCCCCTGAGCACTTTTCTCTGCCCCTTCTGGGCTGTTGGAAAACTGACAGCTGACAGGTTTTCCTTTCCAGCTCCCTGCCATATTGACGGCATTTAATTTACCTTTAATAATTTATTAAATTTTTTCACTTAATTGCTTTGGTATTTTTATTTATTGTCCGGCAAGCATGTTAATTCTTTATGTAGTCAATCAATTGTCGGGCAGTTTTGAAATACTTTAAGTGGGCATTACGAAATGTGCGTGATATGGGGTAAAAATAAGTTACAAATACCATACTTAAGTGATATTATATTGAGACTACGTGTTGAAGAGACAAATAACCTAAAACGACCTAAACTGCAACTGAAACGACCTAAAAACAACCTATTTTTATATAAAACGACCTAAAACAGACCTTAACCGACCTTAAACGACCTAACGATGCCTCAAACGACCTAAAAGCAACTTAAAACGATCTAAACACAACCTAGGGCAACCTCAAAACGACCTAATACGATTTGAAATGATCTAAACACGACCTAAATCAACCTACAACGACCTACAACAACCTAAAACGACCTAAAATGACATGGAAATGATCCACAAATTAACAAAAAGGATCTTGAACATTCTAAGGAGACCTAAAAAGATCCAACGCAACCTAAAAGCAACCTAAATCGACCTATTTCGGCATAGGATATAATTCTATAATACTTTTAATTCGATTTTGAATAAAAGACCAAATAAAGCCATATGCGGAGTGATCTCTTTAATCTTAAACTTTCACTAGCCCCTTCCAATCCCAGTCTTTGTTCAATTTTAATTTTCCGAACCCACATAGAAGATCTTTTGAACTGTCTAAGACTGTAATTTATCAAGCTACCCACACATATCCATATAAGATAGATTTTGCTTTCAATACTTTTATTAGTGTAATTTTCCAACACTTATCTTTGGCTGCCTACATTGTTCGAAAACGCAATTAGTATGAAGACCGAAATTCAAGCCGGAAATTGCTTAAATGCATAAATTGCCTGCACACACACACACACATTCTCACACACACACTCTCACACACACACACATACAGCAAGCAACCGCAATCAAGGCGCAGATCAGAGAGTTCGTGGAAGGCAGAGAAGGGGCTACTTGCAGTGGCTAAAAGCCGCAACAATCAACTCAAACACGGTCAACGAATCAAAGCCAAATCAGGCAACGGTTTAGTTATGATTTCGACCCGGCCAATTGCAATTGGTAGCTGTAATTACGGCAGCTCAGGCTCAGGCTCAGGCAGCTCTTGGCCCAAACGAATTGCCAACAAAAGCGGCTCCTGCTCGTTATGCTATATATGTGTATATTAATTTAATGTGTGTGTGTGTGTGTCGAAGTCAACTCACTCACTCACTGTCTAAGGTAAGACACGACTTGTGATATAAATCGAGCTGCTCGTCAAAGTCGGCGACGCTGTTGACAACGTCGCAATCGGCCAACGACTTGGCCAACTTCTGCCTCAGCTCCTGCTGCCTCTCCTTCCTCTCTATCTTCCTCTCCCCCCTCCCACAGGCAACATGCATAAGCAAAGATAGTCATCATCAAGGCGAGCGCATTAATGACTCAGCCATAGGCGTAGGCAGGAGGGAGGCAGGCAGGCGAGGGGGGGCGAGCAACGATTGTTGTGGCTTTGCATTTGCGGCGCAATTTATATGCAGCGATTGCAATTGCAGTGCGTGTGCTGGCACAAAACGCATACAAATGCAATTTGTGTGTGCCCTGTGCGATGGCAGCAGGGGCGTAGAGGGGGATAAAGGGGTTGCAAAGGGGGGTAAGCATTTGTGCAGACAAGGCGCATATGAAATCAGACAAACATGCACATTACATGGCGGCTCATTTTGGTGAATAATTGAGACAATTACGCATACGCCATGTGGAGCGGGCTGAGGCAGCGACAAGGCAGGAGAGATAAATGAAGGACGGAAGGGGAAGAGAGAGAAAGGGGGTAAGCACTACTGACAGGCAAAGATGCAAAGGCAATCAGAGAGAGAGACAGTTGCAAGGAGAGGGAGAGAAGAATTTGCCAGCTTTAATTGGAATAGAAAATAAAATACAAGAGGTTTTTTTCTCTGCAGAATAAATTAAAGGAAAATAGGAATAAAAAGCAAGAGGGAAAAGAAAGAAAGGGAGATAGAGTGAGAGAAAGAGAAAGGCAGCTGGCAATAAATGTGTGTCAAATTCAAACACAGAAAGCAAATAATATTTTTCTTCCATATAGTACCTCAATCAAAATTAAAGTGACTGCCTATAAAAGCTATAAAACACAGTGCTGCTATAATAGAGCTATAAAACTGCCATAATTACTATATAATTGCAATATATGTCTGGCCAAATGCCTAGACGTGCTTTTTATACTCAAGAAGTAAAAATATACTTGAAAGCATTCCAAATAAATAAAAGAAAAACAGATTCAAGCATTATAGAATTTATCAAAAAAAAACCTACTTGAGCTAACAAACTGAGAGAGAGGGAGGCAGAGCGAAAGAGAGAGGGGAAGCAGCTTGTTGTGTTATTAAAAATTCCATTTACAGTGAGCCACATTTAATTCTTTTTTTTCTCTCTGATCTCTGACTGCATAACATGTGTATAAATGTCTCTGTCTGTCTGGCTGTCTGTGTGTGTTTGCCTGTGTGTGTGTTTGCATGCCACTCCCTGCTTGACCCCGCCCCCGCCCCCTTGCTAAGTAATGCCACATACATTCAGCAATTTGAAGTTTTTTATGCATATTAATTTGTTGCCCCCTCGAGGTCGTAGCCAGAGATGGAGCCGCAGCTGGAGCCTACGTCGTGCTCATAGGGTTCAAGTGGCAGGTTCTACACAGTCTCTTTCCCCTCTCTGCTACCCCCCTGCCTCTTTCCCTGCAGAGCGACTTGAACTTTTCCAATTGAGCATTGAAATTGTTTTCATTTTCATTGCCCCAACTCGAGTGGCAGCGGGGGCCACTCCTAATTGCCTCTCGAAAGGGGGCAGGGTAGGGCAGGGCAGGGGAGATTCTGCGTTTTTTTGTTTTATTAATTATATTAATTTTGACGTGCAATCAAAGCCCAATTGAGTTTTAATAACAACAGCAAAAATAATACAAAAAGGGGAACTTAATTATGAGCAGACTGTGGGCCAAAGCGTTTCACTCACTTAATTGCCAGAGCAACAGCAGCAGCAACAGCAGCAACAGCGACGATAACAACATACAAACGAGGCCATAAGTTATGCCATTTTGTGTTATCCCCCTCCCCTATCCCTCTGCTGCCGCCTCCCCTCCTGCCTCAATCATGTCCGCCCTTTACCTTTGGCACTTCCCTTGCGGGTTGCATAAAAAACAAGAATAAAACTGCAGCAAAATGTTGTTAATTACGTTTTCATACACAGCAGCAACAACTATTTCTCTGCTGCTGCCGCTGCTGCTGCTGCTGGCGTAACTGGCCCACAGTCAGTGCAAAAAGTGTGCGCACGCTCCTCGAGGTTTTAAATGTTAAAAATGTTTAAAATGCACACAAATAGTTTAGCAGCAATGTGTGAGTGTTGCTGCTGCTGTTGTTGCTGCTGCTGTTGTTGCTGCTGCTGCTGCTGCTGCTGTTGTGCAACAACATGTTGCCATTCATTGTGCATACAACGAGCTGCAAACACGAATGGGACACGCATTGCCATTTAGCCGAGGAGCTGCTGCTGCTGCTGCCTTTTTGCCTGCTTTGCTTTTGTCTTCAACGCATTTGTATGCACATTTGTATCTGTAGCTGGGAATGTATCTATGGCTGTGTATCTGCTGTATCTGTGTATCTGCTGTATCTGCTGTATCTATAGCTCTGTGTTGTAGTTGTATTTGTATCTCTTGCTGTATTTGAATTTGCAGCTGCAGGCACACGAGTCCGAAGTTGCAGTCGACTTGCTGCAGCCGTTACAGTTGTTGCAATTGCACAAAACATGCCCCTGGGACATGGAATACCCCCTTCCCAACCCCCTCCTCCCCTGGCAAGAGGGTGGCGCTTGTCCAGTGTGTGCCACAAAATTTGCAACTAATTGCAGCTTATCTGCTGCAAAAGCGCAAAAGATTGCCGCATACAGATACAATCGCAATGTGCTCGCTCTCTCTCACTCTCTTCCCTCTCTTTCTTTCTTTTTCCTTCTCTTCTAACTCTTTATCAGCCTGCACTTGCTTTGCTTCCACTTGAACTTGCCAAATATTTGCTCTACTTTAAATATAATTGATAAGTCTGGCCAGCCAAGTTT
The DNA here is from genome assembly GCA_018901885.1 of Zaprionus kolodkinae. Taxonomy (NCBI): domain Eukaryota; kingdom Metazoa; phylum Arthropoda; class Insecta; order Diptera; family Drosophilidae; genus Zaprionus; species Zaprionus kolodkinae. Next base: position 1,170,740 of record JAEIFM010000059.1, read on the forward strand.
GCTATCTTATCTCAAAATCCCATTAGTATGTGATGTCTTATAATATTATATCATGCGACTGTTTTTTTTTTAGACCTCACCATGTGGATTAAAGCGTATTGTAGCTTGATACCAATCAAATTTGTATTTAAATAGGCAGAAATAATGTTAGATGTTTGTATGAACAGCTATATCTCAGAGACTATAAGGGCTAAAGCTATGAAATTTAGTCACAATATTTCTTATTATAGCCCAAGCCTAGAGAGTCTATAAGAATTTAGCCACGCCTTCTGCAGACCACTAAAATCCAACAAAAATTAATAAAAAATTGTATTAATTTGGCTTACAAGTGTATGTAGATTAAATCTTAGTCGAGCATACTTAACTTTTGATTTTCCTGCATAATTGCATAATATTTTAATATAATAAATATGTAATATTTTTATATAATAAAGAATTCTCAGGTGAATAAACTTATAGTGCTGTCATGTATGATGAAACTGTACCAGACTAACTCTAATTTCTAAACGTTTAATTCTCTGTTTTAATTTCCTTAGAATACCTTTATAATTGGCACTTCCCCTACTTGTTTCCGCTCTGCTTATAAAGAGCTTCACTCTTTTATCACATTCATGACAATTTCTGCTTATTTTCAGCTCATTCAGCTAAGCGCAAACCTAATTTAAACGTGGCCCTTGACTTTGTCTTTTGCCCAAAGTTTGGAAAATAAAAGACAAACACATAGAGAAAACCACACAGTGAAAAGAGAGAGAGAGAGAGAGAAAGAGAGAGAGAGAAAGAGAGAGCGAGTTTGGCAAGCGCAACTTGAGTTTTGTTTGCATTGTTTCTAAAATTGCCATTTCCAAGCAATTCATTTCTAATTGCTTGTAATTGTCTCAGTCTGCCTTCCTTTCTCTCTCTTTCACTTCTCCCCTCTCTCTCTCTCTCCCTCTCTCTCTCGCTCACTGACGCAACTGGCAACAGCTGCGAGACCCAGAGACCTACAAAACTAAACTGAGCCACAACAAGTGCAGCAACACAGCAAGTTGTAGCGTGTAATAGCAAATTATGTTGCAATTACAAAAGCAGCACAAACAGAGAAAAATACAGAGAAAAAAAAACAGAGAAAAAAAACAAAGAGAGAGAGAGAGAGAGAGGAAAACTTGTGGCAAACAACAGCAAAAAAGCAACAACAAAAAAAAAAGAATTAACAACAAAAATGTTTAGCTGGCGCATGAGAATTGCGCACATGTTGAGACTCAGCCACAGTTCCCGGCTTCAGCCCCCCTTAAGCTCCCCCTCCCCTGTCCCACCCCTTTTGGCATGCCAATCCATTCGTCCACACTCCAGTTAAATTCTCTAATTGTTTTGTTGTATTTACCAAATTTGCCAAACGTATCTAAAGAAAAAAGAAAAAAAAAAGAAAAAACCAACTACGTCGAGCAAGACTTGAGCAATTTCTTGATGTAGCAAAGAAAAATACTGTAAACTGTAAAAAAATACTGGCACAAAAAAAAATACAATAAAAGCAACAACAACAACAACAATAGGAAAAACAACAACAAATACTTCACGCTTCAGCTTGATTTGCCATGTGCGACGCAATTGTTGTTCGCGCCAAGCAGAGCAAATTGCAGGAAATCGTTAAGAGCGACAACTAACGTAGACCCCAATCGGTTCCACCTTGAATACCCCCGCTAATGGGGGCGGACAGGAGGGCAAAGGGAGGGTGGGAGAGAGGGAGAGAGAGGGGGAAGAGGGAGTGAGAGCGTGGCGTTGACGCCCCCACAACAAGGGAAAAAGCGAACATTGACAAACATTTTAATTTATATCAATTAAAATGGCAAAGACAGCAGAGACAATTGTAGACGTGTTAATTTTGGCAGGCACTGTGCTGAAATTTTGTATGTACTACAATAGATATATAAAGAAACTCTCATGCAGTGAAATTTGGGAGAGAGACTAAGAAATATATATTAGGAAATTAATAAGTTAAAATTAAAAAAAAAAAAAAGAAATTTGTATATTTTTAAATGTTCATAAAAATAACTGCAGAAAGTATTAGACTCAGTTGTGAATATAGAAACTAAGCTAAAAATATAATATTAAATAAAATATCCTACAGATATATATATGTATATAACATATACATTAATTCCTTTGCATTTTTTTTCTTAACTTAAGATAAACAAATTTTGTTTTTTAATTGAATTTAAATAAATGTTAGATATATAAATATATATATATATATATTCTTGTACTATCGGTTGCTTGTGTTTCATAACAATATATGCCATTTACTCAATAATTTTCCCTCTCTTTTCTCTCCCTTTTTTCCCCTTTCTCCCTCTCTCTCTTTCTCTAACAGCAGCCTAATCAATTCGTTACCATGTTTCAAATACGTTAACTTACTTAGTGTGCCATGTGGGCTCAGTCAATCTGTCAAGTTGTCATTTGCCAACAGCGACTACAAAAGCCAGGCAAAAAGTAGACTAAAAGAGAGAAAGAGAGAGAGAGGGAGAGCGGCAGTGACAGCTCAGTGCTTGCGGCCTGTGGGCGGCCGCGTTGTTAGTCAATTTTTGGCAGCTTCTAATTGGCCTCAGTTGCCACTTGATCAATGCCAATAACCGACTTAATGTAGAGAGAGAGTAAAGACTGGAAAATACCCTGTACAGGCAGCTTAAAGAGTGTACTAAAAAAGCAACATATAATAGAAGTGACCACTTATTTTTAATATTACTTATATCAAATTTAAGAATAAATCTAAGGATATCCACCAAGATCTGTTACTGGCAAGTCTTCTAGCTTAGACGCGTTTTAATCTGGCTACAATATTAATTCTAGTAATTAATTCTAGAGTATTACAAACTGCGCTCTGGCACTATACACACACATAGTGTATGTATATGGAAATGTCTGTATGAACACATATTATGTCTAACCCTTTCAGTTTGCACAAAAAGCTGAAATAGAAAATGTGTAGGAAATCTAAGCAGAAACCACACCGAGACGTGTCTTTCTTCTATTTTCTTTTTTTTTTGACCATGTCTGTCGTTGGGGTCGGTTTCCGAGCAACGTTTTCTTTTGGCGCTTTGTGCGCACGTTTTTCATCTCTATCTCCCCTTTCTCCCCCTCTCTCTCTCTCTCTCCCTCTGGGTGTGTATAAATGTATTTCCACATTTTTCGTCGTAATTAATTCAGCTTTTTAGTAACTTTTATGTTTTCTCATAATTATTATGCAGCGTCTTTTTTGTTTTTTTGTTTTTATGTTTCTGCCATGCTTCTGCTCTATTACACCCCTTCCAGCATTTTTTCTTTTTTTGTTGTTTTTCCCAAACAATTAACTTGGTTTTTCCGCTCAAGTTTTTTTCACTTTTTCACTCCATGAAATATTTCTCCAATCGAATGAGAAATATTTAAATAAAACGAATGAGTTGCTTCATAACAAAAAAACCGAACAGAAAAAGTTCTCATTGTTTTCTCTTTTAAGTTGTTCCTTCGCTTTAATTGAGAACTTCTCTGGGCCCCAAAAAGAAACGTTATATGTGGCTTATAATAACGGTAAAAACAAATCAGGTTTTGGCCCGCAATTAGTTCGGTTTTAGCCGCACTCAATGTGCTCAGTCATCGCAGCTTCAATTACAGTTGACTTTCCTCTCTTTCTCTTTCCCTCCTTGACTGTGACTTCCGTCAAGAATTTGTTAACAAATCTTTAAGCCATTCCCCTTCTTCACACTTGCCATAAAACTCAGATAAATAAAAAAACCTCTCGTTGATTGAACCGCACATGCTGAGCTAATGAATCTTTAACCCGTTTCAATCAGCACCAATGCGTCAAATCAAAACGGAAATATTTATATAAACATATTCATAAAGCAAAGGAATCGGAGTAGGGCAGGGGTAGAGCAGGGGTGTGGCTGCAGAGGGGGGAGGTAAGGCAATGAGATGCTAAAGGAAATTAAATTGAGCCAGCTGAGCAGCAGCTATAACAATGCAGTGCGCCCCCTCCGGTTGCTGTTGCTGCTGTTGTTGCTGCTGTTGTGTTGCTGCTGTGTTGCTGCTGCTGTGTTGCTGCTGTTTTGTGGGCGTCGTCGCATGTTTCTTGTCAGTCGTCGTCATTGATGGGTAAACAAAGCAGCAACGACAATCGAGAATCGACAATCGACAGACGACAAAGATGCATAAACAAATGCAGCAAAAAGGAACAAATAACAAGAGCAACAACAGCAGCAGCAGCAGCAGCAGCAGCAGCAGCTACAACAACAGCAACAGTTGCCGCACTTGAGGCCACTTGAGCAGCAAATGAAACATACCAGAAACCAGCGAGTGCCTGCCTGCTTACCCCTGCCCCTACCCCTGCCGCTGACTACGCCTCTGCCTCAGCTGCCTGCCTGTCGCTCTGCCTGCCTGTCTCTCTATCTCCCTCTCGCTCCCTCTCCCTCTCCCTGTCTGTCGTGTAAGCGAGCAATTCCGGCAGTTCTCGAACGGAACTGCAAACGGAGATGGCGGCTGACGCTGACGTTGCCAGTGATAAGCAGTGGCTGCGTCTAAGGGGGGGAGGGTTGCAATTGTCACTTGCTGCAAACGCCCCCCTTCAGTGCAGTTGCCACGCCCCCCTACTACATGACTAATTAGAGCATTATAAATTAAGCCAAAGCGAGCTTTGTATCTGCTAGTGCGTGTATCTTATAGATACTTTGCCATCCCTAATCAATAAATATTTTCAGAAAAAAAAGAAAATACAAAACATTAATGAAGCATAATGAGCACTGCAGCTGTACGAGTACCAGATGGAAGACACTGTGTTTACGCTGGCAAGCACAATACGTTGGGTACTTCAAGATACTTTCGGAATTCGAATGGGAATACACTATATTGGGGGGCGTTTTATTCTTGGAATGAGAAGCAATAGACGCGTGCCCTGGCAGGGAGGGGTAATACATGAGATTGATCTGCAGATTGATCAACCTCAGCAGTTCCAATAAAAGAAACCAAAATACTCAAAGCTGATAATCAATTTTGAGCAAGTGTAAGTGATGGAAGTGATGAAGGGGCAGGGTATACGATGAATGAAACGTTGAACTGTTGGAATAAAAATATAAAATTATTCTAATATATATCTGAAGATACGTAAGTTGTCTAAGAGTAGCAAAAAGATAAGGAAATGATGTAGAAAACTGTCTTAAATGATTACTTTTAACTAGTTAGTGAAATTGAAGAATAAAAGTCAATTTTGTCTGTATGAACATGTATAAAATAAGTTTCCTTTAGTATAATATAATCAGCAGTTGCATATATGAGTTCGTTGAGTTGCTCCATAGATTTTAAAGTACTCAAAACCAGCATATCTAAAGCACTTCCATTCATAAACACATTAAACTCATAGAAGTTAAGTCTCTGCGCACATTTAAATGCCATAATCAGTCACAGCATACACCCTAATAGAACCTCCCGTAGTACTATCAATTCTATAGGGTCTAGAGGTTGTCACAGCATACACCCTACCAAAATTTTCCCTAATACTATCAATTCTAAATGGGGTTTTTAAAGATGCAACTCTACAGTTTAGCTGGGATCAGGCGCATAAGCTGTTAGTGCAGGCAAACTCTCGAGCGAGGGCGCTATAAATACCAGGGAGTATGCACTACCACATGCATATATTTATAGGATACACATATATATATATATAGAATACTGTAATTCAACTAGTCAATTGTGGGCTTTATTTGCCCAGAAGAGCGACCGCAATTGCGAGTTGGAATAACAAAATATTTGTATATCGAATTGTATTAATTGGGAATTACATGCAACAATCAGTGCAACATGGCAACCAACGGTGGCAACTCTGGCCGAAAGCACAGCCACTCCCCCTACCCCTACACCTCTCGGTAGAATCAATTTCCCTGCCCTGACATATATTTCAGTTAGTTCTGTTGTTCGTAGTATTAGATTTTTATGTGATTTTAATAGGAAATAAAAATGAAATCATGTGTGCAACAGATTGTGGCAAGCACCAGGCCAGATCAGCAACCATTGCTGTTGTGGTTGTTGTTGTTGCTGCTGCTGTTGTTGCTGTTGTTGTTGTGATTGTTGCTGCTGCTGCCGTGTGTCACATGCGGATTGGGGAAAAACATTTTTGCGGATTTGAGTGAAGCCACAATACATTTGATTTCATTTTGGTTTCTTTTTTGGGTGCCACGCCCCCTGCTGCCGCCACAAGTCAATTGATTTTAGTTCGTCCCCCCCTACCCGAAAAAAATTCAATTAGTTGGAAGTTGTCCCATAGTTTCGATTATTTTCATTTTTGGTTTTTCAAGTGTTCCACACGTCGATTTAATTGAATTTTCTTCTGTGCAGTTAAAGTTGTTGCCACGCCCCCTGCCCCCACCCCGTGTGATTGCCATGGCACCTGTTTGTGTCCCACATCTGCTGCCTGCTTAAAGCCAAAAAACCATTTGGCCATATCAAAAGGCAAAACTCAAAAACCGCAAAAGCGAAATGAGGAGGAGGAGGAGGAGGAGGCAGCAGAAAACAACGAAAACAAAAGCCGGAAAAACAATTTGACGGCTTGGCCAGGCAGACGAGTTCACAGCAGGGCAATGACATTCAAGTGTGTGAGTGTGTGTGTGAGTGTGTGTGTGTGTGTGTGCGAGTGTGTGTGTGTGTTTGTGTCTGTGCTGCCATTGATTGCCGTGATTGTAATCGGATTGCAATTGCTGTGCACTTGTTAGAACACGTGCTAGACAAACGATTTCGTTTCTATTTCCGTTTGAAATTAAGCCAAGGGTGTAGGCAGGGATTTGGAGAAGTCGAAGGGGGGAGGAGACTTACAGAGGGGGGAGGGGAAGTGTGTGTTAATTGCCCTGCGGTGTGCCTGGCTGTTAATGAACTATTTCAAGGTGTGTTTACAAGACGTTTTTTGTAGGACTTTAACTGTTCCCCTACCTCCTACGCTGCCTATAAACTGCTCTATACCCTGCCCTATACCCTGCTCTATAGCCTGCTCTATACCCTGCTCTATACCCTACCCTATACCCTGCCCTACCCTCTCCAGCCTAACCCAGCTGCACTGCCAGCTTCTTCCGCCTTTTGTTTTGCTTTAATTATGCGCGCGCGCGCATTTGTTGTTGTTGATCTTCACGCAGTACCCCCTACTCTACCTACGCCCCTGCCTTTTTGTTTACTCCCCGTTGGGGGCAAAAGCGTAAACAAAACGCATGTTCCATTGCCAAAACGTTCCGCCAGGCAGCAGGCAGCTGTCAAGCACAAACACACACGCACACACACACATTTTTGAAGCTGTCAACGCGCACAACTTAAGCAACAATTGGAAAGGGATGAGGAGGGGGGGAGGGGAAATGTGAAAAAGTGATGAGAAAATGTGGAAAATGACAAGGAAAATGCAGCAAAGCGTTAACTCTTGCTTTCTTCGGCTACGGTTTTTGGTTTCTTTTTTTTGTTTTTTGTTTACGATTTCGCTTCCGTTTTTGAAACGAAATTTGTGTGTGCCTGCAGTTTGTTTACAGTAACACACACGCACACACACACACACACAGAGAGAGAGAGAGAGAGACACACACATGTGTGTGCAGGCACAGCGACACATTTTTCCCGCCAACTTTACTTGATTTCCCGCGAGGCGCAGGCATCTCTCTCTACCCCTCTCCCTCTCTCTCCCTCTCCCTGTCTCCCTGTCTTCCTCTTAATTGCCGCAACTTCGTCGGCATTTTCGGCTTTTGTGGCATTTTCTCTTGAATTGACGCCCCTACCCCTCTCCCCCTAGCACCCTACCCCCTCCCTAGGCTGTGCGTAACCCAGGTGATAATTCTTTTTTAATAGTTTCCCCGTAGCGAGCAGAGGCAGCAACAACAAGTGACATTTATTGGGCAAGGCGCGTGTACGTGTATCAGGCGTGCCTTGCATCGAAATTCCTCTCCGAGAGAGGGGGAGGGGACTGAGTCTAGCGGGGGGAGGGGTGAACTCCCCTTCAAATACCAAATAAATCGTTGGAAAACGCTCTAACGGTTTGCGACAGTTTCCCGCTTACGTGCTGAGCCTTCAATGAGTTCATTTTCCATCCTTACCTGCAAGAAAGAGAGAAAGAGAGAGAGAGAGAGAGAAAGAGATGGCATTAGTTTGGCAATTAATTGTGTCTCCCAGCGGAAGATAAACAAGTTCTACTATAGATAAATAACAGATATATTGCAATGCAACGGATTGAGTCATACTCAGGTGACTGAGGCATTTTAAAGGAGTGAGAGAGAGAGAGAGGGTAGAGAAAAGGCATGAGATCAGCTTCAACTTTAGTTTAAGCTCTTAACTAAACTTGGACTTAAGCTTAAGCTAATTTATGAAGTTTTGAGTGTCCAAATAACCTTAGGAAATACATTAGATGAGATAAAAGAGGTTTCATATGTTTGTATATCTCAATTTGTATATATATGTAGAATTAAATTAAATTTTGAATATATCTAACTCTTTTTCTATAGATAGATCTACAGAAAACATAAGTGAACTGTTCTTAAAAGAAACTGAAGATCAATTTCCCCTTCAAATATCTCTCCTTATAAAAATATTTTATCAACTCTCAACTGAGCTTACTCCAATATTCTAAGTTCTTTCCTATGCTATGCTCATATATGATATTTCCATGTCGTTGTTATAGCTAGATCTTTAATAAACTGTATACTAAAAATCAGCTGAAAATCTTACTGCAATTTTAAATACTTAAGATCCTTTCTCATATCAACAATTCGCCTCACAATCTAACTTCATCAACTCTAAACTTAGTTTATTCAGTTGAAAAGGGTATTTTGCTATATATAATCATTAAATCGTATAAAGTATGATTCATTCTTCATTCATTCCCTGAATTCTCAAAGATTTGGCATATTTTAATGTTTTATTTTCTTCTTCTTTATAGGATTATATTATAATATTGGCTACACTAGATCTATTGTTAGGAATACTTCTATTGTATTATAACTAAGCTGCTAAAGTATATTTTAAAATATACTTTTCTTATAAATAGTATACTATACCGCAGCTTAAGATTTCTCTAAATACTGTACTTATTATTATAGCGCAGTTTATGCCACTTTAAAGTCTAAAACCTTTCGAAATATCTCCCTAATAATCCCAATTTGTCATCTTGTTTCCCTCTTTCACAGCTATGATAAATGCACTCATCACACTGCCTCTCGCTCTCGCTCTTCCTCTCTCCTTCTCTCTCTCTCTCTCTCTCTGGCACATGTCACCTGCTGCCTTATCGGGCCATACTATCCATAACCTCCCCAAGTGGGTGAGATATCATTAACGCGAGCATGCAAAATGCGACACAAAACTCGATGTCCCTGCACATTTATGGGGCGAAAATTGCGCAAAAACAGATGGACAGCTGTACAGTGGGGTAGGGTGTACAGTGGGGTAGGCAGACACTTTCACACGAGGTTCCCAGAGCGAAAGAGAAAGAGAGAGAGAGAGAGAGAGATAGACAGGTCTAGCTCCAACGGGTTATTTACGGCGCATTTGCAATCGAAATTTTTGGACCACAAATTTTAGCCGGCACTGTGTGTGTGAATGAGGGGGATGGGGCGAGAATTGCTCATTTGAATATTCAGTTTAATTAGAGACATTTTGGGCGGCCAGAAAGAGAGGCAAGAGTGCGTGAGAGAGAGGGAAAGAGAGAGGCCGCCGCTGAATCATGTTCAATTAGTGCAATTGAGCCACCGCCTGTATACTCATTTGTATTTATGAATACTCGTACGCGATGAGTGTGAGTCGAGTGAGTCATGCATGTGAGTGTGTGCGTCTATTCGATTCATTCATAAAAATGCCAGCGCACATTTCAATGTCAGCGAAAAGCAAAGTGGAAATAAAAATGGAAATTCGAGAGCTTGGGAAATACTTGAGGCAATAATTGTAGGGAGCAGAGGGCAGGGGGGGGGAGGCAGGGGGCAGGGCAAGAGAGTCGACCCGTCTAGGGTTGCCACTGCACTTGCGCAATTTGCATGAGGTGGCAATTAAAGCGACGGCGATTACTCGAATTACGGCGATGCGACCCAATTCGAGACCCCAAAACTAACGAGCGTAGTATTTATTATGGCATAGGGCAGGGGGTCACCTCCATCACCCCCTCTCCCCCCTCTGCCCCTAGGAGTGAGCTGAGAAGAAAGCAGAGCAAAGAAAAGGCCAAAAGAATAGCCAAAACGAAAGAAAAACCGCCAAAAAGCCACTTGCAGCAGTCGTTGCGGCCAGGCCAGGCCAGGCCGGGCAAGACGCGGCGAATTGGCGGGCAAGACGCGGCGAGTTGGCGGCGCGCAGAGTTGATTCGGCATTGCAAACCGTTAAATTGGACTCGACTGCTTGTTGTTGTTGCTGTCTCCCTCTCTCTCTCTCTCTTATTGCTGTCGCATTTTTATCGCTGACAAAGAGGTTTTGCTTGACCCACTCAAGTGGGCTCAAAGTGGGTCGCCCCCAGCTCAGCTCGACTTGCAGCTCGCTTAAGTGCAGCCAAATCGAATTTAGATACTTAGCAACATTTACTGAGCGCCCCCCCTTCCGGCCTGCCAGCCCATTCTCCGCGACCCTCTCCCCTTCAGGCAGCAGCGACCTCTCACTTTATGCGATTTTAAGTTAGTTAAGCGGCAAAGTTGTAAACCATTTGCTAGTCGCAGTTGACTGTTTGTTATAGCCAGCAGGGGGTGGGCTGGAGGGGGCAGGGGCAGAGGGAAGTTGGAAACTCTTGACTGCGCTGTGTGTGCAACTTGTGGAGTGCATAAGTTGCAACGTTGCAACACAGCGAGAGCGACATGCGCCACAGCGCGTAAATGGGCATTGAAAAAGGGAAAGGCAGGAAGGGGGCAAGAGGCAGGACAGGGGCAGGGGCAGGCACAGTGGCGTGCACAGAGAGGGGTTTACAGCAAACGGTGTGAATAGTCGACAAGACATTTAATGAGCTGAGCAGACATTGAAGTGCATGAGGGAGAGCGAAAGAGAGAGAGAGAGAGAGAGGGGGTAAGCAGACTGGTAAATCAGTATGGTAAGTAAAAGGTCTTTAAAAAGATATATCCCAGAGTAACTGGTAAATATATAATACATGCTTAAAGATTGAAAAATTGTAGAAAATATTTAAATGTATAAAACACATTTAAATATATAAATAAATAAATATAATTTAAAGAAACTATAACGTTAGGATTTATAGCAATTTATATAATTTATATAAAAATGTTTAACTTTTAGAAAAAAAAATGTCTGCAATTCCTAAAATTCTTTTTTAAAAAAAGTGATAAGAAATCTATAAATAAATCTTCAATAAACTGCTTGAGTATTTTATAAAACTTTTCCCGCTCTAACTTGCAAAAATTGTACATATGATCATAAAATAAATATCATAAGATATTTTTAAGAAATTTAAGAATTTGTAAATTTTGACAAATTAAAAAAGAATTGCATAAAATTACAATGAAATCTTTTACTTTTTTTTTCCTTTCAACTTTTTCTTTGCAACTTATATAGATAAAAAACATTTGCAATTTTATACAAATTTGTAAAGAATTTCGAATTGAATTTCGGAAAAATTATCAGCCCTATTTTAATAATCAATAGATATTATTAATTGGCAAATTTCCCATACTCTACTCGATTGGAATGTGACCATGACTTCATTTTGATTTCAATTAACTCTAACCGCATTCCGTATGAAATGCGCCCACAATGCATTGCGATGTGTTATTGTGCCATAACTATCGCCATAATTATCGATTATTATGGCAGAAGTATGCCGTGGTATGCGGTGCCAGCAGGTACAGCAATTTTGGGGGAATAGAACAATGTAACAATGTGGCATATTGTCTGGTACACACTGTATGCAATAATGTGCATAATTTGATTATTAAATCAATGTGTGTGTGTGTGTGTTAACCACATTTCAGCTGATAAATTCTTTTGATTATCGTTTTAATAATATTATAACTAGCGCATAATTACAGTGCGACAAAAAAAATAGATTTATTTACTGACAGACTAGCAGATACGCTGTAGGCGGCAGCTTAATAAAAACTCGCGCTATTTTTGGTATACTCCCTCTCTGTCTAATCAAATCAAATTCTAATTAATTGTCATAATTTAGCTGCAATCAAATTTATGCAATAGGGAAAAACAGCAGGAAAATTGTGGAAAAATAGTGGCAAAAAATGAGAGAGAGAGCGAGAGAGAAAGAGAGCACACGCGGTTGCCCGCAGCGATGCGTAATGAAAACAAAATCGCTTTGGAAGCACTTAATTCTGCATTTAATGTATTTAATTTGTAAACATTTTAATTACTTTTATTTACCCCCTGCTTTTCCCTTTTTTCCCATTTCCCTTTTCCCAGCCAACCTCTCGTGACATTGTTGTAAGTGTTTGTTTTATGTTTATTTGTTTGCTGAATTGCTCGTTTTACAGTTACGTTTCGGACTCGCTCTGCTCCGTTCTGTCGCTTCATTTGCGTTTTTATTTTCATATTTTTATGTAAAAACAACAACAAAACGAGCAGCATAACGAGAGACACGCAAAGCGCTGGCCGAAAACTTCTCGCCGCCACTGCAGCACACTGGCTGCCAGAGCTGATGTAACAAGCGCTGTAAATGTATCTGCAGCTGTGACTGTATCTGTATCTGTATCTGTAGCTGTAGCTGCAGCTGCGTGTCTCTTGTATCCGTATCTGTAACTGGCCAAGGTGAAAGTTTTTCAGCGTTTTGTATTTTGATTGTAGTTCGTTGTTTTTTTTTTTTTTGTTATTTTTCCAGCAGTTTTCCCTCGCTCTCGCAGTGTTTATTTGGCGCATTTAATTACTTCATTAAATGCGGAAATTAGAAAGATGAAAGACAGCAGCGTGCTGAATATGAGAGATAGAGAGAGAGGGAGAACCAACTGCAGATAGTGAAAGTGCTTGAAGGGCGACATAAAATGAACGCAAAAATTAGTTTCCCAAAATTTACATGCAGCTGCACTGAGAGAAATAGCAGAGGGGGAAGCAGATAAAGCTGCGCACTAAAAATATTTTTAATTAACTTGTTAAACTTGATAAACCATAAAATAAAAAAATATAAAGCAATTTATGATATTTAAAACTTCAAGATTTGCCTTAAAATCCCTTAAAAAAAATTTTAAAAATATAAATTATATTAAAAAGTGTTTTTTGCAGTGTAAATAAAGTTAAAATAATCATCATTTAAAAACTAATTGGAGAGCGATACTTTTTAGTATGGTTGACTTTTTACAGTGTTAAACTCTGTTTAAACTGCCCTAATAGCAAAATGATTAAATAAATGATATTTAAATAAGAAAACTGTTTTCTACTTGAAATTTGCGTGATTTCTTGCAGTGTAGATCATGTCATTTCCACTCGGTAATAATAATACAGTGTGTCAAACACGCCAGGCCAATTACCTAGACTAGACCATGCCCAGATGACTGGCTTGAACTGGGTTAGCCTGGTCAACTATGATGGATCGTGATATTTTTGGGGGGAACTCTGGAATTTATTTTTTTTCACGCCCATACACTGTCACAGTTGCTGTCTCAGCTTTTTAGTCTTTGGTTTGGAAACACTCTGAGATTACTTTGGGGGGCACTCGGCAACAGTGACTGATAAACCAGTTAACACTATCGGCTAAATACTAAATTTGGATGGGGCCTTAAAAATACTACATCAAGCGATAAGTTCAGCGAGACTGTGCCTGGGCTAGACAACTTTCCAGTGGAAACAGAAAAATGTAAATAAATATATAAAAAAAAGAGAAAAAAAAAATAAACGCCATAAAGTGAAAAACTTTCTTGCCTGACTCACGCACTCACGCTGAGCTCACTTAGAAAGTAATTACACGAACAACTAACCAGGGAAGCAAAGTACCGACCTTATATCGTATACTAGGTAGGCAGTTCTCTCTCTCTTTTTCTCTCTCTCCTCCCTCTCACTCTTTCACGCTGTGCGTGCGTCGTGAAATTTATTTAAATTTAATTTTAATTCTACTTTTTACTATTTTTTTCCATGTAAGTTTGCCTCACTTTCAGCAGCCCGTTTAAGGGGAGTGTTCGGCCCTTTTTTATGAGCACAGCTTTTCACTCTCAGAACCCGGTACTGGGCTACTTACTGGTTATTCTGGGTCTTTCGTCCAACAGTTTCGGCATTTGCATTTGCCTCTCAAACATAAACTGAATCGAGCGAGTCACGCACCGCGTTCTTTCTTTCTTTCCTTCTTGATACGTATGCGTATTATCGGACTGCGTTGTTTTTGGGGTTCTATAGAACTTACCCATAGCTATGGCTTATAATATCAAGTGCTAGTGGTAGGGAAGGCCATGCGTGAGCCGCGCTGACGTAGTGCTAATATAAATAGCAAGAAATATGAAGGTTTTCAGGAGATGTTTCATCATCGACTGTTTCAGGTGCTACAAATATATTTTTTTGTTTCATTCTCAGGCATTGCTGTGAGTCAAATTTATTTTTTGTTTCACTCTCAGGCATTGACTGTTTCAGTCAGAGAAATTTCATTTAAAACATTTGTTTAATGTTTTATTTTCAGACATTTCTATTTTGTTCTATGTTTCATTCTCAGGCATTTATGTTTCAATTCCGATATTACTTTTTGATTAATACTAATTATATTGTTCTTCAATTTTGAAATCTCTTTGTGTTATATTCCAGCCTTTCTATATTTAAATCCTATATAAAGCATATTTTTCTGAACAAAGTTGCCTTCTTTTTACTTTTTTAGCAATTTTATTCGTTTAATGTACCTCTAATTATAAATATTATTTTTCTATAGAATAAATTCCTCAAAGCATGAATTCTTGTTTTAATTTTAATTTAATGTACCATTTTCACTGTTTTATCTGACTGACAACTTTGAGCACATTTCTAATTTGTTCCAATCTTTCTCTTTCTATACCACTATGCCAAGCTCAACATGCGCTTTTCTCCTGCTCGAGCAGTGCCAGAACTCATTAAAAAGGAACGTTTATTGGGGCAGGGTCTATCAGTAGTTACATTTTACACACACTTCAAGGAATAGACTGACCCACTGGAGCAGCCACAGCTGCCTCCCACATCGATTGGCCAACTCCATCTTTGCCATAATTTCCAATTGACTTCATTAGCCTCTGCTACCCCATTCCAGCTCTGGAATAACTCATTATATTGCACTGCAAATTGCATGTACAGTGCCAGGCGTTAATATGTGCACATCAATCGGGGAGGGGGAAGCAAGGGAAGGGGAGAGAGATAGAGATAGAGATAGTCTCATCATTAAGTTGTTCGGTTAGACAGACATTTTGCTAATGAAACAACTGGCCAATAAATGAGTAAGTGCCACAGACACAGACACTGTGTGTGTGCCAACGTGTGGCAAGTGGCAGCAACTCACAGCCCGCAGCTGGCAACTGTTTTGTCGCACGAACCTGCAACATTTATCAAATTAAACATTGGCCCCGTCGCCGTCGTCGTCGTCGTCGCCGAGTCGAGTTTGTCCAGATTGCACTGATTGCAGCGTGTGCTCGCCTGGACATGCCATGTGGCCTCCTCCTCCTCCTTTCCCTCCCCTTCTGCCACGCCCAACAGCCCTAGCAGAGTGCTAAATTGTTTAAATTTCTTTGGTTGTTTTTGTTCCCTCTCTCCCTCTCTCTCTCTCTCTCTCTCTCTCTCTTTATCTCTCTCTGTGGCTCTCCACAATCGGCCCATAACGAGCCACAATCGTGACAGACAAAATTGTCGGTGTAGTGCGTTGTTAATTGCAGGACATGCGACGCTGAGAGAGGGAGAGAGGGAAGAGAGGGGGAGGAGAGCAAGAAAAAGAGATCCTGGCAATTTAGAGATTACCTACACTGAAAAAAAAAACCAGGGTAAGTTGAGAATGGGAAAGGCGTCAGCAAATGTAATAAAAGTCTAGATAGAGAAGTCTAACTAGTTCTTCTAGATCTCTGAAGAAGGTAAAGTACCATTGGATAAATCAAAATTATAGGAACTTGATTTTCGGATCCTAAATTGAAGCTATCATTGAAGCTATCAATAGCTCTCACCATAAAAAAGAGCTAAGTCTGTTCCATATTTAATTTGCACAATATCATAACTGAAGATTGGCTCTGTACAAAGATCAGTTGGGTGTGTTAGAGGCATGATCAGGCCATAAAAAAATTTTATATTTGCCATATTTTTCAGAATTTACGTGCAAAAATACTTTTAAAACGTTTTTCATACTCATTACGAGCAGCCTGAACGATTTGAGTGAAAAATTTAAGTTTTTAAATTTTTGGAAAATTTTGAAATTTTTGTAAGGGGGTTGCATGAAAAAAGTGGCAAAAAAAATATTTTTGTTTGTTAGTTACATTTTGATTGCAAACGAAAGAAGGATTAAAAACATAAATAAAATGTTAAACCAAACCAAAATCGGTTGATTTTTGACAAAGTTATGAGCATTGGAAGGCAAGATAGGTCTCTCAGCTCAACGCAGATCTTGAGACTGCGGCAACATACAGAAGACCCAAAATTCGAAAAATTTTCGATACTCATATTTTGTTCCTATTCGAATCTAGGTATCAAATCATGAATAAAATGGGAAACCATATGAAAATCTGATGATTTTTGACAAAGTTATGACTGTTGGAAGTCTAGATAGGTCTCTCAGCTCACTAAGTACTTGAGACTAGGAAGCATACAGAAGACCCAAAATTTCAAAATTTTAAGATCCCCATATTCTGATTCTATATGAAACTAGAGATCAAAACATGAATAAAATGGGGAACCAAATGAAAATCTGATGATTCTTGACGAAGTTATGACTGCTGGAAGTTTAGATAGATCTTTGCGATCTTTAAAGATTGAAGAAAAAAATATCTATAACTTGCTTAGTAGAGTTTAAGTTTAAGAGTTTAAAAATCTTAAAAGACAATTCAATTATTAGAAAACTTTCAATTAAATAAAATAATAAATTCTAATGTACTACTATTTCGCTCAGTGTAGTCATAGAAAGTCGTCGCGCAAGCATTACTTTTCATTAGCAGCCTCCCCACATTCTCCACACTTTGGGTTATTTACAGTCTAGACACACACACATAGATGGTCTCAATTATGATGTGAACGCGTTAGTTTTGTCCAGCAAGTGCGTGTAAATATCGGTGAGTAGAGTGTGTCAGATATAGGGCGGGGTCTTGGGAAGGAGGGCAGCGAGAGAGTTGGGTCGTAAGTCAACACGTAGCAACAGGAAATATGTGTGTCAGTCGCGATGCCTGGTCACGCCTGGCCAAAAAGGGAGAAAAACTCACACACACACACACATATATCGAGTATAATAATAATAAAAGCAAGTGCGAGGAAACTGTCGAAACTGTGAAATTGACTCCCTGATGGTCTGCTCTCCCTCCCTCTCTCTCTCTACCTCTTTCCCTCTCTTTCTAGCTGTTTTATTTTTCAAAAGTCACACAACAGCGCAAAGCGAACAACTGGAAATGAAACAGAAACAGAAACAGAAAGAGAAACAGAAACCGATGCCGAAAAACAGCAGCAGCGAAAAAGTTGTACAAATACAACGTGCAGGCAATACAAATACAAATAATTAACTTTTTAACATAGCTGCCTCTCTCTCACTCCCCCCTCTAGCCCTCTCTCTCTCTCTCACGCTGACTACACCCACTGAGTAAACAAAACATGATGAGAGAATGACTAACACACAAAAACATGTTGAAAAGCAAGAAACAAAACATACGCAAAGCAAAGAAAGAAATAATATAGAACAGCGCAGAGCAATAATAATAATAACTGTTAAAATTATTAACAGTCAGACAGACAGAGGCACAGTGGGGCAAGTGCTGCGTTTACTGTACGAACTGCGCATGTGTGCGTGCTCGCTGCATTGCACGCTTCAGAAAACAAAAAAAAAAGAATTAAAAAAAAAGAATTGTAACATTTTGTGGCAAATTAAAAAAAAAAAAAAGAATTACTAAACACAGCATCGAAGCATAGCACGAAAAACGTAGAAAGAGAAACGCAGAAAGAGAGAGACAGAGAGAGAGAGAGAGAGAAGAACAAAACTACGTCAAGTTTTTTAATGAACAAAAATGGAAACTAGTCGAGAAGAATTGAGAAGAATTGAGAAGAACCGGTTCGTGAGCAACACAACTTGGCAGCAAAGTCAAACGAGTGTGTTTGTGTGTATGTGTGTGTGTGTGCCTGTGTGTGTGTGCCTGTCTATAAGCCAGACAAAAGTTTAGCATTTAGAGATATGAAAGATAGCACAGCTGCGCTTTGTGCGGCTTTGTTCGTGTACGAGTTGTAAACATGTGCCTGAAAAGCATAAAAAGCATGAGAAACGACAGCGAAAGAGAGAGAGAAAGCGAGTGGGATATAGATAGAGGGAGAGAGAGAGCACACACACACATATAGCTTTGGGCATGTCTTTGAACTTTAAGCCAGAACGGGGCAGATCTCGCAGCTAGCAACAAGCCAAAAAAAAAAAAGCTAAAAAAAATAAAGAGACTCATGTCGAGACGTAGGTGAGTTATTATATGATATATGAGTTAGGAAGCGCAGCTAACCCCAGCTGAGAGGCCGAGCATAACTCACTTTTACGCCTTAAATAAGCACTAAATCCCGGCTAAGCCGATTATTAAATCTGTAATTAGTGCATTTAGTTGTTAATCATGATTATTTGATGCCCTGCAAAGTAGTGCAGGAAGGGGTATATCTAACTAAAAAAAAAAAAAATGTTCTGCTTAATTTATAAAATGCTTAAGAAACCTTTTTGAAATTTTGTCTTTCAAATTTCAAGCAAATTATTTAGTTTTTTTGCAAAACTCAACAAACCTAAAATTATTTAAAAGAAAACTATGTTTTTATTTTTTTTTCACATTTTAGAATACTTCAAAAACTGTTTGAAATTTTGTATAATATAATATTATATTTTTTTTGTTAATCTCGACTAAACCCTTTAATTAACTGGCATATCTCTTTATTTATCAAGCTAACCTTAGCAAATTTTCAGTCTAAAAACGTTTATACACTTCGCACACTATGGTTATATTTGGCAGCTATTATAATGACAATATTCCGAAATCTATCAAAATTGTCATGTACATTCATCAAGTCCTTTACAAACTGCAGCCATGTTTTATCGATGTTATTTATTTTAAGGTATTTTCCCGCTGATTTTACACATGGCAAATGGCACATACTATAGATGTATATATACTATCTCTTTCTCTATCTCTATCTCTGTCGCATGCATTGTGATTTGATATAATTATTAATTATAATACCGCACGTCCTGCTGTAGAACGCGCATTATTTTCAATTATTTCACATTTTGTAGAGGCGTGAAAAGGGAAATAGGGAAATAGGGAAAACTGTGGGGGGAGGGAGTCGATCTATTGCATATATGGCATAGAAAATGACTGAGCTGCGTTGACCATTTGGGCATGTGAATTTAATTAAAACTGAACATTTAATTATGTTGCGTAATATGCCAAAAATACGTACGAACGTTGGATGCCACGCCCACACGGCCCCCTTACAGACTGCACTAGAAATAACATTATGTTTTTTGGGGTTCGGGCTGACGCAGACGATGAATAAATTTGCATGTGTATTTGATTAAAATTTAATCAAACTAATATTGCACAATGGCAAGAGAGGGAAAGAGAGGGGCAGAAAGAGAGAGAGAGAGAGGGAGAGCTTGTGGCAGTTGCATAAATATCATTATTTGAGGTCTATTAAAATTTAATTACAATTTTCGGGGGATTGGCAGGCAAAAATATGCACAAGATTTTGTTTTTTGGGGTCAATCAATGCCAAACGATATTCAATTGCTGTGCCAATTAGCAGAGAGGAAAAGAGAAGAAAAAGAAGAAAGAGAGAGAAGAGAGAAGAATGCTTAGAAAGAGAGGCAGAGACTTATGCGAACGCCTCGTTAAGTGCCACAAATGGTTGCAAGTTTTGGCCAAATTGCATTGAGTAAAATGTCATAGAAAATATATGACACAATCAACTACTGTTATCAGGCATAGCAGAGTTGTGTGTGTGCGTGTGTGTGTGTGTGATACATTGATAAGACTTGAACTAGCAGAATGCTTATCTAATCGCCGCATTTTCCCCCCTCAAATGCGGTCACAACAAAATCAATGTGTACACACACACACACACACACACACACACACACACACACACACACACACATACAAGCAAGTGTATGTTGTGTGTGTGTGTGTGCCCCAAAAACGAGAAACGGTCAACAATAATGGAAATTACAACAAAGCGAAAAACGGGCACACACAGGTGCGCACAGTGCGTTCGTTATCAGGCAAAACGTGGCCCAAATCAAAGCGCAAACCAAACAAACAAACGAATAACAAAACGAATGTTGAATACGCATGTGAATGTGAATGTGAATGTGAATGTGAGTGAGTGCATGCAATTTACAGTTGCACGGCATAAACGAACGTGAGTGAAACCTCAACTCAACTTAAATCTTCTTGTTCCCAATCAAAATCGAAAAAAAAGAAGCTGAAATTGTGTCTCTAATTAGAGGCGGCAAAAAAAACGAGTGAGTCTATATGAATCATACATGAATTTCCCACAAATCGTTTGCTATAAATATATATATATACGATACTATAAAGTGCTATAAACGTCATACTCAATTGCCGTGCCTCGCTTATCAAAGTCTAGAAATAACTCAACGCAAAACTTGATAATGACGAATTGAGAAAACATATAAATGAGATGCGAAATAAAACTAGACTTGAGGGGAATGAGTGAAAGAGAGGGATATAGATAGGGCGATAAATACAAAAATCTTGAAAGAGTATTGAATGCATATGGAGTAAGAAATACTCATCAAAATACAATTTTCAAAGTCTTAATAAAATTGTTTATATTATTATGGCATATATTACAAACTTTAGAGAACTTTATAAGAACAATAACTATTATAATAATACATTAAACTTTTTTATAATACTATGAATCAAATTTGTTTGATATATATACCTAAAATTGACATTTATGCATATTTTAGTATATCATATTGCAAAAGCAAAAGTTCCTATAGAAAAGAAATAGGAAATTTCAAATTCCACTATTTTATTATGCTATAAAAGCACAAATTTTATTACAAGATTTAAATTTGCATACTATAGACAAGTTTAAAAAGACCAACCATATTATAAAAGAAAGAGTTCTTAAGCAGAAGAAATATAAAATATCTTAAACAAAGAAATCTTTTTAAGAATCAGCAAATAAAAGCGAAAATAGAAAGTGAAAAAGCGTATAATATAGCGAGACTCAACAGAGAACTTATAGAATAATATTATACAATCTCGACTGTGATTCATATGTGAGAGTGCAGCGAAACAAGTTAAGGTTGCCTATAAGAAATGCAAAACAAGTATAAAAAATTATATATATATATATATATATATATATATATAGAATAGATGATATGACGCATAGAAAACCGATGCAGTTGATTGGCAACTATCAAAGCGAGATTGTGCACAGTGGCTGACAAAAGTAGCTGCACCCGTTTGCTTGCCTGCCTGCCTTAAGGGGTGCCTCATTTAACTTACTTATGCCTTTTTTATTTTTTTTATTTTTAAGTTTGCCAGTCAAACTACCCGACTACGTGTCCATAAAGACAACTTGCCCAGCGAATCGATCAAAAACTTTTTACCTGTGCGAAAACTGTAAACTATGTTCCTGGTACACTGGTACACAGTCACTGCCAGAAGTATACGCACACGTACGTGTATAGAGCGAGTGCTGGGCAAACTTTTACATAAGCTGCAAGTTTTCTTTATTGTCTTGCAACTGTTTTGTCGTTTCTTGCAGCTCTCTCTCTGGGAGGGGGGAGGGGCTGAGTCGTGCCTGCTATTATATTTAATTTGCCTGCCATACGCTTTGTCAATATTTCCCCCTCTCTCACTCTCTTAGTCTCTTTCTTGCTTACTCTACCGTTTTATTATGCGCGCCCTGAGATCTGCGTGTGCCTGAAAATGCCCGAAAATTCCAACATGGCCCAAAGCGTTGCCAACTTCCTGCACAACACACTGACACACATATCTCTCTTTTCCTCTCTCCCTTTCTATCTCCCCCTCTCTTTCTATCTGCTCAAATTAGTCATGCAGTTGTGTCTTTCATTTGTTCGAACAATTTTCAACACTGACTGCAAAAAAAAGCGGCGGTAATGCGCTCAAACTGACAGCAAACAATGCGAATTTCTTTATCAAATAATTCCAAATTTAGCAGAAAATCAATAGATCCCCCTCCCAGTGCCCTCAGTCCTCTCTCTCTCTCTCTCTCTCTATACGAACTAAACGCGCGTCTTCTTGTGCGGGCAGCAAAGCAATTAAAAAGCGGAAATTGAATGAAGCTGGCGAAGATGAGACAGAGAGAGAGAGAGAGAGAGAGAGAGAGGGAGAAACTTGGTCACACATCGCTTTGGAGTCGTAGCTCTCTTGGGTGCCTCAAGGGAGGGGGGCGTGGCTAAGCCTTTTGTCTTCTGCCTTTCGCTCACCTCTCCGCACGCGGGTCAAGCGACCCGTCTTCAGTTCCGTTTCAGTTTCAGTTTCAGTTTCAGTTACAAAAAATTCTTTAGGAGAAAGAAAGCAAAGCTGAAGCCAAAGCAATGTTATGAATATGAATGAGACAGATGCCGTCGCTCTATCTCTCTCTCTCGTTCTCCCTCTCTCGCTCTCATTTTCTGGCGCTCCCCCTTTATCGCACCGTCTGGCTTTCAGTTCTTGGCTTTATGCGCTGCACATGTAATATACCATAGAATGCCAAGTCTGAGGGAATTTGCAACTAAGGAATACACTGAGAAAAATAAATAAATACTTTGCTTAACTAGTCAGCATATTTAGTATATATAATTTATGTTTATGCGGTTTTAGATATCAACTAAAGTTCTCTTAATCTTCTTTCATCTTTAAAATTAATCTGTAGCTTGCAGTGTCAAGAAATAATCATATTTATTTTTATCAAATATTTTGGGGAATCTCCAAAAATATATATAGTTTTTTAAAGAAAATATTTATATATATATTTTATACCATATAAATATATATATCTATTTTCTATACATTTAAATATTTAAAAAGCTGGAATAGGCTTTTGAAATTTGTTGGTTTATTTCGAAAAGGTTTCAGATTTCTTCATTTTTTCATAATTTAATTTATATCAAATTAAAAAATATTTTTTTTAACTTTTTAAGTATATACAGTTATACAGTTATATTTTATAGTATACCAAGTTTCCGTTGGGGAAATTTCTGGTAAGTCCTAAAAATCTTTTAGATTTCCTTATGCTACTACTATATTTATTCATAGTTAGAATCAATAATTTATCTCCTAACTCTGCAATAATTCATCGACATCAATTGGAGATCTTTCAATTTGTCTCCTCCTACTCCTCCTCCTTCCCACAATTGTATTATAATATTTGTTCTGCTGCTGCCACTGCAAACAATCAGTGCAAATTGTAAGACACAATATACCATATATCATGTGCCAGGCAGGGAGACTTCTCTATGAGGCTGCCAAAATCAGAGAGAGAGAGAGAGAGAGAGAGAGAGAGGAAAGAAAGGATTCTCCTTAGAGGAGGCATTTGCCAAGTCGAATATCAAATATTTATTTGCATGCATGCTTTTGTTTGGCATTTTATTTATGACAGAGCGAGACAGAGCATGCACTAGAGAAAGACGGAGAGAGGGAAAGAGAGAGCGAGAGAGATGGAGATAGGCACGTAGTGCCTCAATTTGTGCACATTAAAATGCAAAAGCCGTAAGCAGTTTTTGCATTTGACATGTGGCAACACTGGACGAGGTCAGTGCAGAGAGAGAGAGAGAGATAGAGAAAGAGAGAGAGAGAGAGAGAGAGAGAGAGAGAGTCAGGGGTGTAGGGGGAGGGGGTCATCTAAAAGAACTGCGCGGTTCGTGTTGCCATCAAACATTTATAATTACAAGACAACAAAACAAAAGAAAGAAAGAAAAAAAAAGCAGAGGCGCTGTGAAAATGTTTAAGTATGCGAAGGGTTTGCCATATGCGACATGTGGCATGTGGCACAGTGCAGCATGCTGCATACTGCAGCCTGAATCTGTAGCTGCATTTTCGGCTCGTTTTCAGGGATTTTCCCTTTTGCATACATGGAGGTAGAGCCAGAAAAGCAAAAAAGGGGGCACCGCAGTCTTTGAAAGGTTTTCTGACTCACAGTCCTCGCACGAGACGCGAACAAAAAGTGTCTGTCTTAAAGTCACGTCACATGCGCATGTAACACAGTGGCGTAGCAGAGAGGGGGGCGGAGAAGGGAGTGCGCTGAAAAGGAGAGAGGCAGCTCTGCTCTGCCCGGCTGCCTGTAATGAGACAGCTGTACCCCCTCCCAACCCCCCTTGCCAACGCCACTGCCCCCTCTCAGTACCCACTGCCCCCGCCTCTGCTTTTTTCTCCTTTTGCTGTTAATGTTGTTACGCAGCAACAGCAGCTTCTTTTCAGCTAATGAGAATGAGAGACGGCAACTCTGCGCGCTAAAATTTTGTGTGGCGTATAATAAGAGGCAACCCTACCCCACAGCAACCCTACAGCCTCCTTCCTACAAGACAAAAAAAAACCCACACGAGCTGAGAGAGGAAATTGAAGGATTTTAATTAAATAGGCTGCTAGGCGCATACAAGTTGTAAATTTAAGCAGGCCCAGAGCAGAAGAGGGAGAGTGAGAGGGAGAGAGAGGGAGAGAGAGGGAAGGAGTGTAGCTGTCTCTTTTTAATTGCTATGCCATGTAGCGTTATTGTCGCATAACTCTTGAAGAGTTTTTCATTTAAGAACACGCTTTTAAATAATGTGATGATGCCCTGCAGAGCAGAGTAGAGGGAGAGAGGGAGAAAGGGAGAAAGTGAGGGAGAGTAATGCCGAAAATACTGCAGATTAAAGAGTATTAGCAAGCTGAAACTGTAGATAAAGCTAGCTAAAGATGCTTGAAACTTAAAAGCGTAAGAAAATGCAGCAAAAATTGTGCTAAAATGAAGATAAAACTGAAATAGAGTTTATGTATATCAAGTTTTTGGCATATATTAAAATTTAGTATACATACTCTAATAAAGTCTAGGGTATTTCATTATTTTTTTATTAAAAAAAAAATTTAAATAGGGGACAAAATTAAAGATAAATTTTTTTCCAAATGTTTAGCTCACTCAGCCCACTGTAGCTCAGCCGGTGTTAGGCAACACTGCCCAGCTTGACCTGTGGCCGAGTCTGAGGCCCCGCGGAGCCTACGAGCATGCGCAGTGTTGCAAAGTGCCGAAAAGACGCAACAGCAAAAAAAAAAAACAAATTGAAAAGGGGTCACACGCGTAGAAGATGCCAGTGCGCAAGACTAACGCACAGTGGGGCCTTAGTCTAGCAAGCACAGTGGGCCACATAGAGTAAGCAATGCGTTAAAAAATGAATTTACAGCAAGAAAGAGAACAAGTTTGCTATAACATAAAGTGCAGAGGGAGAGGGGCAGAGCAAGGCAGCGCGGGAGAGAGCTATAGGTGAGAGAGAAGGAGAGAGAGGGAGAGACAGAGAGAGAGAAGACTGCAAGCGAGAGAGCGCCGCTTCAATCAGCGCTTAAAATAAACGCAGCTTGTGATATCATCAGCGCCTTAGCTTGGCTTCTTCCTCTGCCGCTGCCGCTGCCTCTTTCTCTGCTTCTTCTGCCTCAGCCTCTGCCTTAGCCTCAGTCTCTGCCTTAGCTTCTGCCACAGCTTCTTCCTCTGCCGCTGCCGCTGCCTCTGCTGCTGCTTCGCTTACCTGTTAAGATGGCTGCCAGAAATACTAAAACGATCCGTGACATTGTGTGTGTGTGTGTGTTGTTCTTTTTGTTGTTGTTGCTGCTGCTTCTTCTTCTTTCTTGGGGCGTCGCTAATCCCGAATATATGTGCACTTTTTTTGGTTTTTTTTTTTTTTGTATTTTTTTGTAGTATATTTTACGTTACTTTTGCCGCCGCTGGGCAAAGGCGCCTTTTTTTTATTATTATTGTTGCTTTTGTATACACACTCGCGCGCTCTCTCTCACTCTCTCTCTTTCTGGCGTAGAGCTTAGTGATTTCTGTTGTTGTTGTTGCTTAGCTTTTCAAGCATAAAATGTGTCGCTTTAGTTGAAGTACGGCCACTTTACGGCCCTTCTATGTGTGTGTGAGTGTGTGTGGGGAGTATGTGTATGTTATGTGTGTGTGTGCTTGGGTATTTTATGTGTGTGTGTGTGTGTGTGTTTACTTTTAGCGCGCACTGTCAAACACACTTTAAATGCCGTTGGGTTTCTTGAACTGCGTCGAAATTCGCGTGGATTTTTTTTTTTTTTTTCTTTTGTATTTTTCACACTTTGTTTGTAAATAAACGCCCACTGTGCGGGGTACGTTAGGCGCGTCTGCAGTTGTTGCAGGCTACAGGAGACACGACAGACACGACAGACACGAGCTGCACGAGCTACAAATACACACACGCACGCAGAGCACAAACGCAAATGACGTTATGGATGGGAATGACGTTGACGTTGACGCTGACGTTGAAACGCCGACGCCGGCAGCGTGGGCGAAGCGTTAACTTCGGCGAAGCGACAGAACGAAGTGCACGAAGTGCGAGCGACAAACGAAGCGAACGTGCGTACGAGCAAACGAACGAGCGAACGAACGAGCGGGCGGGCGAGCGAACGTGCGAGCGAGCTTCGTGTTTGTGTAACGAGCCGAGTGGCTGGCGAGGCGAATTCGAAATATTAATTCGGTTGGAGAGCGAACGAAGCGTTGAATGCAACAGTTACCAACAGACTGAGTTGTGTCTGTGTCTATGAAGTTGCCAAACGGCCACGCAGCGGCAGCAGCAGCAGCGGCGCGACGGCAGCGACAGCAGCACACACACACACACACACACGCGCAAAGGTGCTCTCGCGCGCGCTCACTCACTCACACTCTTGTTGAGTGCACACACATATGCAGGCATAGGCAGCGCAGCGTACACACACACACGGGTGTGCATGCATGCGAGCAGCGCAGCCGATAGATGTGTTGGCAACATACTAGTTAGCAACATGCGCACTAAGCTAGCAACATTTTGACGCGTGCAAATGTTGCCAAGCGCGGCGTGTTCCACTTTAGCAGCAGTGACGGCAGCAGCGATGGCAGCGACGTCGGCAGCGCATCTTTTGTCAGTTTGATTTGAATTTGTGTCTCTCTTGTGCATTGGCTTGTGCTGCGCTGCTGCTGCTGCTCTGCCTCTGCTGCTGCTGTTGTTGTTGTTCTTCCTCTGTTGTTGTTTGCATTTGCCTGCCAGCCGCATTTCTGTCTATTTGTCGCTTGATAATCTCCGGCTTTTGTTTGCCCCACAGTGGCTGCCTCTGCTGCTGCCTCTGCTGCTGCCTCTGCTGCCCTCAGTCTGTTGCAGCGTTGGCTCTGCAAACACTCGTGTTGGCATCCCGCTGCGTCGCTGCCGCTGCCACCGCTGCTGCTGCTGCTGCCACAAAACAAATCGCGGCCCTGTGCTGCCTCTGACCTACATGATTAGCCGCATCGCAAATCGAGCAAGCACACACTCACACACAGTGCACTCACACACACACATACTCACACTCAGTCACACCCATTCACACTCACTTACACTCACTCACACACTCACACACTCATTTACACACATTTACATAAATCAATTATGAACTGCAATCGAAATATGCATGTTGCATGACATGGTCTCCCTGGGGTGACCGTATTGTGCCGCATAACATATTCATATTCATATTCACACACTCACACTCACTCACGCAGAGTGAGTGCAATGTGGCCGATAGCATTAGCAACCTTTTAAATTTAATCAAAGCTTCTATTTTTTCAATATTCCCCTCCCCTCCCCCCTTATCCACTCCCGCACTACCCAGCGGGCATATTTAACATACGCTCAAGCAGAGCGTTGCACGAGTAAATAATACCCTGTACTGGGTAGTGAAAGTGAGTGGGGTATAACACACTTATTAGGCCATTAAATGAAAAAATTGGTAGAAACTGAATTGAAGCTGTATACAATTATTACATATATAGGCTATTTTTGGAGATTATATATTTTAAATAATTAAAAAAAATTATTCAATATACAAATGTCTTCATAAACTGATAACTGTTATATATGTATGATATGGTTAATAGTTTAGTTTTAAGCAACAGATATTTGCTGAAATAAGATCTGTCTACCTAAAACTAGAATCTAAATTTCTCACAAACATTTGAAGTATTTTAAAATAAATGCAGTTTCTTACGTTTTTCATTAATCTGTCTCTTATATACGCTGATGATCTGATTTCCTCTCTATACTTCCTTTATAGGCTTTTCCAAAATCCTTAATTTAAACATTGTAATTAATTATTAGAAAAATTGCTAAGATTTTGGATTTTAAAACAAGCTATTTTTCAAAAATTGAGTAGAATTGCAAATTCTTACTACTTTTTCGGCTTTATATGCCGCTCATAGTTCCTTAAATTTTAAATTCACCTTTTTTTTAATTTTGATTCATAAATCTATTTCTTTTTCTCACACTCTCTCTCACTTTGGTATTTTCACTCTTTTTCTCCGCAGTAATCTCACTCTGTTTCCTGTTTCTGCATTCTCTCTATCTATTCCCCTCCCTCTTTCACACACTCCATCCATCGCACAACCAATGAGCACTCGCTCTGCACATCCTTTCCCAATTCGAACCTACCCCCATAGCATGTTTTAATTTCACTCATTCACTCACTCGCTTATAGGGTATCTGCAAGTCATGCAGCGTATTTCCCTCCCTCAGATTTAACTGGCGAATTCGTTGTGCTCCCTTAACCCCTTCTCTCTCCCCGCTTTCCAACACTGTTGGCACTGTTGCATTCGATTCGATAGTTGTGCATTTTGCATGCTATAAAATGCTATAAAAATATCGCATGCTATAAACCAAGTGAGCTGAGTGTGCACTGCACTGGAAATTGTAAATTCATGTTATGGCCACGCACTGTGGCAAGAGAGAGACGGAGACGGGGAGAGAGAGGAAGAGAGAGAGAGGGAGAAAGGAGGATGCTGTCTGGCAGGATTACAGCGGCAACCGCTCGTCACGGGGGCGAAGGCGTCACCGCTGTAAATGCACAGCAGGAGCAGGAGCGGAAGAGGGGCAGAAGCAGGGGCGAGGGACAGAGGGGTGCTAGCCAGAGGCGTGCAGAAAGGGGGTGAGGCTACCCTACTGAGGCTAGTTGAGTCGAGCTGAGCAGCGCAGGCAGCATGTGTTTATTGCCAGCAGAAAATGATGATTACACGTAATGTGCGAATGGGTAGAATGAGGGAGAGGGTGAGAAGAAAGATAGAAAGAGAGGGAGACAGATGGATGTAGTGCCAGACTTGGGGCAGGCGTTGGGGCGTGCGGCAACTGCGGAAAAGCGGAAAGGCAGCCGGAAAAACAGCAGCAAGCAGCAAGGCAAAACTAACACAGGCGTTGGCAGCCAATGGACATGGCCAGCAGCACCGGCAGTGCTGCCCCTGGCCCAATCCCTGGCCCAGTTCCTGCCCCAGCTCCTGGCCCAGTACCTAGCCCAGTTCCTGGCCCCAGTCTGTGGCCCGTTTGCTGTCCCAATCCCTGCTCTATGCTCCGGTACAGTCCCAGTCCTAGCCCAGTCCCTGTCTCAACTCCCTGTCTACACTCCCTGGACGAGTACTTGCCCCCGGTCTCTGCTCCTCTCTCTCTGCTCTACTCCTTGCTCTACTTCTTGCTCTTCTCCCTGCCCTGCCCTGCCCTAGACCCTAGACCAGTCCCTGCCCTACTCAGTTCCTACTACAGTCCCTGTCCTAGTCCCTGTCCTAGTCCCTGCCCTAGACCCTAGCCCAGTCCCTGTCCTAGTCCCTGCCCTAGACCCTAAACCAGTCCCTGCTCCTCTCCCTACTCTACTCCCTGGCCTAGTCCCTGCTCCACTCCACTCCCTGCCTTAGATCCTAGCCCAGTCCCTGCCCTGCTTACTCCCTTCTCCAGTCCCTACTCGACTCCCTGCTCTACCTCCTGGCCCAGTCCCTGCCCTACTCCCTGCCCTACTCCCTGCTCCCGTCCCAGCCTCAACCCCACTGCCACTGCCAGTGGCATTCAACGTTCCCTCTTGGTGTTGCAACTCAATTTTGCGTGTGTGGTTGTGCAGCAGCAGCAGCAGCAGCTGCCAGAAGGCAGAGCAGGCAGCCCGCCTGGCGACAGCACCAGCAGCAGCAGCAGCAGCGTCAGTGGTTGCCAGACTATGATGAGGCATGAGGCAAGCAAAAATACTATATAGAAAAACAAAGTCAGCAGCAGCAGGAATCCCCCTCCCTCTTCCCCTCTCTCCCTCTCTGCTTATCCCGCTGCAACTGTGCTCGCTCTCTCTCTCTCTCTCTCTCTGTGTGTTTGGCATTCCAGGGAATCCTCGAAAGGAAGCAACATCCACAGAGCGCACTTCTTCGCCGTGCTCAAATATCGCTTTGCTTAATTACTGCCAAATATTTGTGTTGCCATCGAGTCGCTGTCTCTGTCTCTGTCTCTCTCTCTCTCTGTCTCTCTCTCTCTTCTCTGTCTTGCTCTATCTACCTCTCTTTTCAGTCATTTTTATTGCACTCATTTGTTTTTATTAGTATTTCATAAATAATCTCGACGAGCTGTGCAAATACCACAGCAAAGCTGACTCCCCCCCCCTCTGCCTTCGCCTCCGCCTCTGTGTGGCAATTAGAACTTGCAACATGCCACATGCAACACGCAAATTGAAAATTGTCGCTGCATTTGGCATTCTCCAGCATAAATTGAATTGTTCATCAGTTTGTTAAGTGATTAAGCCAAGACAGAGAGCTTTCTATCATTCTCCCTCTCTCTCTCTCTCTCTCTTTCACTCTCTCTCTCTCTCTCTCTGTTTACTTTATTTATTATTAGGGGTATTCCATTGGCTAAATTTAAATCAATTCAATTTATGGTGGCTTATGCAGTTTTAGCTGCCTATCGAAGCAGTCTGTCTGTGTGTCTTCAGTTTAAAGTTTTCAGCCCCCTTAACTCTCTGGAAATCCTGTCATATATTGGGATTATATATTTATATGTATAAGAAATATAAATAATAATTATTGTTTTTTATCTAAGCAACAAATTGTGCAAAAATATTGCAAATAAACCTATTTTTCTTTGACTTTTGGCAAAACGACCTAAACGACCTAAGCGACCTATTGTCTTTATCCTTTTCTATTTGTCTATTTATATTTCATTTTGCTGCTGTTTCTTCTTCTTCAGCTACTTCTTCTTCTACTTTTCCTACTTCTTCTTCTTTTCCTTCTTCTACTTCTGCTTCTTCCTCTTCTTCTTACTCTACTCCTTCGATTTTTAGGCACAGCTTCTTCTGGCACCTTCCGCCTGTCAGCAGCCTGTTCAAGCTCTCAGTAAGCTTGTAGATTTCTGCTGACAGGCAGAGAGACAGACAAAGAGACGGACATAGAGACAGACAGACAGACAGAGACAGGGAGACAGACAGAGACAGGGAGACAGACAGACAGTCAGACAGACAGAGAGACAGAGAGACAGACAGAGAGACAGACAGAGAGACAGACGAAGAGGCAGCTGCAGCTTCCAGCTGCGTTTCAGTTTGCCACATCGGTTCTAGTTCTCCTTCTCTCTCCCTCTCCCTCCCACTCTCTCTCTCTCTTTCTGCACGGGTTGCAAACACTTGTGTCATATGCATTTTATGCTAAAACCGAATGTGGCATCAACCAAACATGCCACGCCCCTCACACACACACGAAAAACCCAAGTCAAACTCATTATAATTTCATTGCAAGTCATTTCCATAGCATCTGAGCGTTTTTCGAAAACACGCACTAACACACACACATACACACACAAACAGGCACACACACACACACACATACACACACACACCTACACACACACACACACCCACACAACACGTAGAGGGAAAAACAATAACCTGCAATATAATGAAATGAAAATCGCCTAGAAGCCCCAGCTAGAAGTACTGCAAACGAGTTGTAGCAGGCCCCCTACCTCCCCTCCCCCCACTCATATAAAGTTACCAAAACATGCAAATTTCGCACGCCAGACTGAAAGGTGGGCGTGGCCAAAAGCAGGAGGCGGGAGAGAGAGTGTAGATGAGCGAGTAAAGACCTTGCATTACAATTGAGTTACAGTTCAGTTTCAGTTCAGTTCAGTGTTGCCATTACTAGGGCAGGGTAGAGTAGGGTAGGGTAGGGTAGTGCAGGCAGAGGCGTAGTGTTAGGAGGGTAGGGCAAGGATTAGGGCGCAGCGTATAGAGGGGCGGGGGGATCACTCGTCAGGGATTCGCTCATATTGTGCGAAACAATGAATTTATATTTGTTTTTGTTTTTTTTTCTGCTGCTGCTCCTCAACAACAAGCTGCCAGTGGCGTAGAGGGGGGTTACACAGGGTTCTCTGCTGCCTTTGGAAACATTTGACTTGTTGGTCGCTCTCGCTGTCAACTGCAACCCCGCCCCCTCTTGGCCTGCCCTCCCTCTTGGCCTGCCTCGCTGGCAGATTAAACTCCGCTTATAATGAGAATTTTCACTCCTGCTCCCCCTTACACCCTGCCCCACTGCCCTTCCCTTCCCGCTGTTGTTGTTGTGGCTGTTAAGCAGCCGTTGGCAATTTGCATTAAAGCACTTTTGCCCCACTGTGCACGGTGTGTTGTTAGAATATGAAATGCAGCCGAGTCAGCACAGGAATCGCTTCGCAGCATTTCTGGCTGAAGTGCGGGATTCAAATGTTGTTTAGCCTTTTTTTTGGCTTTTTTTTGCCTCTGTTTTTTCCTTTTTTGCCTTTTTTTACCCCACTCGAGGGCGTTGGGGCGGGGCATACGCTTAACTCGAGCAGCGGCGTACTTAAAGTGCAAAATTGTAGAAAACAACGTGACCAACTGAGAGAGGAAAAGGGAGAGGATGGGGAGAGGGAGAGAGAGTCAATTAACGCTGTGATACACTGCAAGAAATTGGATGTCAAAAAATGAATTAAATAGCTTAAAAATACAGCTTAATATATACTATACTTTTCTTTTATTTAAATCATATGATTAAGATCAAAGATTTTCTAATATTAAAATAAAATACTTGAAATATAGATAACATTTTTATAAATTTAAGTTTCCCAAATTTATCTGAAATGTATAGTTTTTTCTCTATGTATAGATCTGTGCTTCTCTTCATTTTCTCTTCATTTTTCTAACTACCATAATAGTCGACAGAACTTTTGAGTTCTTTTGCCAACACACATAATAAATATAGCAGTAGTTTATTTTTATGACTTTCGATTATAATAATATTTCAATAATAGTTTCACACTCTCCCCCTCCCCCCTTGGGTAGTTGTAAATAAAGCCAATTGCAAGAATTCTCATTGATTAGTAAAAGTTGTGGAAAACTCTGCTTTATTCGAAAAAGAGAGAGAAAAACTTTTTCGTTTACTAAGTGCATAAAGTCGACCCACAAATGCTCTGCACGTTGAGTTGGGTGAATGGAAAAAGTGAAGATATTTAAGCATTGATTGTTTATAGCTAGTTTTATTGTCATATATATTGAAAAATATATATATATATTGATGATATATGAGCAGAGTTGAGAATCTGAGAAATTCTAAAAATTCCGATTATATTTTAGCTTGTATATGGCATTTATTTACAGTGTACTATAAAATTTATTGAAGATATCTTAAAGGACTTAAGAGAATCATAAGTAGCCTTCAATCTAAAAGATCTGCTATTTCTTATAACTCGTATACCTTATTTTAAATTAAATGTTGATTAATTTGACCTATGAGAATCTTCAAAGTCTTTAATCTTGTATCCCTGTTTTCCATTTACTATAAAATATATATTATATTATACATATTTTAGTAACCTTTTAAGCATGCTAAGTAGCCAAAAACCCTAAGTATCTGTCATACAATAATATATAACTTATAGATTTATTTTCCTTTTACAATAAATTAAATTAAAGATATCCGATAAATTTAAGTAGTCAGAAACCTCATCATCAATTATAATCCTATATCCTATAACTTTTATGTACTCGCCATTTTCCTCAAAATACTTTAAAGTAGATCTTTAGAAATAATCTCAGGTAGGGTATTCACTAGTCCACCCCGCCCATCGTTGCTTTCCCTTACTGCATATGGCATTTAATAGATTTTCTTAGCCCGGAAAGTTGAAATACCCTGGTGGCTCGTTGCCAGAGACAGGGTATGCCACAGTGCCACAGAAAAGTTGTGCCGACTTTGGGGCATTGTTAGCGCGTTGAGTATGCTGCTGCATGCAGGAGAGCCTGCAACGTGCAGCGTGCAGCGTGCAACGTGGAGCGTGCAACATGTTGCGGTCGGGTGGCTGCAGCTCCAATTGGGACTCGAGTGAGCATAAATTCAAATGTGCCGGCACGCTTGCTTATGAATACGACTGTGAGTGCGAGTGTGAGTGTCGCTGTGAGTCATTCACATACGTTCGCAAAACTATTCGCACTCGCAGCGTGGCAACAAATTGAGATTTATGTGCGAAAGGTTTGTGCAAAAAGTTGCGCAACCTCAGCCTCAATTGTAAGCGGGTGTGTGTGTGTGTGACCACTGTGCACAGTGGTATGGGGTGTATATGGCTATATGGCAAATGGCTTGCTGGGGCGTGGGACTGACTGCCTGACAAAGTTAGCACAACATTAGCTCTGCTCCTGCTGGGGCGATGCCGGCAATCTCAGCTCATGTTGCTGGCCAAAAAAGTTTTTGCTAGTCCGGAGAGGGAGGGGAGGGTAAAGGTTAAGGGCGCAAGGGATTAACTTGTGTTTACTTACACACATGCTGCCTGCCACATGCCACATGCCACTTGCCGCACTGTGTGCGCGTCTCAAGTGCAGCGTGTTGCAGTTACATTTTAAATTGACAGCAACATGCTGTTCGAGCGAGTGCGAGGGTGAGCACGTTGCGGCAACATGTTGCTGGCAGCCGCCATTGCTGTTAGCAACATTTCATGCAGATCGGCTAACAGCGCTGCTCGCTCCCACGCTCTCTCGCTCTCTCGCTCTCTCGCTCTCTCTCTCTCTCGCTAGCATTGCCAACTCTTAAGACTGTTTAACTGTTAGAGAGAGCGACGGCCCTTTAACAGCGCGCTGTTAGCTTGGGCTCTGTTAGCTTACGCGCTGTTAACGTTTGCTTAGTTAGCTAGCCCTCTGTTAGCTTGGGCTCTGTTAGCTAGCGCTCTGTAAGCTAGCGCGCTGTTAGCTTGCGCGCTGTTAGTGTCTGCACTTTAAGCAAACTCGCTGTTAGCTAGCGCTCTGTTAACGTTTGCTCTGTTAGCTTGCGCGCTGTTAGCTCGCTGTTGTTGCTGCTGCTGTTGTGGACTGTACCTTTTGTTGTACCTGTTGTTGTTCGTCGTGTTGGCTTTTTGAATGCTCTTTGCGCGCGCTTTTCACACACACACACACATACACACACACACAAACACACACACACACTGTACTGTATTCATTTGTATCTTCTGCATATGTAGACCCGCATCTGTATCTGTATCTGTAGCTTTTGTTTTGCTTGCTGTTTGTTTGTTTGTCGACTGGCTGCGCCTCACGTTTTTCTTTCAGCTTCTTCTTTTCAAAAACGAACAAGAAACACAACAAGATGGAAAAAAAAGCCCAAGCGAGCAACGGTCAATGCTTAAACCGAAAAAAGGCACAACACGACAGCGCGACAGAGACAGAGAGAGAGAGAGAGAGAGAGAGAGAGAGAGAGAGAGAGAGAGAGGGAGACTACACAAACTGAAACGAATTTCAACTGTGAGCGGCAGCATCGCTTTTTATTTATTTACTGTCTTTACTGCGTTTACTCTCCTTTTCCTTTCTGCCTCTGCTGCTGCTACGTGTAGAGACCCCTATCCCTCTCCCCTCTCCCCCCTCCCACCTCCTTCCTCCTCTCTTCCAGCTCAACGTTTGTTGGCTGGCTCCACGCTAGATTAGATACAGATACACAAATTCGAATTCAATTGCTTTGCTTTGCTTTGCTTGACTGGGCTTCTCTCTTCCCCCCTCTTCCCTCTCTCCCCTCTCTCCTTCGCATATATTTTGCTTTTTATGTGCAGCAACGTTTTGGCCAAATGTGTGTTACAGTTTCGTTGTAGTTGTCGTTGTCGTTGTTTTGGCTCTTCAAAGAAAAAGGTCAAATCATTTTTATAGCCGCCGGGCAAGTCGCTTCGTCGTCGTCGTCATTGTTTTAGCTCCGTTTGATGTGCTGCGTGACTTGACCCGACCCGGTCTACTCCAATTGGCATTAGGCATGCCAATAAGCCAGCCAGCCAGCAACTGTTGGTAGCAAGTCAGCCCGTCTGCCTGCCTCAAGCAGCGTCCTCAGTTACATTAAATGCATTATAATTAGATATACTAGCAGGCAGGCAGGCAGGCTAGGCGAAAGTAACCCTAGGTTAGTCGAAGCTGAGCTACCCTGGAAAGTGAGGAAAGTAGAGTTTCCTTAGGGTAGATGAGTTAGCCTTGCAAATGATTGGTTTTCCAAGCTGATTTTGTAAAGGTTGCTTGGTTGAGAGCTGGAAGACTCTCCTAGAGAGCATACCCTCTGAGCTTCTTCAAGGATAAACCTTCTAGGATCTTTCCTAGCCCTTGCTCTGTAGCTGCAGTAGATATAGTTCTTAAGTACCTTATGTATTTCAGTTTCTCCTTGGAGCACTGATCCTTAGGGTTTCCTATAGAAACTTTTACTAAACAGGCTTAAAATCCTCTTCCTAGAGACTTTCCTAGGCAAACCCTGCCTTAATTCCTTTACAAAGTGTTTAAACTATCATATTCTATCACACATTCTACCATATTATATCTTGAAATACTTCTACTCCAACTTAGCTGTTGGAAAATTAAGCTACTCGCCAACCCACTCCAACCAAACTTCGGGTCTAACCCAAGACTCCGTCGAGACCGAACCGAACTGCGATGCAAGATAGACCACATCGCCCGCAGAGCCTAGACACAGCTCATTGGGTTGCAGCCTGCTCATAACCATATTATAGAATAGCATCCAACCAGGCAGGGTATTAACAGAACTTAGGCTCAACTAACAAGCCATGGCCAGAGGCTAAACCGAACTCCTAACCCCAACCCCAGTTGCTTCTCCAGCTTGGCTTGGGTGAAATGGCCCTGCGATGTTTATTCAAGGCTAAGCAACACCACGATGAGGCTCTGTACTCCAAACCAGGACAGGCTCAACTACTTAACCTTTTGCCAAGAAGTTGGCAAGCAAAGCTCGTGCGGGCTTAGAGTCGCAGATAGCCATAGATAGCTGCAGAGGGCCTGTGCCTCGGCCTGCCTCAGTCGTGGTCGTGGTCCCGGCCACAGAGACTGGCATTAACCCGAGCCAGGGCCAACGCCAACGCCGTCAGCGACTGCCTGCACTCTTCAGCTTCTTCCTTTCTACCCCTCCCTGGCGCTCCCTAACGCCTGCAACGGCTCAGCTCAACTTCGTCAACGCCCACGAGGCATGGCTTGGCAAGGCGAGACACAGAGAGAGAGAGAGAGAGAGTGCCAGCACATGTAAAATGCTTCAAAAATTTAAAATGTATCATATTCCAGGCGCACCCACAATACCCACTCCTGCTCCTCCTCCTGCTCCTCCTTCTCCTCTTGCCACATGCACAACCAGTTGCAGCATTTGCGCGCCTCAAGGCACTGGGCTCA
Source organism: Zaprionus kolodkinae (assembly GCA_018901885.1). Taxonomy (NCBI): domain Eukaryota; kingdom Metazoa; phylum Arthropoda; class Insecta; order Diptera; family Drosophilidae; genus Zaprionus; species Zaprionus kolodkinae. Next base: position 1,208,449 of record JAEIFM010000059.1, read on the forward strand.
TCTCATTCCCATCCTGCGCTCGTTTTTATCATGCTGCATTTTAATGCGCCTTTGAAATGTGAAGTGCAAGTGGAGAAGAAGTGGAAAATAACTAAAGTGTCGCCTCGACAACAGTGCCAGTGCCTCTACCCCCCTACCCTACCCTAGCCTAGGCTACCCCCTTCTACGCTCCCTGTCTGTCTTTTGTCTCTAAAATATTATAAAACATAACAATAAGTAGACGGCAAATGTGAAGTTTACTTTGCAGTCGTCGTCGTCGTCGTCGTTGCCGAAGCGTAGCTCCCTCTAGACTTGCTACAACGCCCCTGCCCCTCTGCTGAACCTCCCCCTCTCCCCCTCTGCTGAGTGTAAAGCCGGTTTGTGTCGTCACTAAAAAAGTCATGCAGCGACTTCACTTCGTGTTGCTGCTGCTCCTCCATGGTCATCATCATCATCATCATCATCATCATCGGGCATCAGGCCGAGTGCGGGGAACAGGTTTCTATGCCCAAGACTGTTGCAAGACGCACCCAGTTCGACAACGCACCCCGCCCCGCTCCCTTTTCCTACTCCCTTTGCGCCTTTGTGTTGGAGTCTTCGCTTTCAATGCTTTTGGCCTGCTTCGGTTGCTGTTGCCATCTCTGCTCTGCCTGCTGCTGCTGCTGCTGCTGCCTGTTGCCAGTTGTCGCTTTTGGCTTCTGGCTTGTCTGTTTGCTTCACTTATGCTCTTGGCCACATATTGTACGCCCTGGCTTAGCACTCCATTCCATTCCATTCCATTCTATGCTCTCGTACGCTCCCTCGCTTTTAATTATTTGCTGCCGGGGCGAACGGCAGCAACAGCAACATGTTGCTGGCAACTTGCTGCTGCTGCCCAGACAGAGTTCCTCAGCCTTCAAAAGTGAGACAATCTGCAAACTCACAGAGTGTTTATCTTTCTCTAGAGTCCCAGCAGAGTCGTTAGACCCCGATCTGTCTGTATGAACCGCTAGAACTTGGAAACTATAGGACCTAGGCTTATCAAATTTGATATCCAGCCTGCTGAAATATGTCTTATTACTTTAAGCTGCCCCAATGATTTCTATACAGTCTCAGAGTCGTTAGACTCCTATCTGTCTGTATGAACAGCTAGAACTTGGCAACCATACAACCTACGCTTATCAAATTTGCTATTCAGTCTTCTGATATATATCTCATTACTCTAAGCAGCCCCAAAGATTTGCCTGCGTTTATATTATCCGCATAGAACTCACTCAAGCGGGTATTTCAGAGTCAAGCACAGCTTTCTTACCTGCTTTGTTTGTACCTAATTTAATTTGCTGCTACCACAAAACAGTTAAGAGTGCAACAGCTTTTCATAGCTACGATTGTTTGTTGCTGTTGCTGCTGTTTGCAGTTGCTGTTGCTGCTGGTGTTGCTGTTGCTGCTGTGACTGTTGCAGCTGCAGTACGTGACTAAGTTTGCTTCCAGTGACTCTTGGCGTGTCTGTCAGTTGGCATAACGTTTCGTTGACAACGTCATTACTGTTCTCAATTTCACATATCGCATGGCCAACTATCGCAAACAGAGAGAGAGAGAGGAGGAGAAGGAAAAGGAGAGAGAGGGAGAGCAAGACTGAGGTGTGCTTTGAAAAAAAGAAGAAACGTGCTCGGTGCCAGCTTGCGCTGTGCTGCTACCTGGAACGTAGCTACACTACTCACACTAACCCCTGCTCCTACCTACGCCCCTGTCCCTACCCCTTTTCCCTCCCTGCTACCCACTTGGCCAACGTTAATGTGTCGAAAATGTTACAAGCTGAAAGTTGTGGCTTGTAAGCCCCAAACGGAACCCAAGAGCAACGCATGGAGAGACAGCAGCAGCAGCAACAACTCACAGCAGCAGCAGAGACAGGGGCGTAGGGAGGGGCAGGAGCAGTGGCAGCAACAGGGGCTGGCAACTGGCAACTGGCAACCGCAGAGCTGAGCTGCAAAGCTTTTGCTGGCAACTTTTGATGTTCTCAAGACATAATTCTAAGAAATTTTGACACTTTTGACATTTAGTAGTTTTGTCTATGCTGCAGCAACTTTCCCTCTCCCTCTCTCCCTTTCGCTCCCCCTCTCTCTCTCTCTCTCTCTCTGCTGCTTCTGTTCAATGTTTGCCCATTGTCTTGGCCATGGCCAGCAGACGATGTTGCAGCTGTGGTCGCTCCTCCTGCTGCTGCTGCTCCTCCTGCAGCTGCTGCAAATCCGTGGCAGCAATTAAAACTTACTGCACTGCGAGGGTTCATGTCATGTGCAGCGGGAATATTGAAAATCCCTCGGCCAGTCTAGAGCTCTGCACTTGATGTCGGGTTTAGCTTAAAGCAAACAATTTTGCCCGAGACAGAGAGAGAGCGAGAGAGAGAGAGGGAGAACCCAACTTGATATCTATTTGCGAGCGCTGGAAGGGAGAGCTGGCAAGTGTGGAGACATGCCCGGAGACATGTTCCGGCTGTAAAAGGGGTTAAGCGTCTGAAAAGTAGGCAAATATTATCAGGCTTGACTTGGTTGATTATTGGAGTGGAGAAATGAGGGGAAAGAGCGAAGAATGAGGATAGAAGGGATTATCTCTAGGAAAGCACAGTGAGATAGAGTTGCGGAATGCAAGGTAGTTGGAGACATGGAAAGAAAGCTGCAGAGAGGAGCTTCTAAGGGAACGATGGAAGTAAAGAAAGAAGAAAGAAAGAATCATACGAAAGACACATTCCTAGTAAGAGATAGTAAGAGAGAGAGAAAGGGTTTCTAAGAAACAAGGAAGACGGAGAATTGGGATTGGGAAGCTTCTTAGAGAAAACTAGAAGAAGAGATTGATTAGAAAGAGAAACAGATAGAAAACGTAACCCCTGGAAGGGAAAGAGAGAGGGAAAGGTTTCGAAGATACAAGAAAGCTGGAGACAGACTAAGGTGGGCAGAGATTGAGGAGCTTCTTAGAGAAAACTAGAAGTAGAAGAGAAGAAAGGGAGAAGCTGACGAGGGCAAGAAGATATAGAAAGACAGAGAGGAATGAAGAGACTTCTAGAGATAAAGCAAGGAACAGAAAACGGACATTGGACATGAAGAGAGAGAGAGAGAGAGAGAGAGAGGGTAAGCCAGGACGCTACTAGGGTAATAGAGAGGAAAGTGAGAATGGAGAGAGTGATAGAAAGTGGGGAGAGCGATGGAGACAAGGACAGAGAGAGGAGAAGAGATTAAGGACAACTAGAGATAGAGGTAAAGAAAGAAAGGTAGAGAGATAGAAAAGAAGGTAAGTCAAGGGCTTACCCTGGATTGGGCGAAAAAAACTTAGAATGAAGAGAAAGATGGGAAGTACAGAGAGCAACGGGGACAGCGAACCCCACAGAAAATGAGTGAGAGAGAGGAGAAGTGCTAAAGAACAACTAGAGAAGGAGAGGGAGCTGGAAAGAGCTACAAAGAACTAAATCTATCTACTTATATCATTTATGATATTTTCCCAGCATTCCCTACTCTAAAGCCAAATCCACTTCCCAATGGACACACTAAGTACTTCCCTGGCATGTACCCACCCTGCCCACATCCCACCACAATTGCAAATCGAACTAATTAAATTGATAACAGTTTATTTTGTATATATATTGAATCGCAGCCACTTATCGCCACACGAGATTCAACAATGCAGCTGGGCGTGGTGGAGTCGAGGGCAATTAAGCAGAAGGACAAGGAGAGCGCAATGTATCGCATCCATGGCGGATTTGTGGTCTTTATGCCTGGCCGCAATGCGATAACCGCCAAATGAGCCAAGATACTCCCGGTTATTGGGCCATTATTGGGTACATTTTGGGGTTTGTTTACGCGCGATTTAACTGAATCGTGTTGCCCAATTGACGATTTACATCTGTTTCGCTAGGCGAGAGATGTGAGTGCAGCTAAGCGATTACCGGGGGAGGGGAGGGGGGCTTATGTAGTGCGATATATGTCGGAGAAGGGAAGGATGCAGGGGGAGGGGTGTAGCTAGTAAGGAGCATAACAAATGCGAGGGTTGCCACAGCTGACACATCGAAAGCTGCTGACAATAATCTATTGCAATTTATTAGATGCGAAAAAAAGGGGGAGGTGTTGCTAGAAGGGGGAAGGGCAGAGGCGTAGAAAGGGGGGCAGATAGGACACCCTCGAGGTGTGAGATTTGTAGACAACCCGTCTTTAATGCCAAAAAGCAAACGGATTACACTGTGACAAACTACAACGCCCCAAAGTGGGCAAGCTCACTGTGAAAGCAGGCAGGGAAGAGGAGGTGGGAGGAGAAGGGTAGCAGGGGTTGGTCCAGGAAAAAGCAAGTGTTGATGTATTTGGCAACTGTTGCTGATTATTTATTTGCGCTTTTAGTTGGCCAAAAGGCAAAAAAAAAACCCAGCGAGTTTTTCTTGAGCTGCGATTTGCAGATACGAAGAAGGAGGAAGAAGGGGAGCAGCTTCGGCACTTTGACAAGGGTGGACAATGGCGATTAGCGCACGGCGAGGCTAATGCGACGCGCCACACATTCTACATGGTCTACCCCCCTTCCCTCCTCCCCTTCCCCCTCCAACTAGCAGAGAGCTCTTCCCCTGCTGCCTGGCTCAGGCCATGTGTTTGCTAAGGACGCAGCAAAGTGAAAGATGGTAGCAATGGACTAGGGTACTGGAGGAGCATGAGGATGCGGGTGAGGCTGCTGCTGACTTGCCACTTGTCTTTATTAGTTTTCGCACTGGCAACGCTGTCACGAACTGAGAAGGGAGGGGGAGAGGGTAGAAGGGGCAGGGGAGAGGGCAGCCCGCTCATGTTATTAGCCAATGCCATGTTTACTCTCCCTGTCGAGTGTGAAAATTGTATTTTCTTTTTTTTTCTTCTTTTTGTCACTTTTACCCGCAACTTGTTGATGCGTTGGCAACACTGGCGGATTATCAGGCAGTCAGTGTGTCCACATCTGTCACAGTTAGGCAGAGCTAAAGAAGTTCAGTGAACCGAGACGCTCACTTTAAGGCAGAAATCCAGCAAGTAGGATTTACATAACTGCAGGTGGGCAGCTTAGAGAGGGAGAGAGAGAGGGAGTCGGGGGAGAGGGAGAAGGTCTGGGTAGGGTCTCTATGACTTATCGGACCGCTTGCAGCGCACTCCAAAGTGCCGCACTGAAGTAGCCAATAAATTTGTCTATCATATCGAAGATCTAACTCCTACATGTCTAGAATCTTGTCTTCGCAGTGCAATGAACCCTCTGGAGATGCCTTGCTCTCTCTCCTCCCCCTCCTTCTCCGTCTCCCTCTCCTTCTCCCTCGCTCAGGTAATCAAAGCAGAGTGTAGGGAGTAGGGTCCCACCTGGTAAATGTCGTTTGTTGTCACGCTTCAAGAGTCCAAATTGGTTTTTGTTTTCTTTCGTATTTCGTATTTTTGTTTCGTTCTTCTTTTCCTCTCGTTTCGTTTCGTTTCTTGCAGCCTCCGGACTGCGGATGCAGTCCGCCTAAGCAGGTTATTGACTTTGATTCTGACTCTCTGATTTTGATATCGATGCGGGGTAACCCTCCGGGCAGACGACTGTGCATTGCATTGCATTGTGTGCATGGACATTTCAAAGGCATAAATTAAATTTCAATAAAAATGTCACAGCAAACACACAACAACAACAACAAAAACAACAGCAACAACAGCAGCAGCAACAACAACAACATGTGGAACAATTTTCGAGTGCCTTTTTGAGCTCCCATTTGGGACATTTTGTTGACCAAGGCAATTACTGCAGTCTGACTTCAAGTGTGTCTTTCAGGTCATCTGTGTGTGTGTGTGTGTGTGTGAGAGTGTGTGCACTGCAGACATACAAAAATAAACACACACTTCACAACAAAAATACCTTTGCTGCCAAAGAAAATTCATAAAATATTTGAAAATCAAATGCAAACCAAGCTGAAAGTAAATTATTTAAGAATTTGGAAAATGAATGAGACAGGTAGGAAGGTAGGGTGGAAGGATAGAGGTCACAGTCAAAGAAAGTGGCTTAAAGCTTAAAGTGGTATGGTCTCGGAAAGGTATAAAGACAGTAGGATTAAACTACCCGAAGTTGTAGAACTCATAACTTCGCTAAAAAATCGTTATATATCCTCAGGATAAGTCTTTTTGTCGATGATTTGACTTCTAGATTGATTCTGCATCCAAATATTATGAATCTCAAATATTCGAAAAATTAGTACCCTCCATGCTTCTGCCTGGCCATGCTACCTCCATATCAGCAACCTATCTGAAGTTGAGATACTCATAACTTCGCTAAAAATCATCAGATTTTGATTGGAGATGGCATTATCTTCATGATTTGGTCATTAGATTGATTCTGCATCAAAATATTGTGAATCTAAAATATTCGAAAAATTGAGTACCTTCCATGTTCCTGCCAGGCCTTCTCAGCCCTGTTCTAGGACCCTACTGGACCTTCTATATGTCCTAATTTCGTTAATAATCATCAGATTTTCACGGTTGATGGCTTTTTCTTCATGATTTGGCCATTAGATTGATTCTGCATCAAAATATTGTGAATCTAAAATATTCAAAAAATTGAGTACCTTGCATGTTCCTGACAGGTCTCTTCATCCCCTTCCAGGGACCCTACTGGAACTACCATATAGCCTAAAATCATCAGATTTTCATGGGTGATGGCTTTTTCTTCATGATTTGGCCATTAGATTGATTCTGCATCAAAAGATTGTGAATATCAAATATTCAAAAAATTGAGTACCTTCCATGTTCCTGCCGGGTCTCTTTATCTCCTTCCAGGGACCCTGCTGGAAGTTTCATATATTCTAACTTCGCTAAAAATCATCAGATTTCCTTGGGTGAAGGCTTTTTATTCATGATTTGGCCTCTAGATTGATTCTGCATCGAAATATTGGGAATCTAAAATATTCGAAAAATTGAGTACCTTCCATGTTCCTGTCAGGTGTCTTCGTCCCCTTCCAGGGACCCTACCTGGACCTCAATTTTTCATAACTTCTTTAAAAATCATCAGATTTTCATGGGAGATGGCTTTTTCTTCATGATTTGGCCAGTAGATTGATTCTCCATCAAAATATTGTGAATCTAAAATATTCGAAAAATTGAGTACCTTCCATGTTCCTGCCGGGTCTCTTTATCACTTTCCAGGGAACCTGCTGGAACTTCCATATATCCTAATTTCGTTAATAATCATCAGATTTTTATGGGAGATGGCTTTTTCTTCATGATTTGGCCAGAATATTGATTTTGCAGCACAATTTTGTGAATTTAAAATATTCTAAAATTTCGTACCTGTCATGCAACCCCTTATGAGGACTCTACCTGAAGTTTCAATACGTACAACTTTACAAAAAATAAATTTACTTAATCTCGTTCAACTTAAAGAGCATTCACCTAAAGTTATGAACATTTTCCTAAAGCTTTAAGGCGAAGAACAAAGAGGGATGCTGAAGAAAACTGAAGTTGGTAGACAGCTAATAGAGTCTTCTCATGCCACACACAATTATCAGAATGTTATAGCACGTACCATCTCCGGGTGCCATCTCATTCCATCGATAAGCGAATTTGCCTAACGATTTTTGGGTTTCAATTACCAAAATGAACTTTTCGTGTGCGGCCCTGCGCAAGTTTTGTGCGATTGGTCAAACTTAAAGTTGGAGCAAAAAAAAAAAAAAAAAAGATGCTGACTCATCGAGTAGGGTATTCCATTACCCCCTCCCCCCACACTAACTTCCTGCCTAGCCAATGTCCTGCCATGGGACATGGATACGAGCATTTACGCCTCCCCCAATTGCTTTGGTAACGGGGGCAGGACGAGGATAGTGGACCCACACACACTAGACAATTAGCCAACTTTTGCAGCCATGCATTAACTCAACAACAACAGGGGGTAGGGGTAGGGGGAGGAGTAGGAAGAGGAGGGAGACAACAACATGCGAAATGAAAATGAAAAGTGTCCAGCGACAAGAGAACACAACAATTTAAATGAGCAGCCAACTAGGAAAGGGCAGAGCAGAGCAGAGGCGGGGCTAGAGGGGGATCGCGTTGGGGTTTTAAGGATGAATACAAGCTGCCAGCTGAAGTAACAATAAATTAATTAAAACTTTTTAGCCAATTCAATTTGTGTCGTCGTTGTCTGCGACGTTTGTTTGCAGCTTCTTCTCCTTCTTCTCCTCTCGTTCGTTTTGTTTTATTCACTTCTCTCTCTGTGTTTTTTTTGCACTGTGCTTTGTCCCTTTCAATTATAAATGCACATAAATTGTTGCGCGCTTCGGTTGGCCACAGTGCCACGCCCCCTAATGTGGATGGGGCGCATGGCCTCTGATGCTCGACTTGATGACACTTGAATTTCAAATAATCCAAACAGTTAACGTTGCCCATGTCCGAAAGCGGACAGCAGCAACAACAGCAACAGCAACAACAACAGCAGCAACAACAACAGCAGCAGCCACACAGATTTCAAATGCAATAAAAGTTTGTCTTTCGACAAGATACCCTGTAGGCAGCGCATAGCAGCTGGAGGGGTGTAATGAACTAAAGAGAGAGAGATATAGATTGGGTTTGCAGCAGATTAGGCTATGAATTGCTCTCTTCGTATTAAAATACTTGAAAGAAGACTGACTAAATTTAAATACAAATATAATATATTAAAAGTATACCTAACCTCAATTTATTTTAGATTTAACCTCTTTAAGCTTTTGGAAATTATAGAACAAATTTTTGTATTCAAAATCACTTTACAATTTCTATGAATATTGAAAAATTCATCAAGATCTACTATGCAGTTGAACAGAAGTTTGAATAACTGCAGATAAAATTCAAATATAATAAACCTAAGCTCTAAGAATAAAACTACACTCATTAAACCTTTAAGATTATATTAAAAAAATATTCAACCATTATTATATAAGAGATTTTTTGTTTTTGAATTTAGAAACTCTTTAAAATTGCTATGGATATATAACAATTCTATACAGTTGAACAGCAGATTGAATAACGGGGGAAATAAGTAAAAAAAAAAATAAACCTAACCTCTAAGAATCAAAATAAACTCCTTAAGCCTTTAAAATAATATCAGAAAATAGAAAAAAAAAAAATATTTTTAAATTATTTTTAAATAATTGTAAAACACATTAAATTCCTTCAATTAGTGCTCTGCATTTATTTCCGTATCTTTCAGTAAACCTGCCCCTACTGAGTATCTGCTAGTCGCGCTACTCCTAGCTCTCTCTCTCTCTCTCTCTATCACCCCATTGTTTTGCCATATTTGGGTAAACTTTGATTCGTTTCCAACAGCTTGTCGCAGTAGTTAGAGCAAAGATTGGAAAACAATTCACATAAATAATTAAACGATTTAGTGTGTCCCTCAACTTCAGCTGCACGATGGCCCGAACTGAACTAAACAGAACTGCTGAAATTGCATTGCATCAATACGCTCCCAGGCATCTCCTATCTTAACTCTTGGTGAACTCTTTATTATAACAAATCCAAATTGGATTTGTAGCATAATTTCTGATTTCATTCATTCAAAGACAGAAAATGCTGCATCAGCATTGGAAATTCTTCAAAAAAAAAAAAAAGAATCCCTAAGAATAACAATCAATTATGAAGCTCAAATTGAGAGAAAAACTCCCGAAAAAAAGAAGAGGAAGAAGAAACAGTTCACACCTAACTAGCAAAAGACACAACTCATGGAATTTAATGAAATTACTTCTGTAGATAAAGTAAGTCCCTCGACTCGCGACTGCTAACTCTTCCGTCTTCCCAGTCTCTCTCTCTCTCTCTCCCTATCTCCGCACTTTGCTGTGCATTCAATTAGAAATATCTCTGGACGTCTGGCCTGGTCAAAATGATGTGGGAAAATACTCGTATGAAAAAACAAACAAATCAAAGAAAACTGTGCCACACATTTCCAATTCCTATTCCAATTCCCATTCCAATTCGTCTTCGCAAGCGTCTTGTCTTGCTTTTCTTCTCCTTAACTCTTCTGCCTGAAACTATTTTAATATGGAAATTGATATGGTATATACGACGACGACGACGACGACGACGACGACGACGACGACTGAGGCTGCCTCAGCCAAGGGGGGCGCGCGCTTATTTATGCATGAAGATGACTTTACATTCCTCGCCAGAGTCGGCAACACTTTTACGGTTGTCAGTCCGTCTAGTTTGTTACGGGCTGCTGGACAGCCCTTAAGAGCGACCAGGGAGCTGGGAAAAACGAGGGGGACTAGACGTAGGCGAAGACGTGGGTTGCAACGAGAGAGCGGGCAACGGCGGGCTAATACCCTGTTTGAGATGGAAAGAAATGATATAGTATATTATTAAAAAATTATTAAAATAAAGAGTATCAATTTAGACGATTCTACTGTGCATATAAGGTAAGCTATAATAATTTTCTATACTCTCAATATATTTATTTTAATATATTATACAAAGCCCTTACCATACGTTTTCCTTATGATATGATACAGAACTCAAAGATAGCAGTATAAATTAATTCCAAATAAAATTTTAGACACATTCTACAAATAGTAATAATTTGAAATATATTTCCTTTAATAAGCCTTACCTTATGTATTCCCTATCATATAGCGCACAGAACTCAAAGATATCTATATAAATTAATTCTAAATAGCATCTTAGACACATTCTAAAAATAATAATAATTTTCAGTACATTTCTCTTAATATATCATGCTTTACCTTATGTTTTCCCTATGATATAGTGCACAGAACTCAAAGATATCAATATAAATTATTTATAAATAACATCTTAGACACATCCTACAAATTTCAAGTCAATAGCCTCAGCCGCAGCCCAGTTCACTTAGTTAGGTCAGCTCAAGCTCAAGCCAAACATAGATTGCAATTACAAATGCAGTGTCAAAATTAGAATACCCAGTGCTAAGCAAATATTGGGTATATAAATATTTGACTAACCTGTCTGTCTGTCTGTGTGTACACATCTTCTCCAGGCAGAGTCTTCAGTCGAGTCTCTCTCTCTCTCTCTCTCTCTCGTATCTTTGGGAGCGTCTTGACCTTTTTGTGGTCAGAGTGCACACAAGCATGAATCGAGACATAGCTCAGTCGCTGTCTCTCTATCTTCTTCTTCTTCCCCTTCTTCTTCTTCGGCTTGGCCTTTAGCATTTACTTTTACCTGTCCAATTCGGGCTTTATTTACCCTGCACTTGGCTCATATAACAGGTTTCTATTCGGCCTGCTCAATTTGTGCTGCCTGCTGCATTTTTTTGTTTTTCTTTTTATTATTCTATTTCTATTTTTCTCTGTTTTTGTGTGTCTTCGCTTTGGCCACTTGATAGATGGCTTCGCTTTTTTGTTAGTGTACCCCAAGCTGCCATAAATATTGATTAATCTATATAGTTTTACATTCGAGGGAATGAAAGAGGAGCAGGGCAGGAGGGGAATCCATTGGCAGCTGTCGCTGCTGCCTGCAGCCAAACAACTTCATTGTGCAATTGCCCTGACCAACTTATCCGCATTATCCTTGTGGAACTAAATATCTATCTATCTATCTATCTATCTATGTAGGTCTTATGGGGTTGTTCCAGCATTTACAGGTGTTGTGCATTTCACACGCCTTTCCACTGCGCTGTAATTAGATAGAGAGCTCTTCATTTCAAGACTATTTATTAGCTTGCTAGCTCTCTCTCTCTCTTTTTTTCTTATATTCTCCCTCTCTTGCTCTGTCTTCCTCGCTGACGACTTCCTTTCAAAACTGATCGTTGACCTTTTCTTTTGGGGTGAGTTCATTATTAGATCATTTTCTAGTTGCTCTTTTGAGGTTTCTATTATGCGATCGCGGGGTTTCCTAATCTTGGGAAACCTTTTTGAAGGATTGAAGTCAGTCTGCGGTGGTCTCGAAACCCCTAGAAATGTTTTCTTTATTATTATTTCGCTTGAGGTGCTTCAACTTTAATTGGGGTAGGGCTTAGCGATCATAATAGTGTGCACTTTAAAGAAATATGAGAATATATCAAAAGTGACTATAAACTATGTATATACCTTAGGAATCAAGTGAACTCAATTTAGCTATATAGTAAATGTGAGTATTTATTTAAATATGAATAAAGTAAGTATGCATTAATATTAATATGTAATATTTTAATGCTCAGTTTTCAGCTGGATTACATATATTTCTAATCTAAATGACTTTTAAATTTTCAGAAAATTTCTTTCAGCTGCATTTATGATATCTTCAGTCATTAGAATAATTTTTTAATTGCATATTATAAAGAAAACTACCCGCAAAATACCCGAAGAACTTAAAAGACTTGTTATTATTCTTTGGCGCTGAAGTGTTGCTAAATAATAGTCTTTGTTTCTCTTGATTGGCTGAATAATAGTTTTCCAACAGTTTTCCTTATTAGAATATCTATCTATTATGATATCTACCCCAGCCCCCCCTTAACGCATTCGCTTCTCGTTGACATTTCAGCTAAGAATCATTTGAATTGCAGTCGCCAGTTGAACTGCTCATTTTGCGCATAGTTCACATACTATATTGTGTGTAATTAGTCTATGTACGCCTCTATACTACTGCATGCCACGCCCACTGCCCACCGCCCCCCTGACTCACCAAAATGACAAATGAATTCGAACTGCGCTCGTTGGCAGCTGCAATCCGGCCAAAATTCCAGCGAGGGAGCCGCAACTGCAACTCAATTAAATTCGACGGCTTTGGCGGCATCGTAAATATACGATGCTGTTGCATAATTTCCAGGAGCCACGCCCACCCCCCCTACACACACACACACACAGGCAAGCAGGCTGGCATATGTGTGTGTGTTTTATAAAATATATTACACTGAGCATAATAATTCACGCAGGAAGCAGGCAGCGGCGGCTCTTGAACCGTTGCGAAAACTAATTAAAATGGAATGGCCGCTGCCAATTAATGTGTGACTATAATGTTGGCTACACGGCGCACAGTGGGCGTGGCACACCCACAACACACACGCCAACACACACACGCACACACACACAGGCTGAGTGAAGTTCATAATAAATAGTGCGACGTCTGCTACACCTGAGCCAATGTCCTGGTCAGCTTAGCTACTGCAGCTGCCCCTCTCTCTCTCTTCCCCCTCCCCCTGCCTGTGAGCCTGGCTAATTTACATGCCAGCCTAATTAAAGCGGCCAAAAAGAAGCTTTATGACTTTTGTGTGGCCGCGCTGGGCGGCAAAAAGCGTTTTGTATTTCAATAGGCCCAGTTCGGCAGCCGTTCGGCATCCGTTCCCTGTCCCTCCTCTTCCTCGCTTGCCCGTCTCTAATTAATTGTCACTCTACACACGCAGCTGAGAGCGGGAGAGAGAGAGAGAGAGAGAGAGAGAGAGGGATAGGAAGAGAGCGACAGCAACACAGACACAGTGACCCTAATTACGTGTAACGAGTTCATAAATGCGCACCACACGCACCTGTAGCCGGCGCCCCCCTCCCCCACGTAGGCGTGGCACCTCTCTCTCTCGCACTCCCTCAGCGCACATATTCATAGGGGCTCGTTTCGGCATTTCATTCACATTTTCATATTTCTCTGTTTCTCTGTTTCCACACGTTCCTCTCCACCTCCGTCCGGCCGCATCATTTCGTGTCTGATGTGACAAAAATTATATTTTTGCGCCCTTGTTTGTGGCTAATTAAAATTAGAAGAGACAAAGGACAGGCCTCAGGTGTTATAACCTGATGAGCTACTGCATACCCTGTAGAGAGTTGGAGGAGAAGAACACTCTGACATCATCAGTGTGGTAGAAAATCGTATGTCAATTGATTATATCCCTAGTCTTTGAAAGAAGAAAAGCTTTCGATATATCGATTAATTTTCAACATCGATTGTTTTTATTTTGCTGCCTTTTCTACTTTACTTGTGTTGTAGAAAATCGTACGACAAACGATTACAAGGGTTTAAATGAGGGTCTTTCTTTTTCGAAATCGATATATTTTTCATTATCGTTTGTTTATTTTGTTTTTATTATTTTATAGTTTGTTTTACTCTCCCTTAACCAGTCCTGCAGAAAAATGTTTCACAATAGATAGTATTAAGGATTCTTTCGATTTTCATGCTTTTTTCGATAAATCGATATTTTTAACTATCGTTTGGTTATATTTTTTTTTTTGTATATTTTATTTTTTGTCACTCTCACTTTGTTAGTGCTGTAGAAAATCGTATCACAATCAATCATATCGAAGGCTAAAAAGGTTTTCTTGTTTTTTGCCGATATATCGATATTTTTAACTATCGATTACTTATTTTTTAAATTATTTTATATTATTTAAGGCCTTAGTTTTGCTTAAGAATCAAATATAAAGGATTATTTCGATGGAATTGCTCTATAATCTTCGTAAGAACGCACATGCCCCTCTCTTACGCTTACAGGGTATCTCCACCGCACGCTACCTGTGACTGTGCATTCATTGTCTGACTCGTAACTGTGACTGTGACTGTGACATGCTTTGCCTGTGCGCTTATGTGATTTGCCTGCCTGTCTGGGTGGGGTCGCTCCTGCTTTCCTTCTCCTTCTTTTTTTTAGGGTTTGTCGGGCAGTTAATTAATCTTGCTGTTTGTTCCCTCGTTTGTCCAGTTTGTCACTTGCAGCACTGGATTACTTACGTAGTCTTCTTCCACCCAATGTTGTTGCTGTTGTTGTTGTCGCCTGTCATTTAACAGCAGCTGACGTCACTCGCTGGACACCTCCCCCTAGCGCACTGACCTCATTCTGATTGTTTAAATTGAGCTCAGTACAAAGCGCTGGCCATATGGAAATCAAAAGGGGTGTTCCAGGCAGAGTGTGTGAGAGAAAGAGAGAGAAAGAAAGAGAGAGAAAGATAGTGGGAGAGAGAGTTATGTATATGACTGACCTGACGGAATTCGCACTGCAATAAAGAAAATGTGTGTCGTGTGCAGGTTTTATGTGGTCTGCGTTGTTGAAATCAAGTTGAATTGTTTTTGTTTTTATTACGAACATATGACAGATCTTTATCATGTTTATAAGCACTGAGAACATTAGTAAAGAACTGTAATATAAGTAAGTAATATAATATTGAAATATATGCAAAAACTATACTTAATATTCTTTTATTTCCATTAGTAGGTGTGTTAGCAGGTATTTCTATATTTTAAAATATTTGTGCTATAATTAGATATATTGTCAGCAAATTTGATAGATCTAGCTCTTCTGGTCTCTGAGCTATAGATGTTCATACATACACAAGGCTCTAGCGTCTCAGCTGTTGAATATAATCAAAGTTATATAGACTTTTTGAAGAGCTACAACTGAAACACACACAGTTACGGCATAGTTAAGAGCAGGATAGATAATACCCATAAGTAGAAGAGACTAAGGCTTCCTTTGTAAACTTTTAGTATAAGATTAAATTCTGCTGGCATGAAATCAAATCTGCAGTTTGCTTTGAGTGTCTGCTCTGTTTTGTATTTTGTTTATACAATTTCTAAACTGATCCAGTATCCTGAAAAAGAAACTCAACTAATGCAGCTGTGTTTAGCTTGGTAAATGTTGCTCAGGGTAACCAGAACATCATTCCTTTTTTTCTAGGAACTTATTGTTGTCATTTAAGTGCAGTTTATCAAGAAATCGTTCACTAGTTGTTGCTGCTGTTGCTGATGGCTTAACCAGGCTAAAGTAAATGTTGTTGCTGCTGCTGCTGCTGTTGCTGTTGCTGCTGCTGCTGCTGTTGCTGCTGTTGCTGCTGCTGCTGCGCATCAAAGTCAGGGAAAATAAAAGTGTGAGAAGAGGAAGCTGAAAAGAAATGGGAATCGCGAACGTTTCCATTTCATTGCAGCTGTTGTTGCTGCTGTTGTCAGCCAACAAATCTGCACCCCCACGATGTTGCCCCCGTGTGTATATGTTGCAGGTGGCAAAGCATAAAACTTCATCATTGTCGCCTTGGCTCACGTGCTCACATGATGAAGCTGATGATGGCGCCGATGATGACGTTGATGGCAATAGAAGCGCCAATGATACCACAAAAACAGCAGCAGCAGCAGCAACAACCCGGCAGCAGCAGCAGCAACCCGGCAGCAACAAAAGCAATATATCACGAGTCCAGCTTTTAGCAAGCTTTTCATAATCAGTGATGCATTGCCAGCAGCTCGCAGCTGACAATGTCGACGACGACGATGCAGGAAAAGCGCGAAAAATGACTGCAATGTTGCCAGCGTGACAGAGCAATTGTTGTTGCTGCTGCTGCCAGTGTTGCTGCTGCTGTTGTTGACATAAATCCATATTTTGTACAGCAAATTTCACGATTGGCCAACAACAGCAGCAGCAGCGATGAGAGGAGGCAGCTGGCCAGGCATAGCACGTGGAAAGCGAGGAAATTGCTAAAAATTTCCAATTAATGCTTAAGTTGAAGGAGCAGCAATAGATGCATCTCTCGGATCCCAGCTAGATGCCATTTTCAATGGCGTTTCACGTGAAAGATGACAAAATATTCACCATCTCGCTCTCTCTGTCTCTCCCTCTGCGATATGACCAGGTTCATCCAACTGTGCCAGCTCTGTGGGTGCATGGGCAGCAGAGGAGCAGGGAAAGGGATGTGTGTGTGTGTGCTTGGCTGGTCCATCATTCTTCATTTACTGACCCGACACCAGGAACGATGTCAGCAGCTGGCACTGGCGCTGGAATCATCCTCAGCAGGGCAGCAGCAGCAGCATCATCATCCTCATCGATGTGAATGTGCATGTGGATATGGATGCTCTTCTCATGCCTTTGGTTGGCTGGTTATGGCAAATCCCCTTCAGTTCCTGTCCCTGCTGCTGCTCCGGCCGCGTGTTGCTCATGATGAGCGTGCAAAGATAACCATGACGCATTAACTTGCCTTAACGGGGCAACGCATGCGGATGGCAAACAAAACGCGACAGGCGGACAAACAAACAGACGGTGCAGCGGTTGGAGTGGAAGCAGGAAGGGGTAGAGCGAGGGGGAAGAGCAAAGGGTAGAGCAGGGAGTAGGACCTGGGGTAGAGCAGGGAGTGGAGCAAGAGCGGGGTCAGCCAACGCCACAGCCAGAACAAACAGTGCAACAGCAAAGGAGACAGACAGACGGGCAGGCAGACAGACAGAGAGACGGACAGAGAGAGAGAGAGACAGACAGAGAGACAGACAGACAGAGAGACGGGCAGGCAGACAGACAGACAGAGAGACAGACAGAGACGGAACAGATAGATGAACAGTTAGACAGCGGTACAGCGCGACAAAAGGAGCAGCGGAAGAGACGACGCACTGGCGGACAGAGGGACAGACTACAGGTCTGTCGGTCTGTCTTTTGGTCTGCCTCTCTGTCCGTCTGTCTGTCTGTCTGCCTGTCTGTCTGTCGTTCGCGTATGAAAGCATCAGTCTGGGGGCGGGGGAATAAGTCAACAGTTCAGCGATGATGTTTGGGGTCAGGACATTGCACCGCATGCACAGCGGTTGTGCTGGGTGTCGCTTAAAGGACAAGGACAGTGCAGCCTTAAGTGTTGTAAAAGACCAATGAGAAGGCAGAGTGTTGTAGGGTTAATAAATCGTAATGAAAAGCAGTGTTGGTTAAGAGAGTAAAAGACCTGCAAACCTTAACCCGGCTATGAATCTTCATTTAAAAAAAAAAACAAAAGAATTGCAGCTCAAAAATACCAAACAAATAAATTAAGTAATAAATTTATAACAAATTAAGTGTTGACTAGGGCTCACAGCCTTTGACAGTGTTGTGTAAGCAGTTAAAAATACATTTAAGTTTCGTTAAGCCAACATAATCAAACAAACACATGTGAAACGGAAGAACAAACCCTGCATTTTCTTGCCTGCCTGAACTCCCCCACATTTACAGAGTATCTGCCAGTCTGGGCACGTTTTTCAAACTTCTGCTTAAGTCTAGTTGGCTTCTTAAAAGTTTTACGCGAGTCTAATGCGATTTTAACTGTGGCACAAAGACAAACGAACTTAAGAACTTGTCGGGGGCCCGCACTAGGAAAGCGCTTTAAAAAGTGTTGCCTACTTTCAAGCGTTGCTCTCATTACTTAATTACCGTTATCTTCGTGTAAGCGCCTGACAAAGCACTGCACAAAAAAAAGAAATGGAGATGCAGAGCTGCCAGAAAGAGGAAGAGAAAGATGGGCGTGTGTGCGGTGTTTTGTAAGCCGCACACACCTGTGGCCAGACTAATCTATCATGTGCCATAAAGCGGCATCCAACGGTGTCGGTTGCCATTTGCAGCCGCAGCCCAAAAATGGAGAAGCTTAAAAAGGGAGAGAGAGGGAGAGAGAGAGGGAGGGAGAGAGAGAAAGGAGTATATGTATATAACACGAGCTGGCCACGGTTTTTTGTTACCTTACTTACGCTGTGCTGGCTGGCTGATAAGCCGCATTGTGTCCGTTGAGCTGCGCACGCGGCTTTTGTGGCCGGCAATGGCGTTGGCTGAAATGGAGGAGGAAGAAGTGTGCCGAATGTTTATGACTCCACGGGGAGCCAGCGCCGCGCCACAGATGCTGTCGAGCTGCTGGAGATGCCGAGCACGAGAGCAGAGTTGAGCAGGAGGAAAAGGCTGCTGAGGCTAAGCCTCAAACGAACTGTCGAAAGCCTTTTGTATAACGACGGCGGCGGCTTCTTTATTTATGCCGCATTAAAAACATTCGCAACGCGTAATACACACAAGCTGCAGCAGGGTATGCGATTGCCGCACGAAAGTATGCTATGGTTTTTTTCTCACTTAATTCCACACTGTAAGCGCGCTGGCATGTTGACTGCGTGTTTAACAGCAGAGCGCATGTTAAGCTTTGTTTAATTTAATTTTAAGCATTTCTTTTAATTAAATAATAATTTTAATTTTTATTAACAACCGAAAATACTAATAATTTCAAAAATTTATTTATTATTTATTTATTTATATTATTATTATTATTATTTATTTATTATTTATTTATTATTTATTTAGTATTTATTTAATATTTATTTATTATTTATTTATTATTTATTTATTATTTATTTATAATTTATTTATTCAATTAAATTTACAATAACAATCACATTAGCGCTGTTAGCTGCCGTTGCTGTTAAATGTCTTTTAACGCAGCCGGCCAAAAGTATGCAACGTTTTTTTAAATTGTTCTGCTAGCTGCAGACTGTTCTAACAGACATGTTAACAGTGCATGTTCTAACAGGCATATTTACATTCCCTGTTAATATACTGTGAGCACATAAAAGTATGCAATGCTTTTTGCATAGCTCGTTGCAGGCAGAGAAAAATTCCTTCTTTTTTGTAAGTTCCACTTTAACTAGGCCAATAATACTATATATACCCAGTCTCAGCTGTCAACATGGCTCACATTGGACTCAGGCCTGCTCCCTAGACAACCTTCCTTCGATGCCTTTTTCGTTGGTCGCACACGAAAACAAAAATATTTGCTGTCAACAAATGCAAAATTGAGATAAGAAAATAAAGCGAAAAAAGCCAATTGGCCAAAATGGCTCTAAGATATTTTTACAGAAATGATAAATTTCGACAAAAAAACAAAAAGAAATCAGGAAAAGAACAATAAAAAATGAAAATCAATTTAGATAAAAGCCAACGGACTTGTGAATTTGAAAAAACAGAAGAAAAAATTCGAAAACTATAAAAAAAAAGAACAAAACGTCAAAACTCTATTTATGTTAATGCAAATTTTGGGGGCTATGTGGCACGTTACAAAAATTTCGCATTTTCGCGTAGCTCAAAAAATTTGCTGGCGCCCCTAGCGGACGTCTGCTGTATTAATAGAAGAGAATAGAGAAACGAGAAACTTGTGGCTTGACTTCACTCAACGTGTGGGACATTTGTCAGACATTTGTTGCTCCACCAACTCCAGCTCCAGCTCCAGCTCCAGCTCCAGCTCCGATTCCAGCACCGGCTGCGGCTGCGGCTGCAGCTCCTCCAGCTCCTCCGGCTCCTACAGCTGCTACGATTCCTGCCGCACCAGCTCCCGTGCCCGCTCCCACTCCCGCTGCTCCAGTTGTTGATGCTGCTGCCGATGCTCGTGCCGCCTCAGCCGCTGCTGCTGCTGCCGCCGCTCCAGGCATGCCAGCCGGATAGGTTACATACGGCATAAGGGTGCGAGAGCCTGCGGAGTGCAGCGATCCGCGTCCACGCAAGTGCGCTCCCTGCTGCGCTCCCTGCTGCTGCTGCTGCTGCAGCTGATGCAGCGGAATGCCAGGCGCCAGACGATGATGCTCCCCAAAGAAGGGATGCTTGAGCGCCTCCTCGGCACTGATGCGCTTCTGCGGATTCACCTCCAGCAGGCGACTGAGCAGATCGTAAGCCTGATGCGGAAACATATCGATGTCCTCGTAGTTCTCCAGCTTGTGGCTGCTGTGCTTGCAGACGCAATTGTAGGCGGTTTGCTCGCAGTGATGGCACAGCTCGCAGGTGCCGTCGGCGCGTCGATGGCGTCGCTGTATATCCGGCGAGAGGAAGTAGTTGGCATAGCGAAAACGCATACAGATGCGACGCAGATCCAGGGCATTCACCTTCTGTGTAATCAGCACCAGGCGATCCAGCATGAAGGCCGTCTTGCGCACCTGCAGATCCCCAAAGAGATTCATGATCTCCGACAGAGCGGCACAATCATTTGGCGCCTTGAAGAACGGATGCAGCGAGGACAACATCGATAGCATTATCACTCCCGCTGCCCAGACATCCACAGCCGTGGTCTGATAGGGATAACGCAGCAGCACCTCGGGCGGACGATAGCCAGGTGTGCCAGCACGCGAGGCATGCATCTCCTTGCGGGTGCTGTTCGTCGAGACGACATAGTTATTGGGATCCACATTTGTATTCACATAGCGCAGTCGATTGATCAGTCGCTGTGTGTCCGCCTTCTGTGCGGCCAGCTCCTTCTTCGTGGGCTCCGATGAGAGCATCCAGTGCTGCGACAATTGTCCCTGCTGCTGCTGCTGCTGCTGCTCCCCGAATGCAGTTGTACCTCCGCCTGCGGCTCGCATACGTCGATCGGGTTCCTGTTGCTGACGCAATGCCGCGGCAGCATCCACCTCCGCCTGCAGACTGTTGCCATCGTGTTGCAGCAACTGTTGCTGTGCCGCATCGATGTCACGCAGCAGCGCAGCGGCGCCACTGAGATCACTCGCCTGGATCAGGCTGCCATCCTCGGCCAGACGCTGTGCCAGCCCAAAATCGCAGAGCAGAAACTTCGCTGTGCGACGATTGTAGAGTATGTTGCTCGGCTTGACATCCCGATGGATCACATTGAACTTGTGCACATGACGCAGTGCAACCAGCAGATTACGCAGATAATCCTTCACCTCGGCCAGATTGAGATTGCGATAGACATCGTGAAAGCGATCGTGACTCATGAAGGGCATCACGAAGGCGACATTATCATTGTAGCGTATACAGCAATTGATCCCGATGACATTATGCTGTCCCCCCATGCGGAACATGCACTCCAGTTCGCGCAAGATGCGCTCCGGATGATTTGTGGGATTATGATGCTTGATCGCAAAGCGACGACGCTGTGCCTCGGGCAGTTGACGCTCCCGCTGCAGTGTACCCAGCAGGACCGTGCTGAAGGTTCCACTCCCAATGCGACAATGTATATCGAAGATCTTATTGATCTCCGGTATGGATGCCTGCAACTCCTGCAGCGCCTCCGTGTTCTTGTCCTGCACCTGCATCGAGGCCAACTCACGGAATTTCAACGTACTCCGCCTGGCCATGCGTGTCAGCTTATCCGTGAGATCATGATTGCGATGCACCTGCGAGAGCAGCGGCGTCACAGTCTGTGGCACAGTGGGGCTGGTTGCCACAGCTGCTGCCGCTGCGGCGGCCACTTGGGGCACACAGTAACGATTGAAGTTACCCAGATTGGTATCGTATTTATTGTTGCCATTGTTGTTGTTGTTCCCGGGTGCCTTCTCCCGATCTCGGGTCTCCTTGGCGATGCCATCTTTGTATGTTGCATGACGTGCGCCGCCTGCATTGCTGCGCGCCATGTTGCGACTGTTGTTGGCGTTGTTGTTGTTGTTGTTGCCGGTTGCTGTCGTTGCTGTTGCTGTCGTCGGGTTGCAACACTTCAGATTACTTTCCAGCGCCACCAGCTTGGCCTGCAGCGGATGTGGAATTTGCTTGGGATTACCGTGAAATGGATGCGAATGCGAATGATGATGATGATGATGATGCTGCTGCTGCTGCTGCTGTTGTTGCTGCTGTTGCTGTTGCTGCTGCTGCTGCTGCTGATGGGAATGCGTGTGTGTCTGATGTTGCTGCAACTTCTTGTCCATCGTATCAATGAGGAATTTAGTAAACATATGCACGTTCCATATATATATTAAACAGCCCCGACTCTGTTTTAAAGAACCACCAAGTAGAGATGTGCGCGCGGTTTCGGGTGGGTTGGGGGAATGCTCCGTGGAGCGTACGTGTGGCACACACACACACGCTACACACACACACACACACACACACACTCGCACACACTCGCACACACACACAGACACTCTGCACGCGCTGATCGCGCGCGTTTCCGCTTTTTCCTGCTCAGCGAGATCAACGATGCGGCGAATTCAGTTGCTTAGCGTGTGGGGGGGGGGGGGATGGAGTGCGGGGTGTGTGTTGCTGCTGCTGCTGCTGCTGGGGGAGGGGGTTGGCTGCAATGGGCGGCGGTTTGGGGCGGCGAATTTGTTAAGGGTTTGCGTAAGGCGCTGAGCAACTTGCCGCTTACCTTAAAAACACAATAATTTCGTACTGAATTTGTGTTTGAATTTTGTGCTAGAAAATGATGAAGTTTTTAAAATGATCAAAGACTATACGGAAAACATCAACTAAACTTGTTTTTTTTTTCCACCCGAATTTGACGACAATTGCACAGGTAGCATCTGGAATAAAATCAAATACTTCATAGAGCACAGATTGCTGACAAGTTTCTAAGAGATTTGAACTGTTAACTAATATTATCTTTCTACTTTACTCTTTAACTTCATTTAATTTTTTTCTTATATGCATTACTTTCACGCCTAATGATGTTTTCTTTATGTTTCGAGAATCGTAGTGATTCTGCACTTCAATAATACATATTTAACATTTTTTAAATTTTTTGAAAATTTTTCAATTTTTAGACAAGGGTCCCCCCTATAATATTTCGGCTTAAAATTTTTTTTCAAAATTTTAAATTGCTAGTTTTGACTTTTAATCGATTGCGGAGATCAATATTAGTACTAAACAAGTGTTTAAAATAGTTTTCGAGGATACTTAATTTTTGAACAAAAATCATGTCGAAGTGGTCCAAAAATTAGACATGTAACACCCTGGACAGGACCTCCCGCCTCATATTCATCTCATCGTAACTTTCTTAAAAATTGGTTGATTTTCAAACGGAATGACATTTTGTTTATGTTTCGAGAATCTTAGTCATTCTGTATTTCAATAATACATATATACAATTTTTGAAATTTTTGGTAATTTATGCAATTTTTAGACAAGGGTCCCCCCTATAATATTTCGATAACAATTTTTTTTTCAAAATTTTAAATTGCTAGTTTTGACTTTTAATCGATTGCGAAGGTCAATATTAGTACTAAACAAGTGTTTAAAGTAGTTTTTGACGATACTTAATTTTCGACCAAAAATCATGCCGAAGTGGTCCGAAAATTATACATGTAACGCCCCCGACAGGCCTGGTACCCTCATTTTACACAGATCGTAACTTTCTTAAAAATCAAGCGATTTTCACGCGGAATGACATTTTGTTTATGTTTCGAGAATCTTCGTTATTCTGCATTTCATTAATACATATATAGACATTTTTAAATTTTTGGAAATTTTCGCATTTTTAGACAAGGGTCCCCCCTATAATATTTCGGCTTAAAATTTTTTTCCAAATTTTTAAATTGCTATTTTTCACTTTTAATCGATTGAGGAGGTCAATATTAGTACTAAGCAAGTGTTTAAAATAGTTTTTGACGATACTTAATTTTTGAGCAAAAATCATGTCGAAATGGTCAAAGAAATTAAACATGTAACACCCTCGACAGGCCTGGTACCCTCATTTTACACCGATCGTAACTTTCTTAAAAATCGAACGATTTTCACGCGGAATGACATTTTGTTTATGTTTTAACAACCTGAGTGATTTTACATTTAAAAAATTAGCATAAGCAAGATTTTAATATATTTTTTTTTCAATATTTTTTAAATTTAGGTAAGGGTTCCTCCTATGATTTTTCAACAAAGTTTTTTTTTTTTTTTTATGTGTAGTAGAATAAGTAAGTAATTCTGCACTATAAGTGAGAGCGAAGGGTATCTTACTATCGGTCGCGCTCGACTGTAGTCTTATCGATTTGTTTATACACACATATTTCCACCTCAAATCTCGCTGTCAGTCTCCCTGGCAGCCCCAGCTCGATGTCTCTATAACTCTCTTCTGTGTCAGGCTTTATCGAGCTGTCCACTGTGTTTTTCCCTTGTTCCATTTAAGTACTTTTGCGACAACTGCTCATATTCTGTCAGAAGAGTGTAGTGCACTCACACACACACCTCAACACACACACTCTCTCACACACACACACATGCAGTGTAAGAAATGGCAGGAAATGGCGGCGGCAGCTGCTGCTAGTTGCGCATCGCCTGACGCCATCTAGCGGCAACTTTTGCATGCAATTTACCGTTACAGAGTCGACACTTAAACTGTCGCCATTGGCAGGTTCCCTCCCCTCCCCCCTACCATACCTTTCCCCCTTTCGTATCCCACTCTCTACCATGTCAACAGCAGCTGCCTGTCCACTTGTTTTTCACTTGATGCCCAAAGTTTCCGAGAGCTGCTGCTCGCCATTTGCCACGCCCACACGCCCACACTAGCCCCTCTAGTCCGTCCTACTCCTGCTGCCTTTATTAGTTTTTCCCTGGTTTGTTTTCGTTTTTTTTTTTCCCCAGCAAGTTTGTGCAATGAATATATTAAAATATCGTTTCAATAGAAGTTGCACCCAAAAATGGTGACAGAACCAAGAAAGTTGCAGGTTTCCAACGAGTGAGACCTTTACGAGAGGGGAGGGTAGGGAGTATTGTAAGAATTGGGAATAGGTAACAATCGTGGCCAAGTTTCAGCTACCTATTGTTGTTGTGAGGGACTGCCATCTGGCTACCTTATTAAATGTCTATTAATCACGCCGAGGGCACTTAACCTTAATAGAGGGGGGCGTGGGTAAAGTTCTCCCTCACTCGAAATTAAAACCAGGCAAATTACGAGTGTGCTTTGTTTATGTTGTGCTACGATTCTCCAACTTTAGCAACAACTTCAACTGCCACTACAACTTCAACTTATAAACAATTGCCGATTGCGCTTGGCTGGACTCGAAGAGCGAAGGCCTGAAGGAGTTTCCCCCTCTCTCTCTCTTTCCTCTCTCTCTCTTTTCCAGTGACTTTTGGCTGCCACTTCCGAGTCAAGCTGAGCCGCAATGCAAACTTCATCAAAGTCTTTTGACCATATTTCCTTGGCAAGCGGCGCGAAGTGGTAAATAGAAAGTTTTTTGGCCAATTGTGAATTGGATTTTAGACAACACTCACACAGCACAGACACTACACTGTGATAGACACGTCCTTCTATGGCTTCCCCCCTGCCCTACCCTGTACTCATTCAGCAAATTAAGAAACTAGAAATACAATTAAGCAGAAAACGAATTAGTCGAGTCGAGTCGGGCTGAGCAGGCAGGCTGGGAAGGAACTGGTAGGGGGGAGTGAGGTCCTCTCAGTGGAAGTCGAAGTCAAGTTCGAGTTTGCTTTGTTTGTGGCTTGAGCAGGGGAACAAGTAGCTCAGTAGTAGCTGTGTTTTCCTGCTTTACGTATAGAAAGAAAAATCCAGAAACTTAAAGAAAATTATTTTCTTGAAACTAGTTCATATTTTAGTTAGGCACCAAGAACTGTCTATTTTTTTATTTTGATCGAAATACAATTAAAAAAAAATATATGTTTTTCTGGAAAGAAAAATAAATCTAAAGAAAGAAAATTATTTACTTGGAACTAGTTCATTTTTTAATAAGGCACCAAAAAACGTTTTACTTTAATTATTTTATGCGTAATACAATAAAATACTAATATATTATATATTTTTCCGCTTTAACTTTAAGTTAAAGAGGAAACCAAAGTTTGCTTGCAAAGGGAACTAGTTTATTTTCTAAAAGTGGCAAAGAACTGGTTTATAGCAGTTCTATATTGAAATTGTTTTAATATATATATATATTTATTTTTTTTTATTATTACTTTAGATGTTCTTAATTGCAGCATAAAAATAAAATTGATTTTTTACATGTAACTTTAAATAAATTTCTTACACGAAACTAGTTCGTTTTCAGAAAGAGCAAATGAATAACATATATAGTATATACCTTTAAAATTTTCCTTTATTTTTTAATTTATCTCAAGCTAACTCTATTTTCTATTTGCTGGCATATCTTTGATCATTTTAGCTTATCTTTAGGTATACCAAAAAATTCCCTGCCATTTTCTACGTCTCTCAGTTTATTAAAGCTGCATGGAATGAAACTTGTTTTCTTTCTTTTTTTTTCTACTTTCTTTCTCTCTCTCTCTGTGTGTGCTCCTAAACGAAACCCTATTTGCCACTCTGTATGCACTCGTAATCCATTAGGAAATCCTCTTCAAACAACCTGGTGATCAAGTCCTTGGCACATTCCACGCTGGGAAATTTGACTAACCGAGTTTTTCCTTTGGCAACTGCAGTTGCATTTGCCCGTCAATCAAATCGTTCTTTTGTTCCTGACGTCGACTCCACGACTGCTCGACTGACTGCTCCAGCCTGGAGCCGTAACACATGTGTGCCACGTTCCATTCCTCATTCCTCATCCTTCATCGTTCATCGTTCATCCTTCATGTGTAGCATTTCCATTCGACGCGTTGCACGTTGATTGTTTTGCCATTTTGCGGTTGCTCCTTGTTGCTGCTACTGTTATTGTTGAGGATTGGAGGTTGGGGATTGGGAGTGTCCATTGGCCTGACCGCAGGCGTAGAGCGGGCAGCATGAAGTCGTGTCTGGTTCTCGCGTCCGTCCGTTTAAGCCTCAAAGAAGTCGCAACTGCCTTTGGCTCTAGCTGATTCCTTTGCGCTCTTCGCCTGTTTTCCTGTGCCACCTTTAATTGTAGCCTGTACTGGCTTCCCAACTGGGTGGAAGATAATCTCAGCAAATAGCGTACAAATTTGGCAGCCGCAACTCACATTAAACAAGCCACAAAACAATCGCGGAGGAGGAGGAGGAGGAGGAGCAGGAGGAGCAGGAGCAGGAGAAGCAGGAGGAAACTTTTTATCGTCCTCAAGGAGGCAACTTTTAAGCGGCTTGCAGTGGGCAGTGAGCAGCAGAAAGCCAGGCCATAAAGCAGGCAGATAAACAGATTTATTGTGCCCCAAGTGGCAGACAAGGACAAGGACAAGGACAAGAACAAGGACAAGGACTCAGCCGGAGCAGCTTGTGCGACTTTCATGTTTATAGATTTTGGAAGCGACGCTAAGCGGCATCAATTAGCAGCGACAGGATGCGGGTGTGCAGCGGAAATTAGGCGAATAAAAGCCAAGACGAGGCCAAGTCAGGTCAGAAGGAGACAGACAGCCGAGGCAAAGCTGCACTAAGCCAAACAACTTTTCGATGGGAGGATCTACGGATACGCTCTCCAGCTCTTCAAGACAAAATTAACCACAAATGTAGGCAGAGTCTGGAAATGTCACTTTCCCCTCTCTCTCTCTCTCTCTTTCTCTCTTCCTTTCGACACTCCCAACTTGGGCAGGTGAAAAGTTGCTTTTACTTTGGCGACGCTTTCAATTGGAATTGCAGACCACAAGGCGGGAAAGTACTTCGAAGTTCCTCCAGGACATTTATGCCGTTAGCAATAGATTCCCCGCTTGCCACTTCCTAAGGAGACTCTAAGACATGGCCTAGAGAGAGAGAGAGAGAGAGAGAGAGAGAGAGAGAGAGAGAGAGAGAGAGAGCATAGACTACTCATGGCTTTAGAGCTGAGCAGTGGCTTATTAAATTATAGATTGATTGAATAGAGTAGGGTGTAGAAAATCGGGACAGATTAGAAGACAGCATAAATTAAGATGATTATTAAATATGAGAGAAAAGGAAAAATATGAGTATCAAATATGATAGAAAACAAAGCTGATTTTCTGGGTAAATACAGCGGACATTTTAATTATAATTCTGAAATTATTAAGGGGTATTGCCACAGGCCAATTGTTGTCAGAAAAGTTAAAGGATCCTAACAGATATATTTTCTATATATTTCCTAAATACTGTGCATGCTATATACTTCATATTCTCTGCAGATTAAGCTTTAATTAAACTCTTTCTTGATTTATTTTATTTATATCATTTTGATTTTCAAACTGCTTAGTGGAATTGCTATATGCAAGGAAGGATCCTAACAGGTTCTATATGATATGCCTTAAAAATTGTCTACAGATAAAATTTTCTACAGATTGAATTATAATCAAACTACTTATATTATATTTTTGTTTATATAATATTTTGCATCATATACTCAGCTCTTTCCCAATTTTGTCAAAGTCAGCCCTGTTCGCGCTACACCCTGCTCCCTGTGCCACGCCTTGATGCGACTTTTCCGATCAAATTAGCAAACATAATGCCCAAGTTAAACGCAAGTTGGCGGTCCGCATAAACCTAATCCCGATGGATTCGCCGGGCAACCTTTGAGCAACCTAAGCAAAGCATTTAATGGCCGCAACGACGACAACTTTGCCACACTTCACCGAGCAGCAGCAG
The DNA here is from genome assembly GCA_018901885.1 of Zaprionus kolodkinae. NCBI lineage: Eukaryota > Metazoa > Arthropoda > Insecta > Diptera > Drosophilidae > Zaprionus > Zaprionus kolodkinae. The sequence continues at coordinate 1,237,199 of JAEIFM010000059.1, forward strand.
CAACAGCAGCAGCAACAGCAACAATAATGGCAGCATTACTGAAAACTTGTCAAGCTGCTGGGGCGTACGATGGGCGTGGCAAAATAGTCATCTGGGCAGCAAACACAGCGCACAAAATCGAAGCTGCAACAGTTGCTGTTGTTGCTGTGGCGGTTGCTGTTGCTGCTGCTGATGTTGCTGCTGTGCTGGCTACTGTCGCTGTTTGGCATTGCTTTTAAGCTTAGTTAAGAAGCACTTCGAGTCGCTTTCGCTAAAGCTGCGCCAAATGTTCTTGCTCCCCTTTCCAGGCATGGCTACGCCACTGGGTACGGGTAGGGGTAAGGGTGCTGCTGTTGCTGTCGTGCCCTCCGAAATTGTTGCTTCATTGCTGTGTGGCAACTACTGCTTGCCAGCACTGTAAATTGTCTATTTATTTGCATTGTCGACTGCGAACTTTGAATCGGACTTAATGTTGTGTTGTTTTTGGGGTCGCATTTGGCGATTGCAGCTCATATATTAGATAGTTCATGCATGCAGTATTTTGTAGTGTATTTCTGGGCAGCAACAACAGGCTGCACTGGCTTGGGGAGTACCCTACATCAGGATAGCAAGGTTTTCTTTAACTAAAATGTAAGAATTCGAATTTTTCAACAAGTTTTCCTCTTAATCCATCAATAATTTCTACCTCTAGCCATGCCTTAAGTACTCAGCTTTGCTGTAAGCGCATTCAGTAGTCGTCTATGCTCTGCCTCGCTTCATTTTACTGACTGACAAGTCGTCGTCGTTTGTCACTAGCAAATTCAATGAATATTTTCGGCAGCAGCAGCAGCAACATAAAAAAATCGAGAGGAAATCAAGGAAAAACTTTACAATTGGCTGCCGCCTTTCACACACACACACACACAGGAACACACACACATGTGTAGACTGGGAAAATGCAATGCAAAATTCATTTCACTCGAATTGCAGTAAATTTTTCCCCTTTTAGCTGAGGCGCTGACAACATGCCGGGAAATTGTTGTCGAGCTTGGGCTGTGGCCACGTTTGCCTCTTAAAATCTTAATTGCATGTCTCAAGCATCTCTCTCGCTCTCTCTCTATCTCTCTCTCTTTCGCACAGCCTCTCTCTGTCTCTGTGTTTGCTGTAAAAATCTTTACCCAAATATCAATAACAATAAATTGTACATTTATTTTAAGGCCAGCTGGCCTGGCAGGCTGCCTTGCGAAATAATAAATTCTACGATGGGCAGAAAAACAATTTGCGTTTATAGAAAATTTTGCTAGCCCAGAACAATTTGTCTTGCTTAATCTCAGTTCATTAATTTAAAGTGCTACTTGGGAGATGGGAGACGGGAGAGCAGGGCGAGCAGAACTTAAGAATTTCGAACTGAAATAGGGCTGGGCACGAGTCTGGTCAAGTGCGGCTGCTTGGAGATGGGAAACGTGACACGAAGCTGTTGAAAAATTTTACAATTATAAGCTACGATAGTTTTGCATACTACCGATAGTGGCAAACACTATACTCTAAATAAAATAAAATACTCTAAAAGAAATAAAAATAAAGTGTATGCTACAGTTTTTATTTATTTATTTTTTTATTTAACAACAACTAAGAGCAGTCGACTCAAAAATATTAAAAAATAGAGAATATTACAAATATAAATTAAATTAAAAATATAAGTATAATTTAAGTTAGAACTAATAAAATATTAGATATAAATATTAAAATTTCTTAAAATGTATATTTATTTATTAGATTTTATTATTTTTAAATTTTTTAAATTGTTTTATCATATAATTTTTTCAATGAAATTGTGAATACTGAAAGCATAAAATTATATATAATGATTTATTACTATCGCTAAATAGATTTAACCTATCGTTTCTCAGAATTATCATTCCATGACAGTGCATATTCCTGTCAGAACAATTCCTTAATCAAAGAAGCGACTGTACTTGGCTTCATTCCCAGTGAATTCCAATTAAGACACATATCACTTATGTAAAGCATATTTAATGTATCCTACCTTTTTTTTTTGTATGCAATATTCATGAGTATCGTGTGTAATTAGTCACATGTTACTCGTGCCTCAAGGCCCCGTATGCCAAGCCCATCTCTAGCTGACAGCCGGAACAATGTCCCTCAGCTTTGCATTGTTGGCATGTCAAAACATCTTTGGGTTCCAGCTTTCTCTATGTTTGGGTAGGTCTCTCTCTCTCTGCCACCCCCTGCTGGGGTGTGTCCTGCTACAAATTTCACTCTATTTGGCTTAGCATTTCGAAATCATTGCGAGGAGTGAGCATCTTGGCCAGCCAAGGATTAGGGTCAAGTAGTGGCAACTTTGACCACACTTTGCCGACTCGTTTTTAATAATTCATGAGCCCATTCCTGTGGTTGACCTTCACAATTTCGGGCTTAATTTTCATTGTTGTTTCAACCGCTGTCAGTCAGGGTCAGGGTAAGTGTTGGAGGGGTATGACAAGGTCCCCCCTGGGTAGGTAGGTTGGTAGGTTCTGCGTGGGCCAAGGGTTGACGTTGATTTGCTTTTGGGAACACAAAACAACAACTGATTATGGCAAATGTTCTAGGGTTAGAGATAAAATCTTTTTTATATAAAAGTACAGCTTGAATTTTTGGTGAGAAAATTTGCAAATATTTTTAAGGAATTGGGGATTTTTGTAGTACTAAAATAATGTTATATTTTTCCACTCATTATAATCAATTATTAATCTAAATTTATTTTATTCTATTTAATTTTTTTAAATATTTTTTTTGCAGTATAAAAATATTTTTAAGCAGAAAAGGTTGAAAAAGCCCTGTACTCTTAATTCTCATGTATTATAATCACTCACACTTGTGTAATATTAAAAATTCTTCTTAAATAATGTGTTCCATTTCAATCAATCAATTTTTATTAGGAATGTTTAGGCAATACATATATAAGAAATATATGCTTTATATATCAGTATTTGGATAGAAAACTATTTTAAGCTGGATTCTCTACTAAATTTGATGGAACCAACGACTTGAGCACCTTCAAGGAGAATGTAGCTTCCTTTTCTGTTAAGCATTGCTATATCATTTTTGGAAAAATGTTCAAAGTATTCAATGTTAAACTCTAAGATCCTAAGGCCAAGGCAAGGGAAATCCTGCAGAGTTGGTGGTTGAGCTATTCTGCCTGATCTGCTAGAACTTTATTTCTCTCACACATAAAATAAAAAATATTATTAATTTTGGAAAACATGCTTAATTCAAGTTAATCCAGCCTTATTGAAATAAACTATCAACTCACTCACATTACTGTGGAAAAAACTACACTAAACGCTCTTAAATTTTCTTCCAGAACTTATAGATGGTGCCGGTTGTGTTGAAAATGCTCCGCAGCATGATGACCTGCAGCATGCCGACCAGGATCATGGCAATCAGCTGGGCACCGGACCAATTGTTAACCAGCGAGAAATTCGATTCGGCCAACTTGCGATCCTTGGCCTCGTGGGTGCGCAAGTGGAACTGAATTTGTCGCGATCGCTGCAGATTCAACGTGATGTGTTTGATATAATCATCCATGAATGTGTATGTGCGATCGTATTGATAGTCCACAGTCATATCTTTGATCAACTTCTGTGTCTCAAGATCATCCAGATTGTGTGGCGTCACCTGCAGAGTGAAGGTGACAATTTTGCGATTGAATGTGCTGATCGTGTTGTCGAAACAGAAATTATAGACGCCCGTCTCGTTGGCAATCAACTTGTGCTTTCGCTCCCCCTCCTTGTGATCGGTTACCAGGATTTTGCGATGTGGATCCATTAACATGAAATTGATATGTGCCTCCGCCTGGCCACCGTCTATGACCTTGTAGTCCATCGAGAAGTGCTCGGTGGCAGCGATACTTTGATGATAGCACTCCATGCGGCCGGGTTCTGCGAATATGGTTAAATGATGATTGCAGACTTCCGCCTCGATGACACCAGTTGCCAGGAGCAGGAGGAGGGGCAGCAGGGCAGGCAGCACACGCATATCACCTGCGATTTGGAGCATTTTGTTTGAACTGTAAAGGGAAATCGCTTTTCGACGATTGTCAATTTTGTCAAGCTGCCCCGAGCGGCGCCTACTGCTCCCTCTTTTCCCCCGGGAGGCACTTAATAGCCACGCACAGACACATACAGAGTTGCTGGTCACATATAAAATACCATAAAGTTGCACCCCTTTGCACCCATCTCCTCCTGCTCCTCCTCCTCCTGCTCTGCAACTAAAAGCAAGTGCATCAAAAGGAATATGAATTGAGGTCGATGTGTAAATATTTGTCAACGGTAATGGAAATTTATGCTGCCGCGACTCTCACTCCGATGACGTTGATGACACTAGCGGGGGGAAGGCGGGGGTTGGGCGGGTCAGTGACAGAGGGCAGCGTGCAGCATGGGGGCGTGGCAACAGCAGCAGCAGAAGCCAACCTCGGGGGCGAATGTTTTCATGTTTTTTTCGCCCTGCAGTTTAGCCCAAAAAACTGTGTGTGTGCACAGTGGTACCAAGCTGTGAAAAAGTTGTGAATATTAAGTGGGAAATTTCAGACGGCATTTAAACAGTTTTTTAATCCTTTCTGCAGCTTTTTGTTCTTCAAACACACTATACTATAGCCAACGTACAGCAGCAGGCAGCTCTAGGTCTCTAACTGTTTGTATGAACACCTACTACTCAGAGACTGTAAGGTCTAGAGCTATCAAAATCGCTGAGAATGTGGCACATACTTGCCTGCAGATTAAGGTGTGTTCAATTTTAGTACACGCCCCCTGCCGCCCTAGTAAATTAAGCAAGAAATTAAAAAAAAAAACGTTATGAAAAGCAAAACAATATTTTTTTTTGCTTAAAATATTACATTTGCATTTTAAATATTTCCTAAATTTGTCTGGTCACACTCAACTGTCACTTGCCTGATGTGTTTCATTTAATTTTCTGCACATCGTTGACCACTGTGCGACACTGGTACCAAAAGGTAGTGCCAAAAGCCGCGTTTGCCTAGAAAAACTTTGCAAATAGGAACGCATACACTGACACCTATGCGCCACGCAGGCACACACACACACAACCCAAATACACACACACACACATACACACACACTCTCTCTCTCTCTCTCTCTCTCTCTCTCTCTCTCTCTCACACGCACACACTCTTAGCTGCCTTTGTTTGAACACGTGTGCAGCGGTTTCATTGGACTCTTCTCTCCTTTTTTTTATAGTTTCGCTTTGGTTTTGCTGGTGCGCCTCCATGAGCATGTTTGTGGCAGAGTGAGTGTGTGTGTGGGTGTGTGTGTGTGTGTGTGGAGTATGGGAGTGTGCGTGTGTGCGTTGCCTGCGCATAAAAATTGCAACGGCCGCGCTGCACTTCACCTGGGTTATTTACTTAAAAAAAAAAAAATGGCGCTACCAAGCTGATATGCCTCCCCCGGCCCAACTTCCTGTGCCACAACACCCCCCCACCCCCTCCCTGCTGGCCAGACCTTCTCCTCTTCTGCTCTACGTATCATAGAAAGGGCACAAACTTCCGTCAGCTTCACAGCCGGCGGCTAAAATACGCAGCCGATGCATGAAAGCTGCAAATAACACGAACAACAGCAGCAGCAGAGGCAGAGGCGGAGGCAGCAAAAAATGTTTGCCGGGCAAAGGGGGTGGGTTAGGTGGGCGGGCAGGGGGCAGCTGTAGGTGGCAAATTGACGCGGGGCAACTGGGAGCAGGCACTTGCTTGGCTGCTGCTGTTGCTGCCGTTGCAACTGGGCGCCAAGTTTTGCACATGCCGTGCAAATTTCTCGCTGTGTATTTGTGTGTGTTTGTATGTGTGTGCCTGTGTGTGTGTTTGTGTGTGTGTATTGCTGCGTGTGTTGCTTTAGTTGATTGTTTGCCCGAGGCGACGCATCGGGGGCGCGTGTAACTAGACAGGTGAGACACGGCAACCAAGGACGCAGCAGGCCAACAGACGAGTGCAGCAGGATACAGGTAGGAGGAGGAGGAGGAGGAGGAGGAGGAGGAGGAGGAGGGAGGGAGGGAGGAGGAGGAGGGAGGAGGAGGAGGAGGGAGGAGGAGGAGGAGGAGGAGGAGGAGGAGGAGGAGGAGGAGGAGGAGAAGGAGGAGGAGGAGAAGGAAGGGAGCAGCGGGTAGCCAGACAACGTCGCAGCACTGTCAGCAGCCAATTCGCATTTATGAAATTAAGAAAATTGTCTACTGGACTGCAAATGATTTCATTTTTTCCTGAGTAGCTCTCAAAAGTGCCAAGAAAGAGTCGAGTGTGAAGCGAAGATAAGCTTGTAGAATCTCCGATGGGATGGGAAGTGGAGCAGCTAGGGGGGATTAAGAGATGGCATAAGCGGGGAGGTTAATCAATCGATGGATGCGTAGAGCCTGAACGTAACGTTTACTTAACTGAACTTGATGAGTTGCAGAGGAGAGAAGTATGATGAGAGCAGACAGAGAGAGAGAGAGAGAAAAGGAGGCAGAAAAGTTGAGTTTCAGAGAACTATGAACATGGAGAGACTATATACCATATAGTAATAAGAAATATAGATAGAAAATACAGCATAAGGTTTAAGAACTTTAAAAAATGTAGGAAAAAATATATTAGATATTTGATACCATTGATTTTACGCTATTTTTTGAGCTATCGATACTATCGATTTTATTGCAGGCAGTCGATAAAGCTTTTAAACAGCCTTTAAAATTAATTATCGATAATAATATAATAATATAAATATAAATTTAAGTTATATATGGAAAAACTTATTAAACCAATAAGAAACGTATTAAACCTATTGATATTGTAGTATACAAAAAGAATTGTTGATTTGAAAACTGAGTATAAAATAATTGTGAAAAATTTTAAAGCAGGATCTACAGTTCTGTTATTGTTTTATATAAGCTATACAAACTATTTATAAGTCAATTATTTAATTAACTTTCTGCTCTTTAATCTATACAGTCTATAAGCTGCCCTCCCTTTGATTGATTAAACATGCTGCCTGGTGCAGACGTTCTCAGCGGGAGCAACCCATTTCCTTGACTTGCTCAGTTTTCTCTCTCTCTCTCTCTCACTCTTTCTTTCCCTTTTCCCCTTTATTCCTGCCCTGCCTTGCCCTGCCTGCCTGTTTTCATATTTTCATATGTATCGTTTTAGCCCACTTGCCCTCTTGGCCCACAGCTGCGTTGCAGTTGCAGTTGACGGTGTAATTAACAACTGCATCAGTTTCTCATTGTTTACTCGACTTGGCAAGAAACCCGACGCAGTGTTAATTACTCCCCAAAGTGGCGGTGCTGCTGCTCCAGGTGCCCCGATCTGGTTCAGCCCGTTTTGCTGCCTTCGCTCAGCACCAAGAACACCCTGTGACTGCTGCCCCGCTGCCCCACACCTTGTGCTATGGCTGACACAGTGGCTCACTTAGCTGGAGCTGGCGCTGGAGTCGTAGGGCGTCGTCAGGGCGCACAAAAGTCGCAAATTAAAGCGCCACCTGTGGACAGTGCAGCAGCTCTACTTTGCTCACTCTCTCTCGCTCTCTCTCTCTCGCTCTCTCTCTCTCGCTCTCTCTCTCTCGCTCTCTCTGACTGTGTGTGATAATAACAAAATGGCGCTGGGTGTTGTCGGCAATTATGGCTGCCATCGAGTGGAAACACGCCCAGGTGCTCAAAGCGCCCAAAAAGAAAGAAAGAAAAAGCGAGGAGGGAGATTGAGACAGGCAGAGACTGAGAGAGGGAGAGAGAGACAGAGCCACAGTGAGACAGAGAGAGAGCGTGCAAAAATAATATTTCTTGGGCGTTTAACGCGGCGCAACAAGCATTTCACGGCAGTTACTCGTAAGTGGCATTTTAAAGCTGGCAATGGCGATCGTTTATCACACAGGACACAGAGAGAGGACACTGCTTCCCCCTCTCCCCCCGAGCGTTGTTAATTTCATTACCAGCTGGGAGCAGGCACTGGGCAGGGGGAGGGGAGAGCAGGCAGTGCTGCCAGTGCTGCACAATCGTAAAAATACATTTAATTGCAGCTGCGAGCAAATGAAATGCGTGCAAACGCAGCCAAGTCACGGACACACAGGGCAGGGCAGGGCAGGGCAGAGGAAGAAGAAGGGGGGAGAGGGAGGGGGAGGAGCACAGGGGAGCTGCCACACATATCAGCTGTAACGCAGCGCACAAACCATTAAAAACCAGTGTCCATTTTAACGATCAAATTATTGCTGCGATATTATAAGAAAGACACTCGCACTGGGTGTGCTGCTCCCACTGCACCCACTCCTGCTGCTGCTTCATATTCAGTTGCTGCTCCTTGCTTCTTCTTCTTCCGTTTGTCACCACATCTGGCGGCCGATAATGTGACGTGGTCCCCGCAGGCGGTCGGTCAGCGGGAGTCCTGCTTGACTGCCTGGCTGCCTTCTGCCTGCCTGCCTGCTGCATTAATATGGCGCCAGCTGTCATCGTCTATCGGAGAATGCGCCGCCATTTAAACGTGCTGCACGGCGTAATGAGCAAGCCGAGGGAACAGCAGCAGCAGCAGGAGCAGCAGTTGGGAACAGCTTGCTGACCCAGCTGGGAACAGTCTGAGCAGTCTGAGTGGGAAGACCAACTCTTAAAGCAGGCGCAGGCATTGATTGATGGACTTAAAATGTTAATTTAATTGCAATTGCAGAGGCAAAGCTACTGCTGATTAACTATATATTTATATATATATATATATATATATATATATATATATATATATATATATATATATATATATATATATATTATTAACGATAAATATATATTTAATTTAAAATAATTTATAGAAAATAAATAAAATATATAATCTAAAAGATAAATATATATTCAATTTAAAATAAATTGTATTGAATAAAAAAAAACATTTCTAGACAGGGATATCTATGATATATATGAACAAAATAGATAAATATATTTCAATTATAAATCAAATTTATTTTAATACAAATAAAAACATTCCCAAACAGGAAAATTATCGTAACTATTTAGCAAATAATTTCTAGCTTGCTAGTTTTAAAAAATGAATACTCTATTTATACTTTATATTTGGTATAAAAGTTCTTAAAAAATGAATACTCTATATATATATTTTATTTAATATATTAACAATGTTGTATCTTCGATTTTTCCTGGGCTTCTACTTCTCAATACTTCATAACTTTGTGAAAAATCTTCATGCTTGACGTCAGTCAAAATTTGCCATAACATTTCCAATTTTCCAACTGACATTTCTTTACCAAAGTAAGCTTTAATATTTACCAGTCTGCGTCCCAAGAAAAGTGCCAGAAATGCGTTGTATTTTTATGACTTAAGAGCACACACATTAGTGACAGCAGGTAATGGGAGAGAAAGTGAGGGAAGTGTAGTCGGAATACTCAGTCCGAAGTTCTGTTTAATTATGTATGACAACTGGCATATATGTACATATATAGAGACATATGACCACACTTTGCTGGACTCGCACAAACTTAAACACTCCCAAGTTTTCTTGAGGCTTGTCTTGCTTTGCCTCCTCGTCCTCCTTCCCCCTCTTCCTCCCACACTCCTCATTTTCTTTTATATTCGGCGCGTCTTAATTGCAAACTGGCACACAATGGCAGAACTGGACTTGACAATGTGCATGAGGGGGCAGGTCCAGGCTGAGGCTGAAGGCAGCAGCCTTGCTCGACTGGCAGTCATCTTTGGCCGCTGCCATTTCGTAGCCATTAGGGGCGGTCAGGCACACCTCGGAACAAGCTCTACTCCTCGCTCCCTCTCTCTCTCTCTCTTTCTCTCTCCCTCTCAGCCCAGTGAGGGCAACAATCAAGCGAACAAATTGGGTTACTGCTCAACTGTCTGGTTAATGGCTACAATGACACAATTAATTGCATGTCTGCTGCCCAGCTGGCTCCGAAGTCAGGCAGACCCTATGACCCTACACTCTCCCCTCTCTCTCTCTCTCTTTCTTGTGCCTCGTCCATTTTGCGGCTGCTGTTGCCAGCATAAATTCATTTTTCTGCAAAAATTTAATATGCTTAAAATAAATTAGTAATTAGCTTGGGAACCAAGCAATATGCTCGGAGTACCAGGTGAATGTTCGCTTGGGGAATTGGCTGGAAATAAACAAGACATTGGCTGTAGAATTATTATGGCATAATATATTGTGCTATATCAAGTCTAATTATCCTGCCATCTAAATTCGACATACTGAATTTATAACCATATTATGAAAAGTCTTTTCATATTGTGCCATATCATATCATAACATATCATTGCAGTTCTCACATTTTATTTCATGTCATCTTATACCATATTATAGCACGTCATATCATCCCATAACGTGTCAAATCATATTGTAGCATATCAATCACATCATATTACGTTATATCAGGTCATAGAATACACCATACCATGTCATATCATATCATATTAGGTCGTATTACGTCATATTAATCTTGTTTTATCATAGCAAATTATGGTTTATCTTATATCAGGTCATATATTATGCCATAGTCCGTCATCTGTTGCCATATCATGGCATATCGTGTCATATCCTTTAATATTCTGTCATATTTTGTCTTAGCAGGCTACGTAATATTTTCTCATAGCATATCATACCATATACCCATATCAAATTTACCATACCATACCATACCCTTTTATACCGTAGCATATCTAATCATACCATACCATATACCCAAACCATACCATACCATACCATACCATACCATACCATACCATACCATACCATACCATACCATACCATACCATACCATACCATACCATACCATACCATACCATACCATACCATACCATACCATACCATACCATTTCATATTCCACTCAGCCCTCCCCGTAGATCCCACACTGAGTTCTCTCCTCCCTTCCTTCCCGCAGTATTTTCCGATATCTCCAGCTGTTTCGATGCTTCCCATATGCCGCCACTATGCCTTTGCTTTCGCTTTGTCTGGCCGCCAAAATGGCGTCAGAATGTCCCGTTATCCTGGGGTCAAAGCATATTTCGCTGCATTGTCCGCCTGCCTTTCGGGGCTGCGTGCAGTTTGTATTGCCTTGGCCATTACAATAGTTTAAGCCCGATGAAACAGAGCGAAGCGCTTTAAACTACAAAAAGCTTTTTGCCGGCAGATCTCACTCTCCCTCTCTCACTTTATCTCTCTGCCTCTCTCTCTCTCTATCAGTTTCTCTTTCTCCTTGTTGCCCTTCTCTGTCGTTGGGAACTTTGACTTCGAAGAGCAGCAGCAGCTCATAACAATGAAACTTTTGCACACTTTACAATTATGCGCATGCATGTGCATGTGTGTGCGTGTCTGTGCATGCCAGTGAGACCCATACACACGTGCTTAGCTGGTACCTGCAGGTTTCAGCAAATTAACCCACATTTGCCGCTACTCTCAACGATTTCACAGCCCAAAAATGAGTGCAAAATTTTTCATTTCACCTAATGGAAAATCCATTGCACAATTTCTTTTCGAACTTTTCCAGTCTATGTGTGTGAGTGTGTGTGTGTGTGTGAGGTAGTTCTCGTTTCATTTTCCTTTTCGGCTTGCCAAAGTTTTGTTTAGTTTTCATTGGCAGCTTTAATGAGATTGAGCCTGTTGGCCATTGTGTGGCAGCTATCAAATGATCTTGCTCAGCAGCGAGTTGTCCTGCTTAATTGGGATATAGAGCAGAAATTTAGATGGACTTGATTAGACATTTAATTGAAAAGTAAAGACAGCAAGTTTCTTATATAATATTTGATTTAAATTAGAGAAAAAACTGAAGAAAACTATTGTAGAACTCGAAGTAGAGACAATTCTGAGAAAGAATTTACCTTCTGCTAATAAAGAAGACTTCAGCTTTTAGGAACATATGATAGTTACGATTAAGGTAGTATATTATAGGCCTTTGAATTTAATTAAAAAGTAAAGGCAGCAAGATTTAATACTATATAATATTTAATTTAAATTGAAGAAATAGCTGAAAAAAAACTATTGAAGAAATCGAAGTAGAGACAATTCTGAGAAAGAAGTTACCTTCTGCTTATAGAGAAGATTTCAGCTCTAAAGAAACATACGATAGTTAAGATCATATAAGTTGTATAATATGATAATAATATTTTTATATAATATAGGCCTTTGAATTTAATTAAAAAGCAAAGGCAGCAAGATTTAATAAAATAATTTATTTGAATTAAAGAAATTACTGAAGAAAACTTTTGAAGAAATCGAATTGAAATAAGTTACTTTCAGCTCTAAAGGAACATACAATAGTTAAGATCAAGTAAGTGGTATAATAATATATTTATAAAATACAGGCCTAAGTATATTTTCTCGCATATATTCCCTACTGCAAGTCAGAGAGAGAGAGAGAGAGAGAGAGACCTTCAAGTGCACGCGTTGTGCTTATCGTGTCCCTGAAGCAAAGTGGATTTCATTGTTAATCCTACGAACTCTAAGGCAGCCATTGCAATGCATGTGTGTGTGTGTGTGTGCAGGCCGCCAGCCAAACCTGTTGTATGCAAATGTTGCGGTCATATTTTGTGCACGTAAATGCATCAAAGTCACATTACACGATGCTGGCAATATTTTAACATTAATATGCGAGCTGCAATCGCCACGCAATTTGCATGTGGCCGGCAAATTGGCTTGGCCAGCGGGTCTGCCTGCCCGAAACCCAACCCTGCATGGTCAAAACAAACTGGCCCCGTGGGAGGTGGAGTAGTCGGTGTGTTGTGTTCTCATTAAAATGCCAAAGAGTGGAAAAACAAAGCCAAAGCAGCCAGCGACGCCCTCACTTCCGTTTCCGCTTCATGCGTCGACGCTGCGTTAATGGCGCGTCATGAAAAGCCGAAAACGAGCAGGAAGAAGCAGGGTAGGAAGGGGGAGGCAGAAAGGGAGTAACGGCAGCTAATGCTGGCGTCAAAGAAAAGCGTTGCTTACAAATTGCGCAACAACTGCGAAGCAGCCACAACAACTAATAAAAATTGCAACGACAAGAAGAAGCAGGGGAGGGAAGGGAAAGAGCAGAAAGAAAGGAGGGAGAGAGCAGGGAGAGAGCAGGGGAAGAGCAGGCAGAGGAGTAGCTGACCACAGTCGACTGAACGGTAACCAAATTACAATAGCAATAAAAAACAAAGCACACAGTGTGGCAGCTAAAGAAAGGTAGAAGAGAGAGGGAGAATGAACAGAGAGAGAGAGAGAGAGAGTGAGAGAGGGAGGTGGTTTGTTGTGGCGATTAAAATCGCAAAGAAAGCGCTGTAAAAGACGCGACTGGTCATTAGCGTAATATAACTGATGCCATATATTTAGCATACATATATAGCATATACATATATAATCAAGCCAAATTCATAAGCAAAATGGCCAAGCACTTCAAGCTGAAATTAAGTCATAAGCCAGGCCATGATGTATTATAACTTTGGGAGTGTTTATCTGCGTAATGGGTTGCTATTTTTAGATGCTGCCGCATTACGTATACGCAGCGTTGCGGCGTGCCTAATGAAACGTGTTTGCCGCAGCCAGAAAATTGTGTAGCATACTTATAGGGGCGCCAGGGGGCGCCACACTGTGTGTGTGTGTGTGCGAGCAACTGGGGAGCTATTTAGCGCACATTTAAAGCATTCTACGCTGCCCACCCGCAACGCAAACAAAGACAACTAGTCGAACTAAGACGACAACAGCAGCAGCGCAGAGCAGAGCAGATGCAGGAGAGGAGCAGCTGCACTGGGGCAGATCCACGCTGAGACTGCCTGCTGGAGGAGCAGAGACTGCAGCCCAGCGACAATAATTTAATTTAATGTGTTTGCATGCGCAACGGCGACAAAAGGCAACGAAACGGGGCTGCTGCAGGGAAGCTGAAAGCATCGAAGCCCGCACCAAAGATAACTCACAATTTGTGGCCATTGCGTGCGCGACTCTTGCAGCTTGTAACGTCGCGATGTGCTGGCAAAATTTATGGCATATCCTTCCCTTCTCCCTCTCCCTTTCCCCTTGAGGGGAATTTCTGCTGAAATTATTAGTGTAAACATTTTGTATTTAATTAATATGGTGCACAGTAGCAGCAACAGCAGCAGAGAATGCAGAGGGCCAGTGCCAGCTGGGCTGCTGGGGCGGCGTGGACAGTTGTGTTGACAATGCCAGCCCACAAAAAAATTGCCATGCGATAGTCGATTTTTTATAGTTTACTATCCCCCCCTCTGTAACTCCAGCTCCCGCTCCAACTCGCGCCATATAATGCGATAATAATGATGTGGGTTATTTATGACGGCAACGTGGCCACAGACTGCGAAAAGCTGTGCTAAAAAATGGCACAGACTGTGAATGAATGAGGGTAGAGAGGAAGAGAGGAAGAGAGAGAGACAGGCTGCAATCTCGCTACAAATTGCAGCGAAACGATGTAATAGCACGCTTCACATATAATGTGTATTAACAAGTTAATTGTCACTCAAAAAGCTAAGCTGCAACATTATATCCCACTCTAAAAAAAAATAAAAGAGTGAGCAGATTGCAGACCTAAATTCCTTGCTGGGATTTACAAATTCATTAAATTTCGAAATCTATTTGAAAATGAATAAACAAAAACATTATTTTCACATGGCCAGATAAACTAATTAAGCTCTGTTTGTGCATACGATTTGTTTTTGTTTAATTTAACCAAGTTTAGCTGAAATGTGCACAAGCTTTACAGCTTTAAAATAAATTAAATATAATTTAAAAATGCCTCACTTCTAATTTTAAATAATTTATGCCTTCTCTTTAGTCTAAATATTCTCAATTAAATTTGATTTTCTGCTGTTGTTTATTTATTTAATTATTTCATTTAATTTATCTTCACAGACTTTATGAAAATCAGGCCTGTTGTATAACTTAATTCTGTGCATAATTATTCCCCTAAATTTTTATAAATATTTCTGTATCTTTTATACCCTGTAAATGATGCAATGAGCTGTCGTTAAATTTTTTAATTGCATTGCTAACGATGAAGGTCGTCTGGGAACATTACGAGCGGCTTAGCGAGAGCATTTGCAGGTAAATATTGTCTTAATGGGGCGACCATTTGTTGTGATCCCCCTTTTTGACCCTGGGCAGGGTGCTTATGTGGAACATAAATTGTCTGCAGCAATGCTAGACATCATAATACAAAGTGTAATAAATATGCGACAAGGCGAGTGCAAACAGTGAAAACGAGACCGAAGACAGCAGCAGCAGCAACAACAATGAAATGGAAATCAAAATAAGCTGGCAATGTACAACAACAACAGCAATAAAATGGAACAAAGTTGTTGTTGTGATTGTAAATTGAAAGCAAGACAGAGGGGGAGAGTGAGAGAGAGAAAGAGAGAGGGAGAGCGCAGTCGAGGCCGAGGCCAAGGCAAGCAGTAAATGCGAAGTAATGAGCATAAAAATGACAGAGAAACCAAACCACAGCAGACAGAGAGAGAGAGAGAGAGGGGGATAGGGAGTGACTGGAAGAAGGAGAGAGGAAGAGAGAACGTAAATCTCTTTCGCAACGCTTTCAAGGTGAAATAACAATTTAAGTTTACGAGTATTACTCGCAAGCGACAATAACCACAACAACAATGCCAAAAACAACAGGCCAAATTGAAGAAAAAATAAAGAAAAAAAAATGGGATAAAAACAATGAGAAAATGCTGGCCAAAAGCCCACAGGGAGGCCAAAAGCCCGCACTGAAGGCAAAATCTATGATATATGACAGCGCGCTGTGCATCAGTTGCCACGACAACTTCAGACATATATTTGTCATATTTTTCGTTCACCTTATTGTATATTATTTTATTTGCACAGACAGCTGAGTACGCACAGCAGCTACACCCCATATATCACATTCTAATAGTCTGTAGACAGTTCCAGTCAAATTTCATATCTCTAACTCTCTCCCTCTCTCTCTCTCTCTCTCTCTCTCTCTCTGCGTAAAACTGTAAACTGAAGTTGAGAAATTTCTTTCTTTGAGGCTTTTCCAATGAATTCGATATGGAAAAAGCCGTCTTAGTAGCCAGTTGCTGTCTGGATTTGCCTGGCAGTGGAATATTACATTTATTGCTCTTAAGTTTTCCCTTATGAATATTGTTGTTTCCGTTTGTTTTTCTGCCTTGATTATCTACACGCTTCACATATTTAGCATATTACGTAATGTTCTGCTGCCATCGCCATTGTCACTGAAATTATCCAAGAGATTCATCAAAATTATACGCTAGATTTGCCCCAGAGAGAGAGAGAGAGAGAGAGAGAGAGAGAGAGAGAGAGAGAGACAGAGACACCTGTCGAGCGGTTGCAGAGGAGTTTGGAGTGTTGTCTGCGTGTGTGTGTGTGGGCGTGGCAGGCAGCATGTGCTACCACTTAATTGCCAAACAACAGAGTCCAAAAAGAAGCTGCCACTCGCACTGGCACTCTGCACTCTCCTGCCTCCCTCCCCCTTTCTCTCTCTCGCTTCTCTTTCCGCTTTGGGTTCACTTTCGGTTTGGCACAAATCACAATTCGATTGTCTCTACGTGTCAATCACAGGACATGGTGCTGCATTTAAGCAGCGTTACCCAGGCATTATACAATCATTTGTGATCCCGTGTGTACGAGCTGCCTCTCTGTCTCTCTCCTCTCCCTCTCTCTCTCTCTCTCTCTCTTCGTTGCCTATAACAGAGCAGCTAATGGCCCTGCAGCGGGCAGCCCTGGCACGTTGATTTTCCCTGGACTTATTTCACTTGCTGCTCTGGCTCTGAATTGAGCTACGGCTACGGCTCGAGCGCTGCTGTTACTGTCACAGGAGTTTAATTAGCGCCGCCTGTCGAGTCGAGGCGAGCCGGGGCCGACTGGACAAATTTGTTCGCTGACCATTTAGCTGATAAATGTAGTAGATACAACCGCTGCCCGCTGCCCACTGTCCACATTCCCATTTTCGCATTGATTGGCTTTACAGGTGTGTGGCAGTGTGTGTGTATGTGTGTGTGCATGTGTCTGTGCATGTGTGTGTGCATGTGTGAGTGTATGTGTTTGTGTCAGCTATTTGTGATTAGGCTTTGGTTAGGCAGAGCTGCGACTATTGACAGCCGCACAAATTGCCTGCGCTTGTGAATTTTCGATTGCCCAAAAAAGTATGCTACATTTTTTTGCACTGCGCCAGCAGCGCCTTGTAAGCTCTGCAGACCACCTGTTAAATTGTTTGCTAGCGCACAAATTGTCTAAATTGGCAGAGGGAACCACAAAGCACATAACACTCCCCCCTACTACCCCCTGTACTCAGACTCCCCTCTCCACAGGTAGAGTGCAGCACAGCTGAGAGTTGTGTGTGAAAAATGTGTTAAAAAGCCTAAACAAAAATGCAGAAAAAAGGCAAATCAAATAAAAGCGGTTAGGGAAAGCAACAGAAGCTTTTAAAAGCTCTTGCTTACTCTCTCTCCCTCTCTCTCTTTCTCTCTCTCTCTGCTGAATGTGTATTGCAAGCTCTGCTGGTGCTCTCTTAAGCTGCGGACACGCTCTCTCTTCGCTGCCAAAAGCTGCTGCTGTGGGCCAAAAGCTGCCGCAGGGATGCTGTAACGGCAAAGAGGCACAGCCGAGCGCGACGCAGCTCGTCGGCAGCTTCGTTAGCAACGCATCGCGTCGCATCTCGCTGCCTCGTTTAGCTCGGCAGCATCGGCAGCGACGACGGCAGCTGATGCCCAAACGCTGCGCTGCCTTGTAGTAGGTTCAGGCCGTTGCTGCCGCTGCTGCTGTGAGCTGGCCAAGTTAACGGCAATTCAGTCAAGCTCCAGCATCCGTTGACAGAGGGAGCACTCTGCACGCGTTCCGTTACTTTCGAGACAAAAACACACACACACATAGACACACACACACACAGAGAGAGGGAAAGATAAACTGAGCGGCAGCGTGTGCTGCGTGTGTGTGTTACACTAATTGTGCGATTGTGTGCGTGTGTGCGTGCGTCCGTGCGTGTGCGTATGTATCGCGGTGTGAGTGTGCATTGGTGTGTGTAAATTTTTTGGGCAACGCGTAAGCAAACAGAGTAACAGAGCCGCAGGTTACGCATACGCCCCGTGAACCGGTTGAAGTTAAAGTTCTGCGTGCGCCTTCAAAGCAAACGACAAAAAAAAGAAAGAAAAATACCTTAAAAAAGGGAAATTCTTTTTTTCGAAACCCAAGCAAAAACTAAACAAACACAAACTTGCCGAAACTGAAAACATATTGCAAGCGATATCGCAGCAGCCTGAGCCCAAAATGTAAGCAGCGTAAATATTCTGACAAATTCTTTGGCCATATCGCATGCCATAAATGCAAATAGAGCGCAATAATAAAATGCAGTTTTAAATAAAGCAACGAAACTAAACAACATCGTATACGATTTATGCTTGCTTGAATTTTACAAGCTAAAAACAAATAAACAAATAAGAATAATAACTCTGTACTTGATCGACACATCGATTTCTCGTTGGATAAAACAATTTTGTGCTTCGATTTTCTTTTTCCTTCGTTTTTCTTTTGGCAACAATTGCATATCGCTTCCAATTGGCAGCATTTCAAATGTGAAGATATGAAGTTCTTTTACCTTTGGCCTACTGCAGCAAAAGCCATGGTAACTGAGATAATAAATCACTGGGAATAGAATTGCAAGCATAGTTGACATAGAGCACAAGCGGCGTATGAGTGATGTGTGAAACAAATAGTTCGAAAATGTTTTTTTTTTTATTCAAAACTAAAACTAAAATACATTTTCACTTGTACCCTTTGTGCTCTAAATGTTGCCAGATTTTCATAAATAAATCAAGTCGTAGTCGTAGTCGCAGTCCTCTCTAATCACAGCACATTCACAAAACAATTCAAGTTTCCAGTTGTGTTCCTCAGCTGCTTTCGTCCTCAGCAAATATCCAATGCAATAAAAAAGTTAAATCAAAGCGAAGACTGTCAGACTGTCAGATTGCCAGATGGCCAGACTGTCCGACTGACTCACTGACTGACTGACAAGCAATGTGCGTGGGGGATCACTTCGATTGTCGTTTTCCATTGTTCGCTGGGAAATTTCGTTGCTCATCAACTTAAATTGTGAAAATTAATCAAGTTGAAAAGGTTGCCCCGTGGCCGTTTTCGATAGGCGGGGGCCCGAGTCCCGGTCCCGGGCCTGGCCTGAAATGTATGGCAGTGTCTTTTGTCTTGTGCTCCGCTTGGCCAGGTCGAGTCAAGACAAGCCAAGTCAACATGCAACCTTTCTCTCTCTCTATCTCTCTTTCTCTCGGGCTCGGGGCTTGGCAAAAGGAAAACCTTTTGCTTTGCATTCAAGCGGAAATTAAAGCGCCATGCCGCAAAGCAGCAGGCAGCAGAGATAAAGTGCAAGTGATGTGGGGCGCACAGGGCGGGGCGTGGCAGAACACTCACACGCGCCTCAAATTGAAATTGTGTCCTTAGGCCTGAGAGGAGACAAAAAAAAAAGAAAAACAAAAACAAAAACATAGCTGAAAAAGGCCAGCGAGGACACGTGCTTAAAGCGAAAGCGTTTTTTAAATTTCTGCTTTGCTTTCCGCTTTTGGCCTCTCTGGGTCAAAGGTTGAGTGACACACACACACACAGGCGACAGCCTCGACGACGGCCTTTGTGAGTCGGAAAACCCTTTTTAATTAATGCACTCCGGCCTACGCACAACATCGCACCACACCTCATTAAAGCCCGAGACGGAGGTGCGAGTGTGCGACTGTGTGTGCGAGTGTGTGTGAAATGAAAACATAAAATGGTTTTATGATTTTCAGCATTTTGTATTTTATTTGCGACTCGACTCGGTTTATAATTAATTTAATTAGCGCGCACTCTGCGCCTTCTCAAGAGGGAGAGAAAGAGAGAGAGAGCGAATGAAAGAGAAAGAGTGAGAGCTAATAAAATGTGTCCACAGCAAACTAATTAGTCAGCTCGTAAAGGACTTAAGAGTTCTGATTTCGCTCCTTCTCGCGGATGAAATGATTGTGAACTAGAGCAGGAGAACTCTTTGATTAGTGTGCAAATTCCATATAGATTATAATACAATACTCAACTGATTCTGGGGGCCTCAAATGTTGCTTAAATATGCAGAGCACTTCACATTAAATTTTCAATTATCTACGCACATTCAGCCCCGCACAGGGGCACGTTTTAAATAATTATTATCAGCATGAAGGCAGGAGATTGGCAGCTTTATCTATACTATATAACTCGCTTAAACATCATTCCGTTTTAATTTAAACTAATTTATTCAATTGCTGAAAATTCGTTGACAAAAACCATAAAATTATTTTAAATAATTCTGCAAAATTTGCGATAAAACACACAAGCAAGTTTCGAATAATTTTGGCCATTTTTTGGCCTGGATTGCATGTGATTTAGAAAATTGATTCGTATAGGGCCCCCCTACATATTTCTTGATAATTTCTTATAACATTTCCCTCCCCCTGGGCAGAGCGTGAGACCCATCAAAAGTAAATGAAGCATAAATGCCAGAAACAAGCCAAGTTTGCTGTGAGTGCTGAAGGAAAACGAAAAAAGTGATTTTAATTTTGCCAAACAATTTAAGGGAATGGTGGATTGGGGGAGGGGACAAATTGATGGGAAGTCTGGGCGTGGTATGTGGGGTGTATTGGCCATGCGGAAGTTGCGGCTAAATAGGTTTGTGGGAATTAGAAACACGAGCGAGTGAGCGAGCGTGTGACTGGGGGCGCCACTTGGCTGCGAAAAATAACCGGAAGGAATTACATCAACCTCAGACGCGAAGAGGAAATTAAATATTTTATAGTCTGCGGCTGCGGCACACACACACACACACACACAGGCACACACAATTATAATTTCATGCGGAGATGGAAGGGAAGAGAGGAAAGAGGAGCAGCCTGCAAGTACTTTGAATGAAATCAACGAAAATGGAGAAAACAATTTTGCTGCTTCTTCCTTTTTTTTCGTTTACTTCTTTCGCATTTGAATGGTTGCGGGTGTGTGTGTGTGTGTAAGTGCGAGTGTGTGTGTGTGCCTCTGTTAATACCATGGTGTTGCACTTTGGGGTATTATGAAAACACTCACAAGCAACACAGAGCAGCGCGACCACGTTAAGAGGATCTGCCAGTTGGGATAAAAATACCAAAAAGAGGACATAAAGAAAATACAAAAAAAATAAAAAACAGCGCAAAAGTAACAGTAAAACTGGCAGAAATACAGAAGAAGAAGAAGAAGATCTTTTTAAGCATGAGAGCAGGCAGAATGTGACATGCTAAAAGCGACGAATTAAATTAAAAAGGAAATTAAATTGCCATAAGCCGATTTCCCCCTCAGTCCGTTTGCCAGCGATGACTCTTAGTGATTTTTGCTGCCCATAGCCGCAGAGGTTTTTCTCGAACTGCCAAAAAGTTTACACTCACAGATAAATTATGTCAAGTATTCAATGCGAATGAAGCATGTGCATTTACAGAAAGTAAAACAAAATTCTTGAAAATTGAAGCAAAAATCAAATATGATAAATAAAAGTTTCTTTTTGCTTGCAATGACAATTAACAATTTTTTGTGCTAATGAAAAATATTTCTCCACTTTTTTACACACAGAAATCGAGAGAGAGAAGAAGAGAGAGAGAGATACAGTTACACTTTGAACGGGAAATCAACGGGAAATTGTCGTCACTCTAATCAAGTGGAAATTTGATTAAAGAAGAGAAAAGAAAATTTTAATAAATTTCGGAACTCAATAGCCGAGTAAGAGGAGAACAGAACGACACAGAAAGAGGGAGAGAGAGCGACACGCGTATATCAAAAGGTAAAAGAGCCGAAGAAAAAAAAAAAGGAAATCAACACGCACGCACATGAGCGAATTTGTAGTTGAGTGCGAATACAAAAACCAAAACGTGGCAGAAAAGAAAAGAAAAAACATTAAAAGCCAGTGAAGCGTGAAACTTCAACAAAGAGAAAAGAAAAGCAACAAAAAAGAAAGGTTTGCAAACGGAATAAAGACTCTCTCGTATATGGTCACACACACAAAAATACGAGTAACTAAAATTAAAAGCAGCGATTATAATTTAGTACCAGGCAAACTAAGGACACACAGCTGACGGCTGGCAAGGACATTCCATGTACTCCTTGTACTGTCTTGCCTGCTTTTTTTTCTCTTTCGCTCTCTCTCTTCATCTGCTTTGGTCTTGAGCTGCTTGGACCGGAGCACGAAATTAAGTGCAGATTATCAGCAGATTATATTTTAATAGCATTTCAAGCTGTTGCCTTTCCCTACCGAAAAAACGAAAAAGAAAGAAAGAGAGAGACTACAATAGCAACAAAAACAACATGTGCCAGTGTCGCGGTGTTCGTGTTCGTGTGTAAGCTAACGGGTGTGTCTACGAAAGTGTGTGTGTTTGTGTGTGCGTGTGTGTGAGAGCGCGTACAAGTGCGGCTTATTACATGATGTCCACTCGAAGCATCCTTACGGCGTGGTGCCCTACACACACATAAAGCAAACCTAAGCGCGTTAGAAATTGATATAAAGTAGCCAAGATATTCAAGTGTCGAGTGTTACGACTTGCCACACTAGTGTCGCGTGTGTGTGTATGTGTGACGCGTGTGTGTGTGCTTAAAGCGTATTGAATCATATGAAACATTGAGCATACGCCGTGTGTGCAACGCAGACAGCAAGTGCAACAGGTAAGCCGAGCAATTTTATCTTACACTACGATATATTTATAAAGAGTAGCTGCTATAAAATAGAGAAATATAATAATTATAGCAGCTGCAGTAATGAAATTCAAGCGCCCCATAAAAGTATGCTACGATTTTTGTTAGCTTCATTTTATGCATATATGCTATGTATGTACTGCGTGGATATATATTTATATATATTTAGGTTTGGAGACATACATGAATATTATTTCTAAATGCTGCATTTGACCCGCTGCAGCCACAGTCACAGCCGCAGCCACAGCCGCAGCCTCAGCGCACAGTGCAAATTCACATTTAATTTCGCGCGCAGCCCGAAAGTATGCAACAAAATTTGATACGCATTCATTACGCAAGCAAATGGAATTATAGATAGAATCTTGGCTCATTTGCACAATGCAACAGACTGTGTGTGCACACCCCAGCGGAGTGTGTAAAGCTCTCTCTCTCTCTCTCTCTCTCTCTCTCTGGCGAGGGCTGCTCTGCCTGTTAATTAATGCTAACCGAGCATCCGCTGCAGCATATTTAAAAACGCATTAGCTTTTTGGGTTTTGTAGCCACCGCAACCAAGGCAACCAAAAGCGGCAGCCCCAAATCCGTAGATATGTATGTGTACTATGTGTGTATTTGTGTGTATGTGTCTGTGTGTGTGAGAGAGTGTCATAATTTTGCGGCAACAGCGAAAAA
This sequence comes from Zaprionus kolodkinae, assembly GCA_018901885.1. Lineage (NCBI taxonomy): Eukaryota > Metazoa > Arthropoda > Insecta > Diptera > Drosophilidae > Zaprionus > Zaprionus kolodkinae. The sequence goes on from JAEIFM010000059.1 coordinate 1,260,511, forward strand.
ACATTTGGAGCGAGGAGTTTAAAACATTAGCGTAATGCATATAAAGCGAATGGCACAGAAAGAATTATATGCGTGTGTGTGTGTGTGTGTGTGCAAAAGAAATGTTGTAATTACGCGAAATGCTGTCGTGCTCACGGCAGGCAAACAGGAATGCGCTCAGCTAAATACCCAGTAAGCATTAAGGGGTAGCTCAGACTGACTGGCTGTTAGAAATGCCTTGAAGTTGGCCCAGAAAATAGAGTTTATTCCAGTCAAAGAACCCCTTTTCTGGTATTTTTTTATTTATATTTTTAAAGGGTATCTCGAAGTCTACCCCCCAGCCTGCCTGCTAGCTGTTTTTAACATTTCCCGCAGCACTCGCATGTGTTGCTAATTTAATTCTTTTCTTTTCTTGGTAAGCTTCAACGACGGCAACACTTGCCGAGACATTAAAACGAAACTTTTGCCATGAGAGACTAAAGGGAACTGCCTGCCTGCCTGCATCATCAGAGGCGGAGCAGCAGCATCTCTAACATCCCTAGCAGCAGAGCAGACCCAGCCCAGCCCAGCCCGGACTACCTCAGTGGCCATAATGCGCTTGGCTGCTTTGTTGCCGTTTGTTGTCTTAATGGTATTTGCCTGCTCCGGCTCGACTGTTGGAATCTGTCACCAGGCTACGTGACAATACTGTCTTGTGTGTGTGTGTGTGTGTGTGTGACTGTGTGTGGGTGTAACTGAGGCTGTGCTGCGGTAGACCGCTGCTGCTGCTGCTCCTCTGGCTGACCTAAGCCAGCTTGTTCGCATTGGGGCCGCAGTCGGGCGCAACTTACCTGACAAAACTTTAACGCAAAAATTTCATTTAAAAGTTTTCGCTGCCGTTTGGACTTGGAACTGGACCGACCTCGCCCCTCATACAACCTCCCCAGCCACAAGAAAAACCTCTGAACCTCACGGCAGCTGCTTGAAAGTTATACCCCGACACAGCTTCTTGGGGCAACTTTTGCAAATGGACATTGACGTTGTATGGTTTTTTTTTCCCAGTTCCCTCGCTCTGCCTCCTGCCTGGGCGCATCATAAACATTCACGCAATTTTAACGATCCTTTGCTGTGGGCCTTGGCCTGGATCTGAACCTGCTGCTGCTGCTGCTGATGCTGCTGCTCCTGGACACTCCATTAGCATTAGCAAGTTGTCAAGGCACGTTGCGGGATTTAAGCAACAATTTGAAATTCCCGTTGAAATCTGTTTGCCAACAATCTGAGTGGGAGAAACCATTTTTCAAATACAACCTTATTTCATATTTGATTTCACACTGCCTAGAGAGAGAGAGAGAGGAACTTTTAGCTGGCACTGTTTCTCAACTATTCCCAAACAATTTCAATTAAATTCGCAAATGTTCATAAAGCAAGAAAACTGAAAAGAATTTTAGCACATATTTAATTAAAGAATTCGAAACTAGTTTAATATTTTCATACATATAATTTTTATTTTCTTGCTTTTTGCAAGTTTGCTCAACTGTATCAATTAAAATTCATTTTTATTAAATATGAGTGTTATATTTGAAATTTTTTGGGTTTTCATATGGCTGATTTTTTTTTTTAGAATTTATTCTTTTTCAAAGCCTTTATAATATTTGATTTTAATACCTTAATTTTCTTTAAATGTTTTTTTTTTGTTTCCATTTTAAATATGTATTATTCAAGCAAATTAATTTTTGCTCTTTATTCGCATTCATGTTTATTTTAAGTGTATAATTTCAATGGAACGCATAAAATTTAATTCTTTTTTAATTTGTTCAATTTTTGTTGTTTTTTTTTTGCATTTTACAATTTTTGGCATGTGTTGAGTCGCATTAACTGAACGTGCACATTCCTGTCAAGTTCCTTTCGGAGCGAGAGACAGATAAGCGTAAATTAAATTGGTTTTTGGTTTCTACCAAATTGCATGTAATTGTTTAATTGTTACTCACGCATACAGTATATTCGAGTTTCCCTCGTTTTATTTTTTTTTCCTTTTTTTGTGAAAATCCCTCGCATATTTTAACAACAGCTGGCGTTTTCCTTTAATGCAACTGTTGTTCCTGCCATGGCTTTTCAGTTTTATTATTCTTGCTTAACTAATTAAGGCAAAATAATTGCATAAATTAAAGCTCAAATTGTGCAAATACTTGGAAACGCGTATTTGCTTAACATGAACGCATCGAGCAAATAAATAGAGCGAAAGTGGGGGAAGATTATGAAGCCACACACATAATTTTCATACTCGACTTTATGACACTGATTATTTATTAGCTTGTTTTTTATAGAGCACAGGCAAAAAAAAAACAAATTTAAATTTGTATAAAATTGTTATAAATACGCTTGTTTGTTTTTTAAAAATGATATCATAAAGCAATAATTAAAAATAGTTTTTTTTCGCTTTTCAATAATTTGCGCATATCATTAATGGGATCGCTGACAGTTCTATGAATCCCTGCTGCGCATTAATCAAATATTGTCACATTTATCTGTCGTATACTCTATATAAATATTTATAATCAATTCGGGCAAGTTTTGGCACATCAATCAGGTCAATTAACTGAAGAACTTTACGCAATTTGGTTAGAAATAAAAGAGAGTGAATCGCGTACAATTTGTACCATCTTATCGACTGGGGGAATCCAGCAGAGCGGCAAATTGTAACAGACACACACACACACACACTCGCTGTAACTCCCCATGATGCTTTAAAGCAGTGGAAAAGCGTCCTCATTGGGTAGTAAACACTTATTAGATGTCACAAGCTTGGCAGAGAGGCAGTCCAAGGATGGAGCTGGTGCTGCTATTGGAGCTGTGCTGGGCGACGCAATGGAGCGTGCTGCTAAGGAGTATTCAACTAATAAAAATGTCAAAACGCATGAAGTTGATGACAAGTAACGGAAAATGACAGCATCGTAGACCAGTTGGGGTTGGTCGGAGGAAACAGAGAGGGGGAAAAGCTGGGAAACCGGTGCGTAGCTGTGTCCCTTAATGTGGCACACAATTTGCCGCACCTGCTGTGAGAGTTCTCAGTTTCTCAGTACTCAGCGCAGAGTTGGCAGTTCCGCAGTCTCTCCCTCTCTCTGTGCGGACTCTTGGACTGCAGTTTTTGCTCTTCCTTTTCCTTTTCCTCTGCTGTTGCCTTTTTCTATTTCTCCCATTCTCGCTTTTTGGGGCAAAACTTTCACAATTAAAACTTGGCAATTTTGCTGGCACACGTCGCACGCATCGTTTCAATTTCGTTTGCCTCGATTGGATTAAGTGGATTTATCATATCCCTGGCAGTTGGGGGTGTGGGGCGAAAGTTCTTCCAATATACACACCTAAATTGTATATATATTAAATATGTGTGCGACTTTTAATTACGCAATTTTTCAGTGCGATCACGTAGCACTGCGAATGTCGTGGTGCAAAAAAAGTTTTATTCCTTTCTACGTGTCCTGCACAAAGCATTTTCAATAAGCATTTTCCCTCCAGGGAATTGATAAACTTTTGCACTTGGCCTTGGCCAGGTCAAAGGTTGTGACGCACACACACACTGACAATTTCCATTTAAAATATTATCACATTTCAGTTGACTATAGTACAAAACACTTTCTACAATTTCTGCTGCAGGCTGCGGTTTCAAGTTTCCATTTGAACGCGCTGCGGCTGGAGATAAAAGACAAAGGCAACGACGACGGAATGCTCTCTCTCTCTCGCTCTCTCTCTCTTGCTCTGTATTAATTAATAAATCTGAAGAGCAGGCCAGCAGGCACGGTGAGGCGTAATTAAAATGCGCATCACATCTATCGACATTCTAATTATGCCGTTTATTAAAGCCTGCCAAGTGCATAACTTAGTTGATGGACCCCTCCCGAGGGGGTGGAGGGTGTTGGCTACGTGACACGCTTTTCGACATGCTCGAAGAAATTAAGAAGCAGAGTGAGAGAGAGAGAGTGCGGGAGAGACACATTCACGCATACATGCACTGGCACACGCGTCGTATGCGCGATATTAAGTATACGCCTGAGAGACACACGCTGTCCTGAGTAGCCCCAGCTCGTGCTGCCCCTCCCCTCTCTCCACGCTTCTCTTATTTAAACAAAACAATTAAAATGATTTTCCAAGCAGAAGCAGCAGCAGCAGAAGCGGCAGAAAAACACACGAGCAGCAACAACAGCGCAGGAGCGAGAGCTCAGGCACAGCGTGAGCTCGTCATGTGTTGTTCTGGCCTTGTTTCCATAGTTGTTGCTGTTGCTGTTGCTGTTGCTGTTGTTGTTTATTTAGACGCAGGCATGTATACATAACATTTACAGCAACAAAAACAATGCGAACAGCAACAACAGCAACAACAAATTGAATGAACACGCGCCCCGAAAACGTTTAATAAACACAAAAGCAGCAGCAGCAACGTCTAGAGAAGCGACGATGCCAGGCTCATGCTGCCATTGAAACTTAATGAAATGTAATGATGAGAGGGGGGAGGCGTGGCAGAGGGGGAGGGAAAAGCTGCTGCCTAGCCAACAGTCAGACAAACACACATACACACACACATACACACAGCCATTTTGATGTAAAGTGGAAATGAAAATAACAATAGTGAAAGTGCGCAGCAACAGCAACAACAATAACAAAATAACAACAAAGATGGCGGCATAGTTGGGGCAAATTTTGAATAGAAAACGAAACGAAAGCACAATAACACACAAAAACACACAAAGAGAGAGAGAGAGGGAGAGAGACAGAGAGAGACAGAGAAACATGTGTAGCATGAACATGCGTAGAACTTAGACAAATTAAAGTAAAAACAAACAGGAAATTGTTAGCTGAAAGTAGTAGAAACAGTACTACGCTGCAAATGCGAGAAAATAAAAATAATGAGAGTAGAAAAGAGAATATAAAAATATTTTCCTAGGAATAATAATTATGAATAATTAAGTAGTCCATCGCAGAAAGTGAATAATGTGCATATATCAGAGCTAAATAAATTCTAAGCTTATTAAAAGGCTTTCTCTACTTGTTCTTCATTTGCTGCCCTACTTCATCTCTAGTCGTGCATGCCCTGCCCTGCAGCAGGGTATAGCAAATTTCGAAAGCTTACAAAACCAGCAGCATTTAACCTTTAACAAGGATACAACAAGCATATGCCACACTCGCTTGCTGCCTGCCTGCCTTCCTACCTGCCTGCCTGTCTATTCATTTCTGGTTAAGCAATTAATCCTTTGCCGCCTGAGTGCTTCACAAACACACACTCTTACACACACACACACACACACATATAGAAGAAAATTTCGCACACAGTTTTTAGCCAGCCAGAGGCGTGCATTTAAATACCCCAAGTGGGGGCTGAATTTGACTGGTTTTGACTGCTCTGAAGTGGCTTTTTAGTTAGGCAAATTTAATGCTCGCACAATTAAGTCAACCTTCGGCACATGCGTCTCCCTTTTGTATTCGTATTTTTCGCATATTGCACAACAATTTTCACAATTTTCACAGATTTTCCCACTTGGTCATTGAGAAGTTTTTAGATATATGTAGAAAAGTTGCCACAGTTAATGTCAATTGCAGTCAGTAAACTCTTGTTGTTGCAGCTGCAAATCCTCTCATAAAAGCGTATGTGTGTTTATATGTGTGTATATATGTGTGTGTCTGTGTGTGTGCAGTATTACATTAATCTCCATTTTCCAAGCCCCAAACAACTGCGAAAAATCGTATTAAGCGCAGCATCAGCAGAAAAAAAAAACGCATCTCGTAATTAACGCTAAGTGCTGATTTGAGAGATTTTCGCATTTTTTTACAGGGCTTCTCTCTCTCTCTCTGTCTGTCTCTCTCTCTTTTTCTCCCTCTTCTCTCTCTCGCAAACTGCATTTGAAATAGAGTTAATATTGGCTAGAGAGCGAAACGAGGCTTTTAGAGCTACTGAAGTTATTTTTTTTATGCTAATACTTTATAATAAAAAGGTTTCACTCAGACAATTTTTCATACTACCGCGGATAATGCACGAAACAAAATGTGCAAAAGGGGGAAAAAAAAGAAACTGCAAATTTTAATTAATGTAGAATTTGTTGAATGAAACTTTCAAATGTAAAACGAGGGACAATTGTTCAAGCTTTTATAATGGACGAGCTGTGAACTAAGTGTAAATTTGTTCATTGTTAGAAAAATTTAAAATATTTTATGACTTTCATTCTCCTGCCAGGGCCTCTCCTGGAAATTCCAACTCTCATAACTTGGTCAAAAATCATTAGATTATTATTTCTTCATTCATTTTCTTCATGAGTTGGTCATTGGATCGATTCTGCATCAAAATATTCGAAAAATTAAGTACTCTCCATGTTCCTGAAAAGCCTCTTCATCCACTTCCATATATCCTTACTTCGTCAAAAATCATCAGATTTTCATGGGAGATGGCTTTTTCTTCATGATTTGGCAATAAGATTGATTCTGCATCAAAATATTTTGAATTTTAAATATTCGAAAAATTGAGTACCTTCCATGTTCCTGCCAGGTCTCTTCATCCCCTTCCAGGGACCCTACCTGGACTTCCATTTCTCATAACTTCGTTAATAATCATCAGATTTTCATGGGAGATGACTTTTTCTTCATGATTTGGATATAAAATTGATTCTGCATCAAAATATTGTGAATCTAGAATATTCAAAAAATTGAGTACCTTCCATGTTCCTGCTAGGGGTCTTCATCCCCTTCCAGGGACCCTACCTGGACTTCCATTTCTCATAACTTTCTCAAAAATCATCAGATTTTCATGGGAGATGACATTTTCTTCATGATTTTGCAATAAGATTGATTCAGCATCAAAATATTGTAAATCTAACATATCCGAAAAATTCAGTACGTTTCATGTTCCTGCCAGGTCTCTTTATCCCCTTCCAGAGACCCTACCTGGATTTTCATTTCTCATAACTTCCTCAAAAATCATCAGATTTTCATGGGAGATGGCTGTTTCTTCATGATTTGGCCATTATATTGATTCAGCATCAAAATATTGTGAATCTAAAATATTCGAAAAATTGAGTACCTTCCATGTTCCTGAAAAGCCTCTTCATCCTTTTCCAGGGACCCTATTGGAACTGGCATATATTCTAACTTCATCAAAATTCATCAGATATTCATGGGAGACGGCTTTTTCTTCGTGATTTGGCCATTAGATTTCTTCTGCATCAAAATATTGTGAATCTAAAATATTCGAAAAATTGAGTACCTTCCATGTTCTTGACAGGTCTCTGCATCCCCTTCCAGGGACCCTACTGGAACTTCCATATACCCTAACTTCGTTAAAAATCATCAGATTTTCATGGGAGATGGCTTTTTATCCATGATTTGGCAATAAGATTGATTCTACATTAAAATATTATGAATCCAAAATATTCGAAAAATTGAGTACCTCCATGTTCCTGCCAGGTCTCTTCATCTCCTTCCAGAGACCCTACTGGCACTACCATATATCCTAACTTCGTCAAAAATTATCAGATTTTCATGGGAGATGGCTTTTTATTCATGATTGGGCTATTAGATTGGTTCTGCATAAAAATATTGTGAATCTAAAACATTCCTTGCAAAATTGTATGATCTCAAATAATATCTGTGAAATGACTGAAATTTGTATTGAAATAAGAAAACCTTTTATATGCCTCTGCTGTTTCCGGACAAATTTACTTGTCTTTAGCCTGGCTCGACTCGCTGTTAACCATCTTCGAGTGTCAGCTGACACACATTCGAAATGGCGCCCTCGTTGAGTTGAACTGCTTGTGCCAGGGCTGCCAAAATGCTCTACATACATTTTGCTTAAATGCCAGCCATATACAATCGTTGTTTGTCTTCCTGTCTGACAGTGTATCTCTCTTTGCTGCTCCTGCTGCTCTCTCTCTCTGTCTCTGTCTGTCTCTGTCTGTTGCATAGTTTGTGGCACACTGAAATTACGTGACACATTTAAAAGAAAGCAGAACTAATGTCAGAGCCTGGCAGAGCTTGTTGCGACAGCAGGAAGAGGAAGGGAGTGTGGAGTATCACATGGAGCAAGCCAGCCAGCCCAAACACTTTAGATGTCATTGTACCGCATTTAGATTGAGTTGCTCTCAGCAGCCAAAACATAACACGCAAGAGGAAACCTCCCAGTTGCCTGTACCCTGCTGCCTGCTCCCAGTTCCCCCTTTTCCTGGCTCCCTTAACCCATCTCCGTTTCGCCCGAGTTGTTAGTGTCACTTAAGCTCGAGTCTTTGGCACTCGCATATGCAGATGGTGAAAGATTCCAGCCAGCAATTCTGTGGCTGCTGCTGCGCACTTCTAAATAATTGTCTATGTAAAGTTATACAACATATGAGTATGGTTCCCTCTCTCTTTTCTCCCTCTGCTGCATAATTTGAGTGCCAGTCAGCCAGAGAGAGAGAGAGAGAGAGCGAGAGAGTTCTTCAAATAAACATGCATTTATGTATGAGCGCTGGAAAGTATGCTACAACTTTAACTGCAGCCTCATCAAATATTTAAAAGCCATTGCCAAATATTTAATTGCCAAACATTGACTGGCTTGCATAACACACACACATATAGAGTAATACACCAGGAGTTCAGGGGGGTGGGGGGGGTCTATATATAGCCCCAACCCAGGTGTGTTTGGCCAGCAAATTCATTTGCAAATATTGAAGTGCACGTCCAGTGTGGCCAGCTCTGGTGCTGACATCCTGTAAGCGTGTCAACAATATTATCAATTAAATTTATGACCTGCAAGCGGGCCAATCCGGCGATTTGTTTGCTCTCTCTCGCTCTCTCTCTCTCTCTCTCTCTCTCTCTGGGTGTGTGGCCAGCCTAATGCAGTTGCCATGCAAAATGTTGCAAATTTAATAGTTTAATCGCTCGGAAATCAACAAGCAAATAAGCTCTAACAGGCAGCTTGTGTGTGTGTGTGTGTGTTGGTCTAACAAATGAAGCCCAAATTGTGCATTTCCGGCCTCGCTGTAGCTCTGCTCTTCTCTCTCTCTCTCTCTCTCTCTCTCTCTGCGTGTTTCGCCGTCATAACTGATTAGCGTTTGCAATTGTTATCAATTTGTAATTAGACAGCGGCATTTGTCGCTGTGTATACCCTGTAGGCAAGGCAGGCAACAGAGTGTTCTTCAAATAAATCCCCCAACTTTGCTACCTTCTCCCACAATTACTGTAATTGTAAATTGCAACTTCTTGCCATAGATTACACTTTACTTAAGCCTTTTTAATGCCACTTTAAACTGAGCAACAGTATCTCTCTCGTTTAACTCTTTATAGTATCGTATTTTATAGCTCTTCTTTTATTTACCTAATCCTTGCACTCATGATTTAAGATTGTAATGTGCTTAACTGAATTGAATCGAGTATTAGTTGAGTATGATTTGAAATAAGCTCAAAGCAAAGAGAGAGAGAGAGAGAGTAAGTGTAAGTAAAAGACTTTTGCCATCCAATCATGCAGTACAAAGTCTTGGATTAGCTTCGTCTGTGTGTGTATGTGTGTGTGTGTGTGCCGCCATCTTGTCGAGTCTTGGGAAACATAACTGCACATTGCTTGCGATAAGTCACAAGGAGACGCATTGCACATGGAGAGAGACTGTAGTAAGATAAAGACGCTGACAAGCGAGTCGGACAAATAAGCAAATCAAAACGATGCAAGGCAGATAGAGAGGGAGACAGAGAGAGACGGAAGGAGAGAAGGATAGCAGCATGATATCAAATTGAAATTGAAGCTAGACAAAGTGAACTGCAGCAGGGGCAAGAAGCAGAAGAAGTAGAAGCAAAAGCAGAGTGGAAGTTGTCATTGTTATACAATATTATCGTGCTGATATAATTTGCTCACACACACGCACACACGCACACGCACACTCGATAAGGCTGGAGTAACAAAGCAGCGTATCTCCCCCTCTCTCTCTCTCTCTGCATTTCTATCTGCCACTTGGCAACTCTATCTCGATGCCAGAATGAACGGGATAACGAGTCTACGCGCTGGCGTATCAAAAGTTATTGTGGCACCACATTCGAGCGGGAGTTGTGTGGACTCAAGGATTCGAGGATTCAAGCAAGGATTATCAAAGTATTCGACTCGGAGACACGAGGCTGCTGCTGTTGCAGTAAGTTTGCGCACTTTACGATGCCTCGGCCCTGTCTTTGCCAAATGCCTCCAAGGGAGATGGCGCGTCATAAAAGCTTCAGTAGGCACTACGCACATGCATAGCTGAAAGACAAAGGAGCACACAAGACAAAGGCCACAGCTAGAGAGGGAGGGAGAGGGAGAAAGGGAGAGAGAAATGGGAGAGAGAGAAAAAGAAACACATGAGAAACTACATGTCACGACACTTGAGCGGCAATGACAACGTTTGTTGATAGCAGCACTCGCTTTCTACCTCTCTCTCCCACACTCTTTCTGTCTGTCTCTGTCTTGCGCCCCAGTTGTGTCCGCACACACACACACACCGGAAGTGGGCACGGCCATGTGGCACGATAAGGAAACTAGCAAAAAGAAGCTGCGAGTGGCCAAGAACTCGTCCTCGTCGTCCTCGTCGTCGTGCCACATGTAAGAATTATTATCTCCTTCTGCACTTTCGAGTGCACCCAAGGCCCCCGTGCCTGTTCCCGTTCACAATGAATAATGTCCTGTGCAGCGCAATGCGGAAATGCAGCCAGAGTTGCCCAGCGCAGCCCAGAGCAGCGCAGAGCAGCGCCAACTGCAGTAGGTAAATAAAATAAAGCCATAAAGGAAATATGCTTTCAGTGAACGTTTCAATTGACATCAAATTTTATAACCAGCATTTTATTTTCACTCAGCGAATAAAACAAGCAGCTGGGGAGGGGAGGAAAAACCCGAAAAAAAAGAAAAAGAAAACAACGCTTACATAACGTAAAAAATTGTTGCTGAAAATTCACAGTGAAGAAAAGTTTGTGCATACCCTGTAAGGGACGGAAAAAGCAGGAATAGACTGCTTGAAGTAGAAACAGCAGTTGATTGGGAGTGGAACTGATAATGTGAAGCTTTCATCTGGGATTCCAATAAGCCAAAAGATCTTAAAAAAGAATTCGGAGAGGCAAATATACTATATAATATTTGATGTTGCCTTTTTTATTATACTGTCTAAAAAGTATAGCCAAATTTCTTTAATATCAATAAATGAGTAGAATAAAAGTAGCCCCACTCTGACATCTTTACCCATCTACAGGGTATTTTACTGCCATGCTGACTGCTCATAAGTTTCCACAACTTGTTTTTTCCTGTTGCTTGGCCATTTGCCAACAATTGAAGTTGTGCAGAACAGTTGAGAATTCTGAAAAGTTCCATAAATGTCAGTCACGCATTGATTTCTCTACTCCCCCCCCTAACTTTCTCTACACTCGCTAAATGAAATAGCGGGCTGGGTGGAGGAGAAGTGAACTGGAATTTGGTTTTCTTTTGGTTTTTGGCAAAATATGTTTTGTGTTTTTAGCCATTTTTCGTTGGTATTTCATTTTGGCCTGCAGCCAGATGAGTGGAAAAATTCTCTGCTACGCATAGCGCAAGCCGCACCACACGGCGTATGCGTATTGTGTAGGCACAACCGCACAACCGTCACTGCGTAGGCGTATCTCATATTTCTGTCTGCCACGTGGACGTTGTGTTTGTCCCGAATGGAACTTGAAACGTGCTAATTTCATGGTTACACATAATTATAATTTGATGGGTTGGCCTAATTGAATCTGAAGTTGATGAGGGCGTATACGCTGCGTATACGCAACGTTGGCCCTGGGTGGCACTTTTGCTGCTGTTATGTGATCGATAACTGATAACTACACACACAATCAACCATTGTTGGTGTTTTTCTTCACACGCACGTATCTCATTTGTTTACCAAATGAGCTTTCAGTTGCACATAAACTCATAACTGAAGCGTTGTTATAATTATAATCGAACTCGCGACCCTGCCACACAAAATCTCCATTATTAAAATTGATATGCAGCAGCAAACTATTTTAATATGATTTTCTTTTTTTTTGCCCTCATGTTTGTTATTTTGTGATAAAGTTTCTGTTATTAATTCATCAGAACAATATTGCATTGTATTTGCATTTTTATGGAGTCTAACAAAAATCGATTGATGCGCTTAAAAATTGCACTTAAATATGTGCGAAAAATGCTGGCAAAAATAAATCTCTCATATATTCGAAACTGCTAAGCCTGGCAGGTATTTGCAAAAAAAAAGAATACCAGAGATAACAATCAATCCTTTTTTTAATAATGTATTTTTAATAAATTGCAAACAGAGCATGATTTGCAAATATTTCAAAATAGAAATATGTAATGGAATTATTTGTATTAGTATTAGTAGATAATAAACGGGAATTCTGGCACTCATCACTGTGCAAACTGACCATCAGCATATTGACTCAATTTAAGAACTACTGAATATTTTTAAATTTTCTCTACTATATATTTTATTGATTATCGCATCTCACCTTGCCATAAATCAAGCTCAAGATTGATTGATAACGTGTAGCTCGCAGCTCTTCAGTTTTCCAATAGAATTTATATCAATTCGCCAATTCAGCCATTTTTTTTTGCTGTACAGTTCTCTTTGGGCTATTTGCTGCCAATTCATTAGATTAACATTGGATTTGAGGAAAATGTGAATTATTTCCGTAAACATTGTGGAGGAAAATAACGAAGTAAACAGAGAGAAAAACAAGTTGCAAAGAAGGCGGCGACGAAAAACTCGTTGATTTTTATTTTATAGCTCACTTTAAGGCGAAATGGAAGAAGACGTAAAAAAACGGGGAAATATAAGAAATAAGTAAACAAGGCTAGCAGTGCACTGGACTGTGATATACCCTGTATTTATTGTATACTTTTTCCAGCAGTCTGCGGAGAGAGAGAAGGGGAAGAAAGTTTATACGCCTCATAGTGAGACTTTTACGTATTTCACTCAGTATATTCTATACTTTTATAATCCCAGACCACCCTCTTGGCCTACTACACCTACTGCAGGGTATCTCGACGTAGATTTTAACGTGTTAATGTCGAGGCGAGTGCTAACAAGTGGACAAACAAAGTAAAAGAGCGAAGGAACAAATGAAGCTGGCTATTGAGAAATGAAACGAAATGAAATCAACGCCATTATTACTTCTTCAACTCACCCGACCCGATCCTCTAGGAACCCCTCTCTTCCCTCTCTCCTCCCCCTCTACGACTCCTATACTTCTCCTCTGACTGACAGCTTTGTCGATGCTGGCGCCTCTTCATTTGCCACTTGTCTTTTGCCGTCGAACGCCTTTGGATTTTTGCGTTTTTACAAATGAAATTTAATTGCGAAAAATAACAAGAAGAAAAAAAAAAGAAAGAGAAAAAGAAAAAGAAAAAGAAAACGAAGAGGCAAAGAAGGAGCCAAGAAACGAAAGAAAAACAAAGGCAAAAGACGTTGGCAACATTTAATTCATTTGCATTGCTCTCTCCCACGGCCGTCATCAGCAAATGAATAAATAAAGGAGAGTGTAGTATATCATCTGGCTGGATGGCTGACTGGCTGCCTGGCATTGGTTTATGTTGCGGGAGTTGGTAATTGGACTGAGATTTCATTGTGCCACAAGAGTGTGCGTGGGCCTGCTCTGGAATTGAGTTGATTTTCGAGTAGGCTACGGGTGCAAGAAGCGTATAAAAATGAGAAAAGCATGCGTGGGCCCTTGCGAGATGAATGAGAATGAGATGATATAAGCAATATGTATAGCATGACTTTTGAGCAGAGAAATTAGCGGAAAGTCATACGAATGTCTACTCGAATTTACAAGCACTTTTTGAGCTATATGACAGTTCCAGGAAATCTGTGTTTATTTTTTATAATATATTAAATTGTCATATTCCACGAACTGTTGTCAGATTTTACTTAGCATAAACTAATGAAATCTAGCAGTTTTAATGATTTCATGTCAGATTCCTTAACAGATCTTGACTCTAAGCTAACCACAGAGCGTGCCACAAAATGAGGCCATGTGCAACTACTCGTATACTCAACTTTTCACTTTCAATTTGCGTGGTGCTCTGTGAGCCATAAAGCCAGGCGTTTATGGCTAACACGCGTGGCTGGCGCAACCGAAATTTTCATAATTCATAAGGCTCAGAGGCGGGGCCCCCTGCCCCTGCTTGGGGCATGCCACAACGTGCAGCAATACAAAGCAACACTCGGATTTGCAGCAGGAGGGAGAGAGAGAGAGAGTGGGGGAGTCTGTAGTGGAATTATGTTTTAATGGCTTAATAAGTGGGCCAGTGGTCAAGCCAACATTTGAATATTGACCTGAACTGAAATGGAGCATGCCAGGGGTGGGCAAACACACACACACACACACTGATACATACGAGTGTGTGTGTGTACTCTGTCCATTTGTACACTTTGCAGCAGCTTTCGCTGATGTCGTGTCCAATGAAGCGCTCAGTTTGCGTCATCATCAACAAAATCCGGACGAGACTCGCTTTTTATTTGACTTTACTTTTTTTTTACGACAACTCAGGGTTCGTCCTGGGGCACAGGGGCGGGGGGTACTGGCTGGTAAATTTATATAATAATCATAAAAGCGGGAGAACATGACCATTGCGGAAATGCTGCGATTTATTTGTGTTTGTAGAGTGTTCTTTGCTGCTTTCCCTTCTTCTTGTTTCTTTGTTTTTTTTTCTCTTTATTTTCCGCCAATTGATTTGACTGACAGGCGGAAGGCAGCATGAGTTATGGAGGGGCAGGGGAAGGGAGGAGTACGTGGAGCAGGGGCGTCTGCTAGTGCAGCCTGGGGGAATGTTTGCTGCGCACATGACGCATAAAACTGAAACACTCGCAATGCACGACTTGTGCCTGGCTGCGGCCCATTTTACGAGTCTTCGTTTGCTTTTTTATGATCCTGCACAACACACACACACACCCCACACACTCACACCCACTCACACTCCCCTCTACACACACACGTACACACATGAAGTCAAAAATAATGGAAAGCTGCGAATTGGGGGAGAGGAAGGCAAGAAAAGCGGGCCATCAAATCAGGAAATTGTTGCAATTAAAGCGAAAATAATGCGCAAACATTCAATGAATTTTCTCAGGCATGAGAATCGCAAAGAGAGGCAGCTGGCAGAATTATGAGAATCACCGAGAGAGGCAGATGCTTTTATTACGCTTAAGCAGAAGATGTTGCAAACGACTTAACGACGAGTTTGGGTCGCTCAGAGCAGATAAATGAGCACTTCGAGAGACTTTTATATTATATTTCCAAAATCTTTTCTTAAATCGAATATAAAAAAAATTTTCAAGAATATTTAATTTCTTTCTTGTTCATTATATATATAAACTGTTTAAGCCAGCTTGGCAGCTTGAGTTTTAGTTCGTATCTTAGGAGCTCGTAATTTAATAATCTTTCCCCCTTTCAGGATTGGCTTAGGATAAGTAGTAAGACAATTAAAAGAACTAAAACACTCAGTGAGATCTTGAAACCCGATACCTTTATAATACTGAAGGGGCGAAATTCTCCAATATGGCTAAGCTGACTGCGAGTGCAAAAAGTAGATGAAGAAATTGAAATTTTCCGCAAACGTTACCAAGTGAAACATTTGGCTGTCTGATCCCACTGGAAAATTGCAGAAAAATGACATAAATTTTAATGCTGGACGGCGAAAAAAAAGAGAAAATGAAAAAAACGGCAGGATTGACTATGGCAAAAAAAAAGAGTGGGAGATTTTTTTGTTGGAGAATTTAATTTTTGAAATAAAAATGGTTCCATTTTTTGACTGCTGTATGCCACGCTTTGTGGACACACACACAGAGAGAGAGAGAGAGGGGTAGAGGGAGAGAGACACCCACAACCCTTTGGGATATGCGAGACTATGCTAAGTAGACGCCCCATGGTGGTAGAGTAGGGTGGCCATGCCACAGAAGCCACAGGCCACTTGCCACTTGCCGCTGGAACTGTCAATTACATTTGCGGACGTCGAACGAGGTCCTCCACCCTCCTCCCTTCTCCCTCTTCCCTTCACATTCACAGGCACCCATATCAAATTCATTTTCATGTGCATGCATGCGAAATGCTACGCTTTTCTCCCGAATTTCATTCAGTTATATACCCTGTAAATCAAGTAAATGAGTTTGCAGCTTCATTTATATCTGCTTTTATCCCTTTTCCCTGATGCGCTGTAACCCCCCTGCAAGCTGCCTTTTTACAGAGTATTTGCCAGGCGACTATTCATCTTTTTTTTTACTTCTTTTTTTGGTTTCTTTTCTCAGTTGATTAACATTTAAATTTGCTTTTGGACAATTCCATGTAGGGTCGACACAGCGCTGCAGTTGACAGTTGTGTGTGTGCGTGTGTACGTGTGTGTGTGTGGGCCTTGGCATCAAAATTTTCTTCTGCTCGTCTCCACTCGAGCATGGAGAGTTTTGTGCCTGTTCGACATCCTGTTCCCGCTCTCGTTTCTCTCAGTGTTTATGACACACAATAATCAATTGTTTCAAGCTGCCTGCCTTGGCTCACTTCGATTGAGTGCCAGCTGACAGACTGAGTGTGTGAGTGTGAGTGTATAAGTGAGTGTGTGTAGATGTCTAGGTGTGTGTTTGTGGAACACTCTTTGTTATTGATGGACAGTGTTGATGCTGCAGCAAATTGTTTATTGTTTATTGAAATGAAATATTACCAAAATGCAATTTGCATGTGCTTTATATAGTATATATATATCAATATATATATATATATGGTATATCTGTAGTTTGCCTAAGTGCATAATATGCTGACAAAGCAAAGCCAAGTCAAGTGCAAAATGCAAGTGAAAATTGTCTGCGCAAATTGGGCAAAGAAAAGCCAAGTTTATTTTATGGATTTCTGGGAATTTTTGCACCTCTACCTGCTGCAGTTCTTATCGACATTGTGCATTGAATCGAATTGGAATTCCGTGTGATATTTTAAACAGAATCCGATTTGTCTAACGACATGTCAATTCAATTTGAAAGTAATAAAAAAGCACGAGAGAAGAAATCTCCATTGAATGCGTTGGCACGAGAGCCTGTTGATTATGTGTTCCAGCTCGCGATTCACCATGACTCTGAGTCTCTTTAGAGTCGCACTCTGACTCCCTCCCCGACTCCCCCTCCTAGTCCCACTCTGACTCTGACTCTGACTTTGATTATGATTACGATTATGATTATGGCTTTAGCAGCAGCAGCGGGTCGCTGTGCGTTGCCCTGCGTCGTGTTTTGATGTCCTTACCAGACATTGAACCGCATTAAACTATGCATAAATACACATGACGGCGACGACGACGACGACGGCGACGAGGCAGCAATGGCGGCGTTGGCAGCAATGGCGGCGAGAATGTCGTCACATATGCCCCCCCTAAAGGCACTAGGGGAGGCGTAGAGAGGGGGGCGTGGTTTGGCAAATGCAATTTGATGCAGACATTACGACTACATGACGATTTTATCGTCGAGTGTTGTGCGCGCACACACGCACACACACACATATGTGCTTGCACATATATCTACATATGGCTTACAGCTGCCTTGGCTCTTCAGACAGCAGCAGATAAGGCACACACACACACTCGCACTCGCAGATATATTTAGCATTATTGCAACTGCACAGAGTGCTCTGCTCTGCTCTCCCCCTTCGCCTTTGCCTGCTTCGATGATGCTCTTAAATATTTGCATAAAAAACTACACTCCTTATATTGTGGAATATGGTAAATGGTCTAGAAGTTTGCCTCGCCTCATGTTGTAGTTTCGCTCGCCATTAACAGCAGCAACAGCAGCAGCAGCAGCAGCAACACAACAGCAACACAACAGCAACACAACAGCAACATGAGCTGAATCCACGCTATAATCAACACGTACTTAAGTCTGCCCCCAAGCTTGCCTTCTGCTCGACAAAAAGCTGACAGAGATTTAAGTGAGAAGTGAGAGAGAGACAGAGAGAGAGAGCGAGCGAGTTGCTCTTAAGAGACGAGAGTCAAGTTGCAGATTACACTAAGCAATGGATTAAAATTCAGCTTAGTTGCAATTTTTGCCTTGAATTGTTGCACTTATTTCTGTTGCAGAAGAAGATTGATTTCTGTCTAGACTCAGTTGAGATTAAAGACTGATAAGCTATATATATATTGTATAAAAGAATACAAAAAAAATAGCTATAGCTATAACAAATAAGCTATATATATATTGTATAAAAAAAAAATAAAAAAAAATTACTATAACTATATTAAATATATAATAAATAAGCTTGAAACTTGGCTTGAGGGAGAATTTCTTATTTTATTCCAGAAAAAATATATATCAAGGCAATTTAGATAAGCTGCAACCTTGGCCAGAGCTAGTAATATATATTTTCTTCCCAAAAAAGCCAATTTATATACTAGATAAGGTTAGAAAGTTAAAAGCTCGACTGCCTGCTATCACTAGCTCATTTCCTACGCCTTGCTGCGCTCTTCGTGCGCCGCCCCGGAAACCAGAAATAAGTTTCCGCTGCGAAACTAAACATAAATAAATATTTATGTTCCAAAGAGCACAATATTGTATAGGCCTGACAGTTTCAGTGCCTGGCAACGACCTTGGCGAGCAGTTCTCAGTTCTCATTTCCAGTTCCAGTTTCATCCTGGGCTGATGCTGTGTGTCTGCAGGCATTTTATCATTTTGCTGTTTTGTTTCAAGTACCAGATGAGTATATCTTGCTCTGCTGTCGTCCCTCTTGTTGTTTGTCCTTCTACAGGCCACGTTTGGCTCCATTTTTTTTGTTTTTTGTTTCTGGCTTTGCCTGTCGACTATTTCAAGATGCAAATGTCCATTTAACTGAGATTTATGGCACATGGCCAGATTATTTATTGCAATTTATTTTATTTACACGCTATCTGGCCGAGACCACAGACATGTACCGGATCGGTGGCGTATGCGTGATATAGACGCAACACAGCCACTAGCTGGCCATGTGTGGGTGTGTGTGTGTCTCTGTCCATGCGTGTGTGTGTGTTGCTAAGCACTGGCAAATAAATTTGCACAAATTATTATGGGCCATTGGATTAAAAGCGCGCCTACAGCTGATAAAATGGCAAACACAAAAATGTCGAGCAAAAACTGCAGTTGCTCGATGGAGTGAACCGAGTGAGCTGCTGGGATTTGTTAGCTGCCTGCGGGTCAGTTTATCGTATTTATTGACGTCGCTGTCTCTCGTTCTCTCTATATATTAAACACATAAATTGTGAGCGCGGGTTCGCAGGTGCAGCTCCACACACACACACAACAAACCCAAAAAGCCGCTGGCATGTAAATAGCTTAATAAAATTTTGAACTGACCCAACAAATTGGCAAAAACTGAAACTGGGTGAGACCGAGTGGATATGGTCGACTGTAGAATGCGCTGCGAGTTGGAAAAGGCTAAAAAAAAATGCATAAGTTGGATTCTACAATTTATATGCCGCATAAAAAATATATACTATTTTTTAACATTTATTAATCCTAATTTATTTCAATTTAATATTGAAATTTATTTATTTGAAATTTATTTAAGCCTTAAAAAATATTTATGGATTCGAGTTTAGCTCAGTTTAGTATGTATATTAATATAGGTATTAAAACTAAATGCATAGCTTGATTTTGCTGGCCTTTTCGAGCATAGTTCCCGCCTCATTAGCGGCAGCATTTCCTGGGTATATAACGAATATTTGCCACGTTTCTCCCCAACTATATTATAATGCACTTGTATTTGTGTATATCCTGTACACTTATATAAGCCCCGGTGCATAATGAATGCCACATAAACTCGACTCGGCAACACTAGTTTTCCCCCGCTATGATTTTGTAATAAAAATGCATTTTTATTACGAAAATAAATTCGCATTGAATGCAGTTTTCTCTCTCTCTCCCTCTCTCTCTCTCTCTCGCTCAGCGGGAATGTTTGCATAACGAATTGGGGCAATGCCGGAAATAAAAACCAACATAACGCAAAGAGTGGAAGGGAGGGGGGGAAGCCAAATGCCTCACTGGGGAATCTGAGGCTTAAATCTCAATTTGATTGCAAAATAGTTTTCTGCAAATTAATCACTTGAATTATCAGTGGAAAATCGGAGAAGCGAGTAAGTAAGTAAGGGAAGCATAAGCATAAATATAAATTAGCTAATTAAGAGAGCCCGAAATGACTGCGAAATCTATTGCTTATTTAGCTAATTACCTAATGGCCAATGCGGCGTATGCGTAATGTAAATTAATTGTTTTTCACGCAAGCCAAACAAAGGCGGGGCGGGGCGGCAGTTTAATGGCTTGAGCTAAATAAAGATAAGAACGATTTAAGAGTAGTTTGGATGGGAAAATCTCAGTTCTTGGCCTTTCTCTATTACGAAATTCAGCGCATTAGCAAAAAATATTACGCATACGCAGTGTCTGCGGGCTGGGAGCAAAACTGTTGCATACTTTTTGGCGCCGCTCGTTAAATGCAAAGCCCGAGCAAGCACAGACGAGCTGGGGACAGGCAGGACAGGCAGGACAGTGGGACAGGCAGAACAGGCAGGACAGTGGGACAGGCAGGACAGACAGACAGACAGCCCGGACTGACAGAGCATGCAAAGTACGCAACATGAGCACAACAAGGACAACAGCAATCACGTCAATCCTTTAAAACTTTTATTGTTCAGTCGAGCGTAAACAAAAATGTACCGAAATAAATAAAAACACACACACTGGCACACACACACAGGCACACTCTCTGCCTGTTACACTGACAAATGTATGCGGGGACAAACGACGAAGGCAAAAACTAATATGCTTTAATGGCTTAGACTTTCAGCACTTTGAATGGCTGCCACAGGACAATGTTATCCTTTTTGCCTTGTCTGCGCAAACAAGTCAAATGGATAAAAGGCTAAAAGCCTGGCCGCACACACGGAGGGAGAGAGATGGGAGAGCGAGTGTACTGGCCATCCCTTTCCACTCCCACACACACTGCATATGTTTGGCTTGACTTGCGCCTGCTTAATGCGCAAAATATTGCGATGATCAATAACAATCGCTACAGCCAGCCCCCCTTACTCAGTCTCCCACGCAGCCACTGCCATTGTCAGGAATCACAGTGACCCACCCCTTTTCGCCCCTTCCCCCCATCAGGCATGTTGTTATCATGTTTGGCGTCATTATTGTTGTAATTTATTAACGCACACAGCATTTTTCGCTTACGCCTTCGCTGTCCATGTCCCCTGCCTCTGCTCTGCCTCTCTCTGTGTGTGTGTGTGTGCCCAGTGTGTGTGCCCAGTGTGTGTGTGTGTGTGTGTGTTTTTATCATCGCATGACTGAAAGCGGCGACAAATGCGCAGCGACTACACACACACACACAGAAAACAGAGAGAGAAAGAGGGCAACTCTGGCTGAGCGGATGCGCCAGTTTTGTGCGTTTGATCTTTCAATTATGCTATATGCTTGATTTATAATTGAATGCCAAATGTGGGGGGGGGGGAGGAAAGGAAGTTCTAGCTGTATATAGGGGGAAAAGCCGCCTAGACAGATAAAAGCAGAATAAAGACAAAGCAGAGAGGACTGCAAACGAAGTGTCTGCATTGCCAGACAATGTTGCGCTTTGAAGAGTTGACACAGGCAGCTGAGAGTGTAGGAAAAACGAGGGAAAGCGCCTGAAAGAAAGACAGAATATGCCTTAAAGATGCAAAATGGCAGAGAGGTTGAGAAAGTGTTTAAAACTTATTTAAATTCCTAAGAAATGGCATTCCTAAGAAATAGCTCGAGTTCAAATTTGTTTGATTTAAATAAAAACCCGTTGTTTTTTATTTTCTCTGATATATTTTGGTATTTATTTATCAACCGTAACCTTCTTCTGGGCTGTAAACACAAAAGTACAATTGGAATTCTAAAAATATTTATAAAACTAAAAACTACACTGAACAATACTAATTTACTTAAATTTCTATCTATCCATCTATTTATATATGTTAAAAAATAAAAATAAATAAGTAATTAATATGAGTAAATTATAAATATGAAGTTGAGGCTGCTGCAGCTCACACTGCTGTATGCCAATATATAAATATTATAAAACTTTAATAAATATAGTTATATGCAGTTCAAGTTCCATTATAAGTTAGCAAGCAGAGCAAAGAAGTTTACTCAAAGTGCTACAAAAAGAGAAACTTTCGGGTAAACAGATCCGCAAAAGCTGCATTGATACTGGCACTCTCTCTATCACTTTCTACCAATCTCTTTTAGCCTCCCTATCACTGCCAATCTGGAGCTGCTTCTCCCATCTCTAGCAGCGTGTGCCCTTTATCTGCGAATTAGCCATGCACAAAGATGCAGAAAGCGTCGCTCTCTCTCTCTCTCTCTCTGGCAGCTTGGCCTGCACTTGGCTATTAATTCCATGGAGCACCCCGTTACACGTTGTTACCCGTTTCAGCCCGTTTCCGCCCGCTTCTGCCCGTTTCCGGTTACCTTGCAGCTGTCAATTGCAATGTTGCCGCCTCGTGGCTCACATGCAGATGCTGCTGCTGCTGCTGCTGCATCGCTTGGCAAGCTCAACTTGCAACTAACCTCTTTGAGACACACACAGAGTGAGGGCATCCAAAAATCAGTTAGAAGAGCAGGTGAGCGGGAGGGGGGCTAGCTGGCCAAATTGCAACACTTGATTGACTTTCACAGCACATTTATTTTCGACTGCAGCCGCTGCCGCCGCCGCAGTGGCCCAAGTTTTCAACGACTTTGGCCAAGTTTAGAACTGAAAGTAATTCCCTTCCCCCTTACCAAAAGGGTAAAAGTTTTGCAGCCTCAATGTAAAGTTTAGCGCTAAAAAAACGTGGTTTGGCTGGCAACTCAACAGCCTCACACGCGGGTCCTGCTATACCTCTCTCTTTCTTTCTCTCTCCCTCTCTCTATCGTGAGTTATTTAGTGCGGCTTTGCCATTGCACTTAGCTCCAGTTCCAGCTCCAGCTCCAGCTGAAGCATCTGTCTTGGCTACGCTCGGCTTTACCTTCGCGTTTACCTTCGATAAAATGTAATTTTATGTGATTCCTTTCCTTTCCTTTCTCTTTCTCTTTGTCTCTTTGTCTTCGCACAAATTGATAAATAGATTGGCAACACTGTGAGCAATCTCTGGCAACGCTGGCAACGCAGCACGTTCAACATGGCCGCCGCCGCAGAGAACCAACAAACACACACACAATTTGTAGGCAACACTCGAGCCTGACACGCTTCGCCGATTTGTAGCGCCGCAAAGATGGCTAAAAGGAGGAGGAGGAGGAGGAGGAGGATGGGGCAGGAGTAGGCGGGTGGCAGGAGGCAGGCAAGGCTATCAGTGTGTATATCGATTTGTATACTGCAGAGGTGCAAATATACCCTGTAGATGCTGGGCAGGCAGGGTTGAATTGCAGTTCATTTGTTGTAGAGAAAGCAGAAGAAGACTTGCTTGGTTTGCAATTTCTCTAACTATTTCCAGCTTTATAGAGTATACTATACTTCCCAGCGCATAGTCATAGTCGTGCCTACCCTCTCGCTCTCACTGACTATTCTTTCTCTCTCTCTCTCTTTCGCTTATTTGTTACTTTCCATCGCACTGGCGTCTTTGATTTCCACATACAGCTCGCTGTGGCTGTCTGACCCAATTTACGGCACTTTCAATTGGTTAACTGCACATGCGGCTGCCTCTCTATGTGTGTGTGTGTTTGTGTGTGTGTGTGTGTGTGTGTGTCGTATATATACTCTAGACATATAACCGAATCGCTAGATCTCTCGCTCACTGCGACAGTTTTCTTTTCTTTTTCTTTCTGACTGCGGCTACGGGCCACTTGTTTTTCAAGTTTTGCATAGACTGCCTTGGGGTTTTTTCGGCACTTTTTACTCACTAACTTTGTGGCACACACACACACATAAATTACTAACCCCAACTAATTGTGTGTGTGTGTCAGGCTGAGCTTAAATTTATCGTTGTGTCAAGTGCAGCCTGCAAGCATTTTCGATACTTAGCTGCAACAGAGGCTGCTCTCAGCTCTTGGTAATTATGCAGCATCATTATTAACCTCCATGTCAGGTGAAACAACAACAGCAGCAGCAGGGGGAGGACAGAGAGGGGCATGGCAGGGTAGGGTAGGGCAGGGCAAGGGATGATGAAACCAGGAAAACAGTTGTAGCTGACTTTAACTCAATTACGTGAATTTTGACAGACAGGCTTCGCATTTTGCATTTTCCATTTTCCATTCGCAACATGCTTTTGTCATTTGCGCAAATTAATGACTCGAGTGGGCGTACACAAGTGGGCGTGGCCAAAAAAAAGAGCTAAACCGAGGCCAGACTGCGGCTTAAGTGCCCGTTGACAGCAGCTGCTGCTGCTCATTAGAGTTTTATGATTTGCATGAGAGAAGCTCAGCTGGAAACAATTGTGACTTGAGACAAATACCAGACTATATAAAACGATATATATAACTATATAGTATATAGCTTCAAGCTCTCTATATATATCCCTTAGCTTAGCTCACTTATTTGCTTTCGATTTGCGATCTGCTTTCGATTTATAAACACACGCGTTGCCCGCTGAGCTGCAGCAGCACAACAAGATTTACAGTTTGTTTACAATTTCCCTTTACACACACACACACACACACTCACACACACAGCAGCAGCTAAGCAGCCATTTTTATCGCTTCGATTTTTCCCACTGTTTTCCGCTGCTTTTGAGCTTTAACATTTTCGTTTCCGCTTTGGGCTCGATTGCTGCTGCCCTTGTTTCTTTTCGCCATTTGTTCTCTTTCTCTTTTTTATAGTTTGCTCATGCTCTTTAGCTGTGTGTGTGTCTGTGTGTGTGTGTAGTTGCTACTGTATCTGTATCTGTGTGTGCTATTTCCCTGATGCTGACATAAATCTGTGATATATTGCCGCGCTGTAGCCGGCGCCGATAAATTTGTAGTCGGCACTGCCGGCGCTTAGTTTTATTTAGCAAAAGGCTTGCACCTCTCGCTCGCACAGGCTGCCTCTCTCTCTTTCTCTCTTCTCTTCTGTTCTCCTTCTCTCTCTCTCTTTCTATTGCTGTCACTGTCGCTGTGCAACTGCTGCATACAAATCCCCATTGCCTGCCAACAGTTTGCTGAATCAAATCAAAAAGTTGTCCAACAACGCGACGTAGATGACAGACTGTGCCACGCCCCCTGTGCTCGCCCCCCCGTCCATGGCCACGCCCACATCGCATCCCTATCCAACAAAAGTCATTACATAACAAGTGTTGGCCACATTCCCAGCGGACACTTGAGCATAATTAATGCGAGGCCCGCGAAATGGGCTCAGCATCAGAGGGCAGTTCCCTCTCACGGCATCTCCCTCTCTCTCTCTCTCTCTCTCTCTCCCTCTGCTCCACAATTGTCGCTTCCAAATTAATTTGTATAATTTTACACACTGAAAGAAGTAGGAAGTGCTGCAAATTCAGGCTACTCTGCCCTCTTTCCTCCAGGGAAATCGCAGCGCATTCAAATGAAGTTTCCAGCGAGGCAGCCCCGAAAAGTAGGCAATTATTTTGTGGCGCATCAATTGCCAAGCAGTTTCAGGGCAACCGGGACAGGTGAAAGACTAATGAAAGCAGAGACAGAGAGAGAGGGAGAGGGAGAGGGGGTGAGCAGGTACAGTGGACTGCGGTCGAGGGACAAAGGTAACATCAGACCGAATGAAAGTGAGCGCACACAATTCTCGTTAGTTGATAAGAAAATGGAGTAAAACGCAAGAAAAGGAAATGAAATGCGTCAACTATGAATAGAGAATAAAATTAAAATGAAGTATTACCGGAGCGAGCAACTATGCGTAAAGGCATGGCAGGGAAATTGGGCAAGGGAAAATGTTAAAAAAAGAAAACAAAGTTCAGGAAATTTAAGAGCGCTAAGGAAGTTAAATAAATAGCAAATATATTTTTTTTTTTCAACAAAAACAAAATCTGCATGTGTCTAAAATTATTAGATATATTTTATTTAAATTTTTCTGCTATAATATAATTAAGCTGAAATATAATACAATTTATTTAAAAATGAAATTGAGTTTTATAATAATTAAGACCCAAATGCAAGCTTAAAAAATTGTCCGAAATTTGGTAAATTCAATTCATTCTACTCCCCGCTTTAAACTAAATATATAATATGTAAATTTTTTTAAATTGTCCAACCTGAAAATAGCAAAAAAAATAAATGCAATTTCTCAACGGCAAATCCATTGTCCACTGTTGACCCACATTTCGCAGCTTTTTGCATTATCACCTCTGCTGCCCCTCCCCAACCACCCACACAGCCCACTCAACCCAATTCCTGAGCAGCTGTTATATCTTTGTTTTTATTTGTTCGCAATTATTTGCCACCTTATCACGAAGAGCAAAAAAAAGAAGGAAAAAACAAATATCTGCAAACATTTTAAAGCTTAACAAATTTTTCACGCTCTGCTTGTAACCAAAATAATAAATAAAAGTTTTTCTTTTTTTCTTGTTGTTTTTACGCCGCTGTGGTTCGTAATTTCTGTGCCCATTTTCAGTTTCTCATTTGTTATTGTTACATTTTTAGATTCTTTTCGCAGATATTTGTTGCGGCTACGCTGTGGCAAAGTAAAAAAAAAAAAAATAAGTTGAAGTTTTGTTTATTCTGCTGGGGCACGCGAATCCAGCGCGAGCCACCTGCACTTTTTCCTTTCACGAGGCACAGCCAGGGGGGAAAGAGTCACAAATGAATGGCCAAGCAGAGAAAGAGAGAGAGAGCGAGCTGGTTTTGACCAAAATTGCCTGTAAAATTGCTGAAAACTTTTCACTTTTTGGCCAGCGGCGGCTTTCTGGCGGTTTTTCTGCACGAGCTGCAGGTATTTATATTTAAATGCTGCTTGTGGCACGCCATTGCGCCTATTGTTATGCAATGAAAGTTTTGTTTTCACATTGTTCTCTGGCAGGTGAGATGGAGATGGAGAGAAAGAGAAAAGAGAGAGAGAGAGAGAGGTAGCTGGAGCCAGAGAGACCTCTCGGCCTTAGGGTCTACGTTTCGCTATCAGTTTTCAAGCCACATTCAGCTTTTTCTTGCTTTCCCTACTTACTCTGGCTCTGCTTCTCTCTCTTTCTCCTTTCTCTCTCTCCCACTTGCCTTGCCAGCTGTTTCAACACTGCGTGTGACCTTCGCCTATGCTTTTTATTATGTTATTGACTTCCAGCCACAATTTCACACCGCATCAATAAGCGACGCGTCCTTGACAGCGGCCAGACAGACAAATGGAGCTGAAAAACCACAAGATGAAAATGAAAAGAAAAGCAAAGAAAAGCCGTGACTGATGGCTCAGTCGAAATTGCCCAAAGCCCAAACATAAACTTGAGGTTAGCAGCAGAGTGTCTCTCCCAGCCACTCGCCACATATACCCATTCCCTCTACGGGTAGGGTATATCTAGTATACTGATAAAAATCGGTGTGCCATAATTTGTTGCCGCTTCTACCAGACTCTCTCTCTTTTTCCCTTCTCCTCGTTTGTTTCCCTATAGTTTTATATTATTTCCAATAAGGCTGAGGCACAGGCAGCCCTGCTCTATATAGGGTATATACTCTATATATATTATATATCTATTGTATATTGCCCTAACATAAATATAAATTTTTATATTTTCTTGTCTGGCAAAAAGCTTTTGCCTTTCTGTGTTTTTTTGGGCTGGACAGCTTTCATTGGCAATCTGCGTTTTTGTCGGACCTCCGCTTCTGCTGCTCTCCTTCTCCTTCCCCTTTTTCTCTGCTGCTTCTACTTTTTCTGATTCTACTTATATTTATTTTTGTGTTTTGTTCGGTCGCTTGCAAAGTGAAATTTATTAGAAACGCAAAATCTGTTTGCAGATTGTGTACAAGATTTGATTATTTATGCTCAGCTCTTTAATGCTTCTTGCTCTCTCTCGAGAGAGAATGTCACTCTGAAGAAAGAGAAAAAGAGGAGGAGAAGGGGCAGATCTTGAGTGTGTGTGCACACATTTGTGACCTTCGAGTGGGGTTTGTCGACCTCCAGGCACATGCAGACTTTGCTTTAGGTTTTCTACTCGAACAAGGCCTACAACAGCAGCTATGGCTTTTCTAGACTTTTCTAAACTTATTAACTCACGAACATGCTTTAAATTATTCATAAGAATTTCATAATAATTTTCGTCAACAAAAACCCACGCCAAGTTTTAAATGAAGTTTCCTATCCTTGTCCCGAAAATTGTTATGCAAATAGAGGCGCGTCAATTCCGGTTCCGGTTCCAACGTCAATTGCCACAAGACTTTTCGTGTTGTGCAATTTCACTTTATTCCCCTGTCTCTCTCTCTCTCATTCTCTCTTCCGGCTCTTTGCCAATTAAGCTACGAAATTCATCAACGATATGAAAACTCTGAAACTTAGCTCAAGCTAATTAACTTAAGGCTCTTGCACGCAGCAACTAAACAACAACAACAACAACAGCAACAGCAAAGCAAATAATTTTCAAACAAATTTAACTTATGCCCAAAAAAAAAAAAAAAAAAAAAAACAAGAAAATAAACAAACTTTTGCTTTCTGCTTTCAGTCTTGTCGAACTCAACTGAACCCCAAAAAAAACTCAACTGAGCTGAGCTTGTCGAACCGAAGAACCAGAGAGTCGGAGTGCCAGAGAACTGGAGAACTGAAGAACTGGAGCGTGGCTCTCAAACTAAATACTTAACAGGTAAGTTGGGGCAAATAGCCAGACTTGTAATTAGCATTAAGAGCAAACACCTGCACTGGGTACCCAGAGAGCACAGAGAGAGAGAGGGAGAGAGAGAGAACCATTTGAGTTAAGTGCAGAAACATTTTAACGGAAGGAGGAAATGTGGTCTGCATTAATATTAAATAAATTGAATCAAATTGGTAGAACGAATGGAGGCAGATGTGAATACAGTGTGTGGAGAAGAATCTACACTCGGTAAAATAATAAATAGATCTGTTAAAAGAGAGATCTTAGAAGTTTTGATAGCTTTTTTATATTGAAGAGATTTATAGATAGACAGAAAGGTAGATGAAAATATAGATAGAGAGATGTATGGATAGATGGATAGATATATGCAAAGTTGGATAGATGGATAGATAGATAGATAGATAGATAAATAGATAGATAGATAGATAAATAGATAGATAGATGGATTGATAGATATATAGTAAGATAGTCAGATAGACAGATCGACAGATAGACAGATAGACAGATAGACAAAGAGACAAAGAGACAAAGAGACAAAGAGACACACAGATAGATACATTGATAGATAAATATATAGACGGATAGATCGACACAGAGATATATAGATAGCTAAACAGATAAACCCACAAATAATTTTGAAACGCAGACAGAATTATAAGTTCATAAACAGTTTCGCAGCTGGATTGATAAAGAGATAAGTCAAATAAGCATATAAGTAACTCCTTATCACATCAATTCACTGTAAAGATCCCAAATACAGATGACTGTCCAGCTCAATTATGCTCTCTAGATAATTCCCATATAACTTCTTTAAGTCTAATGCAACTCAGACGCTTAAGATTTGCCTGATTTGCTGCAGACTTCGTTTAAATACTCGTAATACTCAGACACTTTTGACAGCTGTCACAACTGTTGCTTGTCTGCCATTGAGGAGCCTGTCCAAACATGGGCATACATAGTATACTTCCGGCTCTCCCTCTCTCTTCTTTCCTCTCTCTGTATCTCTCTCTCTCTGAATATACAGACATTACAATCATGTTGGCTGAGCGGCCTTCAACGAGGCAAGAGAAAAGTTTCCTGTTTCCTCGCTCAGTTAAAGCAAACTACAGACCACACAGAGCACAACCAGGGAAACAACAGCACAAAATGGAAGGAAAGAAAGTGGAGAATAACTTTCCTCAGCCCTCCCCCCGTTTCCCACCCAAACAACCATTAAGGGGTTAAATAGATTTTTTCATTATTTTGCTTTAACTCGGTCGCTGCAAAAAGTTTTCTCGCTGAGTTTTCATTTTTATTTCGTGCGTCCGCAAATATTGACCGAATTAACAAAGCTCGAGGAAAAGTTTTACCGCAAACAAAGCGAGAGGCAAATGCCCTGGCTTTCCCTGGGTTTTCCCTGTGCTTTTCCCTGCGCTTTTCCCTGTGCTGCTGCAGTATCTGCTCCAGTTTCGTTTGCCTAACCCAAAATGGGTTACTTGACAAGAAGCTGAGGCAACAATTAGCCCGGCAAACCTTCTAATGAGCAATTTCGATTATAATCGCAGTTTGCTGCCAATTGTGTTATCGATAAATATCGCATATATCGAAATGAAGATTCGATCGAGAAAAGTGGCACAGTCAAGTCAAAGCGAATCACACAATTTATTTGTAAAGCAAAACGAGAAAAGAGTTGGGATTGCTGTGGCTGAGCAGGATGAGGGCAGGAGCAGGAGGAGAGCAGGAGGAGGGGGCTGGGCGGGCAGTGGGCTCCTCTGGGCTGGCACTAAGTAAGTGGGTGGCAACTACAAAATGCGGCCATGTATTTGTGTATTTGGCAATGCCGCGCACGTTTGGCCATGGCGCTACGTGTCTGCTGCAGAAACAGGATCAGAACAGAGCTTCGGGCTAGTTCCTCATTGCGGCATGTTTGCAGGGTGTAGAGGGAGGAGGAGGGTGGGCAGTGCAGTAGGGGGGACCGAGGGTACTGCCAACTGACCACTAGAAATGTTAGCAAGCAAAATGTTAAAAGCAAAAAGTCATGCAACTAAATCCTGTCGAAAACGTTTTAAACTACAAAAAAGGATTTGCTGCTAAAAGGCAGCTAAAGATGTTGCGGGCGCAGGAGGAGGAGGAGGCAACCCGGAGCAGGCAACCCTGGACAGCACGAAAGGGAAGTAAGGCGACAGCATGTATAGTTGGTCTCTAAAAAAAAATATATATAAAAAATATATATAAAATTGTATAAGCGCAGCAATTCGCAGCGAAGCGCAAATGCGCTGTAGGAAAGGCTTAGCAATTTTTATGTTTGTATGAACAACTAGATCTCAGAGACTATAAGAGTTAGGGCTAACAAATTTTGTCAGAAAGTGCATAAGTAATGCCGTTTTATTTTAGTATCTGGCCACGCCTCCTAGCATGCCCATAAATTGAGAAAATCCAACTTGAAAGTGTATGTTTTAGACAAGCAGCTCCATATTTGTTGTTTTTAAGTCAAATTCGGCTAGGACTGTAGATTAAACTTGTTTTAAACTTAGTTAAGGCATAAGATATATGTAGAGTACTCGCTGTGCCTGCTATGCCCTGCGTAGCGCATAGCTGCAGCTCTGCACGCGGCCGGGCTAAACGCAAAAGTATCGAAACTGAGCAAAGTCAGTGGGAATCCAGGGAAGGGGAAGCCCGCAGCCCAAGTTGCCTGGCAAATAAGAACTTATAGAGCAACGTTGACTCAGCATTAAGTGCAGCCCGGCATGCAACATTGCCTGCCATGCAACCCCCGCACCCCTCCCCCTGTACCTTCCCCTCTCCCACTCTCTCTCTCTCAAGCCTTGTGCTTGTCGCTGTCAATGACTGTCAGCGGCAGACAGGCAGCAGCAGCAGCAGCAGCCAAGGGATTGCCAGAGTTGGCAAGGGAGGGGAAAAGAAAGAGGGAAGGGGGAGGAGGGTGGCCAGTGAAACGGGTGACATTTCAATTTTCACACACACGCTCGGCGGCAGCGGCACCTCGAAGGCGGCAAATGGCAGAAGCAACGGAAATTAAAACCCAATAAAATGCAGCCGAGTCGAGTTGAGTCGCTGCACGCCTCATCTGCCACTCGAGTTTGGCTTTAATTAGATCACTTGGCCGGGCCCAATGAAATTAATTTAAAGTCCCGCAGCGTGCGTGGCGCACTGCCATTCTCCCTCTGCTCTCTTCTCTTTCTCTCTCTCTTTCCCTCTTCTCTCTCTCTCTCTGCTGGCCATTGCCTAATTAGCCACAGAATTTGGCCCGAATTTGGCTCGAAAATTGCAATGACAGCAAAGAGGCGTGTGTTCTCATTCTCTCCCTGTCTTTATTCCCTCCACGTGCCTGTCTTCTCCACTCTGCTCTCTTCAGTTTTTCTCCTCAGCCTCACTCTACAGTTCTTCCCTCTGCCTCTCTATAGTTCTTCTCCCGGTTCAAGGTCTTCTAGAAACAAGGTCATCTTGGGCTCATCTTGACTCGATTTGCTTGCCTAATGAACACATGAACTAGACTGGGCTCTATTCTTGGCTTTCCAGCTCCTCCCTCTGCTCTCTCTTTCTCTTCTCTCTCTCTCTCTTCCTCTGTCTCCCTCTACTCACCTCCCCCGCCTTCATAAATTCCCTGATAAAATTACATGCAAATTTCAGTGTCCTGCTGCCTGCACTGCCCATTAGCAGCGAGAGAAACAAGTGCGAAGCGGCAGTGTGAGCATTGTTTATACCCTGCATTAATCTGGCATATCTCAGTGGGGTAAGGTGGTTCGAAATAAACTTACTTAACTAAGATATTTGTTAGCCACAACTTACTGAAGCATTATAATTGTAGAAGAGAGCTTGACCCAGTTTGGAATTGAAGTATATATCGAATTTATAAAGGGTTCTATAGGCTGGCATAGGGCATCTGCAGGTCTAAACCCAATAAGGGTTTCCCCCTTTTATTTTTGTTTTTTTTTTTGCTTGTTTGTTTCCTGCACTCTCGTTGACATTGCAAATAAATGGGCGTGGTGCAAAACTGTGTCAAGCTGCAAGTGCAGCGCAGTGAAGGCAACAGCAATATGAACAACAGCAGCAGCAGCAGCTGCAACAGCAGCAACAACAACAGCAGCAACAACAACAGCAACAACAATGGGCAACAGGAAATGTGCAAAAATTTGTTTAAATTTTCAGGCAGTGCCCCTTGTGGTGCATTGTTTGCATTGCTTCTCGTGCCAGGTCCCTCTCTTGCTCTCCCTTTCTCTCTCTTTCTCTCCCTCTGCTTGTTGTCCTTGTCCTGTTTTAAATGTGCTTCATTCGCATATGCCGCGTATGTATTTTAATATATTTTATTGTTTATGACATGTGGGTCAAGCAATTGCAATGCAATCGTTACTAGCGCGTAAATTGCTCGAAGGGGAGTGGCAAAAAAAGAGAGAGAGGGGGGAGAGAGAGAGAAGGGGAAGAGAACAACATGAGAGGGGCATAGCGTGAATTGGTCATGTATTGTTTATGTGGCTAAAGGGCAAAGAAAAGTGCTCGTTGGGGAAGAAGTTTTCTGCAGATGACTCGATGAAAATCCCAAAAAAATATTCCAAAAAGGTTTAAATAAAAAACAAGTCGGTAAGGCTACAGTCAAAAGCGCCCGACAGTAACATACCCTTCACTCAATTCCCAAAATCCGTTACACACTTATAATTTATTTCCATGTAATCACACTTATAATTTATAAAAATGAAAAAATTGTAGAAAAATCATAGGGTCCCCCCTTACCTAAATTTCCAAAATATCGAAAAATTTCAAAAAATCTCTAATGCTCTTTTTTAAATGTAGAATAACTTAGGTTGTTAAAACATAAGCAAAATGTCATTCCGCGTGAAAATCGTTTGATTTTTAAGAAAGTTACGATCGGTGTAAAATGAAGGTACCAGGCCTGTCAAGGGTGTTACATGTCTTATTTTTTGACCATTTCGATATGATTTTTGGTCAAAAATTAAGTATCGTCAAAAACTATTTTAAACACTTGTTTAATACTAATATTGACCTACGCAATCGATTAAAAGTAAAAACTAGCAATTTAAAAATTTGAAAATTTGTCTAAAAAGGCAAACGTTTGAAAGTCTATATATGAAATATATTGAAATGCAGAACGACTAAGATTCGCGAAACCTAAGCAAAATGCCATTCCGCTTGAAAATTGTTTGATTTTTAAGAAAGTTACGATCGGTGTGTAATGAGGGTACTAGGCCTGCCGTGGGTGTTACATGTCTCTTTTTTTGACCATTTCAACATGATTTTTGGGCCAAAATTAAATATCGTTTAAAATCGATTTTAACTATTGTTTAGTACTAATTTTGACCTCCGCAATCGATGAAAATTAAAAACTCGCGATTTAAAAATTAAAAAAATAATTTGTTGTTCAAAAATCATAGGGGGACCCTTATCTAAATTTCCAAAATATCGAAATTTTTCAAAAAATCTTTTGTGATATTTTTTATATGTAGAATCCCTGAGTGATTGAACAAGCAAACGTGTTACCACACTCATCATTTCAAACAGAGAATTCTGCCTTAAAATAAAGGTTTAAAGCAAAAAAAAAGATGTGACATTATGAGAAAATTTGGAAATTTTCAATACGGGTAGGCATGGAAAAAATGATGAAAAAATCATGTATTACTAAAATAATAAATAACATTATAAGTCACGAGGAAATCTGTTGATTTTTAGCCAAGTAAAAAGGATTGGAAAGGAATTGGGTTCACTTGAGATATTATCTAGAAACTGTATATTTTAATGAAGCAGCTAGACATCAAATTCTTAAATGTTATAAAATTTAACAGACTTATAAGAGTTAAAATACCCAAAGAGTTAGCGACTCAGTTAGCCAACATAATGCAGCATTTTTGCGCGGAAACTTTAATAGCTTCCCCCTCCCTCATCTAACTGCTTATAGAGCCAGAGATTGAGAGTGTTGACGAAGCGTAGACTAGTCTAATTGACAATTTCATAGTTGATAAGTTTGCTTGCGTAGCGGAAGTTAGCCAGAGATAAAGCCCGAGACTTGTGCAGCGACTTAAAGCGTTTTACGGCTACACTCATGGCTCGAGGAGTCTACTCGGTGTGCAAGCCAAGTCAAGTTACCTTGGGGGCCCCAATTGTCAACCTGACTGTGGCGCCACCTGGCGGCGACAATATGCATGGCACTTATTGCCACTACGCTTGACATGCGGCGTGCACGAACTAATGGTTCAAGGGTTCAGGGGTTCAGGGTTCACGGTTGCCTTTCCCTTTCCCTCTGCCTGCTGCCACGTCACATTTTTATTTGGCAAGCGAAAGTTTAGCGGGTTTTTTTCTTCTTTTTCTAGCTTCTTTTTTATGCCAGAAATCTCAGTGGAAGCTGCATAAAACCAGGCAAAAAATGTTGCCATAAGTTGGCGTTGAGGTATGCGCCGCATGTCCAAAAATCTCTGCAGGTGCAACAAGGTGCACACACACACACACACACCCAGCCATATCTTAGGGTTGTTTTCATTGCCGTTGCACATTAAAGTTGCTTACCTTGTTATACCCAGCAGGCAGAGAAAGGGTATGATAAGTTGAGAACTCTCTGGCTGAGTTGTTCTATATAAATAGCCATAGCTCAGCAGGCAGAGTAGCTAGAATTAGTAAATTTAGCCAGATTACGCTACTAATATGCACATAAATAAAACTCATTTAAATATACTGCTAGTTGGTATAGTATTTACAATAAGCCTATATAAAATTTTCTTCTCAGATAATCTTTGTTATTTCAGAAGCTATCATAATGAAATTTCGTGTATTTAAAGCTATATATATAATCTAAAAATCCTGCAAGTTTTATATAAATCGCTTTATAACTTACTTAGTTATAGTCACTTGCCTGGGTATACCTTAGCCGAGCTCATTTTCCTGCTTCACTCCACGTTGGTGTCGTGTGTGTAGAGTTGCCACACAATGTCAGCTTGCGGGTGCACACCAGGTGTGTGTGTGTGTGAATGTGGTTGGGTGTGTCTGCGGTGTGTGTGTGGGTGTGTGTGTGCCACGGGCTACAAACTGAAGCTGTAGGAGCATCATAACACTGGGTAAATGCTTAAAATTTATGCACTTGTGGGATTTAACATTGCACCAGGTCTCTGGCATTTGATGTTTCCTTTGTTTCTTTCCTGCCCAACCTCCTCCCCCCCTCCGGCTTCACCCCTCCTGCTTTGTTGATTTATGCATTTGCTTAGCTGCAATGTTTTTATTAGATTTTGGTTAAGAATAAATATGAAAATGACCCAAGTTGAGGCAGAAACGAAACGCTGCAGCTGAATCCAGTATCCAGGTGAGCATCAGGTGCGCCAAATGAATGCACAATGCCCTGACAAAGTGTTGATTGTGGTGACTGTCGAAGGAGTTCAAGGAGGAGAGACTAATGGCTGCCATTGTCATATGATTTGCGAGCTTGTGGTTGAGTAAATTCTATGAGTTTCTGTGGGAAGCTGGAAGAACTTGGGGGTGACTCCTAACTCACCCTATAAGAAACTCGTCTTTGCTGCCAGTTTGATTAGCTCAGACTCGAGACTAGCTGAGGAAACAATATGCATCCCTATAATATCCAGTTATCTAAACAAGTCGAAGATTGTTTGGGATTAATTATTTACCCTTACCTCCCCTACACTTCCTTCCCTCCATTCCATTTCTCTTGCACTTCCTTCCCTAATTTAAAACTCATTTCACAATTACATCACACTCTTCTCATTAATTCCAAAATTTATGAAGTTTAATGAGCAAAGTTTTCGATAAATTTCGCAAATGACCTTCAACCCAGCGGGGGCCCAACGAGTGTAAAAAAAAAGTGAAAGCCGCGTTCAATTTTTAAATGAATTTCGGAGTGGGAGATAGACTTGGGAAACTGTTGAGGTTGCTACGCTGCGCTGTTTGCACTTGACTTCAAGTGGTTATCCATGTCAAGCCTGTCGACATAAAGCAGGGCGGGTCAGCGTCAACGCATGCAAAGCGGCGACGCGTTCAAAGGTCAACAGGAGCAACAACTACAACAGGGTAGGGTATAAAAAAAAGGTCAAGCAATTAGTGTCGATCCGTTTGCTTGTCGAGTGGCAGCCCCGGCGTCTGTCAGCGGAGACAGGCAGCCAGACAGGGCAATAGGGCAGGGATAAGGAGATAGAGAGACAGACGGACAGATGGAGGGATTGTTGGAGAGACAGAGAGACGGTTGGGCAGACAGTAAGGCGGTTGAAGAGCCCAGCGGACGTATAAGGAAGTTGGAGAGACAAGGGACGTAGAGACAGACAAATGGAGAGACAGAGAGGCAATCGGATAGGCAGTTGCAGAGACTGAGAGACGAACAGACAGACCTTAAGGCGGTTAGAGAGACGGAGAGAAAGACCTTAAGGCAGTTGGAGAGACAGGCAGACGGAGAGACAGTAGGACAGACAGTTGGAGAGACAGTGAGGCATTGAGACAGACAAACAGTTGAAGAAACAGACAGACAAATGGAGAGACAGGAAGACAGACAGGCGGACAGACAGATGGACTGACGATTGAAGATACAGTGAGACAGATTGATAGACCTTAATGCAATTGGAGAGACAGACAGACGGACAGACAGTTGGAGAGGCAAAGAGACAGCCAGACAGACAGTTGGAGAGACAGAGAGACGTAGAGACAGACAGATGGACAGACAAATGGAGAGACGGGGAGACAGACAGATGGAGAGGCTCAGTCGGACAGGTGGTTGAAGAGACGGAGAGACAGATTGAGAGTTGGAGAGACAGACAGGCGGTACAGGTAGCTGGAGAGACAGTTGGGGAGGCAGGGGACAGACAGAGAGGGAGAGACAGACTTACAGACAGACATAGAGAAACACGGGTAGTTGGTGACTTGTTGATGTTTTCCACGGAGGCAGCGCGTTAAGTTCCCAGTTCAGGCAGATTGATTTGGCATGGGGTTAGGACGCATAACTCTACTCACTCAGTGTGTGTGTGTGTGTGTGTGTGTGTGTTTGAACTTTGACCCGAGCCACGTGTAGGCTGCCAGTCAAAGCTGCCGCTTGAAACTTCTACAATTCCGGAGTGTCTCTGCGTCTCTAGCTCCATCCCTATCTCGAGCTCCAGTTCCTGCCTTAGGCCGAGCTAAGGCGCCTCCCTCTCCTTGCTCCCTCCCGCTCCCTGCTCACCTGCCCTGCAACTCAGTTTTCCGCGCAGTTAACTTTTCACAATCTAAATGAATGCTAAACTAACGCGAGCGAGAGAGAGAAATTCCTGCAGCGCCATAGCCCGCATGGCAGGGCAGACGCGTAACCTGTTTTCGCATCACACATGAAATTTAATTACGCATACGCAGCGTGGGCTGGCAGAGGAAAAAAGGAGTTCTAGCCAGGCAGGAGCAGGACTAATGAGCAATGTGGTACACTCGCACACACACATACACACACACCTTCACACTCGCTCTAAGCCACGCCCACACAGAAGGCAGCAGCTCAGACCTTGCCACATGCCACACGCCGCAGTCGACTGTAGAGCATATTAGCTAAGGCTAAGGGTTGCCAGGCGGATTACGCGTAGTGCTTGCTTCCAATATTTTGCAGAGCTATGTGAGAGAGAGGAAGAGTAAGAGAGAGAGATAGATAAAAAAAATGTTTTTAAATATTCAATTTTCATGCTGGAATTCGTAGGGCAAAAGGGGGAGTGGGGTAGGGGAAGTCGCCATCATAAACTTGCCATTTTTGCTGCCAATTTTCAGCGCTAGATGGCGCATTGCCCAAACGCTTATTAGAATATCACTAGCTGTCTCCCTCTCTCCCTCTCTTTCACTCTCCCTCTCCTTCTCTCACTCTGCAGCCATTAAAAGCAGCGCATCTCCCAGTCGAGCCACTAGACGCGACTCTACTCGACTCTCCTCGACTTGGCTTGGCTTGGCTTGTGCCAGCTCCTTCATCTAGTTACATATTCATTGCGCTACCTACGCCCTCCCCCTGCTCCCTCTCCTTCCCCTGCTCCACAATTCTCCACACGGTTGTTTCTTCTGCTTGTTTTTCTTTCTTTCTTTTTTTTTTTGTTTTTGTAGGCAACATTTTATTTTCATTTTACTTTTGGCACACGGAACTATTTTGTTGTTGCCTGCAGTTAATGTAATATAACCATCAGCAGGGACAGTCTAGAGGGGGGTTGGGTGGTGTAGGGGTAGGGTATGGGTAGGCTAGGATACTGCGCTGCCTTTAATGGCCTGGGCGCTCGTGACGTGGCACGAAAATGAAATGATTTGTATACGCGAGAAAATAAATTATGTGCAAGTATTTTAAATACGAATTCTGACTTCTTGCTAAAAATGAGAGCGCAGTTTTTCAACAGCTCGCAGGGGTAGAGGGGGGGGTGGTTAGATGGGATAGGGAATTGGGGGAATGGAGCTGAAAAGAAAGAAAGACGCTGCTGTAATGAAAATGTCGAAGTGAAAGTAGTAAAAATTTGCATAATCTATGCGCACGAAAATAAATGAGAAAAATCAGAAAAAAGCGCAGGAAGAACGAGAAGAGAGAGAAAGAGAAGGATAGAGCAGGAGTAGGGAAGATAAACATTTGATTAAGCGCATTACAGTGATACCAAGTATGGTGGGGGGAGGAAAGGTAGGGTAGGTTGGAAGGTGAGGTAAGGTAAACCCCCCTCCACTCCCACCCCTGATAGTTGAGCGCTTTCGATAGCTGCGCCAAGCAACTTTATTAGATGCGAGAAATATTAACATAGCACAAAGTGTGTGTGATGTTGACAGCAGGAACCTCCCTGCTATAACACGCGCTACAAAGAATGCAGATAATATTGTTGACTGCGCAAGCAGCTTGTGAGAGTGAGCAGGGGGGAGAGAAAGGGAGAAACTTGCTACAGCCAAATTAAAATACATTTCAAATGTGCTGCGAAGGGTGCAGTGAAACAAAGCAAAATTGCGACAATGTCGAAAAGAGATAGCAAGAGCGAAAGAGAGCGAGAGAACGAGCAAATACTGCGCACAAACAGTTGCAACGAAATTAGAATCCAATTGGAATTGCAGAGCAACACTTCGCAGCAATAAGCAATTGTCAGTGAGCTGGCGTTGATTATCCATAAGCTGCTTGACACGCACACTCTCTCACACACACACGCACACATGCATAATTTAGCAGCCTGTGAACCTTAGCACGTGCTTGAGCTGTGCGAACTTTTAAAAGCTTCAATGATCGGCAAGCTCACGTAAATAGTAGTGAGAGAGAGAGGGAGAGAGAGAGAGAGAGAGGGGCATGTGCTTTGTTATGAACTACTCTCGCACTCAATGGCCGCAGCGGCAGCAGGCACTCACTTTATCGGCACGTACGCCAATTGTCAGTCACAATGAGCACTCGTGTTGTCCCCGTCTCGCTCTCTCTCCCTTCCTCTATCTTGCTTGGCCTGAGATAAGCTCAATAAAACTGTCGCCACGCGCGTGTGTGTGTGTGTGTGTGAAAGGAATATGGCAGCGTCATCGGGGGCGATAACAATGAGAAAACTCTGATCTGGAATCGGTTTAACCTTTTGAAGCGTGGCCCAAGCCGG
This sequence comes from Zaprionus kolodkinae, assembly GCA_018901885.1. Classification (NCBI taxonomy): domain Eukaryota; kingdom Metazoa; phylum Arthropoda; class Insecta; order Diptera; family Drosophilidae; genus Zaprionus; species Zaprionus kolodkinae. The sequence continues at coordinate 1,300,693 of JAEIFM010000059.1, forward strand.
GTTACACTCGGTTCGTTGTACAAATTTCGACATTTGTACCGTACCGTACCGTACCCCTCTGCCATCTGGCAACGCTTTGCGCTCCATCTTTGGCCTGGCAACATTAGCTCACTCGGAGAGCGAGAGAGAGAGAGAGAGAGAGAGAGAGAGAGAGCAACTACAACAAACAACATTTAATATTCTCTTTCTGTAGCATTTATTTAAAATTTATGCTGATGTCTGTGCTCTCTCTGGACTGTGTGTGTGTGTGTGTGTGTGTGTGACATACACACGTGCCCATTTAGGGGCACACACACACGCACACACATGCACATGTATTTACTCTCGGCTGCCATTTTGACGCAGCCTCTCACAATATGCTACATTTCCATAAATATTTTAGAAAATTTACATAAAATGTTGTTGCTGCACGCTCTCGCTCTCTTTCTTTCTCTCTCGCTCTCTCTCTCTTTGGCAGGAAGAAAAGAATTTAATTCATGAGGACAAAAGTCGATTTTCCAAATCCGCAAAACATATGGCACACTCACACACTCAAACACACACACGCACACACTTACGGCATATGAAATGAAAATGTAATTCAAACGATGTGCCACGTTGTCTGTCCCACTTCCGCTCCCGCTCCCGCTCTTTCGCTCTCCCCCTCCCCCCCATGAGTGGCATCTCTTGCCATGGACATTTACGCGTGGCAAAAATTGCGGCGCGTTGAGCCGCATGAAATTGCATTAAAAGCTAATGAGCTTGAAATAAAAGACAATTTCGTTTTGAATTAAAATTTTTTTTTGCGTTTCATTTTCTTTTTTGTTTTTTTGGTTTTCTTTTTTTTCTGTGGCGACGTAAAGGAACCGCTAAAGTTTTTAATTTGTCTAAGCACCAGTAAAAACGTGCAGAAAATGAGGGAGAGAGAGAGAGCAGCAGAAAGAGAATGAGCAGCGTAAAGGCAAATAGGACAAGGAATTGTAGAATTTAATATATATATAAAAAAAAACTTAAAATAATTTTTACTGTATATACTTAATATTTTTAACATTTTTATTAATTTTTTAGATATTTATTTTATTCATGTTTTATTTATTTTTTTTTTTTTTGCTTCGATTTTAAATTATTCAACTTTTTATTATAATTAATATTTATTTTATATTTATTTTGTATTTTTGTTTAATTTATTTTTCATTTTTTTACTTCGCTTTTTAATTATTCAACCATTTTAATTAATTATTATGCACTCCCACTCATTATGCAGCCACAAAACACTCAAAGCTCGCTTCAATTTGCCTTAAGCTGCGCTCACTCACTCACGCTCGCTCTCTCACTCTCTCCCTCTTGCTCTCCCCTCGCTTTTTAAGTTGGTCAATTAGAGACCGCAGGCGAGAGAGAGAGAGCGAGTGCAACAATGGCGACCGCAAGCGAGCTACCATTGCTTTGCTGTTCACACCAATTTTACGCTCAATTAAAAATGGCAACCGCCAAAGTTGGCGCTCAATGTGAGTGCGAATGCCGACGCCGCAAGTGAGCGCAAAACCGCGCAGTCATCTAAGCAAGGAGCGCAGCAGCGGCAGCAGCGGCAGCGGCAGAGTCAGCGCAGCAGCGGAGGCAGCAGCTCAAATTTTTGGCGATTCTGTTTCCGACATTGCGGTCAGCTTGTGCAATGGAGCACGCTGCCCGGGCTGCCTTAGGGCTTGCTCCCGCTAGATGGCGCTGCGCTGCGGTTGTGTGCGAGTGAGAGAGACAAATGCAATGGCGGCACCTGCCGTGCTGTGATATGTTCTGTCATAATCAGTTTGTACGTGTCTCTGTCTCTCTGTGTGTGTGTGTGTGTGTGCCTGCCTAACGGCACTTTTAATTGCATAAATATGCATGCCACATGCAGCACGTCGCCTCTCTCTCTCTCTCTCTCTCGCTTGCAATTAAAGGTTGATACAGCAGTGGGCGTGGCAGCTTGTTAAGTTCTGCAGCCTCATCAATCGCCCTCTCTCCCTCTCTCTGCTGATTAAAGCTGCCCCCTGCTCAGCATGTGCTGCACTCCTCTCTCTCTCTCTCGCTCTCTCTTGCTGTCAAGATGCAGACGAGTCAAATCTGGCCATAGAAAGTAATCTTAATGGCTTTTTTGCTGCCGCTGCTGCTGAGGCAAAAAACTGCTGGCAGCCCATGAAAATTGCAAAATGCATTCAGCGTTGGGGGGCAACGCATAAATTGTGCCACGCCCCCGCCCCGACCCATGCAGCCAAGCCTCCTACACACATAACCCCATGCAAAGGGAGGCAGGCTGGAAGGAACGGAGGCAGGCAGGCAGCGATGGGTAAGTTATCTGCGGATTTGAATAGCCAATTTGTTTGGCATTGTTTGCGCAGATACCCAGCAGAGGCGCAGAGAGAGAGAGAGAGAGAGAGGGAGGGAGAGAGAGAGAGGGGTAGACAGAGACGTAGTCGCACTGCCTTGAAGGGGGTGCGGCATTTGCATTTCTAAGATAAAATGCAAATATTTCAATTTGTAACTTAAGCAAATTGCCTCAATGAGTGCAGCTGTCAGTCAGCTTAAGCCCGAGACACGCACTTGCCCTATACGCAGGCACGACACACACACACACACACACACATACACATATACAGTAAATATACCATATATATAACACTTTTATAGCTTCCTTAACTATGCCAGGCCCCAAAACAATATTCAAGGCTGATTGCCTTTTCTAATTGGCCGTAACTCTGGCCTAAATTTCATTTTCGTTTACTATCAAATTGTATTTAGGTTTATCGAAGCGGCAATTAGCAATAACAACAATAAAAAGGAATAGAAAGGAAAACAATAACAAAGCAGAGAAAGCAATGCAAATTTGTGTAGTTTTCCTCTTTCTCTCTCTTTCTTTTCTAGAAAATATAAAAATGTTTCTGTTTTATTTACAGTTTACAGCTGTCAATTACATTATAACTAGAAAAAAACAAAAAGTAATAATATAATAATAATATAATATTTTTATAATATAATATATTAATATATAATATTTATTATAATTTACCTAGAATTAGCAGAGTTATTAATATGAAATTTAGCATATATCCAGAGTAACATATTTCCTTCATTATTTCGCAGTTTATTTATGCAAACTTGTGCTGAAAACTTAAAAATAGCATAGTATATTTTGGCACTTAAGAACTTTAATCACACACAATGCCAATAAGACATGCAATTATCTTCATTTCCTTTCCTCTGCACCTGTGGAAAACTTCAAATCGTATTTTCCTTGTTTCCGTTGTCTTAGAACTTTCTTTGCCAACTCGGTCGAACTGAAAGTTGCAGCACACTGTGTGTACACAAGCGAGAGAGAGAGAGAGCGAGAGAAAGAGAAAGAGAGCGAGAGGGCAAACTTTGCACTCGATCAATGACCAGAGAAATGTTTACTCTTATCTTCAAATTGGAATCACTTGTGGCATAAGCGAAACTTGAGTTACCTGCGTTGATTTGGGGTTTATTAGCTGCAGGCCTTCTCTGCTCTCTCTCTCTCTTTATCACTGTCTCTCTCTCTCTTTCGCTGTCTCTCTCCCTTTCTCTGCTCTCCTTCTAATTGCAATAACAACATTTCGCAACAAGTATGTGTAAATAGCGAGTAGCGCCATGTTAAGTATTTGTGAACAGACTTCAATGTCGGCAACTGCAGCAACAACAGCAACACACACACAACAGCAACACACACACAACAACAACACACACACAACAGCAACACACACACAACAAATAAGCCGAACACAACAAGAAGAGCCTAGACAAACAAGTTTTTGAACATCGTCCTCAGCGCGCGCGCCTTGTAAGCGCCATTGGCATACCCTGCACTCTACAGCAGTTCAAGCAAGCTGGGGTAGTCACGTTGTGTGTTAAAGCTTTGCTAATTTTTGTATTATAAGCAAATTTTGTTAATGGCTGAGAATTCCCAGCCTTTTCAGGTAGTAGGGCTAGTTGAGGTAGTTCTGTTGTGTGGGAAGCGAAAATATATGTTAAATAAGAAAGTTTAGATTATTTTCTCTAAATTTATAAAGCAATTCTGGCTCAAAAATTATACAATAATTACATTAAACAATAAGAGCTAGCTCGACTGCATATCTTTTTTCCAAGTAACAAGAGTGTGTGCTCAAAAAAAGCTAGATTTTGTAGGAAAAATTATTGATATTTTAGCTAGATATTTAAGGAAAAATTATTGACGAATTTTCCTAAAATATCTAGCTTTTTTTGAGAGAGAAATAGAGCTAAATAAGGCTACAGCTTAGGAGAGGTTTAGCCTAAAGCATTAATTACCTCATATCATTAAATCACATTAGCTAATGCTCTCTGCGAGCTTTAAACAAATTATAGAACCTATTGAGCCCTTACCCCACTGCCCGTCTGCAGGGTATTTCCGAGTGTACCCCATATGACTGTTAAACTGCTTTAGTTATTTTTTTGTTGCTGACTCGTTTGCGTCTCTCTTAAGCTGCTGTCGCTGCGTCCGTCCGTTCGTCTGGCCGGGATGTCTTTGGGGGCCTCTGTTACAATTGCGTCTGTCAGTCAAAATGTCATTATTGTTGTTGTTGTTGTTGTTGTTGTTGTTGTTGTTGTTGTTGTTGCAAGTTGCAAGTTGTTGCAAGCTGCCGCTGCCGTTGCTACTGTTGGTTTTCTTGTACAAGCTCGTGTTATTTGAACAAAAACTCTGTCTCTCTATCCCTCTCGCACACTCGCACACACACACACACGCAGCGTGGGGTGTGCAGGGTGCTGGGTGGCCTGGCTGCTGACACTCTTGTTTGCTAAACAATGCAATGTATGTCAAGGCAAAATATGTTCATTCAACTCAAAACAACGAGAGCATCAATAATGCAACACGCGCTGCCATGATTTTTCTCTCTCTGTGTGTGTGTGTGAGGGTGTGTGTGTGTGTGTGTGGGAGGGTGTGTGTGAGAGAGGGTGTGTGTGTGTGTGAGGGAGGGTTGTCTACACTGTTTGTTGATTACATAAATGCAATTGAAATGCACTTGTGTGGAATTGAAAACGAAATTGAAGTTGAAATTGAAATTGAAATTGCCTGAGCCGTGCGATCTGAGAGTGGATTCTGTAGAAGCTTCCAGCTCGTTGAGAAAGAATGGAGAACACATTGATGACCTTGTACAGCATGAGAGCAGCATGCTTATGGGATTACAATTTTGGTATGGATATCAAAGGATTTGTGAGGATATTGCCAGCTGAGACAGGGTAAAGCAAACCAATCTAGAGACAGAGAGCGGGAAGTATGTAGAGCTATAAATATTTAAATTCTTATAGATATTACAGCTTTGTTCTTTATGATCTTTAGTTTAGAAGAAATTGAAAAATATATTTCAGATATTTGACATTAAATATTAAAGATATACCTAACTGACTTTCAGCCTAGCTGCTGATTGTATTGCACTTGCTATAAGATATGATCGACCTTAGAGCTGAAACCTATAAGATAACATGCTGAAGTTGTACCAGAAAATCAGCCAGATCTTTTAACTGATTCTCTTTAATTCCACTTCAGTTATGCCTTAAATTTTCCCATGCATTTTGCGGAAAATTTGCTTGTGCAAATTACTCATTTTCACCGCTTTAGCAGGCAAAACAGGAAAACGCAATTGAAGTTTTCCTGCTTCGGCTTCACCAGTGCAATGTGCAGCGGGAAAGTACATAACAAGAGCCATTAAAAGGCAGACAAGCAAATTAAAACTCACAGAGAAGAGAACAGGATAGACAGTGGGAGAGAGAGAAACAAAAGAAAACAAGCCAAAAAATGTGGAATATCCATAAAAATGAGAGCAAGGCGAGCAAGGAACAAAGCATCGTTATGGACTGCATAAAAGTTATAAACTTTGTTTAAAAAACAATTACAAGCTGCAAAGTACCAACAAAAACAAGAACGAGAACGAGACAAACGAGAGAAGAGCGGAAAAAAAAAACCTAAAGAAAATATTAAAAAATATAAAGTTTACAGTCAATAAAAGAGGAAGGCAGCAAAAGGCAATGCAAGAAAAACTCTTTATGACAAAGGGAAAAATAATAATAAAGTGGCAGGGAGGGTATACAGGGTATAGCCGGGCTGGGCATAGGCACTAAACGGCCACTTAAACGTTAACTTGATTTAGCACCTCGTAATGTAGAACGAAGAAACCCAAAAACAAAACCCCAAAGAGTGCAGACAGATAACTCCCTGGGAAGGCCCAAACCTCCCGAAATGAGAGGGGGAGAAATTGTAGGCGCAGTGCTATAAAGCCAGATCAGCAGGGAGAGAGAGGGAGAGGGAGATGGACTGTAAAAGTATATGAGAGAAACGAAAGATGTAAATCATGTGGGAGAGCAGAGATACCAACGTATTTGATAATTGCCAATGCATAAAGCCAGGCCCAAAACGGATTCAGATTGGATGCGTTTTAACTGGCAGTTAACAGAGTCTTTATAGACAGAACATAAAGCGATTTGGCTTGAAAACAGCCAGAATGAGTTCAGAGCAAGCCAAAGTCAAGAGGAAACTTTCTTTATCACAGCGGTAACTACAACTCCAACTATAACTTGCCCCGATTAATGATATTTCAGCATGAATAATTGTGCAATAATCACAAGTTTTGGCCCGTTAACTTGTCTCGTAACTTTTTGGGGATGAGTTTATCTTGTGGCTTTAACTGGCGGCAAGTGCAACAAAAAGCGATTAACTAGAGGCACATAAAAAGCAGCTACCTCTCTCTCTCTTACTCTCTCTCCCTGTCTCTCTCTCTCTCCCTCTGTTGCTGCTCTGTGACACAAAGCAAACAGCAGCAGCAGCAGCGGAGGTGGAGCCGTATTTCTTGCACGCAGTGTGAGACATTCATGGCAATGGCCTGACATGCCACAAGGGCTTCTAAATCGTGGCAGGGGGGGCAGAAGGCAGGGGAGCAGGGGCAGGAGGCAGGGGTAGGGGAACAGGGGGCAGCAAAAGAAATAATGTCCTGCGGCCGCGTTGGGAAATGAAAACTTCTTTGTAATGCAACTGGCGAATGGCAGGTTTCTTACCCTACCTCGCTCTCTCTCTCTCTCTCCCACTCTCTCTCTTTACACTACCCTAACTTGCAGGGTATTACAAATTTACTACACACTTTGATAGGGAAATGAAATAAAATTTGTCTTAACGCATTTTGCTTAGGAATTTGTGGGTTGAGGTTGGGTTTTGCTCAAGGTAAGTGGGACAGCAAGTTAAGATAGTATTTTGCTTACCCAAAGACTATAAAATTCATAGAGTATATATAGAGTATTTTAGAGATATATTATAATATATATATATATATTAATATGTAGTGTATTTAGAGCTGCATTTCAAAGCAACTTATCTCTATTTGAAGTATTCCAATGAGTTATAAATAGAGAAAACTTCTACGACTACTCCAGGCATTTCTAGAGTTTGCTGTCAACTCTAGAGCAACCCTTATCCTTCCCACAGTGTAGGGTATTCACTAGTCGCCTATGACTAATTCCCTTTACTTTTTTTTCGGTGTGTGTCGAATGAGCGTTAGGTTTGGGTCGACGAAAGTTGCGCGAAACGCTTCCAGCTGATGAGTGTGGATGAGTGTCAGTCAGTCCAGGCAGGGCAGGGCAGGCCAGGCAGGGCAGGGCAGGGAGGGATTGAGGCAGCTGGGTGCACAAAGCAAAGTTGCTCAAACTACATATATGTGTGAGAGTGTAGAGGGAGTACTACGTGAACATGAAAGTAAACGCAAAAAGCGAGTTCGTTTCTCTTTCCATTTTTTTGTTGTCTTTTTGTTTTTGCTCTGTGAATTTATCGCACGGCATAGTGGGAAAACCGCAAAGGCAAAAGGCAAGAAATTCATCATCATTGCTCATCATCACAGCAGGGGCAGGGGGTGAGCAGGGGGGCTGTCAGTAGGCGTGGCACGCGCAGGCACATCAGCTCCCAGCGGTGTGATCCGCCGTTTGTTTGATGTGCCCCCCGCCAGCTGCACTGAGTGTGGGCAGAGGGGGGAGAAGCAGGCGGCAGAGTAGGATCAGGGTGCGGGAGTGGAAGTGTCAGCGGGTTGGCGGGCGGCAAACAAACTTACCAAACGACCGCAGTCAAAATATGTCCTTTATTATATCATGGTCTTCTCTTTTCTTCCTGCTTGCCTTTTTTTGTCTGCGGCAAAGTTAATCCTTGGGCATCAATTTCCAGAAATAATTTGAGCAACATCAAAACTTTTAATACAACCAATGATAATGGCAGTCCCAGCCCAGCTGAGCGACCTCCATCGACCTCATCCTCTTCAGGAGAAAAACTTTCTTTTTTTTTTTATTGCCCCAGCCCGCAAAATTTCTTTGTCATGAGTTATGCGACCTTTGAACCGCCCCTCTTGACGCTGCCATTGCCACCTTTTCCCCTGCGGTCAGCTGAGGTCATTATGCTGTTTATTGAGTACCGCACCTGCCCAGGCACCATGGGGGGTCCCGAATCAGGAACTGAAGAACGGTCCCTCTCCCACTTCCACTCCCAGTTCCAGCGATTTCCCTTGTCCTTGATACATTGTGAAGCAAATTGGCGGCAGACAAAGACACCACATGGTTTCCAACTCTATACAGGGTGCGGATTGTAGTGGAATTAACCTGTTCGAGCAACGCCGTCACACACACACAGACTGCCTGCCTACTGCCCACACCGATTGTGAATGGAACAAAGCCATTGTGACTGCGGCGGATATGCTCGTCCGTTGCGCTAGAAACCATGAATATATCTCGAGGACCTTTTCGACCTTTCCTCTTGGGTAATTTACTGCACGTTTTAATTGCTTAATCGCCAGGTCATCTGCAGTTTTATTATCTCTAAGGGGGGTGTAGAGGAATAAAGTATTATGGTAGAAATTGGGGACATTTAAAGTACTGGGATGTTGGTGGATATTAAAAGAATTTTTAAGACTATATGCTAACCTATATACCGTAGGTATTTGGAAGGAAGTTATCCGAACTGGCGAAATGTTGCTGGCATTTCAGTTTATGATATCCTAAAACTATATACCAACCTATATACCATACATTTATTGAAGGAAGTTATCCAAACTGGCGAAATGTTCCTGGCAAACGAGTTGATCTGTTATTTTCTCAGTTTCTGCTGCTGCCTACTTAAATTTGACTTAAAGTTAATTATTGTGTGGGCTAGAGGTAAAAAATGCTGTGCCTGTAGCTGGTATAGTTCCAGAGATCAACGCGTTCGTACAAACAAAAATGCCTAAAATGACTCTAGAGATAGTTTCCCATATTAAATGCTTTAAGAAACGTGCTGGGAGCTTGAATTGTTGCCAGACTCGACTTACAAACATTTCTTATTTCAGCTTATGATATCTTAAGACTATATACTAACCTATATACGCTATACATATCAAAGGGAACTATAAGAACTGCAAAAATGTTGCTGGCAAATGGGTGAATATGTTTCTTTCTCAGTTTCTGCTGCTGCTTAGTAAAATTCTACTTAAAGTTATTCATTGTGTGGGTTAGAGGTACCTTTATACAAAATACTGTGCCAGTAGCTCAAATAGTTCCCGAGATCAACGCGTTCGTACAGACAGAAATACTCAAATCGACCGTTAAATGCTTAAAGAAACATGCCGGAAACATGAATTGTTGCCAGCTTCGCCTTACAAACACTTCTAGTTTCAGTTTATGATCTAAACAAGTACAAATTAAAGGAGAACCCATCATTATTAAACTACAGAGCAACAAATGGCAACCACACATTCAATTGCAAACCAATATTCACAATGGCAGCAACTTGTTGCCAGGAGACTTATGCAATTCGCAATATTCGACAACCGAAACAAGCTTCAATATTAACTGAACCGATTACAGGCAATAAAACGCAACTGATGTGTTTTGCTGCTCATATTTCAAATGCAATGCGATTTGCGGTGCTGCCAACTCGCGTGAAGATCGAAGAGAATCGATAAATGCAGCATGCGGGCAATAATCGCATTTGGCAATGTGCGTGTGGAGGAGGAGAAGAAAGAGAGACAACAAAGCGCTGCAATTAGGCAACGTGGGCGCAGGTAAACAGCAGCACGAGGAGAATGCACAATGAGAGGGGAGGGGGATGGCAGCTGAGGGGGTCGGGAAATTATGCAACGATGGCAGCCTTTTTTGCCAATTAAACGAATTTGCTAAAAAACAAATTTGCCCCATGGCAAGGACGAAGGCACAAGGACAACAACGATGCCAATGATGAGGCAGACAACAATGCGGATAACAACAGCAACAGCAGCAGCAACAGCAACAGCAACACAGGCAACAACAACAGCAACATCAGCAACAACAACAACCTGGGGCAGCTGTTGCAGGTGGGCTGTGGGTGGCGACTGCTCAACGTTGAAACAAGTTTATAAACGTGTGAAAATTGCAGAGCGCAATATGCAGAACAACAATAATAACAACAACAGCAACAACAGCAACAACAGCAACAGCAGCAACAGCAACAACAACAGCAACATGGCGAATAACAGCAACAAGCATAACAAAAACAAACAGGCAGGCAGGCAGAGAGACACAGACAAGAGAGAGAGAGAGAGAGAGAGAGAGAGAGGGAGAGCAGCAGGGGCTGCATATTCAAATGCAAATCACGTCATCAATATGCAGAGCACACACTCACACACAGCCTCTATGGGCAGCCCCAACCCCCAAGCTAACCGTAGCTGTGGGTTGCCCATAACCGCCCACAGCCAAACCACAAGTTCATATTGGTCTCCGCCTCGCATCGCATCGCAACGCATCGAACGTTGCATTTTGACAAAATTATCCATGGAGCAAGTTAAATTTTGTGGACGCCAGGAAACTTGCACACAGAGCGAGAGAGAGAGAGAGAGAGAAAGAGAGAGAGAGTGGAAGAGTGAGAGAGAGGCAACCCAAGTTCTTGACGATGGCAATTTTTGTTAGAGAAACTTACACGTGTCGCTTGCCCCTGTCATTATGAACTTCTCTCTAATGATCGACAGTAAAAACTTTCAGGGTTTTCGTTTTTTTTTTTTTTTTTTTTTTTTTAATTACAATGGAACGTAGTGGAATCTGAAGCTGAAGATTGTAAAGTTTTCTACTAGCATAAGCTCTGCCAATCAAAATATATCAGTTTCCCTGGGCAGCAAGTTATCTGTCCTTTTTCAAAGTTTCATTATGATATTCTTTCTAGCACAGTATGGTTTTTTTAGGGTTTCATCTATGCCAGCAGCAGCTGTCGATAAGATCTGCAAGTTTCTTATCAGAAGAACTCAATTTTCTAGCGAAGAAAGTGCTCTGGCGATTGGAGAGAATTTTACTATCATATCTTATTATCTTATCTGATCTATTAATGCCAAAATCTTCTACCCTAGCAGGCAGCTACCTTAAGTCTTTTTTTTTCCTTTCTTACTTTTTCACATGTCTCTGCGTTTTTTTTCGAGCAACCCTCGCTCTGGGCAGCTCACCTCAATTAAGGTTCTGGGCCTGACTATGTTTGTTTTTTGTCAAAGGCAGCAGCAGCAGCAGCAGATGATGGCGACACTTTGCCCGCTTCGATTTAAAGTTTTCCACTCCATACTCGACTCCTACTCCTCCTCCTCCTCCTTCCCCTCCTCCTTCTCCTCCTCCTCCTCCTCCTCTTTCTCCTCCTGTCTCTCATCGCTCGTCACGCTGTCTGGCAGGACGAAAAAATAAGTCACTCACTTAAAAGTTCAGCGGCTGCAACGTTGCAAAGTTTGCGCAATGTTCCCCCACTTCCCCTACTTCCGTTAGCCCCTTCCCTTCCCATCCCATCCTATCACAACCCCGTCGATGTCCATGTCCCTGTCCCTTCCCTGTCCCTCTCCCTGGCCGGAGCTGGTCAGTTAGTTTCAATTTTAGTTTTCAGCTTTGAGTTTGGGTTCCGCTTACAGTTCGGGGGTTTCCAGTACTTCAGCTCTTTTTTTTCTCAACTTTTTCTCTCTCTCTCTCTCTCTCTCTCTCTCTCTCTCTCTCTTCGCGGGGGTTTTCCTTTTTGGCAGCTGGCTGAACAAACTGTACGCTGATTACATGTGACAACTTAATGAGTTTGCGGCCAAACATGGCTTGTTAAGCAAATAAATTAATTAGCGCTCTAATTGAGTTTTTTTTTTTTACTCCCTGAAAACCGGCACTATCAAAAGCCCCACATCAGGGAGCCACAACTACTAGCCGCGTGCGAGACGGGTAATTGATGAGGTCTCTCTCTCTCTTCCATTCTCACTCTCTCTCCCTCTCTGCAGGCTTTAAATAATTCCAAAGAAATTAACTATAATTCACATTTCAACCGGTTCGTAATTACGCACATACACACATATATAACATATATAACTGGCTATATATATGACAATAATATATCTGGCATTATGCAGGGAAAACATCGCCCCCGACAGGGAATGAAAGAGCGAGCTCAGAATTCGAAATCGCGAATTCAGAAATCGCAATCGCAATCGCAATTCAATTTGTCATTTAGCCGTCAGCTAATGGGGGAATTAAAATGAATTTAAAATTGTGAAAGTCGAATAAATAATCAGTGAAATGGGTCCAGGGGGGTGTAACAGACGTGTAGTTACTCTTCAATTTGCAAGGTATATATAGAAAAATTATAAGAGCTTTAGCTATCTACTTACTACTCTAGACCTGCCTGCGGTTCTTAATTCCCATTAACATATATATGAAAGTCGAATTAATAATCAGCGAAATAGGTCTAGTGGGGTGTACCGAACCTGTAGTTACTCTACAATTAGCGAGGCATATTTAGAAAAAATTCTAAAAGAGCTTTAGCTATCTTCTAACTACTCTAGATCTGCCTGCTTCCCATTAATATATGTAAATAAAATGTATAAATAATATATAAATATATATACAGGGTATTTCGCTGTTATATTGAACGTATATCCTCAAGTTGTACAAATAGTTACAGGGTATTTGCTGCCGTTTCCTTTTAATCGCTTTAAACACACTTAATTCCTTAATATGTCGCGAATTTACAGTATTTTTTAAGTACTGCGAACAAAATGTATTTACGCAGTTGTTCTCGCTCTCGCTCTCTCTCTCTCTCTCCCTCTTTAAACTACCTTCCATTTCATACAAGTATATATATCTTTATAAGACGATTATGCCTTGTTTATTCAACATTTGCCAGCTTACTTATGATCTTCTCGTATATCTGTATACCTTTCAGGTAGGTCTCAGCGCCAATCCATTCATCATGATCGTGCAGCAGCACGGGAGTATTATTCATGGGTGAGAAACCCAGAGCAGGTATGCCCGACTTGCGTAAATAGCGACTATCGGTGCCGCCCGTAAAGATCTGTGGCTTGATGACGAGTTTCCTAAGAGGGGAATATTATATAGTTATATAGTATATCTGGCATTAATTCCCGCTCGCTCCCACTTACAACTCATCTGTGGCCTGCTTGAAGGCCAACCAGAATGGATTGCTCTCATCGGTGGCTGTGGGTGCCACATAGGGATGACGTTGATCGAACTCCAGTTCAATGCCGCCGCCTGCCTCTTGCATCCAGCTGTGTAACTAAGGTAAAGATTTCATCTGAAGATATGATAGCATTTATAAGTCCTAACTCTCACCTGCTGCTCAAACTCATCGTGATTCACATCCAGCGCAAGGCGACAATCGAAGCCGGCTGTGAAGAGTGGCGGCACCACATTACTCTGCACTCCTCCGCCAATGCGTGTCAGATTTATAGTGGTCACATCGCCTATGGTGAGCTCGGGATTATTCTCCAGACGCTGCACCTGCAGCTTGCGTAATCCCATCATTTTCTGCAGTATGTAGAGTAACTTTTCGCCCGCAGTGTTGGGCAGCAGCAGAGAGCCATGTCCCGCGGTGCCCGATATCTTGAAGGTTAAACCTGGCAAGGAAAGGTTACTCCTTTTCGATAGAGTACCTAATGTTGCTGCACTTACGCCACACACTACGCTCGGCATAGAAGACGGGAAACTCCTCGTTGGGTGAGGCAAGACCCTCATCCAATCCAAAGCCCACGTTGAGCGCACGAAACTCTGCAGTCTCCACAAAGGGTCGCATGCCGCGACGTCCGCCCATTTCCTCATCTATAGAAAGGAAACTATATCCCAACCGATTAGGCCTGATTTGCTTTTCCACTCACCTGCCACAAATGAGATGTGTATGGTGCGCTTGAATCTCGTCCCGCTGCGTTTGAGCACACGAATCGCGGCCAGATATTGCATTCCCACGCACTTCATATCCTGCGTGCCGCGGGCATAGATGCGTCCCTCTGCATCCATTTCGGCCCCGAAGGGCGCATGTGTCCAGTTCTCTGGGAACACGGGCACCACATCCATGTGTGAATTGAGCAGCAGCGCGGGCAGCTGTGGCTCCAGGCCCAGCCATGTTATGACCAGCACCGGATTGGCCCTATCATAGGGATAGTACACGGCCACAGGCAGCTCCAGCTGTTCGGCCTGTCGCCGCAGGAACTCCACGCAGGGTTCTGTGTGCATACATATGGAAATCAATTAGATATATGATATATATAAAGATTTACAGGCATCTCGCACCATAATCCGGATCGGGATGCACGCTGGGTATGCGTAGATACTCGCGAAAGTATTCCAGCTCCTGTTCGGGATTCCACATGCAGGCCATGTTCTCTCTCTAGCAATCACTCCGTCTCGATCGACGACTGCCAGCGTACTGCCCGTAGCTCTCTCTCTGATCTAATCTAATCTTAAAATGCGACTTAGGGTATTTTTTTTTTTTCAGCTGCAATACGATCTAATAAATGCGGTCTGAGCTCTCTAACGGATACAAATAATTTAGTTTAATTTACGCGCAGATCTGGTACGCAGTTCGTATGCTGAATACTTGGCTTGTCTAGCAAAATACTGTGTATCTATTTTTGTGCAGCATACTCGCCTTTTGCTTAGCTGTATGTAAACCAGTTCGCTTTAGTTTTAAACCTGTTTACATATGAGATTCGCTTTCAATTTCAGTTTCAGTTTCAGTTTTTGTGTGTTGATTTTGAATTTCGAAATATCTGTTGAAAATATACTGCAAGCTGTGCTTTGGAACTGATAAGCCCAGTTCAGTGCATGTAGATCTCACATTGTATACTCTGCCGATAGCTTATCAGTTGCGATAAGACTGCACTCGCTCTTTCTCTCTATCTATCTTTGCTGTGGGTTAATTTGAGTTAATTGAGCAGCTGCAACTGGAATGAGGAGAGAGAAGAGCTATAAAAATATATCTACAATTTTTAGTTTACTTTAGAGAACTGGGATTATAGATATAACATATGTATATATCACTACACTGATAACCCACTTATGATATGGTACTTAATTCTATTTCTAGCTAAGCAATATGAGGCAAAAGCAGAGTATTTTCTAGTCAGTCGAGTCTGCAAATAGATCTATAATTACTTGATTTCATTTCCTAGCTGAAAAATATTCCATATGCCAGTAAAAAGTAGATAGCAGAGTATTTTCAAGTCAGTCTAGGCTGCATGTAGATCTAATATTACTTGATTTTTCTTCCCAGTTGAGAAATATTCCATATTCGAATGAAAAGTAAATAGCAGAGTATTTTAAAACCCATTTTACCTAAGCTATTGCATAATTTAATATATATATACCTTATAAAAATGTTGTTTATAAACAACTTGAAGAACTTCTGCGTCTGCTAAGGCATTTGTTTATGCCTGCCTATCAACCTTATCTACCTACCAAGTTAGGGTATGCAAACGAATTGCAGCCAAGTTATTTGGCCATAGTTCGTTGAACTGGAGGAGAAAAGTTTTTCGCCAGTGCCAAGTGCAGAAAATTTATGTGCTCACTGTAGTTGCTGCTGCTGCTGTTGTTGTACTTTTCGCTGTTACTGTTGTTGTTGTTGTCGTTGTTGTTCCTGCTGTGCCTGTGCACATCATTAAGCGATAATTGTTGGGGAGTTTTGCAGTAATTTGGAAGGCAAACTAAAAATAATTTATATCAGGCTTATAATGAATTCAAATTTTCCAGACTGAAGCAAAAAACAAAGAAATCAATGAGGAACAAAGAGAGAGAAAGAGAGAGAGAGAGCAACTTATTTTAAGCTTTCAATGGACTGAGAGAGAAAGGACGAAAAGGTTCTAGAGATAACAAAAAAGAGATTTTTTCTCAGTGTTGCCAGCTTTATTTTGCACTCTGCTTTTCAATCAATGTCCCCGACTTACCTAGCATATTTTGTTAACTCATTTTTATTAGCATTTTCGGTCAATGCGAGAAAAAAAGGGCCAAAACTTAGGACTCACATGATGCCAACAGCAACAAGAACAGAAACACAAAAGCTTTGCAGTTCTTTGCAGCTTCCCATGCGACCTTCTTGCAATATTTTGCAAATTAATTTTCTCTTACCGTTCGAGAACCTTTAATACTATGTGGCACAAAAGGCCAACCTCAACCCTTAGAACTGACCCCCCCTCCCTGAGAACTGACCTAAGGTGACAGTTGGAGCAGCAGCAGAAGACCGCAGACAGTTGGACAGTCGAGCAAAGTGAACTGGGAAACTGGGAAACGGATCGAGCGTCTATTTATTTGACAATTTGCAAAAGGCAGAGCAGAGGGAAGGGCGACTAAGAAGCAAATAAATATCTTATTTCACAAAATTCAAAATAAAATGAAATCATTTTGCAAAGGAAAAAGGCAATGGCAAAACGAGTCGCATTCGGGGACGAACCCAAAAAGTAACAAAATCCCATAAACACGACATGTCACAACACAACACAAAGTTCTCGCTCTCTCTCGCTCTCTCTCGCTCTCTCTCGCTCTCTCTCTCTTGCTCTGCAGCTGCGCTTGTCACACTGCCTGAGCTAATTTAGAGAAAATCCTAAGGAAAATATAAAGCAAAGCAAGATGAAGCGAGGCGGCTTTGAATTACGTCAGAAAAGAAAGCCAAGAAGCGAGCGCGCAGGCAACATGAAAACAGAGGCAAAGACAGACGGACAGACAAAGAGACAGAGAGACAGACAGACGGACAAATGGACAGACAAACAGCTGAAAACACACACACACACACATACACATGTCAAGTCGAAATATTTTCACATATTGAACAAATGTTGGCAGTGGATTTCCCCAATGGCTTTGTGCCTTTTCCCTTGTCCCTTTTCCCGTTTCCCCTTTCCCTTTTGCATTTGCATTTCAAATTCGAAACGCTTTGCAGGCCTGTAAGCTGCTCTCCCTGTTTTTGGAATAAAAGGGGAATGAATGCCTTTAGTCCTACCAGGCCGCACTTAATTGGAAAATCACAAAAGCCCCGCTAGCTAATCAGCAGAAGGAGTGAGTTGGTACGCTCTCAATGCGCTCTTTTAACCCGCTTCAATACGCCTTCTTGACCAACATTTGCTAATTAATTGTTTGGCCATATGTTGCAGTAGAAGGAGAGCGAGAAGGAGAGAGAGAGAGGGAGAGTGAGAGAGGGATAGGCTCATAGTGCGGTACATGTGTAATTGAATTGCCGTTAATTGAAATGCCTCATCAACATGATGCAGAGAAAGAGAGAGAGAGATGGAGAGAGAGACTTGGGACAACTTTTGTGTCGCCGGGCATAATAATTACATTTGTTATTTCGGCAAGCAGGCACAACACAAGCCACACACACAACACACGCACAACAACAACAAAATGGCAGCCAAAAACCACAGCAAGCAGAAGAAGAAGAAGGCGAAACTGTTGTTTCCGTAATCAGGCGAAAAAACAAACGCAAAAAAAAACAAGAGAAAATTCTTTGCAAAACGAAAAATTGAATAAATTTTTGTGTCAGCCAGAGAAAAAGTGTCAGGCAGGGAAAATCACAGCAGGAGAAGTGAGAGCAGAGGGGGGAGGGGAGGGGATTGTTACGTCGATGCTGTATAAAATGAATGAAAAATGAATTAAATAGGCTGCTTGGCTTGAAGTCTCATTGCGAAGAGATTTGCATTCGCACAGATGACTGTGCAGTTTGATAAGTTTCACTTTGACAGGCTTAGCATGCACTATAACTGAAAAATATGCCAATATAGCTAACTATAAAATAAAGAAATTTGTCCATGCTGCCTGAGCCAGTTTCATCTCTCTCCCTCTCCCTCCCACTCATTAGCTCTCGTACAGTGCTGCTGATAAAGCAATTGCCTGGTAAAAAGTGTTGCCTAAAAATCACTGAAATTCCTTCGCTTTTTGACTCCCATTCGTGACGCCTCAAAATATATGCAAAAGCAAAAATGTTGTGGCACATTTGGGGGCAAGTTTAGACGGCGACAAAAAACATTTGCATAATTATAAGATAAATAACAAAAATCTACAACAATAACCAAAGCGACAGCAGCAGGGCAGGAAGGGCTAGAGAGAGAGTGAGGGGGGAGAGGTATTTGGAGGCGGCATGATGTGCCTCCTGTGACAGGACGCTGTGGCCGACTCTCAACGTTTTTGTTTTATTTGATTTCTGACTACAAAACAGACAGAGGGAGAGGGAGAGAGAGAGAGGTAGGGAGAGAGAGAGTGAGAGCACACTTTATGCAAATGACAGTGGGCAGAGTGCTGGCCTTATCTGTGCATAGTTGAAATAATAAACAAGCAGAGAAAGGAGTGGAGAAAAGAGAGAGAGAGAGAGAGAGAGAGAGAGAGCTGAGAGTGTGACAAGCGGATGTCGTGTGTGGCACACATATTTCACAAAAGTGCCAAACAGGAAACACAGACGACGACATTTTGTAAAATTTATTGCAAAATGGCCGCCGTGAGAGAGGCTCACTCCCTCCCTCTCTCTTTCTCTCTCTCTCGGCCAGGCAATTTGTGCAGTTGCGTTTGCTGTGTTTTTTCTTCTCGGGAATGACGTGCTGGCACTCGGCTTAAGTGCCCCCTGAAATGCAGATGCCAGTTTCAACCTTCAGCTGCATTAACTTTTGACACCGTAATGGCGGCAGTAGGGGAGAGGGGGAGGGAAGAGGAAGTGGAAGAGAACTAACTACCTTACCTCATGCAGAGTCTAATGAAATTGTGGCATGATTTTTTGGCAAATTCTCAGGCAGAGCTGCTCGAAACATTCTCGGCGCAAATTCGCTGTGGCAGGCTTAAAAATATTTAATTGCCATTTGATTGGCAGCCTGGCACACACACACACACACACACACACACACACACACACACACACACACACACACACACACACTTGCATTTAATGTGCTTCCCTTGTTTCAACGGCTGTGGCTTATGCAATTTTAATGGATCAGTTAAAAATATTCTAGGAATTCAGCTTGACAGCGAGGCGGGGCGAGGCAGGGCCTGGGAAATCAGGTCACTCGACTCGGCTCGTTAATTTTGAACGTTCTTAATTAGAAGTGACAGAATATTGAAAAAGGATTTCAGGTTAAAACTAACGGACAGTTGAGTGTAATAAAAAATTTAGCATAGAGAAAACTATGTGCATATTTGAGAAAATTCAAAGATTTTCAACTTTAAGTGCCTGAAGAGGACTCAAGTCTCAACTGGCGCAATTGACTGCGTAATCTTATCATACGCCCCCATAAACTACATTGATATCAGGGCTGCATGCCACGCCCATTTAATTAAACGCCCAACAAGCAGCTGTAAACAGAGGCAGAGGTAGAGGCAGAGGCAGAGAGAGAGAGGCAGAGACAGAGTCAGAGGCAGAGACTGTCGCGCTGACTAACCGAATGCTCAATTAAGCATACGCCCTGTTGCCAGCTCGACAATTAAATGCCACGCCTACCAAAAAATCAAATTGAAAACAATAAGAAGAAGATGAGGACGAGGAGCGAAACGAAAGGAATCTGTTCACATTTAATTGAAACTTGCCGAGGCCAGTCACTCCTGCTTCTTCTTCCTGCTGTTCATAAATAAAATATGCCTCAGCCTGGACTGGAAATTCGTACTTAATTCCCCCGCTTGGCTGTCAATCACGCCTTCTCCTTGCTGATTACACTCGGCCATTTAGCGTAGCCGGGAGCTGTCTCCTGCCCTCGACTTGCTGTCTGACATATTAATGAAGCAGTTGGCGGGATGGAGGGGAGAAGGCAGCTTGGTTAACTGGCAACGGCGACGGCATTTTAAATCAATTCGTGAAACAATTAAAACTTGTCTCTGCTTCCCATTTTTGGGGCTGAAATTGCGTATACGTCGCGTGCAAAGTTTGTCCACATTCGCATTTGGCAAATGAGAAAAGTGCGCGCAAAAGTTGCGCGAGTGCACGTTTTTGTTTCACACCCAGACACTCACTCACACGAATGCACTCACAGCGAGCACTCGCACAACGCACTCGAAACGAGAAGCCTGGCAAAAGTTGTTCTCCAGTTATGCGACTTTAGCTAGCTGACTGTCTGGTTAGCTGCCTCTCTCTCTCTTTGTCTGAGTGTCTCCCTCTCTCTCTCTCTCTCTCTCTCTGTCTGTTGTCGCTTTGCATAATTAATGTTTTAATGTCAATCATACGCACTGTGTGCCATGAAATATATGCACACTGTTTATCGCCTTTTCAATTTGCACAGACACAACGCACACTTTGACTTTTCCTCCCTCCCTCCCTCTCTCTCTCTATCTCTCTTCTACCTCCCTCTTCCTCTCTTCCCCCTCTTTCTTAGTTTTCCTTCGCTCCTTGTGTGGCTTGCAGACAAAGTTGCCCAAAAGTTTTTCATGTAATTAAATTTGTATGATTTTTCTGCGCATAATTTCATGAAATTGTTTGGCTAATTGAGACAAGCCAAATTGTTATTAGCCATGTAAATCAGTTAAGTGAAGGCGTAGCAGGCTAAGCAGGCTTATTGCACTTGCAGCTTAGCCTCAGCCAAAAAGTGTGCAAAGTTCCGCTTAAATTTCAATTTCAATTGCATTTTATGGCTATAGCTCAATTTGGGCAACTGCCGAATTGCTCTCTCTGCTTTTTGCAATCATGCTTAATGTTTGCTTGAAAGCATTCTCAAATGTTCTTGTATCACAAGTCAAAAAAGACTACCGATTCTCCCCCCCCTCCCACTGTATATTGTATAATCCCAAACAACTTTTTGCACACCTGCTCTCCCTAGTTGCACCTGACAAACTATCCAAGGAGACAACTGTCGACGCTGCTGCAGCTCACACACAAATGGCTTGAAAATTGATTACACATGACACGCCCACACACACCACCCCCCCAGGGGGCGGGCAGGGGGTGTGCACAGTGCTTTGCTAATGGGCAAAAAAGGAAACATCACACAGAGCGAGAGAAAAGTGGAAAGACAGACAAACAGACAGAGAAACGCAACATGCGATGAAAAATTACAACAAATATTAACAGCAACAACAACAGCCTGCACAATAGCAAATAGTAATGGCATTGACAACAACAACAACACACACACACACACACACACACAATAGCTGGCACTACTATTTGTAAGCAAAGGGCAAAGATTTTGAGCTCACGAAAAATCCGAAGAGAACAATGTGACAAACGATGTGTGAAGCAGTTCGCCGCCCCCTCCCCTGCCCCACAGACAAGCTGAAAGCGTGAAGTGCTCTGAAGTGGCACAGAGAGAGAGGGGGGAGAGGGGAGGGAAGCAGGGGCGTAGCCAAATCTAACCATACAGTTATCAGAGAACTTACAAGGCGAGCAGATACAGCGCACATTACGTATACGCACTGTGGCGCAACTTGGTCATTTTTCATGCCACAGCACGACAACAACAACAACGACGACGACGACGATGACTACAAATCGTGACAAATTCTTGATGCGGGTTAAGTTACACATTTCTCTCTGCTTATTTCTTTATTTATACAGAAGGCAGAGAGAGACAGAGAGCGAGAAGGAGAGAGCGAGAGGGGAAAAGCTGTAGCTGAACTGCGGCTGATTTCAACTTTTTGGCATTTTCAAATTTTGTGCGTGTTCTTTGCCTTGCATTAGGTTTTGTCAGTTTGGCATTTGCTTATTCAATTCATCCTGGCCTGGAAAGCCATTAGCATTGCTCTCCCTCTCTTTCACTCTCTACTCCTCTCTCCCTTTCTCTCCCTGCCAAGCACATCTAAAAGGGGATTTTCAACGCCCACACGCAGCGGACAGGACAATAAAACCAGCGAAAGCGACGACGCATAAGAAAATTCCTGCTGAGTGACAAAAAAAAGGTGCACACACACACACACACACACACAAAAATACACACAAATACACACACACTTGAACATATTTATGCATATATATTTTAAATATTTTCCACATAAATTTCACTTCCTTTTCGCTTTGCTGTCAACGTCATCATCGTCGTCTATTTTGAAGTGTGCTTTCTCTCTCTTTCTCTCTTGCTGTTTTTTACATCAATTTCAAATATGAGAGTGTAAATGTATGTGTGTCTGTATGTGTGTGTGTGTGTTTGCCTATGTGTGTGTGTGTGCGTGGCATATAAAAATGTTGGCACCCGCACGCAGCAAAGCGCTGTTTGCTTTTAGTAATATAAATTAAATGCATGGCAAGATGTAACAAGTACAGTAAACACTGGCTACGATGTGAAGCTGCAAACTGTTTGCCAATATGCAATAAATAGCATAATATTGATATAAGCTGGCAATTGTATTAAACAAGCACTTACAAGGGCATAAAAAAAAAGGGAATATTTTCTGCTTTAATTCTGTAATTTTCCTCTCAATTTTCTTTTTGCCCTCGCAAATCCCAGCGGTTTACACATGCATAAGATATCACTGTACACCTGCAGCTCCATTATCGTCTTTGGCCATATTCAATGACAGCATTTTTAATGCAATTTATGGTCGTTAAGGCGACAAAATATAATAAAAATGAATAATATTCCAACTGTTGTGCAGGCAGCGTGGCAAAAACCGCGTGCCAGCCAACTGTGCATGCATAAATGAGTGTGTGCGTGTGTGTGTGTGTGTGCCCCATGCAACACGTGACAGAGTCCTGCCACAGGCCACAGTGCCACACACATACACAGCGAGAGACAGAGGAAAATCGCGAGGCAAATTTATGAGGGCCACAAAATAAATCGGCGCGCCAAATGTGCGAAACAATGCATAACTCAGGGAAAGAAGCAGCAGCAGAACACGAAGGAGAACGCGTTATAATCATAATATTATATATTTTTGTTTATGGCCCCGCAATCTCCATTAATAGAATTCACAGCAATTATGAGGATTGTGCACACCACACGAGCGTCAAATGAAAATATGACGAATGCGGTTTGAAGCGAGCAAAAACGATTTATATCACGCTCAAAAACAAATAAATGTTGTATAAATTATTTCGCATGTTCATTAAGCAGCAAAAACAACAACATGGGAGTGCGGGAAAATTCTGTGTGTTTCCACGGTGATTTTCCACAAATTTTCACAAGCTCTCTCTAAATTTGCCAACTTTAAAATTTCACAAAGCAAAGACTAGGTTTATTTATAAATCATGTCAAAAAACAAGCAAAGAAAACCCCTGGAAAAAGCTGTGAAAAATTTGTCACTCATGGAGAAAGCTTTAAGTCATCGCAACAAAAGTGCTGACCACCAGCGCAATCAATATTGCATGCACTTTAAAATCCCCATAAGCCAGAAGGTAAACATTATTAATGGCATAAAAGTGAATATTATAAACATGACAGGTAAACATTAGCCGCCTTGTGTGTTCGCAAAATATCAACAACAACAACAAGGGAACAAAATGGTAAACAGTATAATTAATCAAAGTAGAGCTGAAAATGCAGGGTATGCTCAACTAGAGAGTGTGCTCTATAAGGCAGAAAATTATACGATTTTTTTTTTTAAATTCAAAATAAATAAACTAAAATAAATATTTATGTAGTCAAAAACTCTTCTTATTCTTACATAAAATAAATCTATTAAATTTTATATATTTATATATATAAATCTATTTGATTTTAAATATAAATTTCTACGTTTTCCAACACTACTTACTCAATGCAAATCAAGTCAGTGAAAAACAACTTTATACGTTTAATAAATTTGCTAAGTAGCTGGCTATTTCCTATATTAAAATATACTTTTCTTTAATTAAAAAGTCAATAAAATGTTTAACACTTATTTCCCTCTTTACCAACACTATATACTGTGTTTTTTTTTTTCTTGCAATCAATATAAAACTGCTGAGAGCTCTCGGCTCAAGAGTTCAACATTTAAAATCGCCTGCAAATCTGTATAGTGTGTGCACTTCTAAACACCAAAGCTTTTGCGCACTCATTCACAGTCTCCCCCTCTCTCTCTCTCTATCTCCTTTCCTCTCTCTCTTTCACTCACTCACACGTCTGCATACAGATGCTCCCGCATTTATTTCAATATACGTACGTTTCGAACATTATGACCAAGGGAGAAGCTCATAAAAAATTCAAAACGCCCTAAGTACCTTCAAAGTAGCACAAAAATAACAACAACCTGCCAGGGGGGAGGGGTAGGGAGTAGGGGTAGGGGAAACGGAAGTGCACACATCAGGAATGGAAGGTGGGCATATCAACTTCATGTGAGGGGTGGGGAGGGGATGGGGATGGGGAGACTGTGACTTCGCTTTCAGCTCGTTGTTCAAACTGACCCGACACGCATGTTTATGCGCTTTTTACAGCTGCTACACGCTTATCTCGGCCAAACTTTCACCCACTGAGTGTGAGTGAGTGTAGGTGAGTGTGTGTGTGAGTGTGTGAGAGTGTGTGTGTGAGTGTGTGTGAGTTTGTGTGTGTTTTAAAATGTTTTTTAAAATAACTTTGTGGTCATTTCACTAAATACAACAACGACAGCAGAGTGTGAGAGCAGCAGGTGAATGCCAGAGGGAAATGCGAAGAGAGGGGAGAAGGAGGGAGAGGAAAAACAGGACGAGAGGAAGAGGAAGCGGGCCAGGGGAGGCCTCGTTTAAAGGCACGCAAAATTTATGGGTCAGCTTAGCGTCAGCGTATCGGAACAGCGTGCAAGGAAACCGCCATCACAAAGCCGTGTGAAGCGGTCACAACTTGTTCCAGTCCCAGTTCCCTCCAACTCTCTTCTGCTCCTCCTCCCCTCTCTTTTTTTTTGGCTATTTTTAAACTGGCACTGCTTTCAGCCTCATGAGCAGGAATTAAGCAGGCTTTTTGTTTTTCATTTTCGTTTTTGGTTTTTCCTTTTTTTCCTGGGGTTGCGCAAGTTATTTATGTCTTTTGGCTTTGCGCAAATTTTTGCTGCAAATTCAAAGCGTTTTTAAATAGCACACCCTAATTGGTTTAAACGTTGCTTCATTCTCCCAACTGTATACCAAATTTAGCTTAGTATGCCAAAAGGAACGACCCACGAAGCTGAACTACAAATGTTTTTTGTTTAACCTGAAATCAAAACAATCATCAATCATATTTTTTGGGTCACACAAGGTAACTTTCAACTCTGGGGGGATTTACAAAAGCCAGAGAACAAAGCAAAGCCCATAAGCGGTGTAGGTTTAGGGTTGTATTTTAGAGAACTAACTGAAAAAATTTTTAAAGGGAACTTCACAACACAAAAAATATTATATAATGCCCTTTGGAGCAGACTTTCAGCTAAACATATGAATCTCTGGCATCTTTGAATTTCAGCTAAATTTTCAATAATAAAATTCTGTGGAATTTAAAAAAAAACCTATTCCCATATAGCGTATGCCAGGCTAACTTAGCACAGTTTCGCATACTTTTCAAACAAAAAGAAATACAATAGTTTCTGCCATAACTTAAGTAACTTTTGGACTTTCAATTGTTCTGTTTCCCATTTGAAAAACTATTCCAGCGTAATGAGAGCGTGCAGCATGATTTGCCAGAGAGAGAGAGAGGAGGAGAGAGAGAGGGAGAAGGGACACGCACAAATGAAACTCAAAGTAATTTCAAAGAAGCAATATTCAATGTGGGGCACAAGTGCTGCCAGTAAACGAAATGGCGGCCACAGGAAACGGAAATTTCATTGCAGACTTGTTCATAAAACTCACAACGCGCTAAGAAATTGGCCATTGGAAAAGTTGGCGAGAAATGTGGAAATGTGGAAATGGGGAAATGTGTGTGCGTACTCCCCCCCCCCTGCATGGCCACCTGCCCAAAAAGATAAAACGCACTTTACAGAGTACGCAGCACTCAGTCAGGTGGGGGCAGTGGGCAGGGGGGGTGGCTGAAACACATGCGATGTTTTTCTTTTATTATATTTGAACTTTAACACAGCAACAATATAAATTAAAATGGCGGCCAGGGAAAGGGAAAAATTCGAATCATGTTGAAGTTTATGTGTAGAGAGTGCTCTCTCTCACTCTCTCGCTTTTGCTCTGTCTCCTTCTGGCATCTGTCATCTGGAATTTGGGTAGTGAAAACATACATATACACATATGTGCATGACACATACATACATGGATACATATGGATAGATGGGCCTGCAGATACGAAACACGAGAGTTATCAGGGGGGAGGGAGGGCGCGCAGGATGCCGAAACAGATTCGACTCTTAATAATTTCCGCACTCGAGTTGATCGAAAT